>CM071596.1:206620500-207870500 GCA_036435485.1 Saposhnikovia divaricata
ACATGAGGACTTGATCTCTTATAAGTATAAGGGTATGTAGGCAATTTGCAAGGTTAGACACACATAATCACCTCTAACACTTGCTCCTAGCTGTTGGCTCTCGACTGAATAGGTTTTATTCAGTCACCATAGCTTGGAGTACTTGCAAACTCAGTCCATTAAATCACTCTTCCTCCCTTCGGATTAAGGTTTATGAAACTAGGGTTTTGGGCTTGTAATTCGGTTTGTTTAATCATTACTCTTGGATTATCTTGGTTGTTTCTTGTAATTCTTTCATTGAAGTATTGTACCATTTTTCCCTCACAACATTTGTGGCGCTAGAAGGAGGGGCAGGTTTGATCTCTTGAGGGAAGAGATGTCTCGGAATTCTGGTAATGTTCTTACAGCGGAAGACAGATGAAGTGATGATGATAGAGAACGTGATGAAGAGAGGATGAACCAGGAGCTAAGGGACAAGGTTAAAAGGATGGAAAGGAAAATCGCTTCTTTGGAAAAGAAGTCTTAGAAGCTAAAAAGGTGGAAGCGAAAGCATGGTTCCACAGATCGAAAGATGAAGAAAAAGGTGGTCACACCAGTTCGTTTAGATTTTGACAGTGATGATGGAGAGTCAGAAAAAGAGGCGTCACAGAAGGAATTTTCTGATGTAGAGACTGACCAAACAAATCTGGACTGGAAGGATGGGGATGAGGGGGTTCAGCAGTCCCAGGGTTCGCCTACTCGCAGCCCGAGTGTCTTTGACAGGCTGGGCAACAAGCTGAGTCTCAAGGACTTACGCCATAAGCTTGATGGAAAGAAGGAAAGGCAGACCAGGAGAACTCAGGGTATGAGGTCTCAGTCAAAAGGATCCCAGAGTTACAGAAGGGATATGTCTGTTTCTAAATCCGGCAGGCTGTCCAAAGGGGGTGATGATGAGCGAAGCTGTAGCTCTCGGTATAAACCCGAGTACAATGACGATGACCAGGGTTCAACTGAGGACTCTAGCGATGATTGAAGCCAGTTCATAGATGGTGAGAACGAGCACTACAAGGTGAAGGACCTGCGTGAGGCACTAAAGAAGTTAAGGTTGGAGAAATAGTCGTTGGAAGGCTTAACGGTGGCTTCACCCTTCACCAAAAAGGTGAGAGATTCTCCACTCCCACCAAAATACCGGGGGGTGGGAGACTTAAAATTCAGTGGAACCACCGACCCGGTGGAATATTTTAGTCAGTTTGACACGGAAATGGAGGTGTACTAGGTGAAAGATCTAACAAAATGCCCTTTATTGGCTGCCACATTAAGGGATAGTGCCCACCAATGGTTCAAGAGGCTCCGTCCAAACTCTATTCGGTCTTGGAGATAAATGAGAATGAAACGCTCACTGAGTACTTTAAACGGTTCAACGCGGAGGTCCCCAAGGTGAAAAAGACCACAGATGAGACCTATAAAAACTTTTTGATTGCGGGCGTACGCCCAGGCACTGATTTCTGGAAAGAGCTAAAAGGGGTGGAGCCCAAAACTTTGGCAGGCTTCTATGCCAAGGCTGAAACTTACAAGGTGATCGAAGAATCCATGGCTAAACTCAGGAAGAGTCGTAGCTCTAGGGAATAGAGCAGGAGCAAGAGGCATAGATCCCATAGCCCAAAGGATAGGGGATACAATAAGCGAACCTCCTATGGTGGAAGCTCCTCTGCTAGGTCTACCCACCGTGACGAAAAGACAGCTCCTATAACTGTGAATACAACTGGAATGGGAAGAACAGTAAGCTACAAGTATCCTACAAGGAAGGATTCTCAAGGTTCAGGCAAGTACACCGAGTATACCCCGCTCACAGCTTTTATTGAGCAGGTGTACGAGGTAGGGAACAAGGTGGGAATGTTCAGAAAGCAAACAAGGAATGGGCCTCCGGGGAACAAAAGTGAAGGGCGATATATTGCTTTCCATGATGTCAATGGTCATGGAACTGCGGATTGCCATCATTTGAAGGATCATATTGAAGATCTTATAAGAAGGGGTTACCTCACTGAGTTCGTGGCCCAAGAAGCTAAGGGGTACAAGAATGACAGAATTATTAAGGAAGCCGAAAAGATGAATCCCGAATGCCATACAAGGGCCAACAATATTCGTATCATCATAGGTGGACCCTACATTGGGGGTATGAGCAAGAACGCCTATAAAAATTACACTCGGAAAGCTAGGGGTACGCCCCTCACGAATGTGTACAACTTGTCTGAAAGGCCACCAAAACTTTTTAAAGGCGAAGCGGCTGATATAACATTTACAGAGGAGGATGCCAGACATGTACACCATCCCCATAATGATGCTCTGGTAATTAAGGCTGCAATCGGAGGTATGAATGTACACCGGGTGTTGGTGGATAATGGAAGCTCTGTTAACATTCTGGCTTACAGTACCTACCAGAAGATGGGGCTACTTGACAAAGAAATGGATCCCTCTTATAATGAGTTATATGGTTTTACTGGAAATCCCGTGCAAATTGTGGGGCGAGTGAAGCTTCCTATAACATTGGGAGATGAACCCCGGTCTGCTACACAAGTAATAGAATTCATGGTGGTGAATGAAGACATTTCTTACAATGGGATACTTGGAAGGCCATTACTCAAGGAGATGCGAGTGGTAACTTCAATTTACCACTTGTCAATGAAGTTCCCTACTCCAGGAGGAATCAGATGCATTCAGGGATGCCAATCTGACTCAAGGGAGTGCTACAACAAAGCTTTGCACACTACCGAACAAGCCTGTAAACATCGGTTGTTGGTGGATGGAGGTTCCTCTGAGCAGTGTTACCGGCACTTGAACCCCGACGTAGGACAAGGGAGTGAACCTCTACGTAAGAAAGAACTAAAGCCAGCAATAGACATGTGCAATGTTATCATGATTGTGCAACATCCAGGTGAGGAGCCTTATACAGATGTTACAACTTTTCGGGGGGTAGATACCCCTAGTAGGGTGCTAATGTTGGAATCCCCAAAATTTCAAAATTCAAAGGCAGAAGAACCATTGATGGAAGGAGGAATTGAAGAGGGTGCAAGCAAGGTGAACCCAATGGAGATTGATTTGGATCCGCGTATACTGGAAACAAATCACTACAAGAAATTTGATAATTACCTACTAATAAATTACCTACCAATTATTATTGGTAGGTAAAAATCATCTTTACCCACCAATAATTATTTGTAAAAAGTATTAGTAGGTGAAAGTAGAGTTTTAGAAAATTGTTATAAACTACCAATAATAATTTGTAAGTATAGAGATTTTGCTACATATATTATGAAATTTTAAATTTTTTTTAGAATGATGCTTATGTGTGCAATGACATAACAACATATAATCATACTTGGCCAATTATAGATCCTTTTGAATTGCCAGATAATTATTATATAATTATATTTTTAACTCAATTATAAATTCATGTACATTCATATAATATTAATCAACACAATTGTTTCGGTTGTTTAAAAAAAAAAAGAGAATTCTTTCGGTAGAGTACATGAACCCTAATTGCATAATTGTCGGTCAATAGTCGTGAAACCCAACCCAACTGGAGACAAACTGATTAATATTTTTTTTCATCTGTGTACTTGGTGATCTCCCTAATTCAATAGTAAGTAATCTCTCTAATTCATTTTTAATACATAGATTGGGGTTGTGTGTATATACATAATCTTTGTTTTAATTTTGGTTGTAAACATAATCTTTGTGTTTAATTTTGGTTGATTTGACTTTTAATTCATTGCACATATTTTAGTGAGAATTTCATTTTCTTACTTGTTGAAATTACATGGTATATTGTATGATTGTTCTTAGAATTTTATTAATGTTTTTTACATGTTTCTCCCTTCTCTTTGCTGTAAAAAAAATATAGGCCTAATTATTTATAGTTCCTTTATTTAACAACAGGTATCTCTGTAATGTATCATTGTGTTATCTGTAGTGGACTCGTGTGTTATCAGTGGTGGAATCATTGTACTTTCTTAACGATGGCAAATTCTTCGATTTTGTATATTGGTTCTTGGTACTATATGATTTCACTTTCCTAGAGCTTCATTTGATTGTGGTTGTAATGTAATTTATAAATAAAAGTAAATAATAGGTACCCCAATCCTTATTAATGTAATTTATAAATAAAAGTAAATAATGAAAATACAGTATGGTAAATTAAATTCTTCATATGTATGTAATTTTTTTTCATATGTGTGTACATATACCACTCAAAAAATATGTTATTGTGTAATTTAAAAATTTAGAAATTAATAAGGCTGGACAAATAAAAGTCCACTAAAAAAATCTAGTCTGGTAAAGCTACTAGGATAAATTATTATCCCTGGAATTATTTTGTTTTCGAAAAAAACAATAGACAGAAATGGTTCAAGCTAGTTAGGTAAATCTTCTAGCATAAATCAATATCCATTTAATGGTTTTGTTATCTTTTGTTAAACTAGATATTCTTAAATAAATTTTTTCAAATGTATAATAAACTAGTATGGTCACCATTGCTAGACTAATTCATTTATGCTTATTGTTTTATGCATTGATGTTAAGGGTTTTTTTTTTTCGATTTGTTAAAGACTATAAACTATTTAGTCCTCAAGAAAGATATGGATCGTTCATGGATAAATCTGCCAGATAAGTTGTCAACTGAATATGCAGATGGTCTCAAAGAATTTATGGATGTGGCAAAGAAGTCATTAAACTCTAAAGGGATGACATTATGTCCTTGTAATCGATGTGTTAACAAGCAATCATAGAACCTCAAAGTGATTAAGTTGCACTTGCTTACAAATGGTTTTCTAAGTACTTACAAGAGATGGTATTATCATGAGGAGCTAAAAGATGACATACAAAATGAAGTACATTTTGATAGTCGAGATAAGGATGCGGAAAACGAACATGATGATTTGGCTTCTGGTATTAATGATGCCATTGGTAGTAAGTTTTTTGACATTGGTCCAACTAGTGATTTTGATGGTGATTCTTCTTTTGGCCTAGATGACAAATATAATGTCTTATTTGAATCAATTCACAAGCCTCTATATGTTAATTGTAAAGAAAAGTTTTCTGTCTTAAGTACAGTGGTACGTTTGATGAATTTAAAGGTCCTCAATAAACTATCTGATAAAGCATTTGAAGATATGTTAAAGTGTTTTAAAGAAATATTGCCCGAAGGTAATCACTGTCCAGAGAATTATTACCAGACAAGGAAGCTACTTTGTGAAGTAGGCTTGGGATATGAGCAAATTGATGTTTGTCAATATGATTGTTCCCTATTCTACGGTGAGAATGAAACTGCTTTGTCATGTCCAGTATGCAAAACTAGTCGTTATGTACGAAATAAGATCCCGCACAAACGACTTAGATGGTTCCCACTAAAAGATCGACTTAAGCGATTATTTAGCTCCAAACATACTTCAAAAGACATGCGATGGCACAAGGAAGTACGTAAAGATGAACCTGGTATATTAAGACATCCTGCTGATGGGATGGCTTGGAAGCATTTTGATAACATGTACCGAGACTTTGCTGCAGATTCTAGAAGCGTGCGAATGGGTTTGGCTTCAGATGGATTTAACCCTTTTTCAAATCTGACTTCAACCTATAGTTTATGGCCTATGATATTGATTCCTTATAACATGCCACCTTGGGCTTCCCCAAATGGTACAAACTACCTCATGTCTTTGTTGATTCCAGGTCCAAAATCCCCTGGAAAAGACTATGATGTATTTTTGCAACCATTAATTAAAGAACTGAAAGAATTATGGGATGTGATCGATGCTTATGATTTTTATAGTGGGTGTATGTTTAAACTTAAAGCTGCAGTATTGTGGACAATCAGTGATTTTCCTGCTTATGCATACTTGTCTGGGTGGAGCACGGCTGGAAAATTAGCCTGTCCCGTTTGCTTAGAAGATACAAGATCTCGACGAATCACCGGCAAACAAAGTTTCATAGGACATCGATGTTATTTGAGTATGAACCATCCTTGGCGGAGGAGCAAAGATTATGATGGTTCTAGTGAGTTACGCGGTCCTCCACGAATTTTTATAGGTGAAGACATTTTAAAACAGTTGAAGGAAGTTCCTACATGCACAACAGGTAAAGAACCGAATAATTCTTCTAGAAAACGTAAACGTGGAGCCAATGAGTTAAATTGGAGTAAAAGAAGTGTTCTTTTTGACTTGCCATATTGGTCAACACTCTTATTACGCCATAATCTTGATGTGATGCATATAGAAAAGAATGTTTGTGATAATATTATAGGCACACTTCTAGACATAGAAAGTAAATCAAAAGACAACTTGAAAGCTCGTAAAGATTTACAAGATCTCAATATTCGAGAAGAGCTTTGGCTAAAAAAGACTTCTAACAACAAATATGAAAAACCTCATGCTAGTTACACTTTTACTAGAGATGAATGCAAGAGTTTTTGTGACTTTATTCGCACTGTAAGAGTGCCAGATGGGTATGCTTCAAATATAAGTCGGTGTGTTACAGATAATGACAAGCTTAAAGGAATGAAAAGTCATGATTGTCATGTGTTACTTCACAAGATATTGCCTGTTGCAATACTGCCTTTTTTAACGAAAAAAATATGTGGCACTTTGATTGAGCTATGCCAATTTTTTCAAAAAATTTGTGCCAAAACAATACGAATTTCAGATATTGAAGATTTGAGGCAAGGAATCGTAATTATTTTGTGCAAGTTAGAAAAAATATTTCCCCCATCATTTTTCACCATAATGGTCCATCTTTGTGTACACTTACCGGATCAAGTGTTGCAAGGTGGCCCAGTTGCTGCAAGATGGATGTTTGGGACAGAACGCCATATGGGTTTGTATAAGCGGTACGTGAGAAACATGGCTCGACCAGATGGCTCAATTGCAGAAGCTTTTGTTGTAGATGAAGCTACAAGTTTTTTATCTAGATACGTTTCGAACATAGAAACAAGATTCACTAGACCTGAACGTAACTGGGATTCACCTCTGCCAAATTGTCAAATGGAAGTTTTCAAGTCTAATGTCCGCCCATTAGGAGCATCTTCTGTTAGGTTGCTTCAAAGTTGGAAGAGTACCATCCAATGGTATATATTAAACAATTGTGCAGATGATATTCAGGAATATCTAGAGTAAGTAATGATTTTTTTTCTTATTTGAAAGATAATTACACTACACACGTATACTTGTTACTTATTAATGTATAGTACTTGGTTTGTAGTGATCACAATAAAATATTGCTGGAAAGAGGCCTTTCACATTCAGATATTGATATCAAGCAAAAAGAAGAGTTTCCATCTTGGTTCAGGAAGAAGGTAAGAGATTGTTTATGGTAATTTCTTAATTTACTAATACAACAACTCATATCATATATGTGTTCTGTCTTTTGTAGATTTCTCAAATGCAAGTACAAAAACCAGCTACTATCAATGATGATTTTTATGCCTTATCTCAAGGTCCACTAGAACGATACCATAGTTACCAAAGTTGCGTGATTAATGGCGTTCGATTTCGCTGCAAAGAGTATGATGATACTCTTCGGACACAATGTTCAGGAGTGTGCACGGAAGGTGATCATGATAATGAAAATATTATATATTATGGAGTTCTGCTTGAGATTTTGGAATTGTCATTCCTTTTTGATCGAAAAATTTTCTTATTCCGCTGCAAGTGGTATAATTCTAATCCGAAAGGAAGGTCAATGCATCTGGATAATAATCTTACATCCATTAATACAGCTACTGATTGGTATCCGAATGAACCATACATATTGGCAAATCAGGCTCAACAAGTTTTTTATCTGCTAGATATGAAGCGTGGATCGACTTGGAGATTTGTTCAAAAAGTAAATCATCGAAATGTATATGACATTCCTGAAATATCTGAGGTGGTTAATGATTCACCAAACATTGATGTATTTCAAGAAGATGAATCGTATCAATTGCCACCTTTCCAACCTGTCGAGGATTTAATAGATAGTTCATCTTTGGTTCGACGAGATGTTGCCTCTTTAATTCTTTCAGACCAACTTGTTGTTGATTTATTATCCAAGAATGAAAAGCAACCTACTGGCGAAGAAAATGATCTAGACGAAGCTGAAGAAAATGAAATTGATGACGACGGAAATGTATTTTTTGACAATGAACTAATTTGTTCCAGCGACGATGATGATCTAATGTCTGAAACTGAATCAAATGCATGATGATGTAAATTTCGAATCTTTTATGAATGGGCTGTATTTGTGTATTTATGTTTAGAGAGATTTCTATGTTATTATTTACATCTAATTAAATTTTAGAAACAATTCTGAAGCAGATTGTCACTGTCATTTTCCTGCAGGTCAAGTAGACCTTATTAAAGAATGAAACATGATACCAGGTATGTACTAAGAAATTATGACCAACTTCTCAGTGCTTTATTATCTTGTTATTTTTTAACTTTATTATATTGTTATTTTTTAACTTCATTAGTTATATTTTTTATCATGAGTTCATTTATTAATTTCGCAATCACATCTGTAATACTCCTATTATATGGACTGATACTAGCTTCCTTGGTTGCAGGCTTAATTAGGTGGATTTTTCCATTTCTCTTTACGGTTCACTTTCTGGATACTGGTTTGACACAATATAAAATTAAATCAGATGATTTGACATCTTCCCAGTTTGATATATGTTGAGATGAAGGGCCACTGTGTATCTTAACCTGACGGCTCGTGAGGTCTCTATATGGTATTTTCAGAAACTCCAGAACATCGCAGAATCCCAATACCTATATAGGCATTGGGATTAGTGGAGTTGAAGGAATGCAAGCTGTCATGTCAAGTGATTTTGCTATCGCACAGTTTAGATATTTGGAGAGACTTCTTGTGGTCCATGGTCACTGGTTTTACAAGAGAATTGCTCAGATGATTTGTTACTTCTTCTATAAGAATATAGCGTTTGGCCTCACGCTTTTCTACTACGAAATTTGCACTGCTTTTTCTGGTAATGCAGTTTATGATAGCTGGTACATGATTCTTTATAATGTTGCAGCTACATCTTTGCCCGTCATAACACTCGGTGTCCTAGAACAAGATGTCTAATCCCAAGTCTGCCTAGAATTTCCAGCATTGTATCAGCAAGGCCCAAGAAACTTATTCTTTGGATGGTACAGAATAATCGGATGGATATGCAATGGAGTTTATACTTCCTTCATTATCTTCTTTCTCAACGTATTGGCTTTTTATGATCAAGCATTTCGCGTGGATGGACAAATAGCCGATATGAGTGTCATGGGTGCAACAATGTTCACTGGAATTGTTTGTGCAGTCAATGTCCAGATAGCTTTAGCACTTACCCACTTCACCCGGATCCAGCATATTTTTATTTGGGGAAGCATAGTGGTTTGGTTCCTTTTTCTCATAATCTACGGGGCACTCGTACCTGAAACATCAACCGGGTCATATCAAATCTTTATAGAAACTCTTGCACCCTCTCCACTTTTTTGGATTGCCATTCTTTTAGTCATAATAGCTTGTAATCTTCCCTATTTTGTTCATACCTCATTCCAGAGATCAAATATCACTAGTCATGCATTGTTGTAATAAATTTGGAACGGCCAAATTATCGAGCCTAGTTACATATTTAGACTCGAGTCGAAAATAAATTTGAACATCGTCAAAACTATTTATTGGGTTGAGATTGAGTCTACTCAATTTGAACTATAACCCTGATTAGGCCCTCCAAAACATCTGCAAGTTTCCTTCACTTGTCATATGCGTTTGCATATTGAGATCATTCTGCGATGTAGATTCCTCCGAAAGAGAAATATAAGAGGGACTCTTCTTCCTCTTATGGTTTACTATTGCTCCCTGTATATTGTTTTAGAATTTCAAATACTACAAAGAATAGTACCAAAAGCTAAAATGTTGACTCATCCATCTGCACAATGTTGTTCTTCAGTGGCTTATGTACTAATATTGGACTAGATCGAGGGAGATAGTTATTTATTTAGAAAAGTTATTTTACAAATTAATTTCTAGGACAAGTTTTGTTATCTATGTACAATATATATGATATTAAAATTGGGAAAAAAAATTTAAGGCAAAATTGACATTTACAATATTCGTAAGTTCATGATTCATTATTGTAGGGGTTATTAAATTCGAACTATAAAGAACTTTTTTTATTTTTAAAAAACTAGTTACATTTAGTCCGGATTTTAAAAAAATTTGAACTATAAAGAACTTTTTTTATTTTTGTTTGATGGAATTTCATTTTCGATTTTAAAATGTTCAATCATTAGAACTAATTATATTTAATTTGGATTTTAAAAAATAATTAAAATTTGCTGGCTATGTTTATTAAATATACGTTTGAATCATGTATATTTTACAATATGTTCATCTTGAAAATCCTTTATGTTTTGCAATAAGAACATATATGTTTTGCAACCCAAATACGTTTCGTAGAACAATTCATTTTGCAATATTTTGTTAACAAAACATACAAAATTGTCAAGATTTTTGATGAAATAGTGATGTTCATGTAATAAGATTTGCAAATTAATAAAGTTTGCAAGATTTTGAATTCAAAATGTATATGTACTCCAAGTACTCAGGACTCTAATTATATAATTAAATTTAATTTGATCAAATTTTTAACGAATCAGATTATATAAAATCCATTAATATTGACACTTTATAAGACAAAATTATTATTTTGAGTAAGTAATCTAAAATTGAATCTTTAATAAATATTTTATTATTTTCGATATCTATACTATTATATAAATTCTGAAACATTGAAAGTTTTGGTACCTGTTTCTTGGTACTGAGTGAATTTACTTATTTACCCTTCATTATCAAGAAAATTAATCACACCTAAAATAAATAATAACATAATATAATTCATGATAATTAATCAAGATATACTATTATATAAATTCTGAAACATTGAAAGTTTTGGTACCTGTTTCTTGGTACTGAGTGAATTTACTTATTTACCCTTCATTATCAAGAAAATTAATCACACCTAAAATAAATAATAACATAATATAATTCATGATAATTAATCAAGATATTATCTTTTATAAACACCTAAAAACATCAATCGTATCGTATCTTTCCATCATTAATATTTCCTTTCGAATTAAAACACGTTACCTTTTTAATTTAAAACAAATCTTACAATCATTAATATATACCTGAAAATATCACAACATAATTTTCAAGAAAAATATTACACCTAAAATAAATAATAACATAATATAATTAATGGTAATTAGTCAATCAACATAATAAAATTAATGGTGATTAGTCGATTGTTTTTTCACATTAATATAATAAAATTAATGGTAATTAGTCGATTGCCTTTTTCGCAGTTACTTTTAGTTGAAGATATTACCTTTTATAAACACCTAAAAACATTCGTATCATATTTTTCGATCATTAATATTTCCTTTCGAATTAAAACACATTACCTTTTTAATTTAAAACAAATCTTACAATCATATATACCCGAAAATATCACAGCATAATTTTCAAGAAAAATATAACACCTAAAATAAATAATAACATAATATAATTGATTGTAATTACTCGATTGCCTTTTTTCACATTTATTTTTAGCTAAAGATATTACCTTTTATAAACATCTAAAATGATCAATTGTATCATATCTTTCAATCATTAATATTTCCTTTCTAATTAAAACACGTTACCTTTTTTAATTTATATTTCAATCATTAATATTTCCTTTCTATTTAAAACAAGTTACCTTTTTTATTTTATAACAAATCTTACAATCATTAATATATACCCGAAAATATCACACCATATTTTTCAATTATTAATAAAATATATTAAAAATCGTATACATTTTTTATAATAAGGAAACATTAATATAATCCGTAAACATGAGTATATTAAATTATATCAAATTAAAGTTAAAAAAATTATTAAAAATAATGATTATATAAAATAAAATTTATAATATAATACAAGAAACCCGTGCATTGCACGGGTTATAAGCTAGTATAAGAATAAATTCGATAACTTTAATATTTTATATAATAATCAAATAATATGCAACATAGCTAATAATGGACGACTTAGTCTTGTTCACTAGTAAATTTTTTCATTTTTGGCGCTCAACATTCCCCCCAAATTTTTTATTAATTTTTTAACTTTTTATCTAGATAACTACTTAAGCGGCATAATATACATAAGATTAGGTATAATTGAGAAAACTTGTCCCCATTTCGCTTATCCCCATTCCGTCCACTACTTATGCAACTGCTTACCCTACCCACCTTCAGCCAAAACTAAGAATCGTGCTTTTTACTCTGATCGGTAATTCATCTCTCAATATCTTTAATTTTTGTATTTATATGCAAGTCCAATTTAAGTATATATGCGTGAATCACTAGTTATGTGGTGTGTATAACTATATGTACGTTTGGATATAAATGTTGGGTAACATAACTTGTGTGTTTTATGATTTAATTCATTTGGTCTATGTTTATTGTGTGCACTTGGCTATTTGATTTTGATATGCATCTTATTACTAAATAAGGAGTTGAGATCATGTTGAATGTGGGATCAAAATTAAAATTAGGGATATTATGAATGGTACACATATGGTATTGGCTTTTATGAATGGTACCATTGTATATTTTTGACTTATGAACGGTACCATCGAAGTTTTGGCTTCTCATTAAAAATACCCCTCCGTTATTATAAAGTTAATGAAACGTTTTGTTGCACAGTAATTGTAATTAATTAAATGTATAATCTGCAATTAAAAATTAAAAAGAAAACAAAGCTATGTAAAGTAGTACTGGTAAACGACGGGTTCATATATCATCGCGTAAAATCAAGAGGCTTAGGGTTTATGTGAAAAAGGCGGAGAACAATTCGGGCAAATCAAGTGACTAATTAGGGGATTACTACTGTCATTCACCTCTTCATTCACTTCTCTCAACTACAGGTATGTATTTCTTGCTCATATTTGTACGTATATATGTGTATTTGTATGTTTTTGTTGTTTCATATTTGTCATATATATGTGCGTTCGTATGTATTCTTGTAAGTAATTGTGTATTCGTATGTAATTGTAAGTTGTTAAGTAATTGTAAGTTGTTAAGTGTGTAAGTGTGTAAGTTGTTATGTGGGTATACATATTTGTCATATATTTGTTCAATTGAATTTGCAGAATGGGTAGTAAGATTTTGAGATTCCATTGGAGGGGTATAGAAGTTGATATTAGGGTGGATGTAGAAAAAACTTCTCTGTTGGATATAATCTTGGAGTTCGAAGATGAAAGCAAAAAATTGGGGAAAAAGATGGATTACCATTTTCCAACATTTTCTTATGCCTATAAAATGGCACATAGTAAATTGTTGGAAGATAAGGATCTAATGAAGATGTTTGAAAGGAATGCTGAAAAAGAGTTGATTTATATATGGCTTGGGACTACAATGAAACCTAATAAGTTGTATAGTTTAGTAATGAATTTTAGGAAGAGGTCTGAATTAAGCAATGTTGGGGTTGATGGGGTTGTTGCTGAGGAGTCTGAGGGGGTTGGTGTTGCTGAGGGGGTTGGTGTTGCTGAGGGGGTTGGTGTTGCTGAGGGGGCTGGTGGGGTTCAGGGGGGTGATGGTGTTTCACTTGATGAACTTGAAGACACATCACTGCATCATGGTAGGGATAGTGTAGTACATGTGTCTGAAATTTTTGATGACACCAAAGGGAAGGGGAAAGTTGTTAACACCAAAGGGAAGGGAAAAGCTAATAAACAAATACCCAAAAGACCACCCAAAAAACCTAAATCATCTGCTATTAACCTACCACCACCACCAATTTCACCACAAACAGCTTTCCAAGCTTTGACAGTTAGGAGGAGTCCAAGATTTTCCCCTCCCCAAACTACTTCTCAGGGTGCTTCTCAAAGTACTTCTACAATGCCTGACCAAGCCTTATTCAAGAGAAAAATTCCCAAAACCACAGCTAGGAGGAAGGGTATATACATAAGTCATGAAGAACAGGTTGCTAAAGAACATGATGATGTTGATGTGGGAGGATCTACTCATGGAAGAAAAAATGCTAAAAGGAAGGTGGACTTTAGTGTTGATGCTGACAGTGAATATGTTAGTGAGGATGAAAGGGGACATGAATATGTTAGTGAGGATGAAAGTGAAGATGTGAACTCAATTCCAAAGGTGAAGGATAACTGGAAGGCTGATAAATGGCTTGATTTCATCGATAAGGATGATGATGATGACTACTACCAGAGGTTATACAAGAATGGAGAAATGTTTGACAATAAAGAGTTTGGGAAGATAGAATTAAGGCCCTGGTTGATCTTCATGGATAAACAACACTTCAAATCTGTCTTGAAGGATTACTGCATACAGGAAGGGTTTTCATTAATTGTTCTTGCTGCTGATAACACTAGGTATACCTGCACATGTGCTGCAGAGGTATGTAATTGGAGATTACATGCTAGCATGTTAGGTGACGGTGTTACTTGGGCCATCAAAAAGATTGACCCAAATAAGCACCAGTGCAGGGGTTTAGAGACATACAACCCTGTCTGCAATGTAAAGTGGGCTGCTTCAAAGCTAATGGAGGATATAAGAGCTAACCCTGACATTCCAGGTAAAGCACTGAATGAGCTCTTATTTCAGAGGTATGGAGTTTATATGAAGCCGGCTTCATTATATGTGATGAAAAAATTTGTTATTGAGGAATTGTTTGGTGGGCATGATGAGTCCTATGCTAAGATACCTACATATGTCAAGGTCATTCATGAAACCAATCCAGAATCTGTTGCACACTATAACTTTATAGAAACTGAGTCCATTCCTAGGCAGATGTTGTTTACTAGGGTTTTTATTTCAATTGCTGGAATGTGGAAAGGATTTTTGGGGGGATGCAGACCTTTGATAGGTATTGATGGGACTCATTTAAAAGGAAATTATGGGGGAGTTTTACTATCTGCAGTAGCCTTAGATGGTAATAATGAAATATTCCCCCTAGCCTATGCAGTTGTTAGTGTTGAAGATAAAGAGACTTGGTCTTACTTCTTATGGAATTTGTACAACATTGTCAAGGAGTCCAGTAGAAAAGACTGGACCATCATTTCAGATAGGCAAAAGGTATGCACATGTTATTGTCTTATGTGTATCTTAATTTTTGTTTTCATTCTATTTCTAATGGTATGCTGTCTTATATTTTAGGGAATTGATCTTGCTTTGGCAGATGTGTGGCCAACTGCTCATAGAAGGTATTGTTGCAGGCATCTTAGTAGCAATTACAAGAAACAATTTTCAGGACCTCTGATGTATATCCTATTTTGGAGGGTATGCAATGCAACAAGCCAATTTACCTTTAGAAAGGCCATGGAAAGACTGAAGAAAGAGGGAGGTGATAGAGTTATGAACTGGTTTGCAAATCTAGGAGATCCTTCAACTTGGAGTAAGCACAAATTTGATCCAAATGTGTGCAATGATACAAACACCTCAAATTTTGTAGAGAGTTTCAATTCAACCCTTGGAATTGACAGATGCAGGCCAATTTTAACTTTGCTTGAAGGTACACCTCTCACTTAAGTTCATCTGTTCATTTAACTTTGCTTGAAGGCCAATTTTCTATAATGCAACTTCTGATTATAGGTATAAGGAGGGTTTGTATGGTGAGGATGGCCACAAGGTCTCAAGCTGCACTTAACTGGAAAGAAGATGGTCTTTGTCCCAAGATTGTCAAACTTGTCAAACTCATCAGTAAGGATGTTATCAGTTGCAAAGCCTACATGTCAAAGCCAGGTGAATATGAGATCCATGAAGGTAAATCTCAATTCCCTTTGTCATTGGATAACAAAATCTGTTCTTGTGGGGCATGGCAAATATCTGGAATCCCCTGTAGGCATGCTATTAGAGCAATGCTACATGCAAAAATAGACCCTCAGAAGGTTGTTAGTTCTTGGTATCATGTTAGAACCTATAGACAAACCTATAGCTTCAACATGAACCCTGTCCCTGATGATGATCAATGGCCAACATATGACAATCTTCCTGTGCTTATGCCACCTACAATGAAGAGAGGGGTTGGAAGACCTAGCAGAAATAGGAGAAGAGAAGAAGGGGAAGAGCAGAAATCAAAAAGATCCAAGACTGTTAAGTGCACCAAGTGCAACTGTTTTGGACACAATGCAAGGACCTGCAAAGGTGGGTTGACTGAAAAACAAAAGAAGGAGCTGCAGTCAAGTGGTAGGCCTTTGGTAATCAAAAATCCCAGGGTAAGGGATCAATCAAATGCAGCTAAAGCAGCAAAAGCAGCAGCAAAGGCAGTAGGGGCAGCTGGAGGATCTCAAGCATCTGTTAACATTTCACAACCACCTGATTCTCAGTCTCAACAACAGATTTGAACCTCAGATTTCATCTTTTGTTGGTGTTAGCTTTTATGGGACTTAGTATTATATTTTGGACTTGTTATGTCTTATGATCTTGTTGCTAGAATGTAATTTCTGGTATTTTTAATGTATTAGACTGGTGCACATGTTAAAAGTGCGAGAAATTTGAATTTCTGGGGTTTTGTGTTATATTAAACTGGTGTTTTTAATGTACTAAACGTTTGATTAACGTTTTGGTTAACAGAAGGGCATTTTTAATGAGAAGCCAAAACTTCGATGGTACCGTTCATAAGTCAAAAATATACAATGGTACCATTCATAAAAGCCAATACCATAAGTGTACCATTCATAATATCCCTTAAAATTATCCTGTGGTTTTAAAGATAATAAGAAAGTGGTCATTCCATGGCTTGGAGTTTTTTATTAAAATGAACTTATATGCTATTAGTTCTCTGAAGACTATTAAGTATGTAGCTAGTACCAAGAAATGTAATAGTGATTTGTCTGGTACTATATATTTCGTTTACGTAGTCTTTTAATTTTATAATCTTTTATATAGGATTGCATACCATGTCGCCCGGACGCCGCCTCACTCGATCCATGATACATAATCAACAAGAAATACCAACAAAAGATACAAATGTTTGTACCAGTGAACCAAAAGGCAAAACTCATTCTGATGCTAAGACTGGACAACCTAGTACTACAACTCCTTTGGCTGGTGAAAATGACAATACTGCAAGATCTGGTAGTTTGTAATATACTTTGTGTATTCATATATTGTTTAGTATATTGCATTTTGAAATCTTTTGTTTGTTGAACAAATATGTAGATCGCAAAGTTAACCCACGTAAAGCAACTCGCGGAATGGGAACTTCAAAAATTGCTAAGGCAGCCGCTACAGGAAAGTTATCAGTCACATTTGATGCAGATTGTCGTCAACCAATTTGTAGTAATGCTGAAAGATTTAACAATGAGATTGGATTTGTTGTTCGTAATCATGGTACATTTTTTTATAAAGATTGGAGGCTCGTTCCTGAAGAGGTCAGAGCACCACTGCGAAGTTATCTTTTGGTAACTTTTCTTACATTATTATAAATTTATGTTTATGCTGCTTTGTTGCTATATTTGTTCCCCCTGTAGCATTGTGCTTTAGTTACCAAAACTCTACAATTACACTTTCACCTATATCTTTTCATTAGCTTTAAGACATCCTGAGTTAGATAATAGAAATATAAAATACAGTAGGCATATTGGATCGCGCACCTGGAAAGCAAATGAATCTATAAGTACTTCCTGGTCATTAATGATTTAGCTTAACTAAATTGATTTATCTGTATTGCTCGTGGATGAAGTTTCTATAAATTTGTAACCTGTTAACTCCATCAGTTATGCTCTAATGTTCTTAGAATCTTAGAGGACTCAATAAAAATAAATTATTGTTGACACATTCCCAAAAGTAAAATACTAAGCATACATTCTTTGATGGTAACAAATTCTACTGTAAAAAGTTTGCTGAAGCTCTGTTATAAAATTTAAAATATAACATTTGAAGGTTGTAGTTTTATACTTGTAGACATTGACTTGTAAAGTCTGAGGTGTGAATTTACTTTCTTGGTAAGCAAGAAAATATTTAAAACTAGTAAAAGAATTTAAGCAAGTATGTTGCAGTATTTACATTTCTCTTTTTAGTGGAGTTGCACTAAGAGATTGCAATACTGCTAGATGATAAGTTGAGTCTGATTCATTATCTGCTGTTTTAGAAGGTTTTAATTAATTAGTAGATAGTTCAGTATGATTCTTTTCCGCATGTTAGAGAAGCTTGTTGATGGGGGAGAAAATAGAAGGGAACTATTATTTTTCAGTATAGAGTGTAACTGTGCAAGTAGATTTAGTATAAGAAGCTTGGTGTACTTGCATGTTCTACTTTTGAAAACCACTGATCTTCTGGTATGGAACGTGCCCTCTCCCCTGCATATTCATTATCAAATGATCAGACCCTCCACTGCATATTCGTTTTGTACTTATACATGTAGATTGTAATATCATCGATCATTTATACTTATATACTTATAGGCTTTCAGTATTATGAGTTTACATTGGCCTTTGATTGCATATATTCCAGACATAAATATTTTTCAGGTAAATAAATTCATATATTCCAACCATGCAAGTCATCAGGTATTTAGTTCACATATCACAGATTCTATCAAGCTGCTCAGTCTACTGTTTAAGCTATTAGGGTGACATGTGACCTTGCTTACTATTGTGACTCGCTAATGATGTACTTTAAGTTAAAGGGTATATTTAACTGCAATATTATATCCTCTTCAGTTATGGATAAACAGTCTGCGTATATAGACTTCCTCTGCAGGATGTCATTGACGGCCTGAAAACAATGTCAACATTTGGGTTGTCTTTTTTTATCAGCTGGGAAATGTTGGGTAGAGCCAGTGATTGGTCAGAGCTCTAGATTTGAGACATCAGGTTTAATATAGATATGTAAATTGTTGATATCTAATAACTGTTGGATGTTTTTGGATTTATCGTGGTAAGCTTGAACTGCTATTTGGTTTAAAGTAATTAAAATAACATGATGTCTGTTTATAAATATTAGGATTTGGTGAATTCAAGTGTTAAGCTTGCTCTTATTTGAGTGTTGAAGTGCATAATGTTATGCATATTTACTGATGGTGTATCATATGTGCTGTTTATTTGTCACTTCTTTATTCACCAAAGCAATTGTAGGTCACACATTGGGTATCGATTCTCCAGTGTTCATTGTGCATAAAGTTTCATGCAGTGTAAAGTATGACTTTGTATGTTTCTATCTATATGACTTTGCATGCTTCTATATATTTGTATGTTGTTTTATTATAAATAATAGATATGTCAAAGAGTTATCAAGCAGTAGTTTCCAATAGTTTGTCTTTTTTTGAGTAAGCTAGAGACATTCTTATGAGAGCTATCATTTTTTATGCAGTGGTGTATTTTATGTCCTTAGTGTTTGTTGTTTTCACATCTCAGGAAAATTTTGACATCGACTTGCGGGATAAAACAACCATATTGTGTATTGATGATCAAATGAGAAAAGCGTGGAAACATCACAAGTATAAATTGCATTCGTATTTTAAACACATTGGAGGTATAAAAAATGTTGATATGGCGAAGAAAAAACGATATCCTGACATGAATGAGGACCAACAAGAAGATTGGGAGATTTTATGTGATCGATGGTGTTCAGATCAGTTTAAGGTGACCTAGTGTTTTTATAATCAGTCCTGTTTTTTTTTTAACATTTGTTGATTTACTTTTTTGTATAGGAAAGAGCTGCTAAAAATACCATTAATCGGTCCAAAAGACCGTGGGAGTCTAAAAATGGATCGGTATCAACAACACGACATCATATCCGACGTGGAATGGAATTAACTTCAACAACAGGACAAATTGAAACATGGCGTTTAAATCATTTTGATGTAAATGGATGGACTGGGCCAGACCTTCAAAATTTATATGTGAGTAATATATTTATCTCTTTATTTTCTACTCACACATGTACACAGATACATTGTTTCGAGGTACTAATTATGATTATTGTGTAACTAGGATAAAATGATGGATATAAGACAAGCTTATACTCCAGAGGAAATGTCAGATAAGGAAATTATGGAAGCGGTACTTGGTCGTCATTCAGTATACTTGCGAGGATGGGGAAGATCTAGTGGTACATCCAACAAGAAATCTCGTGGTACTACTGTTGAGTCTGACCAACCGAGTTATCAGGATTTAGTTCAGTGACTTAATGAAGCCAATAAACGTCTTGATGAAGTTGTTAACGTGCTGTGCCAAAACAATCTTATGCCACAACCAAACACATCTCCAACGAATGAAGATATAGATGAAAATTTAGATGATTAATTTTAATCTGTTTTTTTTTAAATATTGTTGGAACTTTAAATTCTATGTAACTCATTTGGCACATTTATTTTTTAGGTTATTTTATATTAAATACATTATGTAATTTTTGAGCTGTTCATTTAATTTAAAAAAAATTATTTACAAGAAATCATATTTGTATCATTATATAATAAATTGTTACCATTGTAAAATTGTCAAATGTCGATTATGTGGGGCTACACGTGGCGCCTTTTCGTGGCGCCATATGTCACATTTTTGGAGCACCACATGTCATGATATGAGATGCGCCACATGGCACAATAAAGAGGCACCACGTGGCATGACGAAGAAGTGCCACATGGCGCATTAACGAGACTCCACGTGGCATGTCCATAAGGCGCCACATATGCATGCCATTAGATGACACGTCGGTATGCCACATAAGCAACACATAAGATAGTGACATGTCATTTGCTGAATTATTGTTGTGGGGTCCACAAATTATATACCTACCAATATATAAATGTGTAGGTAATGAGTCTTTCTCCACCAACTTTTACCTACCAATCTTGACCAATACTGTATTGGTAGGTAATTCTCTTTACTTACCAATATCATACTTTTACCTACATTTACAATTGGTAGGTAAAAGCCAAATTTCTTGTAGTGAATGAGAAGGCCGGGGTGGTTGAAGACACTTTATCTATTCTATTGGATGCAACCGATCCTACAAAGGAATTAAAAGTTGGTAAACAGCTGAGCCCTGTGATTAGGGAAACACTGGTTTCATTTCTGAAGGACAATTTGGACATATTTGCCTGGAGCCACGAAGACATGGTGGGGATAGACCCAAGGGTGACGTGTCATCATTTAAATATTGATCCAGAAATAAAGGCCGTTAGGCAGAAGATAAGAGCTTTAAGTGGGGAAAGAGCCGTTGCCTTGAAAGAAGAGGTGGATAGGTTGTTGAAAGTCAAGTTGGTAAGGGAATCTTTTTACCCCATGTGGTTAGCAAATCCGGTCTTGGTAAAGAAACCTAATGTCAAGTGGCGTACGTGCGTAGATTTTACTGATTTGAACAAGGCGTGCCCCAAAGATAGCTTTCCACTCCCACGAATCGATCAACTGGTTGATGCTACGGCTAGCCATGCTTTACTAAGTTTCATGGATGCGTACTCGGGCTACAATTAAATCCCGATGTATGAACCTGATCAAGAGCATACCTCCTTCATCACCGATAGGGGTCTCTATTGTTAGATCGGGATGCCCTTCGGACTGTTGAACGCCGGAGCAACCTATCAAAGGCTGGTTAACAAGATGTTTAAAGATCAGATTGGGAATACTATGGAAGTATATGTGGACGATATGCTGGTCAAGTCCAAGGAAGCAAGTGACCATGTTACCCACCTCAAAGAAATGTTTGGCATCTTAAGGAAATATAGGATGAAGTTGAACCCCCAAAAATGTGTATTTGGGGTTGAGTCTGGAAATTTCTTGGGCTTCATTGTGAATCATCGAGTAATCGAGGCCAATCCTGCCAAAATCAAGGCACTGGTTCAAATGAGGTCCCCCCAGAGTGTGAAGTAACTCCAAAGCCTTACAGGACGTGTGGCAGCCTTGAACAGGTTCATCTCTAAATCCTCTGACAGATGTCGAGAATTCTTCGCAGATATTAAGAAGAGAAAAGGCTTCGAGTGGACACCCGAATGTGAAGCTGCCTTCACCAGATTAAAGGAGCAACTGGGAAGCCCCCCATTGCTAGCAAAGCCGGTGGAGGGTGAAACCTTAATTTTGTACTTGGCGGTTTCTGAATACTCTATTAGTTCCATTTTGGTCAGTGAAGAAGATCAAACCCAATACACTGTGTATTATGTAAGCAAAAGGCTTCTAGATGCTGAAACCCAGTACATAAATATGGAGAAGCTGGCTTACGCTTTGATTTTGGCATCAAGAAAATTAAGGCCATATTTTCAGGCACACACGATAGAGGTACGAACCTCATTTCCACTAAGGCAGGTCCTGCACAAACCCGAAGCTTCGGGAAGGTTAATGAAATGGGTTTTGGAGTTGGGTCAATTTGATGTCGAATATAAGCCGAGAACAGCTATCAAAGGTCAAGCACTTGCTGATTTCTTCTTAGAGTTTCCACCATCCTTCGACGTTGAAGCCCAGGAAAAAGTGATAGAAACCCTAGAGAAGGAGGCTCCAACCGAAAATTATGCACCATGGTGGACTCTATACGTAGATGGAGCCGTGAATGGAAATGGTGCAGGTGCTGGCTTAGTCCTTTTAAGCCCCGAAGGCCACAAATTGCAAAGTTCAATTCATTTTACATTCAAAGCTATAAACAACGATGCCGAGTATGAAGCACTTATTGCGGGTTTGAAGCTAGCTCTTGAAATGAAGGTAGTGAACATGACTGTGTACAGTGATTCCATGTTGGTGGTGGGACATATCAAGAGCAACTTCCAAGCAGGGGTCTACGCACGGACCAATAGATGAGGTACGCTCAGGAGCTGATGAGCAAGTTTGGGGAGATAAAACTTGTACAAATTCCAAGGACAGAAAACTCAAGTGCGGATGCCTTAGTAAAAATGGGTTCCACTAGGGAAGCAACTATGCTAGGGGTAATACAATTGGAGATACAGCTATTAGTGTAGGTGCCCTAGAGGCAATACATTTCAGTTTAGTTAAACTTCGTCATTGACATTTATGTTCTATTTTGATTATATTTGTAACACCCCTAGATCCGGGGTCAGGGATCTGGTCGTTACCGTCTCAATTCCCATCCACAGTTCAACATAAATATTAAATTACAACCTTGTGACCCAAAACAATAACATAAAACACACCCGTTATAGTCCCAGAGATGAAATCAGAGTAACAACCAAATTTTATTAAACACATTATGAGTTCTTACAACCCAAAAGAATTTTAATATAAATACATACTCTTTGCCATCCATTTACATGAGTCATACTAGACCATATACTTGGTACTGAAAGAATAAATCTATCCTACCAATAGCTTTCTCTTCGGCTCTGGTAGTCTCATCGTCCTCGCCAGCATCGAGTGCGCCTTGTGCGAGTCATCTGGTCTAGCTGTTGTTGTGATATAATAATAAAGCAAGGGTGAGCAATAGCCCACCAACAATAATATTTAACTGAACGATAATATATAACAGTTCAAAAGTATCTTTCAAACCATATGCCATGCATTTACGGAAATGATGCCAGTATAATATGAACGATGAAGTTACAAGGTAACTCAAACTGTAAATATATGAGGGAATATCTGCTATGTCGAAAATAAGCAAGATATTATAAAGAGGAACTTGCAAGGAAAATATTGCAATTTCAGTTACGAACACTTTTCCAGCTCTGCCAACAGTAATCATGTTGCAGGAAATAAATAAGTTTGGATGATGAACCAATGATGGAGTATTCACCGCGCCCGCTGTTCCAATCTTGATGATCAGTCAAGATCGTACAGCTCAAATTAGATTTACTACCGGTAGAAGGAAGAACTGACGGCTTTACTTGTCTACCGCCTTACTAGCTCTCCCAGGCCAACGGTTGGGCCAAAGGGGATGGACCGGCGCTACTCGGCCTCTTACACGACTCCTAGTTCCAATAGAATTCATGATTCTGAATGTAACGTTCGTCCCCCTTTCCCAAGTATAATACTTGTTGATAAGACTCTACAAAGTAGTCGTATCTAGTTGGAAAGGAAAATTCACCAATAACTTCCAAGCTATTGCTTGGTAACGAACATCAACTTGTTCCAACAATCTTACCCCTCGAAAGATGAGAAGGTAAACACAGACTTAATGAGTCCATAGCAACCAAGTTGCGAGTGAAGAGGATAAATTATGACCGGGAAGTCAACAAGATAAATAACATTGCTCAAGTAGGTTCCCCTATAATATGGAAGTTTGAGCGAGCATTTAAATCCTTTTAAGATAGATTTAAATGAAAAAGAAAGAGTTGGGAACCTTTCCTTGATAAAATAGTCGTAAAAAGACTCCGAAATATTTTACATAATATCTGGAGGTGGAAGGTAATCTCCGAATAATATAAATTATTTTAAAAAGAATTTTAAAAGGATTAAATAAATATTCCAAGAATATTTATTTACTCAATAATAATTATGGAATATTATTAACTCATAATATTGCTCGTAAGTAATCCTCGAATGAATATATGGAATTATTTAATAAATAAATCCCTCCTTAAATGAATATTCGAAATAATATTCATTAAATAATTAAACTCCAATAAATATTTAAAATAGTATTCAATAAATAAGTCGAACCTTAAATGAATATTCGAAAATAATGTTCATTTAATATTTACTCTTTTAAATGAAAATCCAAATAGCATTCATTTAATAAATAATCTTCTAAATGAATATCCAAATAATATTCATTTAGTAATCAAAACTTTAAAGGAATAATCGAAATAATATTCCTTAAGTAAATAGAACTTCCAATGAATATTTTAAAATAATATTCATTAAGTACATAAAACCTTAAATGAATATTCGAAAGTAATATTCATTTAATAAATAACATTCTAAAGAATATCAAAATAATATTCATTAAATATCAACTCTAAATGAATATTCAAAATTAACATTCATTTATTATCTCTCGACTAAGATAATACTCGAATAACATTCCTCGAAATATTTCCAAGTAATTGATACTTTATGGAATATAATAACGTTTAACAATAACCTTCCTCAGATAAATAATAATCTGTCGTTGGAATCCCTCCGGGTTTCCACGACTATCTATAACTCAAAATACCGACTCCCGGTCTATATTTAGAATGAATATCATATGCCCTTCGCTAAGGGTCTTACCAAAATAATCCGGCTTATTACTGATAAATCGTATCTAGTCTATAAGCCAATATCAATTCAGGGAACAAGTATCACAAAAAAACCAGAGTCACAATATAATTGGAAACAGGCATGCATGCGATGGCATATGTAAAATAGAAATCATATACATATATTATCACAACAACAGGTTCAAAGGTTTGAACACTTGCCTGGTAGTCGGGTGTGGGTAGAGGTAGCGTGTCCCGGTTCAGCTCGGTGATCTATAAACAATCAGAATATTCGAGATTAATTACCTAACACTTCTTTAGAAGGTTACGTATAACTTTACTTAAGTCGAAACACGCTTTCAAGTTATCTCGTTATGCACCCTTTTGTATAACTCTTTTTATTACCGATACGATCCGACTTTTGTTCGTTATTAAGACATGTCATTGTACTTACACTTGACATATACTTAAGCCGGGTAAGTCCTAAGGTCGGTCGTTTACGAACCAAGATTATACCTCGAGTTTTATCGCCCATTTTCTAAGTGTTTTACCAAAGTTATAACCAAGTATCCATTTTAGGGGTTCGTTTATATTTAACCTCGACTTGAACATTTTTATAAAATCGAAAAACGATCCAAATGACATGTGGTTTTCTTTCAAATCTTCCTCATGACCTCTAATATTTAATTACCATGATTCGTCACAAACTTTCATATTTTACCGAGGTTCAATTTTAATAACGAACTTGTAGTTACGGTTTCGAACAACTTTTACTAAGTCGGCCATAACTCCTAAACCGTAAGTCGGAATGCTTCGATTCTTTCGCCAAAGCGATCTATGACTCGAGATCTACAAGGTTAGTTCATGTATCCATTAAGGTCAGAAATTTAACCTAACTGTTATGCACGAATTACTAAGGTCTAATGAAAATCGGGCATTACGACGGCTATAAATCGAACGTTTCAAAATTGTTTTCAACACAACAAAGCCACACCGGGCATCCATACATCTTATACACATGTTATACATCTCAACAAGTCCAGGAATATTACTCTTCACCATCATAATCATCATATGGTCAAACCAACTACAAGATCATGCTCATGATAACACTAATGTCATAACTATGCTAAAATCCACCAAAAACATACATAATCTTAAAATAACATCTAGGGTTCTTAAGGATTATACCTTCCTTGGAGAGTGTCCTAGCCTTACTAAGCTTGTTATAGTCCTTGTATAGCCTCAACAAAGCTTAGATCATCCAAACAAAACAAGAAATCAAAGTTAGTTTCTAAGGGTTACTATTCATCATCACTTTTGTAAAAATCATAGAAAATCGAAAAATAAGAGTTTGGCTCTCAAATTTTTACCACATCTTGGCCTCTTCATAAGCTTTGTTTTGAGTCCTATATCATCTAATTTGAAGCTTCGTAGCTATGGTTTTGAACCCGTTTTTCCCACTGGACAGAAACTGGTCAGATTTGTTGCCCCAACTTTGAGCATGGATTTGACTAGGCTATACTACTTTGTTGGCCATGAAATTTTGAACGAACCTTACACATGGTGTGGAGAGGCTATGGTCAAAATTTGGTGATTTTAGAAGCTCTAGATTTTGAGATATGAATTTTTCTTTCATGGCTATTCTTGCTGGGCAGTTTTGAAGAAATGGAGAGAATGGAGTTTGCTTGGCTTGTCTTTGATCTCATCTAGTCTAAATGAATTATTGTTGATAATATCTTGCATAAAGCCACTTTAATAAAGTGCTTTGGTCATGGATGAGCTAATCAAGTGGACAAGTGTTGCATTCTTGTGGCAAGGTGTGTGTTGTAAGCTAAGTGCTTGGTTGGTTTTCTAATGATGCTAGTTAACTTGTAACTAGCTTGGTTACTTGATGTTATCCACTAGCACATGCATGTATCTTGATTCCTTGCTTGTTTCCTTGTCCGTTTATTACTCAATTCATTGATCGTTCGGAGGAATAACTCATTCGTTTCTAGTTAGGGTTTTACTGACAACCTTCTTAACATTTATAATACCATTCTCCATCTTTCTTGGTAACTCTCGAATTTAAATTCCTTAAATCCTCTCATTAAATCCTTAAGTCTATCAGTGTCCAGGGAATTCTCGGAGAAAATAAAAATACTGTTTTTCAGAATCCGACAGCTTTTACATACACTTATTTTCCCCTCGAATCACTAATACGAATTCAAAAATCCATTCCGGGTACTTCTATATAGTGTCGTCTCATAATATTCTCATTCCCACCAAAAACACTATTCATCCATTTTTCTTTACTTACTCTCTCGGTTTATACAAATGTCCCGATTCTCTTTCGAACATTCCTTAACCCTTTTACGGAACCACCGAACTAATAACAGATATCGATTTGGATGACATAAGAATAATCTTCTTCATTGGAATTGCCACTTCTTAATTTCCTAGGAGATAGATAATTCTTATATAAGTTGTCAACCAATACCATTCTTCATGGCATATCATAATTGAATCCGAATCCATTCAATATCCATCTATTAACCCATTGATACATTCATACTCCAATACATAATAAAAAGTTTTAATTAGTACAAAAAATCTGGGTTCTTACAAATTATATCCAAAATTTGGGGTTCTTACAGTCTCCCCTCCTTAAAAGGATTCCGTCCCGGAATCAGGTAGGAAACAATCGGGTTCTTGTTTGTCATCTAGCTTTCCAGTCCTCGGTTGAACCTTAATCATTTCAACCCGTTTACAGCACATCTCCGTAGTGCTACAGTACTCTCTTTTTCCTTTTTATCAACTTTTCTACTTTTGCACATCACACTATCCTGGTTCTGCTCTTACTCATTCATATAATATCACCCTTATTGGTATCTACAGTGACATCGGTATCTCTATCGCATTGCGAATTCGGAGATAACCTCACTCGCACTATGCATTTCCTGATCGCCTTAATCTTCGTAATCTCGATCAATATAGAGAAGTGGAAAGATTTATTGAGAGATCACTATGATCAATTGAACATTTGTTATATTGCATAGTTAGTACAGAAGGGGGCCAGCCTTTAGTACTTGACAAGCAATTAAACAAGTTATGGTATTCCACTTAGACTTCTATCACATAGACAGATAGTCACGTAGCAGTACCTCCCCTCCTTAAAGGGTTGTTCTTCTCAATTCATAAAGAAGATGAATAAGAGAGAAGAAAAGAAAAGAATTCTAAAGGATTATAGATTTTTTTTTTTTTTTTTGTAAAATATCATACTCAGAATTTACCTCTGAACTATAGAGGTTCATCAAAGAAGAAAATAATCATGATTATATCCAATACCATTTGATCGCAATTTCACGTGTCAACATATCTTGCTGTTTTGTCCATTATTCTATGGACCTATACTCTGGTTCAATCTTAGCAACACTTTTGGAAAAATCTTTCAACCTCTCAGGTTAAATCTTAGGTTTCTCGCTGGACATCATTGTTACTGACATTCCATGTCACGCTACTAGCTTTTCATATCTATTATATTAACACTATCAGGTTGTCATCCTGATAATTCATCAGAAACCCATTTATTAATCCATTCATAACATTCCTTACTTCACATTTCATAGATGCTTTCCCAGTCTTTTCTTTATCAATCACATCCTTTTTATTATCTGATATTTATTTACCTCTGTTATTTACTTCCACCTTCATCTCTTTATTGAGGTATCTTTTGCACTTGGCACCTCCTTATTGGTATCCCGTCACATTTACTCTATAATCATCACATTATTTCAAATTTAAAACCTCCGAAATGAATCTGGCCGATTTCTTTAGCTAGATCCAATATAATCTACTTCTGTCAACTTGTTTCTCATCACTTATTCTTTTCTACCCGTGGTTTTTCACAGGTTGTCTTTCGTAAGTCAGACCAGGTCGTACACCTACCTGCTCGCACTCTTATCATCTATTGAGCATCTGCATTTTACTGGTGTAGCTTTGCCACAAGAAACACGTTACTACCATGCTATAAGCTTTGGGGGTAAAACTGGCTCGAATGCCACCTTCCGAACACTTTAAACCCTCAGGTGGCCTAATAAGTCTCGGGCTCAACTGCCCTTCTCTCTAAGTCTCATTAATTTTTTCCACGGGAATACATTTAGCATCATGAATCATCAACCTCATATTCTCTATCTTGTTTGCGCAGAAGTACACTAACACAAACTTGCTTGTCATTCATCAACATGCCATTTAGCTTATCAATAGCAGCACTTTCTTTATCTTTACGTTGTCATCTACTTTCTTAGAAGAATCACCATCGCTTGTTGCTTACGTAGTGCCTTAATTGCTAACCGTACGGGTTTCAATCCTTTAGGGAGACAAATTAATCACTATTCCTTATCCATAAGGAACACTTCCTGAACTTGATGTAGATATTACATGAAGTAGATAAAATTGCAGAAGAGTTTCAAGCATCGCAGCTAAGTCAGGTTGATGAAACTATCACTCATGCATCTTCCATAAAACACTGGAAACTTAATGGTTTACTTCGTCAATTTTTTTTTTGTATCATGGACCTGGTTTGCCTCAAAACGGGACCTTCTAAGGTATGTAATATGCTTAAGACCCATCAGGAATCGAATCTTTACTTAAACTACTATTACCGTCGATTCTTGCACAATCATCAGAAGGAATGTAAATTCCTCCATCCCGATATGACCTTCAAGGTCCTTCCAAATATTATTCTGTTTCTTCGGTATGAACATTTGTAATTATTCCTTTATACTTAGACTGTCGGCCACCTCATTGGCCTTTCCTAATAATAGTAATTTCTGGTAATCCTTGTTCTCCGGATACATTTCAATTCAAATTTTTTTTTTTACCTCATTCTCATCACTGTTGGGTGAAAGCATTCTCCCTTAAGCTCTGCTGAAGGAGAAAAATATATCTATCAGTCTTTTTCCATATGTCATTCCTTCCAACTACCCGTGGGAACTTTATCACGTTTATTCCCAATCCTACTTAGGATACTTCTTTTCTTAGTTCTTTCCTTATCTTAGGATAATCTCAACCTTTATAGGTTCAATCCATACTCCCTCAGGGTTTCATACATGCATCATCTGGTATATTGTTATTGTGTCTTACATTCTCTTCCAAACTTCTAGTTGGAAACTCAGAATATTAGCTTTTCCTTGTAAGGTTTCTTAGGTCGTCCTCATCATTCCTTCTGTATTTTCTAGGTACAGGGTACATCAAAACGTCTTTGATCAATACCCTAATAATTCTATCTCTGTTCTTTCCAGAACTCTTTTTAATAATCTGTACAGGTCATTGTTGCCTTAGCAAATCCAACTCATATCATCTGAATTCACAATGTCTTTATTAGGGTTAGTGCCATCCCTTGTACATTCCCCAGGGTTTGCCTTACTTTATGGATATCTTATCCTTAATTCAACTGCCAAGGAATTCCTGCATCCTATAATTGGCAATCAAATCATGTATCCTTAATAAGGGTCTCTTTTCAATCATTCTTATTTGATAATCGATCGGTAGCTTACTGCTAATTTCTTTTTTCAGATAGTGGTCAACCTATTTGACCTTCCAAAAGACAACGTAGGTCTATCTGCTCTTTTACAGAACTTGTTAATGGTAGCAAGGATGTTCTGAAAGATATTGGTCGAGTTCAACGTGAATTTCCTAGTGCTTATCGTTCTTCGCAAAGGTACTTGCCTCAGAGAAAGTTCCTACAGCATACTGTTCAATTTCTGACCATTTCTATACTCTCTTCATATACCTTCATTGTTTACTTTCCTCCGTCATAATATATACATGGTATTCACGATACCCTAACATCATACATCTCAAGTCACTATACTTCCATTTTACTCGTAATCTTGGACAACCATATACACATGAGTCACTTTAGTACGGGTGACCCCATCCCAAAAAGGTCTAGTGAATTCCCAATCAAAACATGGGCTGTTCAGCAGAAGATTCCTACGATCTCATTAATGTTTCCTTTATATCAGAAGGCCTTGCAGTCGGTGCTTTCTTAGAAGCAACCCTGCTTTGTTCTTTCATTGCTGGTCTAGTCACTTGATAATCCTTTGTGACTTGCCCTCAACTGGCCACACTAAAATTATATATGATTTTAGGGGTTGGCTAATTTAGCATTACTTTTCTAGCAATTGCTGGCATAGTGCCTTCTACTTTGATACCTTTCTACCTTTCCAAAACTTTACTCCATATAAGTCTTAATCGACTTCTCGGCACCGTCTCTGGTCACCTTTCCTCTATTTTTATCTTTTCAACTATTCTTATCACTACCACGTGCCATGCAAGCTTACCATTCCTGGCATAACAACCTTTTCACTTAAGTCAATCTCGGAGTTTCTCAGTCCGGCTGGTTTCTTACTTACATTTCCTGTTTTCGTCCAATCTCACTTCATCATTGTATTTCTACAATCAATCGCGTTAACCGGGGTCTGTCCACCAACCCATGTAGCGGCTACCTTACCCAATTCACGGGGTTTTCCCCAGTTTCTACTCTCTTCCATGATGTTCTCTGATAATTAGAAAGACAAGGTTTGCCAAAATTCGTTGAAGTTCTTCCCAGAATTAGGGAAATTTTGGTCAATCTATCCATCGACTGGTAACAATAAGGAGACCAGTTTCAAAACCTGAAGAATAGTTCTATGAACCTCCTAGTAGGTAGAACCGTAAGCAGTCATAATTAACGAAATAATCGTCATCGGGTTGGAAATTTAACCCCTGGAGAGGAACCAATTATATACATCCCTTAGAAGGGAATTAACAGTTTTAAACTGAAACTTGTCACAACGTCCTGATACCTATACGTCCTGATATTCAATATTACCAAATGTCAGTCTACCTGACTACCAGTCTCAGAAGGAACATTACCGTCGGAGTTGGTTGTTCCACAAAAATTGGCACTACTAAGGCCATCCGAACCTGGTGAACCATGCTGTCCGAATGCATCCGTAAGTACTTTGTCGTGCTGCGCAAGCACACATCCTAATCTTTTATGCGAAGCGTCGTTGGAAGCACAAAGTCTCCCTTTTTCCATTAAACAATGCCAACTCTTGATCATTACCAATTTCATCTTTTAGCTCCAGGAAGATTTTCTCACATTTTTCTCTTTAACTGCTGATCGTATTACTTGATCCGTTATAATTCCGTGTCGGAGTAAACTTAAGGTAACTACTATAATCCATTCAAAGAAAAGAAAGAATTTAATATTCCTCTGAGTCACATGCATCTAACGTTTCTGGTTCATCATTTCACTGAGTTAAATTAACCCTATACTTAGTCTCTGACAATAGTCTCATTACGAGTTCGTCTTGACTCACTGGTCTTATCTTCCGGTAGGTTCTGAGATTATTGTCTTGCTTACTACTTCCTTATATAACTTTATCCAATCATGCTGTCACTTCCCAATGTTTTCACTTTCTAACTGATTCATTCATAAAATGGACATTTTCTTGAATAAAACAACTTCATCAACCTCAATTTGGTTCCATAAATTACAACCTATGACATCTGCCTTCTCATGGCGAATTATTACTGACAATATTCATACTTATTCATTTATCAAATGATATGGCACTTACTGCCTCTTCTCAACTATTCCTAGGGACTCCGCTCCTCGCCTTATATCGATGCCTTTGATAATCATACATCCTTCTAGCACTCTTTTCGTTAATATGAAAGTCTCTAATGATTCTCATCTATTCCCGTATAAGATCTCAAGTAATTCTTCCAATCCGTCTTACTTGCTGGTACTACCTCCAGTAGTCCAGCCACGAATCCAACATGAATCTTCAGTTCTCTTGCTAAAAGCTTAGTTCTTTATGCCCAATTTTCTGAGCTCTATACCTTAATCATCTCAGTCTTTCTGGCTACAGCCCTCATTCTTCGAGGGTAAGCTCCTTATCCTAACAAGATTTTCCTTATCTGCTGGAACCTCTTCCGGGTCTCCAGTAGGGTACTCTATTGAATTTACCCGCTGATCTTCAACATATAATAAAGCATCATCGCGCTGCTGCTCGTATGCCTCAAGGTCTGTTGCCTTACTTGTCGATGGGATATCGAGCTAAGTTACTATCATGATACTTAATAGTTCCCATAAGAGTTTTATAGGTCATCACTACATTAAGTAGTCCGACTATGAACTTGGCAAGAGTTCTTGTTATCTTAGTGAATTTATTGTTTTAACGTCGCCTCATCTCTGGGGTTTATAACGTACGCTCTGATACCACTTCTGTAACACCCCTAGATCCGGGGTCAGGGATCTGGTCGTTACCGTCTCAATTCCCATCCACAGTTCAACATAAATATTAAATTACAACCTTGTGACCCAAAACAATAACATAAAACACACCCGTTATAGTCCCAGAGATGAAATCAGAGTAACAACCAAATTTTATTAAACACATTATGAGTTCTTACAACCCAAAAGAATTTTAATATAAATACATACTCTTTGCCATCCATTTACATGAGTCATACTAGACCATATACTTGGTACTGAAAGAATAAATCTATCCTACCAATAGCTTTCTCTTCGGCTCTGGTAGTCTCATCGTCCTCGCCAGCATCGAGTGCGCCTTGTGCGAGTCATCTGGTCTAGCTGTTGTTGTGATATAATAATAAAGCAAGGGTGAGCAATAGCCCACCAACAATAATATTTAACTGAACGATAATATATAACAGTTCAAAAGTATCTTTCAAACCATATGCCATGCATTTACGGAAATGATGCCAGTATAATATGAACGATGAAGTTACAAGGTAACTCAAACTGTAAATATATGAGGGAATATCTGCTATGTCGAAAATAAGCAAGATATTATAAAGAGGAACTTGCAAGGAAAATATTGCAATTTCAGTTACGAACACTTTTCCAACTCTGCCAACAGTAATCATGTTGCAGGAAATAAATAAGTTTGGATGATGAACCAATGATGGAGTATTCACCGCGCCCGCTGTTCCAATCTTGATGATCAGTCAAGATCGTACAGCTCAAATTAGATTTACTACCGGTAGAAGGAAGAACTGACGGCTTTACTTGTCTACCGCCTTACTAGCTCTCCCAGGCCAACGGTTGGGCCAAAGGGGATGGACCGGCGCTACTCGGCCTCTTACACGACTCCTAGTTCCAATAGAATTCATGATTCTGAATGTAACGTTCGTCCCCCTTTCCCAAGTATAATACTTGTTGATAAGACTCTACAAAGTAGTCGTATCTAGTTGGAAAGGAAAATTCACCAATAACTTCCAAGCTATTGCTTGGTAACGAACATCAACTTGTTCCAACAATCTTACCCCTCGAAAGATGAGAAGGTAAACACAGACTTAATGAGTCCATAGCAACCAAGTTGCGAGTGAAGAGGATAAATTATGACCGGGAAGTCAACAAGATAAATAACATTGCTCAAGTAGGTTCCCCTATAATATGGAAGTTTGAGCGAGCATTTAAATCCTTTTAAGATAGATTTAAATGAAAAAGAAAGAGTTGGGAACCTTTCCTTGATAAAATAGTCGTAAAAAGACTCCGAAATATTTTACATAATATCTGGAGGTGGAAGGTAATCTCCGAATAATATAAATTATTTTAAAAAGAATTTTAAAAGGATTAAATAAATATTCCAAGAATATTTATTTACTCAATAATAATTATGGAATATTATTAACTCATAATATTGCTCGTAAGTAATCCTCGAATGAATATATGGAATTATTTAATAAATAAATCCCTCCTTAAATGAATATTCGAAATAATATTCATTAAATAATTAAACTCCAATAAATATTTAAAATAGTATTCAATAAATAAGTCGAACCTTAAATGAATATTCGAAAATAATGTTCATTTAATATTTACTCTTTTAAATGAAAATCCAAATAGCATTCATTTAATAAATAATCTTCTAAATGAATATCCAAATAATATTCATTTAGTAATCAAAACTTTAAAGGAATAATCGAAATAATATTCCTTAAGTAAATAGAACTTCCAATGAATATTTTAAAATAATATTCATTAAGTACATAAAACCTTAAATGAATATTCGAAAGTAATATTCATTTAATAAATAACATTCTAAAGAATATCAAAATAATATTCATTAAATATCAACTCTAAATGAATATTCAAAATTAACATTCATTTATTATCTCTCGACTAAGATAATACTCGAATAACATTCCTCGAAATATTTCCAAGTAATTGATACTTTATGGAATATAATAACGTTTAACAATAACCTTCCTCAGATAAATAATAATCTGTCGTTGGAATCCCTCCGGGTTTCCACGACTATCTATAACTCAAAATACCGACTCCCGGTCTATATTTAGAATGAATATCATATGCCCTTCGCTAAGGGTCTTACCAAAATAATCCGGCTTATTACTGATAAATCGTATCTAGTCTATAAGCCAATATCAATTCAGGGAACAAGTATCACAAAAAAACCAGAGTCACAATATAATTGGAAACAGGCATGCATGCGATGGCATATGTAAAATAGAAATCATATACATATATTATCACAACAACAGGTTCAAAGGTTTGAACACTTGCCTGGTAGTCGGGTGTGGGTAGAGGTAGCGTGTCCCGGTTCAGCTCGGTGATCTATAAACAATCAGAATATTCGAGATTAATTACCTAACACTTCTTTAGAAGGTTACGTATAACTTTACTTAAGTCGAAACACGCTTTCAAGTTATCTCGTTATGCACCCTTTTGTATAACTCTTTTTATTACCGATACGATCCAACTTTTGTTCGTTATTAAGACATGTCATTGTACTTACACTTGACATATACTTAAGCCGGGTAAGTCCTAAGGTCGGTCGTTTACGAACCAAGATTATACCTCGAGTTTTATCGCCCATTTTCTAAGTGTTTTACCAAAGTTATAACCAAGTATCCATTTTAGGGGTTCGTTTATATTTAACCTCGACTTGAACATTTTTATAAAATCGAAAAACGATCCAAATGACATGTGGTTTTCTTTCAAATCTTCCTCATGACCTCTAATATTTAATTACCATGATTCGTCACAAACTTTCATATTTTACCGAGGTTCAATTTTAATAACGAACTTGTAGTTACGGTTTCGAACAACTTTTACTAAGTCGGCCATAACTCCTAAACCGTAAGTCGGAATGCTTCGATTCTTTCGCCAAAGCGATCTATGACTCGAGATCTACAAGGTTAGGTCATGTATCCATTAAGGTCAGAAATTTAATCTAACTGTTATGCACGAATTACTAAGGTCTAATGAAAATCGGGCATTACGACGGCTATAAATCGAACGTTTCAAAATTGTTTTCAACACAACCAAGCCACACCGGGCATCCATACATCTTATACACATGTTATACATCTCAACAAGTCCAGGAATATTACTCTTCACCATCATAATCATCATATGGTCAAACCAACTACAAGATCATGCTCATGATAACACTAATGTCATAACTATGCTAAAATCCACCAAAAACATACATAATCTTAAAATAACATCTAGGGTTCTTAAGGATTATACCTTCCTTGGAGAGTGTCCTAGCCTTACTAAGCTTGTTATAGTCCTTGTATAGCCTCAACAAAGCTTAGATCATCCAAACAAAACAAGAAATCAAAGTTAGTTTCTAAGGGTTACTATTCATCATCACTTTTGTAAAAATCATAGAAAATCGAAAAATAAGAGTTTGGCTCTCAAATTTTTACCACATCTTGGCCTCTTCATAAGCTTTGTTTTGAGTCCTATATCATCTAATTTGAAGCTTCGTAGCTATGGTTTTGAACCCGTTTTTCCCACTGGACAGAAACTGGTCAGATTTGTTGCCCCAACTTTGAGCATGGATTTGACTAGGCTATACTACTTTGTTGGCCATGAAATTTTGAACGAACCTTACACATGGTGTGGAGAGGCTATGGTCAAAATTTGGTGATTTTAGAAGCTCTAGATTTTGAGATATGAATTTTTCTTTCATGGCTATTCTTGCTGGGCAGTTTTGAAGAAATGGAGAGAATGGAGTTTGCTTGGCTTGTCTTTGATCTCATCTAGTCTAAATGAATTATTGTTGATAATATCTTGCATAAAGCCACTTTAATAAAGTGCTTTGGTCATGGATGAGCTAATCAAGTGGACAAGTGTTGCATTCTTGTGGCAAGGTGTGTGTTGTAAGCTAAGTGCTTGGTTGGTTTTCTAATGATGCTAGTTAACTTGTAACTAGCTTGGTTACTTGATGTTATCCACTAGCACATGCATGTATCTTGATTCCTTGCTTGTTTCCTTGTCCGTTTATTACTCAATTCATTGATCGTTCGGAGGAATAACTCATTCGTTTCTAGTTAGGGTTTTACTGACAACCTTCTTAACATTTATAATACCATTCTCCATCTTTCTTGGTAACTCTCGAATTTAAATTCCTTAAATCCTCTCATTAAATCCTTAAGTCTATCAGTGTCCAGGGAATTCTCGGAGAAAATAAAAATACTGTTTTTCAGAATCCGACAGCTTTTACATACACTTATTTTCCCCTCGAATCACTAATACGAATTCAAAAATCCATTCCGGGTACTTCTATATAGTGTCGTCTCATAATATTCTCATTCCCACCAAAAACACTATTCACCCATTTTTCTTTACTTACTCTCTCGGTTTATACAAATGTCCCGATTCTCTTTCGAACATTCCTTAACCCTTTTACGGAACCACCGGACTAATAACAGATATCGATTTGGATGACATAAGAATAATCTTCTTCATTGGAATTGCCACTTCTTAATTTCCTAGGAGATAGATAATTCTTATATAAGTTGTCAACCAATACCATTCTTCATGGCATATCATAATTGAATCCGAATCCATTCAATATCCATCTATTAACCCATTGATACATTCATACTCCAATACATAATAAAAAGTTTTAATTAGTACAAAAAATCTGGGTTCTTACAAATTATATCCAAAATTTGGGGTTCTTACAATATTGATGTTTTATTATGCTTAGTATTTACTGCGATATAATTGTTAGTATAATAAATGTCCCTAGATTATTGATACGAACTATATAATTATGAGATAATATACAACGTAATAATCTTGAATAACCCTAGTCAAGTATTATTGTTATTGGGACAATAATAATACATCGAGACTAGTATGTTGATTGACTGATGATCACTTCTCATTGATCATAAGTATGATGATACTAAAGTCAATGTATAGGTACATGGATGAGTACGATGTACTGGATAGACCCACTATGAGATTCGACATGGAATGAATAAATGTGTCATTATGAATCTCAATGTGATAATGATGTAATGATCCTTAGACCTGAAGTCATTACATTTCTAACGGGTAATGATAAAGATGGTCTTGGGTATATTATGAATCGTATGAGAAATGTGAATGATCTAGATGGAATTTAACCCTCCTTAATATATATAAAATATAGGAGTGATATTATTGGCCTCTTGTTTGAGTGAGACTATGAAATGCATTGTCGTGCTCAAATAATGATTTGTTTGAATAGTCTATTCATCGATCAAGAAAATAAAGATTAAATTATGACGAGGATGACACATTCCATGCCTCCAGTTTAATCTATAATATCATGGTTAAGGGGATTATATTACATGTAACATTATTCACGAAAGGCGAAATCGATTCACAGATTTAATTATTATTAATTGGGTAACAATGATGTATTACTAGATACCGCTCATTGTTTACGATTTTATTTATTAAATAAAATTGTTGCCAATATAATAATAACCTATAGGGTCACACACAAGAGCGCTTGAAGGATAATTTAATTTAAATAATCGGATTTAAATTAAGATGATAAATCAAATTGTTAATTAATTAATTAAGTATTGACTTGATTAATTAAAGAAACTAAATTCGAATTATTAATAATCCAAAATTCAGTAGCTTGCTTATTAAGTAAGACTTAATAAGATGAGATTTAACAGAATTTGGATTGAGACAAACTCTAAAGAGATTAGAGTTAGAATTTTGTTTTTATTTCTAGCTATATAACTCTCTTTGGTGGCTGCTAGGAGATACACGTTTTTATTATCATTAAAAATGCTAAACCCTAACAGCAAAAGAGGAGAGAGCAAGAGAGGAGAAAATTCAAGTTCTTGGTGCTAGTACACTTCGATTCCTTCAAGAAAGCGTTCGTGTGGATACCATAGAGACGTACATCGCTCGTGCAGGATACGTGGTGATCGAACAATCCATTCTTCACTCTCAGACATCGGAAAGCTCTTTAAGGTACTGATTTCTGTGAACTACGAATTAAATATACAATTCTCGCATGGATCCTTGCGGTGGGTTTCAATTTTATTTTTATTTTTCACGTTTTTCCGCTGCTTTTGATTGCTTGAAACCCAACAATGGTATCATGAGCTACTTGCGAGAGGTTATTTAATTCGTTTATGTGTTTAAGCTTTCGAATATATGCATGTTTGTAATCTGTCAGATTGCTGTCTATGAATATTCTGATATTATGCATGCTGTATATACTATTCTGATATTATGCCATGATACAGTTATGTTATATGGATGATGTAATGAATCTGCATGTAATCTGACATAACGATAATAGTAAGTTTAAAATCTGCCATGACTCATATGTATGTTGTTTGGTTTGTATGATGATATAAACTGTCGGATGGATGTTATTGGATATGATCTGTAAACAGGGATTAGGGTTACGTGTATAATGATACTTGTTTCTGGTAATTGGAATTAAGGTCGCATGTATGTTGATGTATGCTTCTGGACATGTATTCTGATACATGATTTGATTGTATGTTGATCCGCGGGTTAGGGCTTTGTTTTAATTTGGGCTTATGACATATTTTTATATGTTATGATATGATTTATGATGTTCTTAAGTGTTAATTGAGCAGTGTGATTGGTTATGGCCTTGAGACCCATAGGTTAGTGGTTTTATTTATTATGGTTTGGTTTTATATATACGACTTGCATGTCGTTTTCTTTTTCTTTGTAATTGTTCATCTCGAATGTAACTTGAGTTCTTATGTAATTACATTAGTATAGTTATGTTTTATATTTTATGTAATAAGAAGTTCATTGGAGGCATGCAATGAAGGATCAATGGAGATGAAGGAAGTTGACACAAAGAAGACATAAAGACATGTATTTATGAAGACCAACTATGTAATAATTTAGTTTTATTAACCACCATAGATTGACCTAGATTTTTCCATTAGCTTGGAAAGATCATATAGGATTGGGCCATAACCAAGCACGATTTTATATTCATGCACTTTACATATGATGATATGTATGCGTAATGATAGATATGCATGCTTAATTAGAATAAGTAGAATGTATGTATGTATTAGATGCATCATCCATGCCATGCTAAACAAGATAAAATCCGTAACGATTTAGGATGAAGATTAAACAAAATGATCATGAGATTCCTTTGTTTATGAAACACGGTAATTAAATATGAATTATTATAGTTCAACGATGAAATGATTTTGTCAACAACGAGATTAATTTCTTGTAAGGTTAAAAGGTGTCAATAATGCCATTTGTGCGTTAACCTTTCTACCTGGAAATCATTAATTCAGCGAACTATGATTTGAAATATTTAATTCAAGGAAAAATTGGGGATCTCTTTATGATGGGATCATGGTCGTTTTAATTAAAAATCCCTTAATTAAATATTAAGTTATTAGATGCTTTCCAATTGAATAACACTCATCAAAACCTAGATCATTAGGAGTTGGTTTGTCAAAGTAAAGCATTCCTAATTATCGTGGTTAGGTGCGAAAGAATAAATATGATATTCGACTTGTTAATCAATTGGGTATAACTTAACTAAGTTATCACAATAGGATTGTGAAATGAGAACTTAGAAGCATAGGTTTGGCGGAAAATTTATTTGATAAATTAGAGCAATTGTTGTTCACCAAACTATCCAAGAATTATATACGAGATATTATTGGCAAATGTTATCTACCTAAATAGTTGTGTTTTGGGAGTATCGGCCAACGCTGACCCAAGACATAATAAAATATGGATCTTGGCCCACTAGAAAGTAAAGTTTCGCATATACTTTCTGAGTTAATAGTGAGGGCTATTAATTTGATAAAAATAGTGGGAGGTATATTAAGTTGAATGTACCATAATCACTTGAACATAATTATTGTAACAATCTAACTTATCTTATGCATTTTATCATTGTAGATAACAAATGGCACAAAACACAAACAACACTTTCTCTGTGCGATCAGTCCTTGAGAAGGACAAGCTGACAGGATCAAACTTCCTTGACTGGTCTAGGAATTTGAGAATTGTTCTCATGCAGGAAAAGAAATCTTATGTGATTGATAATCCTCAACCGGAAGCCCCTGTTGCCAATGCCACTCGTGCTGTGCAAAATGCTTATCAGAAGCATATTGATGATGCAAATGATGTGGCTTGTCTTATGCTTGCTACAATGAATGCTGAGCTTCAGAAGCAGCATCTGGATATGAATGCACATGCTATGTTTGAACATCTTTCAACGATGTTTCAATCACAGGATCGTGTGGAAAAGTTTAACAGGAGCAAAGCACTCTACTCTTGCAAGCAGGGCAACGGACCAGTCGGACCACATGTTATAAAGATGATTGGGTATTGTGATTACCTTGCTCGTTTGGGTTTCCCGCTTCAGCGAGAGGCTCAAATCGATATAATCTTGCAATCTTTGAACAGCGACTATACTCAGTTTATTATGACTTTTAATATGACTGAGCAAGATAAGACTCCCATGGAATTGTTGGCCATGCTGAGGACCACTGAAGCAAATATGGTCAAGGCACCTGAGAAATCTCCCATAATGATGGTGGGCAAGAAAGGTGCTAAGGGAAAGGGGAAATGGAAGGGCAAGAAAAAGGTTGCATCAAAAGCTCTTGCTACTTCAAGTCCTCTTTCAAAAATGCTGGAAAGCAGAAGGGAGATGTCGCGAAGGCTGACAAGGGTGATTGTCAATATTGCAACAAGCTATATAACTCTCTTTGGTGGCTGCTAGGAGATACACATTTTTATTATCATTAAAAACACTAAACCCTAAAAGCAAAAGAGCAGAGAGCAAGAGAGGAGAAAATTCAAGTTCTTGGTGCTAGTACACTGCGATTCCTTCAAGAAAGCATTCGTGTGGATACCATAGAGACGTACATCGCTCGTGCGGGATACGTGGTGATCGAACAATCCATTCTTCACTCTCAGACATCGAAAAGCTCTTTAAGGTACTAATTTCTGTGAACTACGAATTAAATATACAATTCTCGCATGGATCCTTGCGGTGGGTTTCAATTTTATTTTTATTTTTCGCATTTTTCCGCTGCGTTTGATTGCTTGAAACCCAACAATAGCAATAACCTAGCATCCCAAGGTTCGACTGTATGGATATTAAGGTTCAAGTGGAGGATACATGGATTAATCCCATTCTGGAATACATAACAAAGGGGGTTCTACCGGTCGAAAAGGATGAAGCCCGCAGGATGAAGTATAAGGCTACGCGTTATGCCCTGTATGATGGAAAGCTATACAAGAGGGGTTTCAACAAGCCGCTTCTACGATGTATAGCAGGCAGCGAATGCGAATACATTATGCGGGAGGTACATGAAGGCATATGTGGAAACCACTCTTGAGGAACCTCATTGGCCCACAAGATACTTCGACAGGGGTACTATTGGCCAACGCTACAACAGGATGCCAACCAATTCTCAAAGGCATGTGATAGGTGCCAAAGGTACGCAAACTCAAATAGGAACCCTGCTGGGCCATTAAAGCCACTCTCTAGCCCATGGCCTTTTGTTGTTTGGGGGATTGATTTGATCGGAGAACTCCCTAAGGGTAAAGGAGGAGTAAATAACGGTGTTGTGGCTGTAGATTATTTCACCAAATGGGCAGAAGCTGAACCCTTAGCTACGATCACCGCAGCCAAATTAAAGGAGTTCGTGTTCCGAGCAATTGTATCTCGGTATGGGGTTCCCTATAAGTTGATATCGGACAATGGCAAGCAGTTCGATAGCAAGGAAATGAGGGGCTTATGTGAAGACCTCGGGATTATGAAAGGCTTCTCTGCAGTTTGCCACCCACAAAGCAACGGTCAGACTGAAGCCATCAACAAGATCATTAAACATACTCTAAAGGCGAAGTTGGAAGATAAGAAGGGTTGCTGGCCAGAAGAACTTCCCATGGTGTTGTGGTCTTACAATACAACACCCAGGACTACAACTGGTGAATCCTTGTTTACCTTAACTTATGGGTGTGAAGCAATGGTACCTGTGGAAATTGGTGCTGGCTCATTCAGGAGGGATAACTTTGACCCCATGGAAAATGTAGTTAATCATCGTTTGTATTTGGACCTGGTGGAAGAGGTTCGTGCAACCTCTCAGCTGAAGCTTGCAGCCTTTCAACAAAGGACTCGCAAGTACTTTGATGGCAAGGTTCGAGCACGACCTTTAAAGGTTGGTGATCTGGTTTTAAGGAAAATGATGCCCAACATGAGGACTCCAGGATATGGGGCCTTTGAGGCAAATTGGGAAGGCCCATATGTGATCAAATCGGTCTTGTGGGAAGGAACTTATCATTTGGAGGATTTGGACGGGAAGCTAATCCCGAGGGCGTGGAACGCCGAACAACTTAAGAAATATTACCAGTAGTTGAATCTAGGTAACATTTCTTGTAGAACTCTTTCAGGTGTAGGAGAATAAAAGTGGCTTATTAGTTGTAGCTACCATGATATTAGGATCAGTCGGTTAAGAATTTCCCTTTTATTGTTAAAAAAGTGCTCGGGGGGTTGTGAATGTACGCTTACCTGTTGAACACCAATTATGATTTGATTTCATGGAATTGAAATCAACTTGTTTTTCTTTTATCTCTGTTTTATGCATAAAAATGTATGGATTTATGTGGATGAATGCATGCTATGTGTAACCTGTTTTATTTATGTTCTAAAAAGGATACGACTATTGAACCTAGTTCTTCATTATAATTCTAATTATATTAAAGAACTCGGGGGATAGTAGGTATGCACTAATTAATGGAAAGATAACTTGACTTAAAAATGGATAAATTTTAAAGAAAAATGTATGTAATGGAATGGAAGCATATGGATCGTATGCTTATAGATGGAAAACATATGGAATATGTTATAATGGATTACACGAATTATATGGATATGCATGGATTACACATTTATGGATTGGAACGTACGTGGAGTACATACACATGGATTAGGGCATGCATGGCTTATGCATTAAATGGGGTGGAACTCCAAGGCAGGAAGGTTCTAGGGAAACTTGGGCCACGAGGTTGTCCTATATGGGAGGTTCAATCGCTTGAACCCTAAATTATCGTTTGATCAATACGGTGGATAACCAATATTTCTACAAGATTTGTATGCAGTTGTGGGAACTAAGTACAAATTGGCAAAATGGCCTTGCTACGGTCCCAGGGAAGCTGGGTGAGTAAAGCTTAACCTTTTGACAAATGGAATGGCTAAGGAAATTGGTCTTGTGAGGAAATCACATGAAAATGGGAATCGAGGTTGGTGGGAGCCTAGTATGCTTTAAGGTTAACGCACCCAGGGGTATGACCGGTGGAACATCAATCATCCATTAGTAAATACCTTGTGGTTATTAAGGATCGGTTGCAAGGTAAGGATTTGAGATGGAAATGATAAGCTTAGTAAGAAACTCACTTGGTTTACGGATCTGAAATTTCATAAGGTCAAGACAGGTTTTGTCAAAACATGTTAGGAGCATGACAGGTGGAATATCTATTGTTCTTAAGGCAGGTATACATGTTCGTTTCATTAATGACCAGGGGTACAACAAGTGAACCGCAAAATTAGTAAGAGCCGGAAATTCTAAAGGGAAACATGGAGTGGATACCTAATTGAACAAAGCGTGGTATGGATATCTCGCTAGACTTGGCATGCAGAATACGGAACACCAAGTACTAACCTAAATACAGGTATGGACATATATGTACATGTAAGTTAACTACATGGCAAGTATACACTAAGCAAAAAACAAGAAAAATCTATAAAACGAAACCAAAAGTTTAGGTAAACCAATTTAAGGGTTACATCTTGTGAAGCCATAAGAGGAGCCCACACCCTCAAAATAATCAATTCATGGCAATCATTGCAAAAAGAGTTCAGGAAAGGATCACTTTAAAAAAGCGAAAGTTCATGATAGAAGGGCTACTAGACTGTCTTGGTTGGAGAAGCTGGTGGAGTTACCTGAGCAGAAGGGGCCTTCGCAATTTCAAGATCAGATGGTTGGATCACATTCTGGGATATCACCATTGAACCCCCGTCTCCAGTTTCTGCTTCTGGGTTCACCGCTGGTTCCACCACATCTTGGACAGCCGCATCGATAAGCATCTCATCAACTTTGTCTTGAGGGGGTTCACCCATGTTCACCTCCGGCATAGCTGCAGCCTGCTCGGCTTTGATCAAGTCGATGGCATCAATTGCGTCCTGACCAAGGAGACTCCATTCCAAGTCTGGGAAAGCCTCATAGGTGGAAGTCATGTAGTCTTTGATCCCGGATTTGTAGCCCGTGTTGTATTCTTTGTCATCTTGTTTAGATATGGTGACCTTGTACTTAGCGATTACACCCTGGAGAGTTCGGACCTTCAGTTCAAGTTTCTCCTTCTCCTTCCTGCTGGCATTATTAGCATCTTCTCTTTCTTTATCCATCTTAAGAATGATGGCGTCCATGGACTCTCTCTCTCTCAGCAGTTTATCTCTCTCCTGGTGATAAGTGGACTTTATATCCACTTATTTTCCGCTAATAGGACCTAGATTGGTGGTTTATCCTTAAGTATATTGTGACTTTTAATTCGTTTTGTGTTAATTAAGTCTTTGTTGTGCAGAACTCGCAACTTTAGGTATCGTGGCGATAAAAGGCTAATAACGGTGGTTTTTTGGCTCAATTCGGAATTAAAAGTTGGCAAGAGAGCACAAGGTGGACTGACCACGAGGAAAAAGAATTATCATAAAGAATTCTAAGTGATATATTCTTAATGCTGAAACCCCGGTTGGAATTGATATATTTTTCTTTACGCAAAAGGAGTCCGGTTTCAGATCCTCAATAGACCGCAGCTTAGGACTTAAGGATTCATTTATATTAACAAATATTTTATTTAATTAGAAAATTATATTTATATGTTGAATATAATTGATGTGTTTTAATCAGTGTTTAAGTGTTACAGTGAATTATCAGAGTTTAGCTGGAAGCAGTCAGAGTTTGGTGTAAACTCTGACAGATGGAAGCTCGACAGAGTTTATCAAACTCTGTCTGGAGGAAGCGTCTACTGGTCAACAGTGATTGAAGATTTATTATGAAAGCGATATCTTTGAAGATTGGATAGCTATCAAAGAGATCGAGTTGACATAGGAGACGTGTGACAATCTGTAATTGATATCATTGTATAGCTGATTATTAGGAATATCAATTAGAGATTGTATCGTAGCTGTATGTTATATAAATACAGTTAGGTTAACCCTAGAAGGGTATCGAACAACGAATTATCTTTATTGTAACCTAGCAGCTCTTTGTGATATTTTACATCACGAAGAGGGTTCGTAATACAAGAAGTTTTTAAGTGCATAAACGTTTTTACTTGTTAAACTCTCATACAAAGTTGATTATTAATTGTGTATTCAGCCTAACAAGTGCTATCAGAGCCAATCTGTTACTTTATTACAGGTTAAGATCCAAACACAACAATAATCATGGCAGCAATTCCTCCACTAACACCTACTGTTTCTGAAAAGGCTCCTACTACTGTGAGTCGTTATGAACCAATCAGGGTTCCTATTCTGAGGCCATTAGAGTATGCTATGTGGAAGGTCAAGATGACTATGTTTCTGGAGGCTACAGATCCAGAATATCTTGACAGGATTTATGAAGGCCCTCACAATCCTACAAAGCTATCTGTTGCAGTTGCTGGTGAAGAAGTAAAAATGGTTCCAAAGGAAAAGAAGGACATGACTCCTGAAGATCTATCATCAATTGCTAAGGATGCAAAAGTTAGGCATTTACTGCATAGTGCTTTAGACAACGTTATGTCTAACAAAGTCATTAACTGCACCACTGCAAAAGAGATATGGGATGCTCTTGAAGTCAGGTGTCAAGGAACTGCGGCTATTAAGAAGAATAGGAGAAACATACTCACACAAGAGTATGAGCATTTTGAAGCTAAACCTGAAGAGACCATGACAGAAACATTTGATAGATTCTGTAAACTAATCAATGATCTGTCATTGGTCAACAAAGAGTATGATCTAGAAGACTCAAATCTCAAGTTTCTTCTTTCTCTACCTGAAAAGTGGGATGTGAAAACAACCACTATTAGAGACAACTATGATCTTGCTGAAACAGAGATTGATGAAATCTATGGACTGCTCAAAACTCATGAATTGGAAATGGAGCAGAGAAACAGGAGATCAAGCAGGAAAGGAAAGTCTGTTGCTCTTAATGTGGAAGAGAAGCCTCAGAAGAAAGAGGCAACAAGAAGGAAAATGAAGGGAAAAGCTTTGGTCATACATTCAGAAAGTGAATCACCAAACTCTGATTATGATTCAAACTCTTCTGAATCATCTGACTTTGAGGATGATGAAGAAGAAATGAGGAAAATGGCTGTGTTAATGGTGAAGACTTTCAAGAAAATGGGCTTCAAGAATTTCAAGAAAGGAAAAAGGTTTTCTAGGGACTCAAATGAAGACAGGAAAAGCTATAGGAAGTCTGATAAGAGAGATTCTAAAGGGAAGAAGGATAAGTCTGAAATTCAATGCTACAAGTGTAAGGAGATGGGTCACTATGCTCCTGAGTGCAAGAAAGGTAAAACTGGAAAGGTACTCTACACTAAAGGCAGAGATTGGGCAGATACTTCAGATTCTGATGAAGAAGTGAACTATGCTCTCATGGCTACTACTGAATCAGAATCCTCTGAAAATCAGGTACCTCTAACTACCTATGCTTATAATATTGATGACATTGCTCAATTAAGAATTTATTTTAAGTCATTGCATATAAGTTATAGGGATCAGACTTTAGAAAATTAGAGGATAAAAGCTGAAAATTCTGAACTTAAGGTAAGAAATAAACTTGTTGAAGAAAAACTTGAAAACATGCAACAAGTTCAGAAAGAGAGAGATGATGCTGTTTGCAAAGAACAGAATTTGCTTCAGAAGTATAAACAACTAGAGTCAGAGTTGGAGGAAGCAAATAATAAAATTAGGACTTGGACTAATTCTGGAAAGGACACTCAACAAATTTTTCAAACAGACACTGTTGGTCTAGGTTATAATGAGGGAGATGAACTTAGATTTCAAAATCAAGTTAAAGTCAGAACTCATTTTGTTCATGGAACCAGTAAATTTTTGTCTGAAAATGAAAAGGAAGCTGTCAAAAATAAACCAGTAAAAACTAGTGTTAAACAGGTTAATATTGGTTCAATGACAGATAAACAACTCAAACATAAACTGAAGGAGTTAAAATCTGTTGAGAAACAGAAAGTGTCAAACAAGAACAAAAATGGAAAAGTAGGCATCACTTCAGGAAATAAACCAATGCTTGCTAGTTATGCTCCAAGAAAGACATGTCATAACTGTGGTAGTACTAAGCATCTTGCAAATTTCTGCAAGAAAAATAAAAATATAAATTCTTTACCTACAAAGTCTGAGGTAAAGAAGGATTTTGCTAGAACTAAGCCACAGACTTTATGCACACACTGTAGAAGCACCTGGCATTCCATTTATACTTGCAGAGAATATCATGCTATCTATCATAATTACTATGAACTGAAACCCAATCTGAAATGGGTTAAAGTTGATACTGCAAGTGTAAACACTGATACTGTTAGCTCAAACTCTGATAATGTTAATTCCGCTGCAAAAGCTAACAAAGTTAAGAATGCCAAAGGATCCAAGCAAGTCTAGATCCTTAAAACTAATCCTCAGTAATTGTTTGTGATTGCAGGGCAACAGGGAGGCAACCCTAGTCGTGGACAGTGGATGTTCAGGACACGTGACTGGAAATAAAGCCCTGCTATCAGAATATGAGGAGAAGGCTGGCCCAAAAGTTTCCTATGGTGATGGAAATGTAGGAAGAACATTGGGATATGGCAATATTAATCTTGGAAATGTCATCATCAACAATGTAGCTCATGTCCCAGGACTCAAGCATGACTTGTTATCTGTGAGTCAAATCTGTGACAAGGGATATCATGTAGATTTTCAACCTGAATATTGTGAAGTTATCAGCAAATCTACAGGAAAGGTTGTTCTAGTTGGTCACAGGCAAAACAACATTTATGAAATCAAGCTTTTGATAGACTCTGTTGGAAAAGCTGTTTGCCTGTCAACAAGAATGTCTAGTGAAGAGAGTTGGAAGTGACACAAGAAACTCTCACATTTGAACTTAAACAACATCAATGAATTGATCAGAAAGGATCTTGTAAGAGGACTCCCAAAGGCTCTGTTAAATGTTGATGGCCTGTGTGACTCATATCAGAAGGCTAAACAAAGGAAGTCATCTTTCAAGAGCAAGACAGAATTTTCTATCACTGATCCCTATCATCTTTTGCATGTTGATCTCTTTGGTCCAGTAAATGTTATGTCTATTGCAAGGAAGAAATATGCTTTAGTCATTGTTGATGAATACACTAGATTCACTTGGGTGTATTTTCTAGCAAAGAAGGATGAAACTGCATTAACTCTGATGGAGCATGTGAAGCTTCTGGACAAAGGATCAAGCAACAAAGTCAGAATCATCAGAAGTGATAATGGAACTGAGTTCAGAAATGCAACAATGGAAGAATTCTGCAAGGACAATGGAGTGAAACAAGAATTTTCAGCACCTGGTACACCACAACAAAATGGTGTAGTTGAAAGGAAAAATAGAACCTTAATTGAAGCTGCCAGAACTATGCTTGATGAAGCAAAATTGCCAACTTATTTCTGGGAAGAAGCTGTTCAAACTGCTTGTTTTACTCAAAATGCAACACTGATCAATAAGCATGGAAAGACACCATATGAGATGGTGAAGAAAAAGAAGCCTAACCTGAAATACTTTCATATTTTCGGGTGCAAATGTTTTGTTTTGAAGACTCATCCAGAACAGTTGACCAAGTTTGAGCTAAAGGCAGATGAAGGAATTTTTGTTGGTTATCCACTGTCAACAAAGGCATTCAGAGTTTACAATCTGAGAACTAAAGTGATCATGGAATCTATACATGTTTCTTTTGATGATAAGAAGATAACTGGACTTGAAGACAAAGATGAATATGATCAACTGAACTTTGAAAAAGAAGATTTAAACTCTGATGAAGGAAACTCTGATGAAACAATTCTGACAGACTCTGTTGAAACAAACTCTGAACCTCTACTGGTAAACACTGGAGAAACTTCTCAGTCACAACAAAGGGGAGAACCAGTTGAGGGGGAGCATGATCAAGATGAAGACTCAAACACTGATACTGAGTCAACTGAAAAATCTGGATCAAACTCTGATGCTTCAAACTCTGAAAATTCAAATTCTGACTCTGTGCAGTCAAGTTCAGGGGGAGTCTCAGAAAACGAAGATAGATCACAACAAAATCAGGATAGCATGGATCAAGGGGGAGGATCACATGCTGATAGAAGTCATTTGCCTTCTGCTAGGAAATGGACTAAATCACATACACCTGATTTGATAATTTGTGATCCAGATGCAAAAGTAAAGACAAGAAGTGCTACTGCAAGTGAATGTCTGTTTCATGCATTCTTGTCTAAAAATGAACCAAAGAAAGTGGAAGAAGCTCTTCAAGATGCAGACTGGATAACAGCAATGCAGGAAGAGTTGAATGAATTTGAAAGGAATGAAGTATGGACCCTTGTACCAAGGCCAAAGAACAGATCTATTGTTGGTACTAAATGGGTTTTCAGAAACAAGACTGACAGTGAAGGTGTTATCACAAGGAACAAGGCTAGACTGGTAGCAAAAGGCTATTCACAGCAGGAAGGAATAGACTATAATGAAACATTTGCTCCTGTTGCAAGATTGGAGGCAATCAGAATTTTTCTAGCATATGCCTCTCACAAGAAATTCAAAGTGTTCCAGATGGATGTGAAAAGTGCTTTTCTAAATGGAAAGCTTGAAGAAGAAGTGTTTGTTGAACAACCACCAGGATTTGTAGACCCCAAATATCCAGATTATGTCTACAGGCTAGATAAGGCACTATATGGACTTAAGCAGGCACCAAGAGCATGGTATGAGACACTTGCTCAGTTTCTTCTAGAAAGTGGATTCAACAGAGGAACAATTGACAAAACTCTGTTTTATTTCAATCAAGGAAGTGACCTCCTTTTAGTTCAAATTTATGCTGATGACATCATCTTTGGGTCTACTAATGATAAACTCTGTAAGAAGTTTGCCAAGCTCATGCAGTCCAGATATCAAATGAGCATGATGGGAGAGCTTAGTTACTTTCTAGGCCTACAGGTGAAACAAATAGATGATGGAATTTTCATTAATCAAGAAAAATATACCAGAAATCTTCTCAAGAAATTTGGTATGCTTGACTGTTCATCTGCATCAACTCCCATGGCAACAGCAACTAAATTGGACAAAGACACAGGAGTTTCAGTGGATATGACAAACTACAGGGGCATGATAGGATCTCTTCTATACTTGACAGCTAGTAGGCCTGACATCATGTATGCAACCTGTCTTTGTGCAAGGTTTCAGGCAGATCCTAGAGAGCCACATCTGACAGCTGTGAAAAGAATCTTCAAGTATCTCAAGGGCACCATATCATTAGGTCTGTGGTACCCCAGAGAATCAGATTTCAAGCTACTTGGGTATTCTGATGCAGACTTTGCAGGCTGCAAGGTAGACAGAAAGAGCACTAGTGGAAGTTGTCAATTTCTTGGTGACAGACTTGTTTCCTGGTATAGCAAGAAACAGAAATCAATCTCCACATCTACAGCAGAAGCAGAGTATATTGCAGTTGGTAGCTGTTGTGCACAGATCTTATGGATGAAAAATCAATTGCTGGATTATGGATTGAGGTACAGTAATATCCCTATTTACTGTGATAATCAAAGTGCTATTGCTATGACAGGTAATCCAGTACAACATTCAATGACCAAGCACATCAGCATAAGGTACCACTTCATCAGAGAACATGTGGAAGAATTTGTATCTACAGAACAACAGCTTGCAGATATCTTCACTAAACCATTGAGTGAAGCTACATTTACAAGACTGGTCAATGAACTAGGAATGGTCTCTGGTTCTGACTAGGAATGTTGGTTAGATTCAAATTTTACTTATGTGGTGTATTACTCATATTTCCTGTTTGGTTAAATGCTAAGTGAACTCTGTTGACTAAACTCTGTTATGCATACTCTGTTAAACTCTGTCAGCATGCCTATATGTAATTCACTATTAATAAGTTTGATAAACTCTGTGAACTCTGAGTTGATTTTTGTCTGAATGAAAACACCAATGAAGAAATATGTATGAAGCATGATTCTCAGCAATTAATCATGAATCTTTCTGAGTTATTGTGATCTAATCTTAGATTGTGCAGAAAGTTAATACAGCATGATACTGGCTCATATTTATAGCATCTCTTAGTTTATTTTGTCCTAAACTCTGAGTCTATAAATACTGTGTGCATTACCTTACAAGAAAAACTACTGATGTTGATGAACTCTAAACTCTGTTAGTTATACTCTGGTAGAATAAAAAGCTTACTGCAATACCCCAAAGAAAATGTATATAGGTTGTTATACTCCTTTGAGATTATGTTGGATACTAGGATGATCCAGGAACCCATTGGTATATAATATGTGCTAAAATTCTCTGATTTTTGGTGACTAGTTAAATACTAGGATGACCCAGGAACTTATCAAAATGATAAGGGCTAAAATTTTTGATTTTTTTGGTGACTGGTTCCAACCTCTGATTACTGGAATGAAAAAAAAATAAAAAAAAAATAAAAAAAAATTGAAAAAAAAAATGTATATAGAGGGGGTATAAAATAAAAGTTACTGTAAATAGTTATGAGTACTTCAGAGTTTAGCTTTCATCATACAGTCAGTGTTTACTATGACAGTTTGTGCATCCAGTGTTTATTGATTTACTTTATGGATTTTATAAAAAATTAGATGCTCTAAAAATTGATTTAGTAAACTCTGCTTCACACACACATATTCACAACTGTGCAATTTATGAAAAGGTTTCGGTGATAAAGTTGGAGAATTGACAAACGCTGTTGATTCGTGATTTGTACTCTAAGGTAAATTTTCACTTGGACAATTTGAAAATCTTGGAGTAAATAGGGTTTTTGACAACTGTTAATCAGTGGATTGTTGATGAATGTGTTCTTTATATGATTACTTTAATTAGTTTTCATATTCTCTTCTTGATTTATTTTCTTGAAGAACAGTTCATAAAACATAAATAAAAGTTGCAGAACACAATGAATAAGATTAGAAAAACATAATTTTTCATTGATAATAAGAAAGAGATTACATGCAAATATTACATCTTTTTGTTCTCTCTATCTGCTAATCTATTCAACAGGAAAATAAAAGGTCAGTCCAAACCACTCCATTGTTAGCAAAAATCCCCAGATCCCATCTTTGCCACTTTATTTGGGTGGCAGTTGAAGGGATAAGGTTATTTTTGCTGACATATTCATTAACAATGGTTGGTGGTGTTGGATGAGGATGCCTTCGAGGAGAGCCATGCCAATGTTGCTTGGAGGGCAGCATCGATGTCGATCACCCTTGCAGGTTTCTCTCTCTCGATCTCTTCCAGACCGGCATCCATTTGCAACCACAGCGTCTCAAGCTGCCTTTCCCACTCAAACGCTTCAAATTCTTCACGCGTATAGCTGAAGATGTCCCTATTCTCGACAAGATGAAGGTTCTTTTCTTTGATGGTAAGGTTGGTCATTGTTATTCAGAGTGTTTTGTTTGAAGGGTTTGTGATTTTACAGGGGAGACTGAAAGGTTAAAGGTTTAATGAACTAATCTGAGCAAGTCTCTAGGCCTTAAATAGAGATGGGTAAGAACGAAGTTCTTAAACGCTTCGTATTCTGGTTATTAAAGGCAACAGGTAAACGCTTCAAATTCTGGTTTTACTTGGGTCCAGATATTTTAAGAGTGTATTATTTGATTTTTGTTTAAATCAAATATTTTAATGTTTTAATTTTCAAAATACTTTTCTTAAAAATAAGCGCACGTGACCCACTCGCCCATTAATGTGTCCCACTTACCCATTATCGTGTCCCACTACACATTAATCTAGGAACTGATTGAGTGTTTGTTACATAAGAGATTGGTTTTTAATTACTCTAATCACTTTTGTGTCCAAACGGTTGTGTTTTATTCTTACATCTCACAGTTCTCTTATTTTTCACTTGGGCATTCACGCAAACACCTTTTCTACATAACATTTCTCTTGGAAATTTTTGCAAATTTCTTAACTCAATGACTTCTAAAGCATTCACTGCTCTTGGTTTACGGTTTGTTCCTAACAACTATGAAGCTCCACTTTATCATCAACGCGTTCCAGAATAGTTTCATCTAATGCAGAACTTCTTGAGGGATTCAGAGATTGGACAAGCTCTGGTTGGACCTGCTACTCTCTCTGCGTCTCAAATTGCTACATTTTGGCAGAATTCAGTTTATATGGATGGAGGAGAAAATGGGACTCCTAACATTATCTTCACTTATGAAGACCAAGATTATGTGATTACTCCACAGACTGTACGAGATACAATGGGGTTTGACACACATACTTCTTATACTCTGGTTAATGAAACTTATTTGAGAGAGATGCTACAAGAGATAGGTTACATGGAATCTCTTGACAAGCTTGGCGGTATAAAGAGACCAAATCACAGAAAGGAATGGAACTTTTTCTTTGATTGCATCACAAGGACGTTCCAGAAGAAAGTCACCAACTGGGATGCCATTCCAATAGACAGTCTCCAAATCGGGTATTCTCTACTCTATGGTACTAATTTTGATTTTGGTCGATATGTTCTGATGAACTTAGGTGATAAACTGTTAGAATCTACTACTGTTTATTATGCTCGTTTTTGTCAAATGCTGTTCAATGCTTGTGTACCTGGTCTAGAAATTGATGATACTGATGAAATTGATCCTTTTAGAGTCAATAAGAGAATATTCTCTGATATGACAAATAAGGATGTTGGTAAAGCAAATCTCCCTGCTTTTGTCATGCCACTTGCTCTGCAAAATTTTCTCAATCAACCACAAGAACCACAACAACCTGAACCACAACAACAACAACAACCTGAACCACAACAACAACAACAACCTGAACCACAACCACAACCACTACAACAACCTGAACCACATCCTGAACCTGAGCCTGAACCATTAAACATTGATCGTACTCAAAAACCAAACACTGAATCACCTGCTCACTCAGCCCCTACAAAACAACCTTCACCCACTCCACAAACAAACTCTGAATCGTCACAATCTCCACCAGAATCATAGTCTAAAGCACAAAGAGTTAAGAAGGCAGTTACTGAACGACATGCAAGTGTTAAACAGGCGAAAGAGACACAAAGAAAATCAAAGCAGACATCTCCTAAAGCTGTTTATACTAGAAGAGTGAAAAGAATAAAACAACTGGCAAACATACCTAAGTCACTCTCAGTGGTAGAACAAACTCCACCATCTAGTGAAGAGGATTCAGATAATGTACCTCTAGCAAAGCGAAGAAAACTGGTATTCTCTGATTCTGTGGATGAAGACCTTGAAGCTCCAGAGGTAGTTTCACAGCAAACACCTCCTGTTGAAGTTGAGAAATATGCAATACCTGCAGAGGTTGAAATACCTGCAGAGGATGAAGTGCCTGCAGAGGATAAAATGCCTGCAGAAGAGGATGGTAGAGATGGCCTCTCTCCAATAAATGATATTCTTGATTCATTTATGCCATTCTCTGATCCTATCTCTGATATTGGTGTAGATGATCAACCTACGGTTGTTCTTTCTGAAGCTGTGGCATCCCATACTGAGTTAATTTCTGATGCTCACCAAACTGTTGAAGGAGGAGAAGAAATTGATCAAGCAACCAAGGTCACTTCTCAGCCTATGCCTGTTGCTGAGCCTGAGCAACATGGAGAAAATCTTGACAAGACTACAGAAGAAATTGCTAAAACTATGGCTGAAGATGAACCTGCTAAAGCTACGAGTGTTGAAACTGAAGGTGAAAGTAGTGCAAACTCTGATGCTTCTCTGAGTGCACCAGTACAAACAGACAATAAACATACACCTTTCACTCAACCTTGTACTTCTCATGAAGTTGAGAGAGCACAATTTGCAAAGAATGCTGCTGAATGGTACAAAGAGGATTGTATTTTTCCACGAGGAAGAGCAGCTGATTTTGTTAAGAAAAATGCTGATATTATCTCCAATCCAGAGATTCTTTCTTTCTTGAAAGCAACTGTAGTTCAAGTTAAAACTCTGGATAGAAGATTTGATGATACTACAATGGCAATCACTGCTTTGCGAAATGAGGTTGTAGCTAGAGAAATGAAAATGGAAAGAGATTCAAAACTAGTGACTACAAAATTCTCTAAAGCTCAAGACAATCTCTTTGCCAGGCTGAGTAAAGTTGAAGAGAATCAGTCTGACTTATCTGCTAAAATTGATTCTATTGCTACTTCCCTGGAGTTAATTACATCTATTCTTATGCCTGATGATGTCAAAAAGGGGGAGAGAGTTGTCAGAAAGGATAGTGCTGGAGATGGAGGGGCAAGTAGCAAAAGAAGTAAAGGAAAGAACAAGGCTGAAGAGGTTCAAACTCTGAGAACTAGCAAGTCATCTAAATCACAGTCTGTTGGGAGAAATACTGGTACTCAAGGTACTTCAAAGACCAAGAGTTTGCTGTTACCTTCTAATCCACAAACTGATGAAGAATTGGCTGCTAAGCTGTTTATTGAAGAGAATGAGGAAGGAGTTACGATTGAGGACATTGAAGCTGAAGAAAAGAGTTTACAAGAAGAACATCTTAAAGCTTTAAAGTCTGGTAAGGTACAAAGAGGAAAAGCTCCTAGACCTGTTGTTAAAGGTGTTGTGATCAGAGAAAGGGCTGATGTTAGTCAAAGATCTCGGTTTTCAAAGGAATCAATTGCAGCAGAGGCTAAACTCAAGCTAAAAGGCATTGAAGGAGAAAGTTCACAGAAGAAAGTTACAACTTCTGTTGTATCACAAGCAATGATCACACCTTTACACTCTTCTCAGTTGAAATCGGTTTTTGGAAAAGGAACAATTCATGATCCAAATGTATTATCTGGAGTTTCTATGAATGTTTCTGATGGAAAAGCTTTATCTGGAAAAGTTGGTAATAATAAGGGTGGACTAGGTTCACACAGAGACAAAAGGCAATATACTGGTCCTAGAGATCCTTCTTCACTGGCTGTTCCAGGTCGTGGTGTTCCTCAAGAGAGTTTGGACAGACTGGAATCAGTACAGTTAGTTCATCAGAAGAGTTTAAACAAGGATTTTCTTTTGTACTTCATGGCTGATGGGACAGTATTTAAAGTTGGTGAGAATGATATTGGCTTGAAATGTTGGGAAGAACTAGAGTATGTTCTATATCTTCTCAAGGTGAATAGTCAAAGGACTCAATCAGTTGCTAATGTGCTCAGACAGAAAATGCTTCAGAATCTGGCAATCAGAGGAGTGAAATGTAATAGCAGATATGTTCCTAAGTACAGGGATTACAAAGGCAATCTCATTGAAATGAAGAAAGGTACTGCAAAGTTAAAGACTGATTTGGGAATCACAGTACTTGATTTCAATTCACAGTCAGAAAAAGTCAGATTTATCAGACTGGGAAATGAGATGAGAAGGAACAAAATTTATGATCTTAGGGCTGCTATCTACCAGACAGATGAAAGTGATCCTCAGCTCAGAGAAATTAAAGAAGCTATAAAGATTGAGCTTGAAAATGCAGAAAGAAGATTGCTGATAGATTATCTCAGAGCTATGCCAGATCTTGAAATGATAAGAGATTAAGGTCTGTAAGGATTTTCTTATTCTCTGTAGTTTTTATTAAGTAGAAGCTTAAACTCTGAATTTGTATAAATACTGTATTTGTCTATTTGTTTTGACATCATCAATTATTGTCATTAACTTATGCATTTTTGCTAATGAACAAGTTGGGGGAGATTGTTGAATATAATTGATGTGTTTTAATCAGTGTTTAAGTGTTACAGTGAATTATCAGAGTTTAGCTGGAAGCAGTCAGAGTTTGGTGTAAACTCTGACAGATGGAAGCTCGACAGAGTTTATCAAACTCTGTCTGGAGGAAGCGTCTACTGGTCAACAGTGATTGAAGATTTATTATGAAAGCGATATCTTTGAAGATTGGATAGCTATCAAAGAGATCGAGTTGACATAGGAGACGTGTGACAATCTGTAATTGATATCATTGTATAGCTGATTATTAGGAATATCAATTAGAGATTGTATCGTACCTGTATGTTATATAAATACAGTTAGGTTAACCCTAGAAGGGTATCGAACAACGAATTATCTTTATTGTAACCTAGCAGCTCTTTGTGATATTTTACATCACGAAGAGGGTTCGTAATACAAGAAGTTTTTAAGTGCATAAACGTTTTTACTTGTTAAACTCTCATACAAAGTTGATTATTAATTGTGTATTCGGCCTAACATTATAAATATCTAATAATATTATATATTTATTTTTATAATTTCTGAATTAAATTAAATATTTATTAATTAAAGATTATAAGTTATTTAAAAAAAACATTTATGCGGAATAAAACGAATTAGGCCCGGTTGTTGATAACATATTAACATGTCACCAACCACCAGTTCACAGCAAGTTGAAATTAAACAAAAGAAAAAGAAAGTAGAAGAATATGATCAAAGCAGTATGCGCTGGAGGTTGTCTGCCGTCTGTGATCTGCTCCTACTCTACCATGCGCGCGTGGGAGACACGCGCTGGTAGAAACAACGAATAAGCTAGCGTGTGGCTTGCACGCGCTGTTCCTGCGACTGGAGTTGCTGAAGGGCCGAATGCAGAATGATATTAGCTGTTGTTGGTGTGGTTCACTTTCGGCTGTTTTAAATCAAGTAGTTGTGTTTTTCTTTTCTTTTTATTTCTTTTCATTTTTATTTTATTAATTTGGTGTTCTAAGTTTAAAACACAACAATTTGGAGAGAAAAATCTTGGCACTGCGATTTTTGATACAATACATTAACGAGTACGAATAAAAAAATCACCTTGTTAACGGTTGATTCCACGCTCTTCTATTGTATTCCCAAATTCCCTTGAGCGAAGTGTGGCCTTCGTCTTCTCAAGTTAACCTCTCTTCTTGCTCCTCGGTGGCTACAAAAATTTTTTCGACCCCCCCCCCCCAGAAAGAAGAGAATAGGAATATATATAGGCTACAATAGGGATCATGGACAATTAGGTTGGGCCTTCTAATTACATCTTGAGCCTAGCCCAATGTAATTAAATATTAATTCAATCCACTAAAGAATTAATATTTGCACTACCTTTCCTAATACCGTAATTTAATTAATTAATTCGGTTCCAATATTATTTGCTTATTAAATTCCCCATGTTTAAAATATCGCATGTCCATTAATTAAATAAATTACTGATAATTCATTTAATTAATATCTTTTATCCTTGATCATCCACTCAACCTTTATTTAATTATGCCGGAATAAATCCACCTACAGGGTTTCACATAATTAAATCTTTTTGAGCTTTCAAGGGGACATCATTAACCCGAATATTATCAGGACATGGATTCCTTCAATAAATAATATTCACCATATATATTATTTCATCACCCAAAATATAATGAAATAAATCAAAAGAATTATTTCATATATAAATCAAAGCATGTAAATAATATACACGTGTCAATTACTATATCTGGATTAAGAACCTAAGCATTAATAATAACATAGAATCTTAGTTCACCTTCTTAATCAGTATAAGGGAACAATTCTAAATTTGATCCTGTTCAATATACACAAAGTATACTAGTATTATTTATTAGTCAATATAAACTAATCTAAAAAAATACTACAGCCATTCCAGTGGATTGTCTAACACCACCTTTGCTGTGAACCATATTATATTATATAAACCGTATTTAATAATCTAATATTCTGTATCCCATTTGATACTAGATTATTCACAATATATAATATTTAGACAACATGTAAACATTTAAATGATTCTCAATAAAATAGGCCAGAAATAAATGTATATACTTCAAATAAATATTTTCAGTATACACCAACAATCTCCCACTTATACTCAAAATGTTCTATGAGTATATCAGTGTTTATTTAATCCACTATTACACAAAAAAAACTATGTGTCTATCCATCTGACTCCTATCGCTTCCACATGCCTGTCAAAAACTTTGGCTGGCAAGCTCTTTGTGAAAGGATCTACCCGGTTGTCTTCTGATGATATGTGAGCCACAACTATATCTCCTCGCTTTACGATTTCTCGTATGAGATGATACTTACGTTCAATATGTTTAGCTGCTTTGTGATCTCGCGGTTCCTTCGAATTTGCCACAGCACCAATGTTATCACAATACACTGTCAAGCTCCTAGGCAAATTAGGTACCACATCCAAGTCCAAAAGAAAGTTCCTGAACCATACAACCTCCTTTGCAGCCTCAGAGGCCGCCACGTACTCGGCTTCCATGGTAGAGTCTGCAATGCATTTCTGCTTTACACTCCTCCGTATAACGGCTCCACCTCCCAAAGTAAAAACATATCCCGAGGTTGATTTCCTCTTATCCCTATCTGATTGAAAATCTGAATCAGTATATCCCAAAGGAAATAGATCTGAGGCCTTGTAAATTAACATATACTCCTTAGTCCTTCTCAGGTACTTGAGTATAGTTTTTACTACACTCCAATGTTCCTGACCTGGGTTCGACTGATATCTACTAACCATGCCTACAGCAAAGCAGATGTCAGGCCTCGTACATAACATAGCATACATTAAGCTTCCACATGCCGAAGCATAAGGAACTGCTTTCATGCTCTCTATATCCTTAGGTGTCGAAGGACATTGCTCCTTGGATAGAGCCACTCTATGCTTAAAAGGTAGAAAACCTTTCTTAGAGTTCTGCATGTTAAAACGAGCTAATACTTCATCAATGTAGGGCTCTTGAGATAAAGCCAACATCCTTTTCTTGCGATCCCTTATTACTTTGATCCCAAGGATGTATGCCGCTTCACCTAAGTCCTTCATTTCAAATTGTTTGAACAACCATGCCTTTACTGATGACAACATCTTAACATTGTTTCCAATGAGTAAAATGTCATCCACATACAGTACTAGAAAATCCACTGCATTACCCTCACTTCTCTTATACACACATGATTCGCTTGGACTTTGATCAAATCCATATGACTGGACTGCCTGATCAAAACGAATATTCCAGTCCCTAGAAGCTTGTTTTAGTCCATAAATAGACCTCTTAAGCTTACAAACAAGATGCTCTTGGCCTTCCTTAATGAATCCTTTTGGTTGTTGCATATAGATGGTTTCCTCAAGACTTCCATTAAGGAAAGCTGTCTTGACATCCATTTGCGAAATCTCATAATCGGGATGAGCTGCTATAGATAAAAGAATCCGGATCGACTTAAGCATAACAACCGGCGAAAAGGTTTCCTCATAATCGATCCCTTCTTTCTGAGTATACCCTTTCGCAACAAGTCGTGCTTTCCAGGCTTTCACCTTTTTGTCAGATCCTCTTTTCTTTTTGTAGATCCACATACATCCAATGGGTTTTACACCTTTGGGTGGTTCCACGAGCTCCCAAACTTAATTAGAATACATAGATTCCATCTCAGATTCCATTGCCTTTTGCCAAAGATCCGCATCTTTATCTAGAATTGCTTCTTCGTATGTCCTGGGATCCTCATTATGTTCACCAGAGACCAAGTCCGAGGACTCTCCCAAAAACATGAATCTATCAGGTTGTTGAACAACCCTCCCACTACGACGAAGCACCGGTGTGGTATTAGTGACAGGTTGTGCATTTTCTTGTGGTTGTTCTACTTGTACTATTGGCACTTGGGGATTATCTGTCCCTCCCACTAGTTCCTCTAAAACGATACTACTTATGGGTTTGTGGTTCATTATATAGTCTTCTTCTAAGAATCTAGCATTGGTGCTAACAATGATATCTCGATCCCTAGGACTATAAAATGAATAACCTTTCGTTCCCATGGGATAGCCTACAAACAGCCTTACTTCAGTACGAGATTCTAACTTGGTCGCGTTCTTGTTCAGCACATGTGCTGGACAACCCCAAATACGAATATGTCTTAGACTTGGTTTGCTACCAGTCCACAATTCTATTAGAGTCTTGGGAACCGACTTAGAAGGTACCAAGTTTAGAAGGTAAGCCGCTGTTTCTATAGCATATCCCCAGAATGACTTGGGTAGATCTGAATAACTCATCATCGATCTAACACTCTCTAAAAGAGTCCGATTCCTTCTCTCTGCTACACCATTCTGCTGAGGTGTGCCAGGTGTAGACAATTGGGATGCAATCCCATTTTCTGATAAATATTCCCTAAATTCTCCAAGCAAGTATTCGCCACCACGATCTGATCGTAGTGGCTTGATACATTTTCCAAGATGTCGCTTCTCCGCACTTGCTTTGTACTCTTTGAATTTTTCAAAGCACTCAGACTTATGGCACAACAAATAAATGTACCCATATCTAGAATAATCGTCAATGAAAGTGACAAAATACTCATAACCTCCTCTTGCTTGGATACTCATAGGTCCACATAAATCAGTATGAACCAATTCTAACACTTCTTTGGCTCTATTCCCCTTTGCTTTAAAAGGCCTATAAGTCATCTTACCTTCTGTAAGAACCCCAAATTTTGGATATAATTAAAACTTTTTATTAAGTAATGATAAAATGAGGAACAATGATTCCAACAACAAGGTCACCAGCTCTAATGAATGGATATTGCTTTGGACAATGATCCTGATGCATTGGTATATTGTCAGAATAGAGTAATTCGATGGTTGAGGACCTAGATAAGAATAATCTACCATCCAGGAAGGAGCTAATGGATCCTTGAAGGGAAATGAGTACGTGCATAGTGTTTCCCATACGTGCATAGTATTTCCCGTACGTGCATAGTATTTCCCGTACGTGCATAGTGTTTCCTGTACGTGCATAGTAATTTGGTGGATGAATAGTGATTTTGTAAGTTGGAAAACTTTTCACTCCACCCTATGTACGGGACGTGATATGGATGTTTCGAAGTCATATTAGTAATACGCGGAGGAAATAAGTGAATGCAGAGACGGTCGGAATTCAGAAATTCCAAATTCTTTTCGGTATAATATTTGACCGGACAGTGGATTAAATATTACTATAATCCAAGAATTGAGATATTAACTTTGAGGATTTGATATTTTGGGATGTTATTATATTTGATTTAAGAATGAAGGTAGGAAACCACTGAGGAGTGGTTATGGCTACAATGTAATAATCGATATTTGGAAAGAATGAATGGAATTCGACTTTATTATTTCTATGTCTTGAAGAATGCTAAAGGGTAACAATATAGGTAAGAATAATCTATCTTCTAAGGGAATAAGATATGGCAATTTCAAGCAAGAGAATACCCTCATGTCATCCAGATCGATAACGATTAATCCAGTAGTTCCGTAAAAAGGTTAAGGAACGATCAAAAGAGAATACGGACAATTGTACCACCCTAAGAGAACAAATAAAGAATAAAGAATGAATAGTGTTTGGTGGGAGTATATAATAATATGAGACGACACTATACAGAAGCATTCGGAACGGATTTCCGAGTTCGTATTAGTGATCCAGGGGGAAAATAAGTGTATGTAAAAGCTGTCGGATTCTGAAAAACCGCACTTTTATTTTCTCCGAGAGTTCCCTGGACACTGATAGCCTTAAGTATTTAACGAATGGATTTAAGGAATATAAATTGGAAAGTTAGAATGAAAGATGGAGAATGAAAGTATTAATATTAAAGAGGATTCCCGGTAAACCCTAATTAGAAATCCGTGAAATATTCCCACGAACGATCAATCGAAACGGGTAATAACCGGACACAGAAACAAGCAGAGGAAGCAAGAGTCTTGTGTAAGCTACTAGAATAAATATCTAGTAACCAAGTGGGCAAGAGTAACTAGATTAATTGGAGTATAACTAGTACTTAGAAATCAAAAACCCTTGGTTAAGCTTTCAACCATGGAAAACACAACACTTGTCCATGCTAATTACCTCATCCAATGCATCACACTCCACTAGCACCACTTGGATGAGATATTATCTCACAAAATCACTTTAAACATTATTACAATCAACCAATACAAAGAAAAGAGCAAGAACACTCCCCCCCCAATTACCATTCCATTCGGCCTCAACACAAATTCCAAATCCAAACTCCACCTTCCCACCATTGTTTGTTCTTGAAATAATTAAGGTGAGTCTTACATTTCATAAAACTTATCTCCTCAAAATCTTAGCTTCAAACTCATCCTTTTCCATTTTCAAAAAAATCAAACAAGAGGAGGGTGAATAGTGTTCATCAAGTACTAACTTTGTTTTCTTGATTTTTCATGGTTGATTTAGCAAGCATAATCACTCCTAAGGACCATACAAGGCTTAGTAAGGCTATATCACTATCTAAGGAAGGTATAAAGCTCTTGAAACCCTAACCCTTGTTTGAGATTTAAGCATGTTTATGATAGTTATAACTTAGTTATGGTTATGTTAAGATTATAAGCATGATTATGTATGGATTTTGGATTAATGATGTAAATAGCTAGATGAACGGAAAGGCATTGCTTGGCCTCAGTTCATGTGTATAAGTCATGTATATGATGTTTGGGTTGGATACTATGTTTATGGGAAGATTCGAAATTGGTAGATATTCGATTTACAGCCGTTATAATGCCCGATTTTGCAATACCATGTTTTGTATGCCATTTTCCATGTCGAACCCCTACTGTCCAGAGACATTATCTGCCATGATAGGATAGGTAATGTTCTAAGCTTCGTTTTGATATAAAGATCACGTGAAACGGACTTACGGTTTAGGATTTATGACCAAATTACTAAAAGTAGTTCGAATCCGTAAACGAAAGTTCGTAACTGTAATTGAACCCTCGTAAACTATGTAACGTCATGGCGAATCTTGGTAAATAAATACTAGAGGTAAAAAGGAAGGCGTGAAAGAAAACCGTATGTCAAAAGGATCAATTTTCGATTTATTAAAAATGTTCGAGTCGAGGTTAAACGCGAACGAACCCCTAAAAGACGACTCTTTCATAACTTCGGTAAAACACTTAGAAAACGGGCGATAAAACTCGGAGTATAGTATTGGTTCGTAACGATCGACTTTAGAACTCATATGACTTAAGTATATCCCAAGTATAAGTACAATGACATGTCGTATTAACGAACGAATGTCGGGTCGGATCAGTGATAAAAGTAATCCACTAAAAGGGGTATAACGAGATAACTCGAGAACGTGTTTCGAATTAAGTATAACTTAACTTTTTATATGTTAAGTGATTAATCCCGAATGCCTTGGCTATTTATAGATCACCAAGCTGAACCGGGACCCGCTACCACTACCCCTTACCGTACTCGACTATCTGGCAAGTTTCAATTCCCTTCTTTTAGGCTGTTGTTGTGATTGAATAAATATATATATATATGATTGCTGATATACATATGCCATTGCATGCATGCCTACTTTCAAGTTGAATTGATATACTTGTTCCCTGAATGTTATTGTTGGCTTATAAGCTAGATAGTTATACATCAGTTATAAGCCGGTTATTGTAAGACCCTCATAGAAGGGCGTATACATCTTATTAATCAAAAATAGACCGGGAGTCAATATTCCTTGATATATCGAGATTACCTCGGAGGAAAATATTTAAGTAAATATTTTCTATTATTTGGGCGACGAATATTATTTGAATATTCGTTCGAGACTAATTATTTTAACGATCCTTACTTCAAATAATTATTTGAACGTAACTATTCAACGAATAATATTTCTCAATATTCATTCAGAGTCGAATTGATTATCGATTATTATTTCGAATATTCTTCTAAAGATGAGACTACTAAATGAATATTATTTGGATATTCTTTTAGAATATTATTTTATTAAATAAATATTACGTTTGAATATTCATTTAAGATATTGAATACTTGATGAATATTATTTTAATATTCATCTGAAGCTTGATTTAATTATCGAATATTATCTCGAATATTCCTTAAGGCTTGGATTACTAAATGAATATTACTTGATATTCATTTAATAAATATTACTTTTGAATATTCATTTAAATTCCTAATTAATTATGAATATTACCTTAAATATTCTTTTCAGGTCTTATTAATTAATGAATATTGTTTTGAGTATTCATTTAAATATTTATTTATTCAATAAATATTCTCCTGATATTTCTTCAGGGATTATTTTGAGAAATACTCTGATTAAAGATATTCTTTCATATTCCCAATTATTCTTTAAATATTTTAACTCAATAAATATTCTCTGAATATTTATTCCATACTTAGTATAACCTCGATAAGGTTTATCTTCTTCGATTATTACAGAAAATATTTCGGAGTCATATTATTATTAATCTTATATCAAGAAAGGTTCTCAGACATCATTCTTCTTTGAGTCTATCTCCTTAATAATAAGGGAACCTTACTTGGAAAAATGTTATTTATCTTGTCGACTTCCCGGTCATAAAGTATTTCCTTCACTCGCAACTCGGGTGCTGTTGACTTATTAAGTCGTTGCTTATCTTCTCATCTTTCGAGGGGTAAGATTACTGGAACAAGTTGATATCCGTTACCAAGTAATAGCTTGGGAGTTATTGGTAAATTTTCCTTTCCAACTAGATACGACTACTTTGTGGAGTCTTATCAACAAGTATTATACTTGGGGAAAGGGGGACGAACGTTACATTCAGAATCATGAATTCTATTTGAACTAGGAGTCGTGTAAGAGGCCGAGTAGCGCCGGTCCATCCCCTTTGGCCCAACCGTTGGCCGGGGAGAGCTAGTAAGGCGGTATACAAGTAAAGCCGTCAGTTCTTCCTTCTACCGGTAGTAAATCTAAATTGAGCTGTACGATCTCGACTGATCATCAAGATTGGAACAGCGGGCGCGGTGAATACTCCATCATTGGTTCATCATCCAAATTTATTTATTTCCTGCAACATGATTACGGTTGGCAGAGTTGGAAAAAGGGTCATAACTGGAATTGCAACCTTTTCTTGCAAGTTCCTCTTCTTAATAACAATAAGAATATCTCGCTTACTTTGATGTAGCAGATATTTCTACAAACAAATACTTTAAGTTACCTTGTAACTTCATCGTTCATATTATACTGGCATCATTTCCGTAAATGCATGGCATATGGTTTGAAAGATACTTTTGAACTGTTATACTTTATCGTTCAGTTCTATATTATTGTTGGTGGGCTATTGCTCACCCTTGCTTTATTATTATATCACAACAACTGCTAGACCAGATGACTCGCACAAGGCGCACTCGACGCGGGCGAGGACGATGAGACTACAAGAGCTGAAGAAGAAGCTATTGGTAGGATATATTTATTCTTTCAGTACCAAGAATATAGTCTAGTATGACTTATGTAAATGGATGGCAAAGAGTATGTAATTATATTGAAATTCTTTTGGATTGTAAGAACTCATAATGTGATTAATAAAAATTTGATTGTGACTCTGATTTCATCTCTGGGACTATAACGGGTGTGTTTTATATTGTTGTGTTGGGTCATAGAGACGTAATTTATTTTATGTTAAGGAAAGTTCAATTGTTGTGGACAGAATTGGAAACCGTAACCACCGGATCCCGGACCCCGGATCTGGGGGTGTTACAGAAGTGGTATCAGAGCGTACGTTATAAACCCCAGAGATGAGGCGACGTTAAAACAATAAATTCACTAAGATAATAAGAACTCTTGCCAAGTTCATAGTCGGACTACATAATGTAGTGATGACATATAAAACCCTTAGGGGAACTCTTAAGTATAATGATAGTAACTTAGCTCGATATCGTATCGACGAGTAAGGCGACTGACCTTGAGGCATACGAGCAACAGCGCGATGATGCTTTATATGCTGAAGATCAGTGGATAAATCGATAGAGTACCCTACTGGAGACCCAGAAGAGGTTCCAGAAGATAAGGACAGTCCTGTTAGGATAAGGAGCTTACCCATGGGTAATGAAGGTCGCAGCCAGAATGACTGTGATGATTAAGATATGGTGCTCAGAAAAGTGAGTATAAAGAACTGATATATTATTAAGAGATCTGAAGATGCATGTTGAATTCATAGCCGGACTACCAGATGTAGTACCAGCAAGAAAGAAGGATTGGAAGAATTACTTGAGATCTTATACGGAAATAGATGAGAATCCTTAGAGATTTTCATCTTAACAAAGAAAGAGCTAGAGGGATGTATGATTATCAAAGACAGTGATATAGGGCGAGGAGCAGAGTCCCTAGGAATAGTTGAGAATGAGGCAGTAAGTGCCATATCATTTGATAAATGAATCAGTATGAATATTGTCAGTAATAAGTTGCCACGAGAAGGCAGATGTCATAGGTTATAATTTACGAAACCAAAGTGAGGTTAATGAGGTGGTTTTATTCAGGGAAATGTTCATGAATGAATCAGTATAAAGTAAAGACATTGGGAAGTGACAGCATGATTGGGTAAAATTATATAAGGAAGTAGTAAGCAAGACAATGATCTCAGAACTTACCGGAAGATAAGACCCGTGAGTCAAGATGAACTCGTAATGAGACTACTGCCAGAGACTGAGTATAGAGTTAATTCAACTCAGTTAAATGATGCACCAGAAACGTTAGATGCATGTGATTCAGAGGAATATTAAATTCCTTCTTCTCTTTGAATGGATTATAGTAGTACCTTAAGTTTATTCCGATGCGGAATTATAATAGATCAAGTAATACGATCAGCAGTTAAAGAGAAAAATGTGAGAAAATCTTCCTGGAGCTAAAAGGTGAAATTGGTAATGACCAAGAGCTGGCATTGCTTAATGGAAAAAGGAGACTTTGTGCTTCCAATGACGCTTCGCATAAAGGGTTAGGTAGACCGACATTTGGTAGTATTGAATATCAGGACGTTGTGACAGGTGTCAGTTTGAAATTATTGATTCCCTTCTAAGGGATGGATATAATTGATTCCTCTCCAGTGGGTAAACTTCCAATCCGATGATGATTATTTCGTTAACTATGACTGCTTATGATTCCACCTGCTTGGAGGTTCATAGAACTATTCTTCAGGTTTCGAAACTGGTCTCCTTAATGTTACCAGTAGGTGGGTAGATTGATCAAAATTTCCCTGAGTCTGGAAAGGAATTCGGTGAATTCTGGCAAACCTTGTCTTTCTGATTATCAGAGAATGTCATGGAAGAGAGTAGAAACTGGAGCAAACCCTGTGATTTGGGTAAGGATGCTGTAAAATGGGTTAGTAAACGGACCCTGAGCATTACAATCGACGGTAGTGATAAAATGATGAAGTGAGATTGGACGAAAACAGGAAATGTAAGTAAGAAACTAGCCGGACGGAGAAACTCCGGGATTGACTTAAGTGAAAAGGCTGTTATGCCAGGAATGGTAAGCTTGCGTGGCACGCGGGATTGATAAGAATAGTTGAAAAGATAAAAGTGGAGGAAAGGTGACCGGAGACAGTGCCGAGTAGTCGATTAAGACTTATTTGGAGTAAAGTTTTGGAAAGGTAGAAAGGTATCAAAGAAGAAGGCACTATGCCGGCAATTGCTAGAAAAGTAATGCTATTAGCCAACCCCTAAAATCATATTTTTTTTTTTATTTTAGTGTGGCCAGTTGAGGCCAAGTCACAAAGGATTATCGAGTGACTAGACCATCAGTGAAAGGACAAAGCAGGGTTGCTTCTAAGAAAGCACCGACTGCAAGGGCTTCTGATATAAAGGAAACATTAATGAGATCGTTTGAATCTTCTACCGAACAACCCATGTTTTGATTGGGAATTCACTAGACCTTTTTGGGATGGGGTCACCCGTACTGAAGTGACTCATGTGTATATGGTTGTCCAAGATTTCGAGTAAAATGGAAGTCTAGTGACTTGAGATGTATGATGTTAGGGTATCATGAATACCATGAATATATTATGACGGAGGAAAGTAAACAATGAAGGTATATGAAGAGGGTATAAAAAAGGTCAGAAATTGAACAGTATGCTGTAGGAATATTGTCTGAGGCAAGTACCTTTGCGAAGAACGATAAGCACTAAGAGATTCACGTTGAACTCGACCAATATCTTCCAGAACATCCTTGCTACCATTAACAAGTTCGGTAAGAGAAGAGATAGGCATACGTTGCCTTTTTGGAAGGCCAAATAGGCTGACAACTATCTGAAAGAAGAGGGTGGCATTAAGCCACCGATCGATTATCAAATGAGAATGATTGAAAAGAGACCTTTATTAAGGATACATGATCTGATTGCCAATTATAAGATGCAAGAATTCCTTTGCAGTTGAATTACGGATAGGATATCCATAAATTAAGACAAACCATGGGGAATGCACAAGGGGTGGCATTAACCCTAATAACGACATTATGACTTCAGATGATATGAGCTGGACTTGCTAAGGCAACAATGACCGGTAAGGATTATTAAAAAGAGTTCTGGAAAGAACATAGATAGAATTATTAGAGTATTGATCAATGACATTTTGATATACCCGGTACCCAGAAAATACCGGAGGAATGATAAGGATGGCCTATGAAACCTTACAAGGAAAAAGGTAATATTCCGAACTTCAAAAATGGAAGTTTGGTAAGGAATGTATGACATCGTAACAATAATGCCAGATGAGGCATGTATGAAACCCTGAGGAAGTATGGGTTGAACCTATAAAGGTTGAGATTATCCTAAGATAAAGAAAGAACTAAGAAAAGAAGTATCCTAAGTAGGATTGGGAATAAACGTGATAAAGTTCCCACGGGTAGGTGGAAGCAATGACTTATGGAAATGACTGATAGTTATATTTTCTCCTTCAGCAGAGCTTAAGGGAGAATGCTTTAACCCAACAGTGATGGGAATGAGGTAGAAATGTTTGAATTGGAATATATCCAGAGAACAAGGGTTACCAGAAATTATTATTATCAGGAAAGGCCAATGAGGTGGCCGACAGTCTAAGTATAAAGGAATAATTATAAATGTTCATACCGAAGAAACAAAATGATATTTGGAAAGACCTTGAAGGTCATATTGGAGTGGAGGAAGTTACATTCCTTTTGATGATTGTGCAAGAATCGAAGGTAATAATAGTTTAAGTAAAGATTCGATTCCTGATGGAGTCTTAAGCATATTACGTACCTTAGAAGGTTCCGTTTTGAGGCAAACCAGGACCATGGTACAAAATTGATGAAGTAAACCGTTAAGTTTCCAGTCTTTTATGGAAGATGCATAAGTGATAGTTTCATCAACCGGACCTAGCTGCGATGCTTGAAACTCTTCTGCAATTCTATCTGCTTCATGTTATATCTACATCAAGTTCAGGAAGTGTTCCTTATGGATAAGGAATAATGATTACTTTGTCTCCCTAAGGGATTTGAAACCCGTAGGGTTAACTATTAACGCACTACGTAAACAACAAGCGATGGTGATTCTTCTAAGAAAGGAGATGACAACGTAAAGATAAAGAAAGTGCTGCTATTGATAAGCTAAATGGCATGTTGATGAATGACAAGCAAGTTTGTGTTAGTGTACTTCTGCACAAACAAGATAGAGAATATGAGGTTGATAATTCGTGATGCTAAGCGTATTCCCGTAGAAAGAATTAATGAGACTTGGAGGGAAGGGCGGTTGAGCCCGAGACTTATTGGGCCACCTGAGAGTTTATAAGTGTTCGGACGGCGGTATTCGAGCCAGCCTTACCCCCAAAACTTATAGCACGGTCATAACGGGTTTTCATGTGGCCAGGCTACGCCAGTAAAATGCAGATGTCAACAGATTATAGGAGTACAAGCATGTAGATATACGACCTGGTCTGACTTACGAAAGACAACCTGTGGAAAACCACGGATAAAAAAGAACAAATGATGAGAAACAAGGTTGGCAGAAGTAGATTATATGACTCTAAGTTAAAGGGATCGGGCCAGATTCATTTCGGAAAGTTTAAATTGGAATAACGTGATGATTATAGAATAAATGTGACGGAATACCGATAAAGAGGTACCAAGTGCAAAAAGGTGTCTCAATAAAGAGGTGAAGGTGAAAGTAAATAATAGAAATGAGTAAGAATTAGATAATAAGAAGGATGTGATTGATAAAGAAAAGGTTGGGAAAGCAACTATGGAACGAGAAGCAAGGAATGTTATGAATGGGTTTTCTAATGAATTCTCAGGATGACAACCTGATAGTGTCAATATTATAGCATGAAAAAGCTAGTAACATGATATGGGATGTCAGTAATAATGATGTCAAGTGAGAAATCTAAGATTTAACCTGAAAGGTTGAAGGATTTCCCGAATGTGAGTATCGCTAAGATTGAACAGGAGTATTTGTCCATAGAATAATGGACAAAGCAACAAGATATGTTGACACGTGAGATTGCGATCAAATAGTATTGGATATAATTATGATTAATTTCTTCTTTGATAAACCTCTATAGTTCAGAGGTAAAGTCTGAGTATGATATTCTACAATCATGAAAGCTTTCTATAATCCTTTAGAACTCTTGTCTCTTCTTCTCTCTTATTCATCTTCTTTATGAATTGAGAAGAACAACCCTTTTAGGAGGGGAGGTACTGCTACGTGACTATCTGTCTATGTGATAGAAGTCTAAGTGGAATGCCATGACTTGTTTAATTGCTTGTCAAGTACTAAAGGCTGGCCCCCTTCTGTACTAACAATGCAATACAACAAATGTTCAACTGATCATAGTGATCTCTCAATCAATCTTTCCACTTCTCTATATTGATCGAGATTGCGAAGATTAAAGCAAACAGGAAATGCACAGTACGAGCGAGGTTACCTCCGAATTCGTAGGGTGATAGTGATGCCAATGTTACTGCAGGTATCAATAAGGATAAGACTGAGTAAGAGTATAACCCGGATAGTGAGTTGTACGAAAAGTAGCAACGTTGATGCAAAAAAAAAAAAGGATACAGTATGGATTGTAGCACTAGAAGATGTGCTGAGGAAGGGTAGAACGACTAAGAATTGACCGGGAAGCTAAAAAGGGAACGACAGGCAAACGACTCTTTGCTTCCTACCTGATTCCGGGACGGAATCCTTTTAAGGAGGGGAGACTGTAAGAACCCCAAATTTTGGATATAATTAAAACTTTTTATTAAGTAATGATAAAATGAGGAACAATGATTCCAACAACAAGGTCACCAGCTCTAATGAATGGATATTGCTTTGGACAATGATCCTGATGCATTGGTATATTGTCAGAATAGAGTAATTCGATGGTTGAGGACCTAGATAAGAATAATCTACCATCCAGGAAGGAGCTAATGGATCCTTGAAGGGAAATGAGTACGTGCATAGTATTTCCCATACGTGCATAGTATTTCCCGTACGTGCATAGTATTTCCCGTACGTGCATAGTGTTTCCTGTACGTGCATAGTAATTTGGTGGATGAATAGTGATTTTGTAAGTTGGAAAACTTTTCACTCCACCCTATGTACGGGACGTGATATGGATGTTTCGAAGTCATATTAGTAATACGCGGAGGAAATAAGTGAATGCAGAGACGGTCGGAATTCAGAAATTCCAAATTCTTTTCGGTATAATATTTGACCGGACAGTGGATTAAATATTACTATAATCCAAGAATTGAGATATTAACTTTGAGGATTTGATATTTTGGGATGTTATTATATTTGATTTAAGAATGAAGGTAGGAAACCACTGAGGAGTGGTTATGGCTACAATGTAATAATCGATATTTGGAAAGAATGAATGGAATTCGACTTTATTATTTCTATGTCTTGAAGAATGCTAAAGGGTAACAATATAGGTAAGAATAATCTATCTTCTAAGGGAATAAGATATGGCAATTTCAAGCAAGAGAATACCGTCATGTCATCCAGATCGATAACGATTAATCCAGTAGTTCCGTAAAAAGGTTAAGGAACGATCAAAAGAGAATACGGACAATTGTACCACCCTAAGAGAACAAATAAAGAATAAAGAATGAATAGTGTTTGGTGGGAGTATATAATAATATGAGACGACACTATACAGAAGCATTCGGAACGGATTTCCGAGTTCGTATTAGTGATCCAGGGGGAAAATAAGTGTATGTAAAAGCTGTCGGATTCTGAAAAACCGCACTTTTATTTTCTCCGAGAGTTCCCTGGACACTGATAGCCTTAATTATTTAACGAATGGATTTAAGGAATATAAATTGGAAAGTTAGAATGAAAGATGGAGAATGAAAGTATTAATATTAAAGAGGATTCCCGGTAAACCCTAATTAGAAATCCGTGAAATATTCCCACGAACGATCAATCGAAACGGGTAATAACCGGACACAGAAACAAGCAGAGGAAGCAAGAGTCTTGTGTAAGCTACTAGAATAAATATCTAGTAACCAAGTGGGCAAGAGTAACTAGATTAATTGGAGTATAACTAGTACTTAGAAATCAAAAACCCTTGGTTAAGCTTTCAACCATGGAAAACACAACACTTGTCCATGCTAATTACCTCATCCAATGCATCACACTCCACTAGCACCACTTGGATGAGATATTATCTCACAAAATCACTTTAAACATTATTACAATCAGCCAATACAAAGAAAAGAGCAAGAACACTCCCCCCCCCCAATTACCATTCCATTCGGCCTCAACACAAATTCCAAATCCAAACTCCACCTTCCCACCATTGTTTGTTCTTGAAATAATTAAGGTGAGTCTTACATTTCATAAAACTTATCTCCTCAAAATCTTAGCTTCAAACTCATCCTTTTCCATTTTCAAAAAAATCAAACAAGAGGAGGGTGAATAGTGTTCATCAAGTACTAACTTTGTTTTCTTGATTTTTCATGGTTGATTTAGCAAGCATAATCACTCCTAAGGACCATACAAGGCTTAGTAAGGCTATATCACTATCTAAGGAAGGTATAAAGCTCTTGAAACCCTAACCCTTGTTTGAGATTTAAGCATGTTTATGATAGTTATAACTTAGTTATGGTTATGTTAAGATTATAAGCATGATTATGTATGGATTTTGGATTAATGATGTAAATAGCTAGATGAACGGAAAGGCATTGCTTGGCCTCAGTTCATGTGTATAAGTCATGTATATGATGTTTGGGTTGGATACTATGTTTATGGGAAGATTCGAAATTGGTAGATATTCGATTTACAGCCGTTATAATGCCCGATTTTGCAATACCATGTTTTGTATGCCATTTTCCATGCCGAACCCCTACTGTCCAGAGACATTATCTGCCATGATAGGATAGGTAATGTTCTAAGCTTCGTTTTGATATAAAGATCACGTGAAACGGACTTACGGTTTAGGATTTATGACCAAATTACTAAAAGTAGTTCGAATCCGTAAACGAAAGTTCGTAACTGTAATTGAACCCTTGTAAACTATGTAACGTCATGGCGAATCTTGGTAAATAAATACTAGAGGTAAAAAGGAAGGCGTGAAAGAAAACCGTATGTCAAAAGGATCAATTTTCGATTTATTAAAAATGTTCGAGTCGAGGTTAAACGCGAACGAACCCCTAAAAGACGACTCTTTCATAACTTCGGTAAAACACTTAGAAAACGGGCGATAAAACTCGGAGTATAGTATTGGTTCGTAACGATCGACTTTAGAACTCATATGACTTAAGTATATCCCAAGTATAAGTACAATGACATGTCGTATTAACGAACGAATGTCGGGTCGGATCAGTGATAAAAGTAATCCACTAAAAGGGGTATAACGAGATAACTCGAGAACGTGTTTCGAATTAAGTATAACTTAACTTTTTATATGGTAAGTGATTAATCCCGAATGCCTTGGCTATTTATAGATCACCAAGCTGAACCGGGACCCGCTACCACTACCCCTTACCGTACTCGACTATCAGGCAAGTTTCAATTCCCTTCTTTTAGGCTGTTGTTGTGATTGAATAAATATATATATATGATTGCTGATATACATATGCCATTGCATGCATGCCTACTTTCAAGTTGAATTGATATACTTGTTCCCTGAATGTTATTGTTGGCTTATAAGCTAGATAGTTATACATCAGTTATAAGCCGGTTATTGTAAGACCCTCATAGAAGGGCGTATACATCTTATTAATCAAAAATAGACCGGGAGTCAATATTCCTTGATATATCGAGATTACCTCGGAGGAAAATATTTAAGTAAATATTTTCTATTATTTGGGCGACGAATATTATTTGAATATTCGTTCGAGACTAATTATTTTAACGATCCTTACTTCAAATAATTATTTGAACGTAACTATTCAACGAATAATATTTCTCAATATTCATTCAGAGTCGAATTGATTATCGATTATTATTTCGAATATTCTTTTAAAGATGAGACTACTAAATGAATATTATTTGGATATTCTTTTAGAATATTATTTTATTAAATAAATATTACGTTTGAATATTCATTTAAGATATTGAATACTTGATGAATATTATTTTAATATTCATCTGAAGCTTGATTTAATTATCGAATATTATCTCGAATATTCCTTAAGGCTTGGATTACTAAATGAATATTACTTGATATTCATTTAATAAATATTACTTTTGAATATTCATTTAAATTCCTAATTAATTATGAATATTACCTTAAATATTCTTTTCAGGTCTTATTAATTAATGAATATTGTTTTGAGTATTCATTTAAATATTTATTTATTCAATAAATATTCTCCTGATATTTCTTCAGGGATTATTTTGAGAAATACTCTGATTAAAGATATTCTTTCATATTCCCAATTATTCTTTAAATATTTTAACTCAATAAATATTCTCTGAATATTTATTCCATACTTAGTATAACCTCGATAAGGTTTATCTTCTTCGATTATTACAGAAAATATTTCGGAGTCATATTATTATTAATCTTATATCAAGAAAGGTTCTCAGACATCATTCTTCTTTGAGTCTATCTCCTTAATAATAAGGGAACCTTACTTGGAAAAATGTTATTTATCTTGTCGACTTCCCGGTCATAAAGTATTTCCTTCACTCGCAACTCGGGTGCTGTTGACTTATTAAGTCGTTGCTTATCTTCTCATCTTTCGAGGGGTAAGATTACTGGAACAAGTTGATATCCGTTACCAAGTAATAGCTTGGGAGTTATTGGTAAATTTTCCTTTCCAACTAGATACGACTACTTTGTGGAGTCTTATCAACAAGTATTATACTTGGGGAAAGGGGGACGAACGTTACATTCAGAATCATGAATTCTATTTGAACTAGGAGTCGTGTAAGAGGCCGAGTAGCGCCGGTCCATCCCCTTTGGCCCAACCGTTGGCCGGGGAGAGCTAGTAAGGCGGTATACAAGTAAAGCCGTCAGTTCTTCCTTCTACCGGTAGTAAATCTAAATTGAGCTGTACGATCTCGACTGATCATCAAGATTGGAACAGCGGGCGCGGTGAATACTCCATCATTGGTTCATCATCCAAATTTATTTATTTCCTGCAACATGATTACGGTTGGCAGAGTTGGAAAAAGGGTCATAACTGGAATTGCAACCTTTTCTTGCAAGTTCCTCTTCTTAATAACAATAAGAATATCTCGCTTACTTTGATGTAGCAGATATTTCTACAAACAAATACTTTAAGTTACCTTGTAACTTCATCGTTCATATTATACTGGCATCATTTCCGTAAATGCATGGCATATGGTTTGAAAGATACTTTTGAACTGTTATACTTTATCGTTCAGTTCTATATTATTGTTGGTGGGCTATTGCTCACCCTTGCTTTATTATTATATCACAACAACAGCTAGACCAGATGACTCGCACAAGGCGCACTCGACGCGGGCGAGGACGATGAGACTACCAGAGCTGAAGAAGAAGCTATTGGTAGGATATATTTATTCTTTCAGTACCAAGAATATAGTCTAGTATGACTTATGTAAATGGATGGCAAAGAGTATGTAATTATATTGAAATTCTTTTGGATTGTAAGAACTCATAATGTGATTAATAAAAATTTGATTGTGACTCTGATTTCATCTCTGGGACTATAACGGGTGTGTTTTATATTGTTGTGTTGGGTCATAGAGACGTAATTTATTTTATGTTAAGGAAAGTTCAATTGTTGTGGACAGAATTGGAAACCGTAACCACCGGATCCCGGACCCCGGATCTGGGGGTGTTACACCTTCCAAGCAGGATTCGCAAACTGGAAATGGCTCCACTACCAACGAGCCTAATGGCCCATCTACTACCAGTCTTTGAATCCTCCTCAAGTTAATATGACCTAATCTTAAGTGCCAAAGATATGTTTGGTTCAATTCAGAAGGTTTCTTTCTTTTATTTGAGCTAGAAAGAATGTTATTAGTTTCCTTATGTTGCAGCATTGGTTGGATAGGATTAATAATATATAAATTGTCTTGCAATGTACTAGAACATATAACTCGTTTATTCATCATAATAGAAACATTACGATCCAAACAAACATTATAACCATCCATGGCAAGTTTAGAAACCGAAATTAAATTCCTTCTAAACGAAGGTACATAAAGACAATTGTTCAAAACCAAAATCCTATCATCGCCAAAAGATAATGTAATTATTCCAACTGCAACTACTGCTACTTTCGTAGCATCTCCCATGAACACATATATCTCGCCATCTCTAAGCATTCTGGATTGCTGGAACCCCTGCATAGAGTTACAAACATGGTCAGTGGCTCCTGTATCTACACACCAAGTGCTCGTAGATATAGCCGCTATATATGTTTCTGTAACTAGAGAAAGAGACATACCAGTATTGTTTATCTTCTTAGGAAGAGGACAATCCTGTTTCCAGTGACCTGACTGCTTGCACCTGAAGCACTTGCCCTTAGGCTTTTTCACAGCACCTTGAACTCCCACTGCATTAGCAACCTTTCCAGCTTTCTGTGTCAGAACCTTTTTCTTCTTCTTGCCTTTCGGCTTAGAGGAAGAAGCTTTCTCAGCCACATTCACTTGAACATTTTGCTTAAAGAGTCCTTCAGCTGCCTGAAGTTCTGTCAGAAGTTCCGCGAGACTATACATCCTTTTGTTCATGGTGTAATTCAAGCGGAACTGCTCAAAACTTTTGGGCAGACTCATAAGGATGATATCGATCTGGGTTTCCCCATCAATATCAGCACCAAGGATCTCCATCTCATTCAGATGAGACATCATCCTGAGAACATGATCCCTTACAGGTGTTCCTTCAGCCATCTGAGTGTTCATTAAAGCCTTCATTGCTACTTGCCTAGCAGCCTTATTCTGTTCTCCAAAAAGTTCCTTGAGATTAAAGAGCATATCTGAAGCAGTGGGCATAGCCTGATGCTGATGCTGCAAAACACCCGACATTGCTGCCAGAATGTAACATCGCGACATCTCATCAGCCTTAACCCACCGCTTATAATACTCCTTCTCACTTTCAGGAGCATCTTCAGCAGGCTGATCTGGCTTGGGTTCATAAGTACAAAATTTGTACTCCTCTGCAGTCAACACTATGTCCAAATTACGTTTCCATTCAATATAGTTCGGTCCAGTAAGTTTGTTATCCTTAAGTATGGTGAATAGTGGATTAAAGCCCATAATGATCTAATCTTGAGAATCATACATATAACACATAATCAGATAGTTGCATAAATCTTAAATCCTATTGGTTTCCTCTAACAATTAATTAAAATTAATGCACTAATATTTAAACACCATAAGTATCTGGTACGCCACGATGGGTGACATATATACCACTTAATTCGTTTAAATATTACTTCGGTCCTATTACTAAATAATACGCCACGTTAGGGTGGACTATATATTATTTTTCATAGCTAAGTGTATATCATTATCAAATCCTAAATTAATAGCAATAAGACCGGATGCCACCATTAAATATTTCAAATCAATAATCAACAATAGGATAATTCCCAGATCGGGGGGAGCATTGTCAAGAAGCATCACTTAAGACCCCTTTCTAGACAGAATCATCCTTTCTCTCTATATCGAAAATCTATATTCAATCATTGACATCCTTCGAATTAATCGAATTCTATGAAACTTGGTACGCCACGATGGGTGGCATGTATACCTTTCAATATTCGTAATTAATTTAGGAAGTTTGTTCTAGTAATATCCATAACACTACCTGACACCATAAATCATAAGCCACGATGGGTGGCATGTATATAATTTATATTCGTCTCGGTGTTAAATTACATACAAACAATAATGGAGACCATGAGATTTAATTCCTAATTAATTCCCTCACCCACTTAGAATTTTTATTTAAAATTGAGGAATTTTATCTAGATGCATCGCCCTATGTTATTTTTTCGAGGTCTACATGTTATAAAAATAACAATACAAAGAACACATAACATAGCAGCATGCATCATAAAATTAAAGCAATAAATAAAATTAATGTCCATGTCGTCCTAATTATGTTAAATATGTAATAAAAAATTACACACATAATTAACAACAAACATAATAATTATTTAATGCAATAATTAAAATTAAATAGCGGAATTAAAAATTAAAACAATAATTAAATCCACTATTATGGCCCATTAAACAATTTCAGCGGGCCTAGAAAATTTTCTGCAAATCTGCAAACTGCAACAGCCGCCAAACTGCTACAGTACCCGGTTTGCTACAGTAACTACTACAGTACTGGTTTGCTACAGTACCTTCGAGACTTGATGAACACAACAGCAACCCCATCCAAATTTCGCAGCGGAACAAAAACAACTCCGAATTGATTTCCGATCGCACATAATTGTTACAAATTACCCGGATCTTGATAAAATCCAACAAACAATTACAAAAAAATAGATCTAATACAAAACTAATTTTGTAAATCTATTCTAACACGATCAATCCTCGTGTTTTACAACCACGATAAACCACGTGGAAACCAAACAAAATAACCACGATTAAACCACGTGGGATCCAAACACATAATTAAAATATACATGGCCATAATAGTGGATACTAAACAACCTGCAAAAAGATTATTATCCAAGCACACCACCATACATACATGCATATATAATTACGACATGGACATCGTATCAAAAATTGCAGAACCATTGAACCTAGCTCTTGATACCAATTGTTGGGACAATCAGATCTTGGCACTGCGATTTTTGATACAATACATTAACGAGTACGAATAGAAAAATCACCTTGTTAACGGTTGATTCCACACTCTTCTATTGTATTCCCAAATTCCCTTGAGCGAAGTGTGGCCTTCGTCTTCTCAAGTTAACCTCTCTTCTTGCTCCTGGGTGGCTACAAAAATTTTTTCGACCCCCCCAGAAAGAAGAGAATAGGAATATATATAGGCTACAATAGGGATCATGGACAATTAGGTTGGGCCTTCTAATTACATCTTGAGCCTAGCCCAATGTAATTAAATATTAATTCAATCCACTAAAGAATTAATATTTGCACTACCTTTCCTAATACCGTAATTTAATTAATTAATTCGGTTCCAATATTATTTGCTTATTAAATTCCCCATATTTAAAATATCGCATGTCCGTTAATTAAATAAATTACTGATAATTCATTTAATTAATATCTTTTATCCTTGATCATCCACTCAACCTTTATTTAATTATGCCGGAATAAATCCACCTGCAGGGTTTCACATAATTAAATCTTTTTGAGCTTTCAAGGGGACATCATTAACCCGAATATTATCAGGACATGGATTCCTTCAATAAATAATATTCACCATATATATTATTTCATCACCCAAAATATAATGAAATAAATCAAAAGAATTATTTCATATATAAATCAAAGCATGTAAATAATATACACGTGTCAATTACTATATCTGGATTAAGAACCTAAGCATTAATAATAACATAGAATCTTAGTTCACCTTCTTAATCAGTATAAGGGAACAATTCTAAATTTGATCCTGTTCAATATACACAAAGTATACTAGTATTATTTATTAGTCAATATAAACTAATCTAAAAAATACTACAGCCATTCCAGTGGATTGTCTAACACCACCTGTGCTGTGAACCATATTATATTATATAAACCGTATTTAATAATCTAATATTTTGTATCCCATTTGATACTAGATTATTCACAATATATAATATTTAGACAACATGTAAACATTTAAATGATTCTCAATAAAATAGGCCAGAAATAAATGTATATACTTCAAATAAATATTTTCAGTATACACCAACATAAGGAAGGCACTGAAAAAGACATATCTGCATTACAAATGGAAGGTCAGTCAGGTCATGGCAACAATAGAGATATTTTTTAGTAAGATATCAAGTAAATCACATATATGAAAGGGGCATGAAACATAAATTAATAAGGAAAAAAATAGTGAAATGGGAGGGGTATGCCTACGAGCAGGGATACGAATATGAACCTATTTCTTTAGAGGTTACATCGACAGGATTTTCCTCAATGGGGGTACGGGCGTCCCCTGGAGACTTGGAGCTGAGTTTCTTGCAAAAACCCAAACGGAGTAATTTCTTCCTAGTAAGCAGGCTAGCACCATCTCCTAGCTCTGCACTTCTTCTCATGACTTTTTGGGCTCACTGCAATTCTTCTCCCACTATAATGGTTTGGACAGGCATATCTGGGTAGGGGTTAAACTCCTTTCTGTACTCTGGGCAATCGTAGCAATATAAGAATTGTTTATGCCACCCTGACATTCCTTTCTTATTGCCCTTTATGCACTTCCCCTGATGAATATTCCAGGTGGTAAGGTAGAAGAAGCAAGGGGGTTTTCCAATCTCTTTAAGTTGGTAAAAGAAACCAAACTCACGAGCAATTAGCTTAACTTGGAACATGGAGTCGTATAGGATATACATGCATATATCCATACGGTAAGAATTCGGAGTTAACTGCAGAGGAGCAAGTTTATAGGTGTCCAGGATATCAAGGATAAAGGGGTAAAGTGGCAACGATAACCCTAGTCTAAAATACTGGGCAGACAATACAACACATGGAATGACCTGGTCCGTTTCGAAGTTTGAAAAATCGTGACATCTCTCTTCTGACTGAGGTACGACAAGTGAACACCCAGGGTTACAGGCCTCAAGGAGGTTCTCTAGTTTTTGGGCAGTCATAGAGGTATGTGTGTGGCACAAGAGAGCTGGGGGTGGCAACATTAGAGGCTTGGATAGGGGTAACTTCGTTTTGGCTTGCACTATTTTTAGGCTTATCATTGAAGGTTTCAACTATTAGAGATAGGTGCCCCAATGAGTCGATCTCTTCCTCAGATTTCTGAGAATCAGAACTAACAGTGGTAGGTACAACTGAAGAAGGGTCTAAAGAGTAGGATTTGAGTGAGATTTGGGCAGTAGTGGGGTCAAGGACTTTGACCTTGGAGCGGGTATGGCCACTCACAGTAGAAGCCATGGAAGGAAGCTTAAACAAGGACCTTGGAGACGTAAGGGAATCAGTTCCGGACATGGTTGGTGACTAGGAGGCCACCATGGCAGGAATATTTTGGGATTCAACGGACGTAGCCTGGCTCGACATCTACATCAGGAAAAGTAGTGTGAGCCTTAAAGTCCATAAAATAATTCTTAAGAAGGAGAAACAGAAGAACGTCATCGGTTACAGAGGTTCAAGTAAGGGAACCCCCAACTCATCCAAAAAATCACATTGCTCCCGAGCTTTGACAATAAGGTACCAAGGGTGTCGAATCTCCCACAAATGTTCATCTGAGGGAACCCATGGAAAGATTGAGGGCAAAGGATTACTGTATATATTATGAAAGGGAGGTGAAGGAGGCGTTAACTTGAAGTGGGGTCAATGAAGGTTAACTACAACCTATTTGGGTAAATAATAACTTATGAACCCATGGTTCAGGGGGTTAGGATGGAGTTTGACAAGTCGGATTAAAGGTCGGATGCACATAGGGGATTATTAATTTGAGACACGGTTATACAAGCAAGGAAGCAATCAATGGAGAAAAAAACAAACACTAAAATGACTTCAACCTGTGCCCAATTGAAGAATGTGTGTGAGATAACAGGCATATATATGTGTGAACATGAACAGATGGATTCGGAAAGCAGCACACAAGGTAAGGAAATCTACTTAATTCAACATGCATCTACAAATGATGGTGGGAATCATCTAAATAATGGTGTACAAGATGAATTAAACATACAACGGGCGTAAACACAAAGTACAGATATGTGTTTTTGAATATTAGTATACTGGTGAACAAAGGAGCATGCGAAAATAGATAGACTAATATGAGAAGAAGGATAAATGGTACCTTTAATCTGGAGAATGATCGGAGGCTAGAGATCCATGCCGGAATTGAGTTTGCAGAAATGAAGTGATTTGGGGATAAAGGGAGAGGGGTTTTGTGTTAAATTTTTGGGAAAAGGTGAAAAAGGAAGAGGCGTGAGGATGTGTGTATATATAGAGACATAGAGATACGACCAGGCGGGACACTTGGCAGGCTCGTAAAAAAAAAGAAGAAAAGATAATAGCAGAAATATTCATCAACAATTCTTGGGAATACAAAACATTGAATGTGGACAGATGGTAGGCTCGATGCATTGGTATCAGGAGGGGAGTGGAAGTGTTTATGTGGGATTGGAGTTCGAGCAGTTACAATTCGAATGTGACTTTATTTATTTTGGGGTTTTATCATTTAAGAGGAATATTTATCCAAATACGATGTTATGAATTTCTGAGAAAATGGATGTGTGCATGGAAGTTTGCGACTTAGGAGGTTCGGTAGTGGTATCCCAGGGTGGAGGTGTGCGAACCCCAAAGTGTAAGTTCAAGGGTATGATTGTTAACACCAGAGTTTCATGGCCGAATCCCTTGTTTCTTACATCGAGTACGCTCATGTAAGCTTAGGGGTTCACATGGAATGAGGTTGTGGTGGAGGTACGAGTGGAATTGGGTTCCTTTTGCATTTAAATGGCTACAAGGAACTGGTGGGTAGTTGTTGTGCCTAAAATTTACCTTGGGCTTAATTTAAGGCCCATTGAGGTGATGGACTCGGATTAGTGCGAAAGAAAGACAGGGTTCAGACATCTAATGTGGAATGATCATGTAGGGGTGCAAGTATATGAACCCTGACTATGGGTAATGTCGTATGAAAGCTTGGTAGAGGTTCAGCTGAGAGGTAGATTACTTGACAGGGGGGTACGTGTATGAACCCCGAAGGTTTCCAGAAACTATACAAGCAATCTCGGAACTTCCTAAATCGAAGGAACTTGGATAAGGTACATTGTAACGACCTACTGGATGGCTCCTAAACAATAGGGACGGCCCAACAACAACGTCTATCGTGGATTAACATCGTATATGTATGGATATATATATATATATATATATATATATATATATATATATATATATATATATATATATATATATATATATATATATATATATACGTATATATGGGAGGATAAATCACGGAAATATATATGGATAAACTATGAAGCAACAGCGGGATAACTACCTGGATGGAGATAAACGGCTAGGGCAGGTTGGTTAGGGAGGATGAGGCTTATCATATCGTGGGGATTATCAAGAACTACATGAGGACTTGATCTCTTATAAGTATAAGGGTATGTAGGCAATTTGCAAGGTTAGACACACATAATCACCTCTAACACTTGCTCCTAGCTGTTGGCTCTCGACTGAATAGGTTATATTCAGTTACCGTAGCTTGGAGTAATTGCAAACTCAGTCCATTAAATCACTCTTCCTCCCTCCGGATTAAGGTTTATGAAACTAGGTTTTTGGGCTTGTAATTCGGTTTGTTTAATCATTACTCTTGGATTATCTTGGTTGTTTCTTTAATTCTTTCATTGAAGTGTTGTACCATTTTTCCCTCACAACACTACCTATTTATGCAGTTAATTTATTATTACTAGTACAAATACAATGAAAGTGCATAATTTTTTCAACAGTTCGTTGCCAATACTTTTCTAATTTATGCACTCAAAAATTTTCTTTGTAATTGGAAAATCTATTTCAGCAAGTCCAATGCTAAAGTTAAAATATTTAGAATTATTGTTATAATTTAAGACCAAAAAATAGTTTTTGATCTTAAAATACAACTAGTTTTCCAATGCTAATTGTATTTTACAACCAAATAATTCCATATTTACTCAACATTTTATCCAACTCATTCACTTTTTTTTTAAAATGGACCTTCTTGTACTCTATTGTGAGGGAAAATTGGTACAACACTTCAATAAGAGAATTACAAGAATAAACCAAGATAATCCAAGAATAATGATTAAACAAACCGAATTACAAGCCAAAAACCCTAGTTTCATAAACCCTAACTCGAGAGGATAAATGGTGGATATTTGGACTTAGTTTTCAAGTACTCCCAACTACGGTGACTGAATATAACCTATTCAATCGAGAGCCAACAGCTGGGAGCAAGTGTTAGAGGTATTTTGGTGTGTCTAACCTTGCAAAGTGCCTACACACTCTTATATTTATAATAGATCAAGTCCCATGTAGTTCTTGATAATCCTCCATGACCTGATAAGCCTCATCCTTCATAACAAACCAGCTATGGCCGTTTATCCCCATCTATGTAGTTATCCAGTCATTGTTCCTTGATAAATCCATATATTCCCATGATATATCACCTCGTATATCCATATATATACATATCTTATATATATATATATATATATATATATATATATATATATATATATGTTGTTAACCCACGATAATTATTGCTGTTGGGCCGTTCCTATCGCTTAGGAGCCATTCAGTAGGTTGTTACAACGTGCCTTATCTGATTTCCTGTGATTTAGGAAGTTCCGAGATTGCTGGTATAGTTTCTGGAAACCTTCGGGGTTCATACACGTACCCCCCTGCCAAGTAGTCTACCTTCCAGCTGAACCTCTGCCAAGCCTTCATACGACACTACCCCTAGCCAGGGTTCATATGCCTGCACCTCTACATGAACATTTCCCACATTAGATGCCAGAATCCTGTCTTCCTTTCGTGCTCAACTAACCCGAGTCCCCCATCTTAATGGGCCTTAAATCATGCCCAAAGATTGTAGGCACAACAACTACCCCCTGGTTCCTTGTAGCCATTTAAATGCAAAAGGAACCTAATGTCATTCATACCTTAGTCACACCTTCATCCCACGTGAACCCCTAAGCCTACGTGAGCATGCTCATTGTAGGAAACAAGGGATCCAACTATGAAATATCCACGTCCACAATCGTACCCCTTCATTTGAACCTTGAAGTCCATCGACCCCCAGCTGGGGATACAACCACTGAACCTCCTAGATTTATAAATTACTGTACAGACGTGTACTTCTTTAAAAACCAAATAACTACCTGGGATAATTATTCTTTTCAAACGATTAACCTCGAAGCAAATAAAGTCCCAGTTAAACTTTAATTGCTTGAACTCCAAACCCCATAAAAACTCTTCCGTTTCTTCCCCCTCCTAATGCACTAGGCCTACTATCTGTCCACATTTAATTTTACACATTTCCCAGACTTTTAATAATTACTTTTTACTTCCATCATCTGCACGCGGGTTGAGTCCAGAGACGCCACGTGTCCTGACCGATCAAATCCTTACACGCCAATATATATGCTCACAGTCCCACACTTTCTTTTGTTTTACTTTCCATAAAAATAAGAACTCCTTCCTCTCTCTTCAAGTACTTGGTTTTCTTAAGCCTAACTCCGGCGAGGTTTCTTGTCTTCCGGTTACTTCCTTCTATCCAGAGGTTCTTCCCGTTCTTGCTCCGTCATCATCTTCTATGCTGCTTCATATCCCCTGATTTATATGTACACAGATGCACACACGTTTACACCCATACTTTGTATCTATGTGTTTTATGCATAATATCCGGTTATAATTGCCCCGTCATACTTTCCTTATATTGCATGCCATCCTTTAAACAATTTTTTGTGCCATATGTATATGCATGCCGAGTTTAGCCGCCCAATAGAGTAGATCCGCCTGTCCTTGATGATAATCCCACCTTTGTCTACTCATGTCTGTACGTGTGCCTATTCCCACACACACACTCTTCAACTGCACAAAAATTTTAATCTTTCATTTTTTTTACATGTTACGTGATCTTTTTACAGACCCTTGTGTCCCCAATATCAATGGACTCCCATATGCACAGATCCTGCTTCAGGTAACGCTTCACCTACCCTTCTCTGTGGAAACTTTAACCCCTGGCTTATATATGAGTTGACGTGACTGAACCCTCACAAAAGATCACACACCACCAGCCTTTTCTCACTAAAACCCGAAAGCAATATGACCATGAGTGAGTTGGGGGTTCCCCTGCTTGAACCCCTGTAATGGATGATGTTCTTCTATCCCTCCTTCTTGAGTACTACTTTATGGACTTCGAGGTTCACTCTGCTTTTCCTGATGCAGATGTCGAGCCAGGCTACGTCCGTCGAATCCCAGAATATACCTGCCACGGTGGCCTCCCAGTCACCAACCATATCCGGAGCTGATTCCTTCTCGTCCCCCAATCCCTTATCCAGGCCTCATCCCCTGACTTCCACTGTGAGTGGTCGTACCCTTTCTAAGGTTAAAATCCTTGACCCCATTGCTGCCCAAATCTAACTCAAATCCTCCTCACTAGGTCTTTCTCCAGTTGTGCCTACTACCGTGAGTTCTGATTCTCTGGAATTTGAAGAAGAAATTAACTCATCGAGGCATTTATCCCCAACGATTGAACCATTTAATTATCAGTCTGAAGATAGTGAGAACCAGGGTGAAGTTACCCTTGCCAACACTGCTAACAGTCCCACCCCCCAATTCTCTTGTACCAACACCCGTTCCTCCATGATTGCCCAAAAGTTGGTAAACCTGTTAGAGGCATGTGTCCCTGGGTGTACATTGGTCGTACCCCAACCAGAAGAAAGATGTCATGACATTTCCAACTTTGGGCCAGATCAAATGATCCCTCGTGCAGTCCTGTCTTCTCAATTCTTCAGATTGGGATTGTCATTGCCATTTCATCCCTTTATCATCGATGTCCTCGACACCTACAAACTTGCACCACTACAATTGACCCCAAACTCCTATCGAATGGCCTTCTGTATGTACATCCTATATGAATCCTTGTTCCAAGTCAAGTTATCCGCTCGTGAGCTGGGTTTCTTTTACCAGGTCAAAGAAACTGGGAAAACCTCTAGCTTCTTCTACCTCACCACCTGGAATGTTCACCAAGGAAAATGCATAAAGGGCAATAAGAAGGGGATGTCAGGTTGGCACATGCAATTTTTATATTGCTATGATTGCCCCGAATATATGAAAGAGTTTAATCCCCGTCCTGATATGCCCGTTCAAACCATACTAGAAGGAGATGAGCTAAAAAGAGCTCGTAAAGCTTTAAGAAAGAGTGCACGGCTAGGAGATGGTGCTAGCCTGCTCACCAAGAAAAAATTAATCCGTTCAGGGTTCAACAAGAAACTCAGCTCCAGGCCTCCAAGGGATGCTCGTACCCCTGTTGAGGAAAGTCCTATTGACAGAACCCCTAATGAGGCAGGTTTCCCTAGTACCCGTGCTTGTAGTCATATATTCTATTATTGCCATTTTTTTTAGTTATGAATACTCCGCATCTCTGTTTATACATAGCATACTTGATTTCTTTGTGGCACATATTTTTATGGTTATAATGTTTTGACTGTGATCTCTTTTGTCAATGCGGACATGTCTTTCTCTGTTCCATCTTTCATCACCAAGAGATATGCCCAGAAGAGGTCTACCAAAGAGGATCCGGGTATGGCCATTCCTACTATGATAATTTCTCCTTCTCCTGCCAAGGCCAAATCAACTCCAGTGGAAAAGACTCAATCCTCACGTAAGAGAGCCTCCCTCCAAACATCTGAACCCTCCCAACAAGCGCTCGAAGACCGACTTGAGCATGGGTTCGCCTGAGGTGGTTCCACCTTCACCCTCAAATGCCTTCATCAACTCTATCAAAGACAAGGTCCCTCTAGAAACCATCCTAGAATGGAACAAGGCCGGCCCAGAGGAAGCAGCAAACCAGGTAACCATGGCCAACACTTAAAGTCTATTCCTCTACTTGAAGTATAGCAACCAGATTGTAGAGGCTGCTAAAGGTGATCCCAGGGTGCGTGAGGAGCTGGCCAGGTTACGTTCAGAGGTGAAGGCCTACCATGATGATAGAAAGAAGCTTCTAGATTCCAACAAGAAGCTTTACGAAAGTGAAGGTGTATTTCTCCAAGAGAAGGAGGAACTTCTGAAGGAGAAGAAGATCACGAACAACACCATACTCAAGCTAAAGAAGGACAGAGAAGATGTCGCTGCAGCCTACAAGGAAGAGAGGGAGAAGCTCTTGCTGAAAATGCGATCTCTCCAGGGGGCCGTTGCCAAGTATAAAGTCATTGCCTCCAAGAATGGATATAAGGAATATAACATGGGTTATAAGGCTAGAATCAAAGATTATATGACCTCGACATATGAGGCCTTTCCAGACTTAGAATGGAGTCTCCTGGGCAAGGATGCAGTTGACGCAATTGATTTGATTAAGGCTGAAAAGGCTGCGAATGCTCTTGAGGTGCACATGGATGAAGCCCCCCAAGATAATGTTGAAGAGGTTCCTGCAGATGTTGTTGCAGAGGGTGCGGTTGAAGCTATAGACACCCAATCAGTTGAAGCTAAAGATGGGTGTTTAGCCATGGAACCTCAGGTGGAAGCCACCCCATCTGATCCTGAAGCTGCGAAGACCTCTCCAACCAGTTAGAATCCCTCCACCTCTCCAATCAAGTCAATCCAGTAATTTTATCATTAACTTTTTTTTAAGAAAACTTTCATGAATCCTTTCTGTGTTAATTACTGTGAACTCGATATTTTGAGGGTGCGGGCTCCTATAAAGGACTCGCGAGATGTAATCCTTAACTTGGTTTCCTTCAGAACTTTTCTCCCACACCTTCCTTTTTATCTCTAGTATTTCAATTACGATCCGTTCGTGCCACTGAATTACATGTTTTACGAGGGTTCAATTTCAATTACGAACTTTCCATTACGGTTTCGAACCACTTTTACGAATTTAACCATAACTTCTAAACCGTAAGTCAATTTCACATGATCTTTATATCAAAACGAAGCTTACAACATAATCGTGTCCAACACGATTTCTTAAGTTTAACGAAATTTCGGCATTGCGATGGCTATAATTCGAACGTTCCAAAATTCTTACAACAATCACCAAGCCACACCGGGCATCGATACATCTTATACACACGTTATACATCTCAAAAAGTCCAGGAATATTACTCTTCACCATCATAATCATCATATGGTTAAACCAACTACAAGATCATGCTCATGATAACACTAATATCATAACTATGCTAAAATCCACCAAAAACATACATAATCTTAAAATAAGATCTAGGGTTCTTAAGGATTATACCTTCCTTGGAGAGTGTTCTAGCCTTACTAAGCTTGATATAGTCCTTGTTTAGCCTTAACAAAGCTTAGATCATCCAAACAAAACAAGAAATCAAAGTTAGTTTCTAAGGGTTACTATTCATCATAACTTTTGTAAAATTCATAACAAATCTAAAAATAAGAGGTTGGCTCTCAAATTTTTACCACATCTTGGCCTCTTCATAATCTTTGATTTGAGCTATAGATCACCAAAAACAAAGCTTCCTAGCTATGGTTTTGATCCCGTTTTTCCCACTAGTCAGAAGCTGTCAAGAATAGGCAGTTTGGTTTCTTCAACTTGGGGAAGGTGTTTGACTAGGCTACACTCATTAGATTGCCATGAAATTCTGAACGAATGTTTCCCATGGAGTGGGTATCATGGATAGAAATGGAGAGATGAATTTTCTTCTTGAGAGTGTTTCTGCTGGGCAGTTTTGAAGAAATGGAGAGAATGGAGTCTCTTGCTTGCTTTCTCTTGTTCTCATGTGATAAAATGAATTATTAAGATGAGGTTAGGATATTATCTTGGCATAAAGCCACTTTATTAAAGTGATGATGCAATGGATGATGAAAATTTGATGAACAAGTGTTGATTTGGTGTGGTAAGATGAGAAAGAAATGCTAAATGCTTGGTTTGGTTCTAAGTATTCTAGTTAGTGTTGTAACTAATTGGTCACTAGATATTTTCTAATTGCACATGCATGCATCTTGTTCTCTGCTTGCTCTTTTGTCCGGTTATTGCTCAATTCGATTGATCGTTCGTAGGAATATCTCAAGGATTTCTAGTTAGGGTTTTACCGGAACCTCCTTAATATCTATAATACTATTCTCCATCTTTCTTAATAATTCTCGAATTTAAATTCTTTAAATCTTATTAATAAATCCTTAAGTCTTTCAGTGTCCAGGGAAATCTCGGAGAAAAATAAAAGTGCTATTTTTCAGAATCCGACAGCTTTTACATACATTTAATTTCTCCCTGGATCACTAATACGAACTCAGAATTCCGTTCTGAATACTTCTATATAGCGTCGTCTAATAATATTATCATATTCCACCAAAACACTATTCACTCTTTATTCTTTCTTTATTCCTTATATTTATAAAAATGTCCTTATTCTCATTCGAGAGTTCCTTATCTCTTTCACGGAACCTCTGGACTTATAACATATATCGATTTCGATGATATGAGAACCATCTTCCTCATTTAGAATCACTATATCCTACTTTCTAGGAGATAGATTATTCTAATCTAAGTTGTCAACCAATTGTATTCTTCATGGCATATAAACATTGGAATCCGAATCCATTCCATATTCGTTCATTAGAATCGCTATTACATCGTAGTTGTAACCACTATTCATTACTACATTAATACATAATAAAAGTTTTAATTCCTACAAAAAATATGGGTTCTTACAGTCTCCCCTCCTTAAAATGATTTCGTCCCAGAATCAGTCGGAAAGCAGATGAGGGTACTTTTCCAGCATCGCGCTTTCCAATTCCCAAGTTGACTCTTCCACATTTTGGTTTTGCCACAAAACTCTGACTAACTTGATGACCTCGCTTCGGAGCACTTGTCCTTTTGGATCTATGATTTCCACAGGCTTCTCCACACAGGTTAGGTCTGGTTGCATGTTTTTCGTGCTCATATTCTACTATATACTTAACATCCGAATTGTATTACTCAATATCGAAACAAGAAACACATTGTGCACTTGTTACAGATTTAGGGGTGAGGCTAGTTCGTAGCTAGTTCCTCGATCCATCCTTAATCCTTTTCCATCAACTTTGCTACTTTTCGTACAACACATTATCTGGGCTATGCCATTACCCAATCATATACTATTACCCCTTCTGGTATCTGTAGTGACTTCGGTATCACTATCACGTTGCGAATTCGGAGATAACCTTACTCATACTATGCATTTTCTGATCATTTTTATCTTCACAATCTCGATCAATATGTAGAAACAGAAGAATTTATTGAGTGATCACTATGATCATTGAACATTTGTTATATTGCATAGTTAGTACAGAAGGGGACCAACCTTTAGTACTTGACAAGCAATTAAACACGTTTTGGTATGCCACTTAGACTTCAATCACACAGACAGGTAGTCACGTAGCTGTACCTCCCCTCCTAAAAGGGTTGTTCTTCTCAATTCAAAAAGAAGATGTATAATAGAGAAGAAAATAAAAGAATTTCAAGGAATTATAGAAAGTTTTCATGATTGCAAAATATCATACTTAGAATTTACCTCTGAACTATAGAGGTTCATTAGAGAATAAAAATAATCGTATTCGTATCAAATACTACTTTATCGTAATCTTGCGTGCCAACATGTTCCTTGTTGCTCTGTCCACCATCCTATGGACCTATTTTCTTGTTCGATCTTAGCGTTACTCACTTTTGGAAAATCCTTCAATCTCTCAGGTTAAATCTTGGATTCCTTGCTTGACATCATAGATACTGGCATTTCACGCTACGCCACTGGCTCTTTCATATTCATAATACTAACACTATCAGGTTATCACCCCGAGAGCTCGTTAGAAAACCCATTCCTCAATCCATTCATAACATTCCTTGCTTCGCATTCCATATTTACTTACCAATCCTTTTCTTTATCAATCACATCCTTCTGATTATCTGATTCTTATCCACTTCTACTATTTCTCCATCATCATCTCATTATTGAGGTATCCTTTGTGCTCGACACCTTCTTATTGGTATCCCAACACCTTTTATTCAATAAGCATCACATCTTTGGGGTCAAACTTTCCTTTATTCAACCATCTAGATTCTCACTTTCTCGATCCATGAGTCTCCTCATTTCTCAATCAATCTATTCCAATTTGTACACTCCGAAATAAATCTTGCCAATTTCTCTAACTTAGATCCAATATAATCTATTCCTGCCAAACTTGCCTCTTAGCATTTTGAATCTCCAACCTCATATTTTCTATCTTGTTTGCGCAAAAATACACCAACATAAACTTGCTTGTCATTCATCAACATGCCATTTAGCTTATCAATATCGGCACTATCTTTATCTTTGCATTGTCATCACATTTCTTAGAAGAATCGCCACTACAATAATGTCACCCTTCGTTGAATCACCATCGTTTGTCGTTTACGTAGCGCTTTAATAGCTAATCTTAATTAAATTTTGTATCATGGTCCTGGTTTACCTCAATTAGGACCTTCTAAGGTATGTAATATGCTTAGGACGACATCAAGAATCGAATGTTTACTTAAACTGTTCTTATGGTTGCTTCTTGCACAATCCTCAGAAGGAATGTAAATCCTCCATCACATTATGACCTTCAAGGTTCTCCTCGATATCATTCTGTCTTTTTGGTATTAGCATTCATAATTACTCCTTTATACATAAAGTGTTGGCCACCTCATTGGCCTTTCCTGATAATATTTCCTCGCAATCAATGTTTTCTGGGTCTGTTCCAACTCAGGGTGAAAGCACTTTCCCTTAAACTCTGCTGAATGGGAGAAAACATATATCAGTCTTTTTCCATAAGTCATTGCTTCCACCTTTTTGTGCAAGCTCTAATACAGTTACTCTCTATCATACCTAGAATATTCCTTATCTTAGTCCCTTCTTGTTTTAGGATAATCTCAACCTTTATTGGTTCAATCCATACTTTCTTATGGTCTTCGACATGCTGCATCCAGCCTTATCGTTATTATGTCATACATTCCTTACCAAACTTCCACTTTGAAGTTCAGAATATTACCTTTTTTCTTATAAGGCTTCTTAGGTCATCCTCATTCTTCCTCCTGTATTTTCTAGGTACAGGGTACATCAAACATCATTAATCAATCCTATAACCGTTCTTTCTATGTACTTTTCGAAACTTTTTTAAATAAATCCTTAAATTTCCTTAGTCAATCCAACTTATATCATCCAAATTCATAATATCTTTATTAGGGTAATGCCATCCTTTCTGCATCCCCGAGGTTCATCCTAATTTATGGATATTTTATCCTCAATTCGAGTTTTCAAGAAAATACTTATATCCTTTTAATTGACAATCAAATTCTATATCCTTAATAACGGTCTCTTTCCAATCATTCTTATCTTGATAATCTATAGGTAGCTTAATGCTAACCTTTTCTTTCAAATGGATGCCAGTCTCCATGTCCCTTTAAAGACAACTGTTAGGCCGAATACACAATTAATAATCAAAATTCGTATGAGAGTTTAACAAGTAAGACGATTATGCACTTAAAAACTCCTGATATTAAGAACCCTCTTCGTGATGTAAACTATCACAAAGAGCTGCTAGGTTACAAATAAAGATAATTCATTGCACGATACCCTTCTAGGGTTAACCTAACTGTATTTATAAAACATACAGCTTCGATACAATCTCTAATTGATATTCCTAATAATCAGCTATACAATGATATCAATTACAGATTGTCACACGTCTCCTAAGTCAACTCGATCTCTTTGATAGCTATCCAATCTTCAAAGATATCGCTTCCATAATAAACCTTCAATCACTGTTTGACAAACTCTGTCGAGCTTCCATCTGTCAGAGTTTACACTAAACTTCGACCGCTTCCACTAAACTCTAATAATTCACTGTAACACTAAAACACTGATTAAAACACATCAGTTATATTTAACAATCTCCCCCAACTTGTTCATTAGCAAAAATGCACAAGTTAATAACAATAATTGATGATGTCAAAACGAATAGACAAATACAGTGTTTATACAAATTCAGAGTTTAGGCTTCTACTTAACAAAATCTACAGAGAATAAGAAAATCCTTACAGACTTTAATCTCTAATCTCTTCAGGATCTGGTGTAGCTCTGAGATAATCTATGAGCAATCTTCTTTCTGCATTTGCAAGCTCAATCTCCATAGCTTCTTTAATCTCTCTGAGCTGAGGATCACTCTCATCTGTCTGATAGATAGCAGCTCTAAGATCATAGATTTTGTTTCTTCTCATCTCATTTCCTAGTCTGATAAATTTGACTTCTTCTGACTGTGAATTGAAGTTAAGTACTGTGATTCCCAAATCAGTCTTTAATTTTGCAGTACCTTTCTTCATTTCAATGAGATTTCCATCGTAATCCCTGTACTTAGGAACATATCTGCTATTATACTTCTCTCCTCTGATTGCCAAATTCTGAAGCATCCTCTTTCTGAGCACATTTGCAACTGATTGAGTCATTTGACTATTCACCTTGAAAAGATATAGAACATATTCTAGTTCTTCCCAATATTTCAAGCCAATATCATTCTCACCAACTCTAAATACTGTCCCATCAGCCATGAAGTACAAAAGAAAATCCTTCTTTAAACTCTTCTGATGAATTAACTGTACTGATTCCAGTCTGTCCAAACTCTCTTGAGTGACACCACGACCTGGAATAGCCAGTGAAGAAGGATCTCTAGGACCAGTATATTGCCTTTTGCCCTTGTGTGAACCTAGTCCACCCTTATTGTTTCCAACTTTACCAGACAAGGCTCTTCCATCAGAAACTCCAGATAATATATTTGGATCTTGAATTGTTCCTTTCCCAAAAACTTATTTCAACTGAGAAGATTGTAAAGGTGTGATCACAACTTGTGATGCAACAGAAGTTGTAACTTTCTTCTGTGAACTTTCTCCTTCAATACCTTTCATCTTGAGTTGAGCTTCTGCTGCCATTGTTTCCTTTGAAAACTGAGATCTTTGACTAACATCAGCCCTTTCCTTGATCACAACACCTTTAACAACAGGCCTAGGAGCTTTTCCTCATTTTATCTTACCAGACTTTAAAGCCTTGAGATGTTCTTCTTGTAAACTCTTTTCTTCAACTTCAATGTCCTCAATTGTAACTCCTTCCTCATTCTCTTCAATAAACAACTTAGCAGCCAATTCTTCATCAGTCTGTGGATTAGAAGATAATAGCAAACTCTTGGTCTTTGAAGTACCTTGAGTATCAGTGTTTATCCCAACAAACTGTGATTTAGAAGACTTGCTAGTTTTCAGAGTTTGAAATTCTTCAGTTTTGCTCCTTCCTTTACTACTTGCTCCTCCATCTCCAGCTTTATCCTTTCTGATCAGAGCTTGAGATTGCTTGCATTTGTCTATAGCAACTCTCCCCCCCTTTTTGACATCATTAGGCATAAGAATAGATGTGATTAACTCTAAGGAAGTAGTAATAGAATCAATCTTTAAGGACATATCATTCTGATTTTGTTCAACTTTGCTCAGCCTGTGAGACAAAGTGTCTTGATTCTGAGTAAGATATTGAAATTTATTCTTGTTGTCAAGTTTAATCATTTCAGCTCCTCTAACAACATCACCTCGAACATCAGAGATTCCTTTTGGCACAGATCAAACCTCGAGTTGAGAGTCTTCACTTGTACAACTGTAGCCTTAAGACAAGATAGAATCTCTGGATTTGTAATCGTTCTGGAGGTTCTCTTCAAAAATTCAGCTGCTCTTGCAGGAGGAAAGATACAAGTGTCCTTGTACCAGTCATTTGAAAATTGTTCAAGTTGTTCTTCTTCAGCATCTGCTTGATTTGAAGGACCAGCAAAATCCTTAACCTTAGCATCAGTGTGAGCTGGTAAACTATGAGAAGGGCTTGACTCAGTATTCCCTTCAGTTTCATCTCCAACCTCAGCTTCAACATGATGAGAGAATGGAGGAATAGGAAGAGATGCATCAACAGTGACAATAACATCCTCTGCAACAGGTGTAGTAGTAGAGTCAACAATAGGCTGTTCAACATCCTCTGCAGATTTCACAATAGTCTCAGAGTTTATCTCCTTAGGTTGTTGATCAATCTCATCTCCTCCTTTAGCAGTCTGGTGAGCATCTGAGAGTAATTTAATATGTGATGCTATAGTTTCAGAAAGAATAACTGTAGGTTGATCAGCTGCACCAGTATCAGAGATAGGATCAGAGAATGGCATGAATGAATCAAGAATATCATTCATTGGAGAAAAGCCATCTCTAGTATCCTCTTCTGTAGGCATTTCAACCTCTGCAGGCATTTTAACTTCTTCAGGCATTGAATCATTTTCAGTCTCAACAGTAGGTGGTTGCTGGGAAACTACCTCTGGAGCTTCAACATTTTCATCAACAGAATCAGAGATTACCAGTTTTCTTCTCTTAGCTAGAGGCACTTCATCTGAATCCTCTTTACTAGATTCTGCTACCACTGAGGGTGACTTAGGTTTGTTTGCCTTTTGTTTCATTCTTTTCATTCTTCTAGTATAAACAGCTCCAGGAGATGTCTGTTTTGCTTTCATTTGTGTTTCTATTGTCTTCTTAACTCTTGAATGTCGTTCAGTGATTGCTGCTGACTTTACTGTGCCTCTTTTTGCTTTAGGCTGTGGTTGTGGTGGAGATTGTGATGGTTCAGAGTTTGTTTGTGGAGTGTGTGAAGATTGTTTTGTAGGTGCTGAGTGGATAGGTGATGAAGGTGGTTCAGTATTTAGTGTTTGAGTACGATCAATGTTTAGTGGTTCAGGTTGTGGTTCTGGTTGTGGTTGGTCCTGAGGTTGGTTGAGAAAATTCTGCAAAGCAAGTGGCAGAACAAAGGCATGTAGGTTTTCTTTACCAACATCCTTATTAGTCATATCAGAGAATATTCTCTTGTTGATTCTAAAAGGCTGAATTTCATCAGTATCAGTAATCTCTAGACCAGGTACACAAGCATTGAACAGCATTTGACAAAATCGAGCAAAATAAACTGTAGTAGACTCTGACAATTTATCACCTAAATTCATCAGAACATATCTACCAAAATCAAAATTACTACCATAAAGTAGAGAATACCCGATTTGTAGACTGTCTATTGGAATAGCATCCCAGTTGGTGACTTTCTTCTGGAATGTCCTTGTAATGCAATCGAAGAAAAAGTTCCATTCCTTCATGAGATTAGGCCTCTTTACACTGCCAAGCTTGTCAAGAGATTCCATGTAACCTATCTCCTGTAGCATCTGTCTCAATAGAGGTTCACGAACATAAGTATAAGATGTATGTGTATCAAACCCCATTGTATCTCTGACAGTTTGTGGAGTAATCACAAACTCTTGTTCTTCATAAGTGAAGATGATGTTAGGAGTCCCATTCTCTCCTCCATCCACATAGACTGAGTTTTGCCAAAAAAATGGCAATTTGAGATACAGAGAGAGTACCAGGTTCAGCCAGAGCTTGTCCAATCTCTGAGTCTCTCAAGAAATTCTGCATTAGATGAAATGCTTCTGGAACACGTTCATGATAGAGTGGAGCTTCATAGTTGTTAGGGACAAACCGTAGACCAAGAGCAGTGAATGGTTTAGAAGCCATTGAATCAAGAAATTTGCAAGAAATCCCAAAGAGAAGTGTATGAAGGAAAGGTGTTTGCGAAAATGCCCAAGTGAAGAGTGAGAGAACTGTGAGATGTAAAAAAAAATAAAACACAACCGTTTGGACACAAAAGTAATTAGAGTAATTAAAAACTCAATCTATTATGTAATCAAACACTCAACAGTTCCTAGATTAATGTGTGAGTGGGACATGATAATGGGTGAGTGGGACACAGTAATGGGTGAGTGGGTCACGTGCTCGTATTTTTAAGAAGTGTATTTTGCAAATATAACAATAAAATATTTGATTTAAAAAAAAAAATAACACTCTCTTAAAATACCTGGACCCAATTAAAACCAGAATATGTAGGGTTTACCTGTAACCATTAATAACCAGAATATGAAGCGTTTTAGTACTTCGTTGCTTACCCATCTCTATTTAAGGCCTAGAGATTTGTTCAGACTTGTTCACTATCTCTTTAACCTTTAATCCTCACCTGAAAAATCAAAAACCCTTCAAACAACACACTCTTAATAACAATGTCAAACCTTACCATCAAAGAAAAGAATCTCCATCTCGTAGAGAATAGAGATATATTCAGTTATACGCGTGAAGAGTTTGAAGCGTTTGACTGGGAAAGGCAGCTTGAAACTCTGTGGCTGCAGATGGATGCCGGTCTGGAAGAGATCGAGAGAGAAAAACCTGCAAGAGTGATTGACATCGATGTTGCTCTCCAATCAACATTAGCTTGGCTTTCCTCGAAGGCATCCTCGTCCAACACCACCAACCATTGTTAATGAATATGTCAGCAAAAATAACCTTATCCCTTCAACTTCCACCCAAATAAAGTGGCAAAGATGGGATCTGGGATGTTTGCTAACAATGGAGTGGTTTGGACTTGACCTTTTATTTTCTTGTTGAATAGATTATCAGATAGAGAGAACAAAAAGATGTAATACTTGCTTGTAATCTCTTTCTTATTATCAATGAAAAATTCTGTTTCTCTAATCTTATTCAGTGTGTTCTGCAATTTTTTTTTTTATGTTTATGAACTGTTCTTCAAGGAATTAAATCAAAGAAGAGAATATGAAAACTAATTAAAGTAATCATATAAGGAACAAATTCATCAACAATAATCACAATTAAATCAGGAACAGAACAGAGTACCAATTCGAGAAGTGTTTTGTTCTATTCGAGAAGTCTAGCATTCGACAAGTCGAGGCGATATTTGTGAAAACACTATTCGACATCTCTGAGAGTCAACAAGTCAAAGATCTATTCGATATCTCAAGGACTAAAGAAGCTATTCGACATCTCAGGGATTCGATATGTCAAAATGCTCTATTCTATATCTCAAGGAGTCCCAGAGAAAAGAGCTATTCGAGAAGTGATTCGATATGTCAATATAACACTATTCGAGAACTCAGAGTTATCGATTAAGTCAATTCGAGTTTTCGAATCAATCACTTTACCACTTCTCGAATACATTACGAACCACAAATCAACAATACACTTATTAACAGTTGTCAAAAGCCCTATTTACTCCAAAATTTTCAAATTATCCAAATGAAAATTTACCTTAGAGTATGAACCACGAATCAACAGCGTTTGTCAATTCTCCAACTTTATCACCGAACCCTTTCATAAATTGCACAGTTGTGAAAATATGTGTGTGTGAAGCAGAGTTTACTGATTCAATTTTTAGAGCATCTAATTTTTTCATAAAATCCATAAAGTAAATCAATAAACACTAGATGCACAAACTGTCATAGTAAACACTGACTATATGATGAAAGCTAAACTCTGTAGTAATCAATCTATATACAGTAATATTTAATTTATTTTATACCCCCTCTATTTATTTATTTATTATTATTTTTTTATAATTCTATTCATTCCAGTAATTAGAGGTTGGAACCAGTCACCAAAAATTCAAAAATCTTAGCCCTTATCATTTGGATAAGTTCCTGGGTCATCCTAGTATTTAACTAGTCACCAAAAATCAGAGAATTTTAGCACATATTATATACCAATAAGTTCCTGGGTCATCCTAGCCTCCAACATAATCTCAAAGGAGTATAGTTACCTATTTACATTTTCTTTGGGGTGTTGCAGTAAGTATTTTAATCTACCAGAGTATAACTAACAGAGTTTAGAGTTCATCAACATCAGTAGTTATTCATGAAAGGCAATGCACACAGTATTTATAGACTCAGAGTTTAGGACAAAGTAAACTAAGAGATGCTATAAATATGAACCAGTATCATGCTGTGTTAACTTTCTGCACAATCTAAGATTAGATCACAATAACTCAGAAAGATTCATGATTAATTGTTGAGAATCATGCTTCATACATATTTCTTCATTGGTGTTTTCATTCAGACAAAAATCAACTCAGAGTTCACAGAGTTTATCAACTTATTACCAGTGTATAACATATAGGCATGCTGTCAGAGTTTAACAGAGTTTGACAGTGAAAAACAGATTATCAGAGTATGCATAATAGAGTTCACTTAGCATATAACAAATCAAGAAAATATGAGCAACACATTACATAAGTAAAATTTGAATCTAACCAACATTCCTAGTTAGAACCAGAGACCATTCCTAGTTCATTGACCAGTCTTGTAAATGTAGCTTCACTCAATGGTTTAGTGAAGATATCTGCAAGCTGTTGTTCTGTAGACACAAAATGTAGTTCGATATTCCCTTCTTCCACATGTTCTCTGATGAAGTGGTACCTTATGCTGATGTGCTTGGTCATTGAATGCTGTACTGGATTACCTGTCATAGCAATAGCACTTTGATTATCATAGTAAATAGGAATTTTACTGTACCTCAATCCATAATCCAGCAATTGATTCTTCATCCACAAGATCTGTGCACAACAGCTACCAGCTGCAATATACTCTGCAGATGTGGCTAATGATATGGTGCCCTTGAGATACTTGAAGATTCTTTTCACAACTGTCAGATGTGGCTCTCTAGGATCTACCTAAAACCTTGCACAAAGACAGGTTGCATACATGATGTCAGGCGTACTAGCTGTCAAGTAAAGAAGAGATCCTATCATGCCCCTGTAGTTTGTCATATCCACTGAAACTCCTGTGTCTTTGTCCAATTTAGTTGTTGTTGCCATGGGAGTTGATGCAGATGAACAGTCAAGCATACAAAATTTCTTGAGAAGATTTCTGGTATATTTTTCTTGATTAATGAAAATACCATCATCTGTTTGTCTCACCTGTAGGCCTAGAAAGTAACTAAGCTCTCCCATCATGCTCATTTGATACCTGGACTGCATGAGCTTGGCAAACTTCTTACAGAGTTTATCATTAGTAGACCCAAAGATAATGTCATCAACATATATCTGAACTAAAAGGAGGTCACTTCCTTGATTGAAATAAAACAGAGTTTTGTCAATTGTACCTCTGTTGAATCCACTTTCTAGAAGAAATTGAGCAAATGTCTCATACCATGCTCTTGGTGCCTGCTTAAGTCCATATAGTGCCTTATCTAGCCTGTAGACATAATCTGGATATTTGGGGTCCACAAATCCTGGTGGTTGTTCAACAAACACTTCTTCTTCTAGCTTTCCATTCAGAAAAGCACTTTTCACATCCATCTGGAACACTTTGAATTTCTTGTGAGAGGCATATGCTAGAAAAATTCTGATTGCCTCCAATCTTGCAACTGGAGCAAATGTTTCATCATAGTCTATTCCTTCCTGCTGAGAATAGCCTTTTGCTACCAGTCTAGCCTTGTTCCTTGTGATAACACCTTCACTGTCAGTCTTGTTTCTGAAAACCCATTTAGTACCAACAATAGATCTATTCTTTGGCCTTGGTACAAGGGTCCAAACTTCATTCCTTTCAAATTGATTCGACTCTTCCTGAATTGCTGTTATCCAGTCAGCATCTTGAAGAAGCTCTTCTTGCTGTTATTCACTTGTAGTGGCACATGAAATAGACATTCACTTGTAGTGGCACTTCTTGTTTTCACTTTTGCATCTGGATCACCAATTATCAAATCAGGTGTATGTGATTTAGTCCATTTCCTAGCAGAAGGAAAATGACTTCTGTCAGCATGTGATCCTCCCCCTTGATCCATGCTCTCCTGATTTTGTTGTGATCTTTCTTCATTTTCTGAGACTCCCCCAGAACTTGACTGCCCAGAGTCAGAATTTGAATTTTCAGAATTTGAATCATCAGAGTTTGATCCAGATTTTTCAGTTGACTCAGTATCAGTGTTTGAGTCTTCATCTTGATCATGCTCCCCCTCAACTGATTCTTCCCTTTGTTGTGGCTGAGAAGTTTCTCCAGTGTTTACCAGTAGAGGTTCAGAGTTTGTTTCAACAGAGTCTGTCAGAATTGTTTCATCAGAGTTTACTTCATCAGAGTTTAAATCTTCATTTTCAAAGTTCAGTTGATCATATTCATCTTTGTCTTCAAGTCCAGTTATCTTCTTGTCATCAAAAGACACATGTATAGATTCCATGATCACTTTAGTTCTCAGATTGTAAACTCTGAATGCCTTTGTTGACAGTGGATAGCCTACAAAAATTCCTTCATCTGCCTTTAGCTCAAACTTGGTCAACTGTTCAGGATGAGTCTTCAAAACAAAACATTTGCACCCGAAAATATGAAAGTATTTCAGGTTAGGCTTCTTTTTCTTCACCATCTCATGGTGTTTTTCCATGCTTATTGATCAGTGTAGCATTTTGAGTAAAACAAGCAGTTTGAACAGCTTCTGCCCAGAAATAAGTTGGAAATTTTGCTTCATCAAGCATAGTTCTAGCAGCTTCAATCAAGGTTCTATTTTTCCTTTCAACTACACCATTTTGTTGTGGTGTACCAGGTGCTGAAAATTCTTGCTTCACTCCATTGTCCTTGCAGAATTCTTCCATTGTTGCATTTCTGAACTCAGTTCCATTATCACTTCTGATGATTCTGACTTTGTTACTTGATCCTTTGTCCAGAAGCTTCACATGAACTATCAGAGTTAATGTAGTTTCATCCTTCTTTGCTAGAAAATACACCCAAGTGAATCTAGTGTATTCATCAACAATGACTAAAGCATATTTCTTCCTTGCTATAGACATAACATTTACTAGACCAAAGAGATCAACATGCAGAAGATGATAGGGATCAGTAATTGAAAATTCTGTCTTGCTCTTGAAAGATGACTTCCTTTGTTTAGCCTTCTGACATGAATCACATAGGCCATCAACATTTAACAGAGCCTTTGGGAGTCCTCTTACAAGATCCTTTCTGATCAATTCATTGATGTTGTTCAAGTTCAAATGTGAGAGTTTCTTGTGCCAATTCCAACTCTCTTCACTAGACATTCTTGTAGACAGGCAAACAGCTTTTCCAACAGAGTCTATCAAAAGCTTGATTTCATAAATGTTGTTTTGCCTGTGACCAACTAGAACAACCTTTCCTGTAGATTTGCTGATAACTTCACAATATTCAGGTTGAAAATCTACATGATATCCCTTGTCACAGATTTGACTCACAGATAACAAGTCATGCTTGAGTCCTGGGACATGAGCTACATTGTTGATGATGACATTTCCAAGATTAATATTGCCATATCCCAATGTTTTTCCTACATTGCCATCACCATAGGAAACTTTTGGGCCAGCCTTCTCCTCATAGTCTGATAGAAGGGCTTTATTTCCAGTCATGTGTCCTGAACATCCACTGTCCACGACTAGGGTTGCCTCCCTGTTGCCCTGCAATCACAAGCAATTACTGAGGATTAGATTTAAGGATCCAGACTTGCTTGGATCCTTTGACATTCTTAACTTTGTTAGCTTTTGCAGCGGAATTAACATTATCAGAGTTTGAGCTAACATTATCAGTGTTTACACTTGCAGTGTAAACTTTAACCCATTTCAGATTGGGTTTCAGTTCATAGTAATTATGATAGATAGCATGATATTCTCTGCAAGTATAAATGGAATGCCAAGTGCTTCCACAGTGTGTGCATAAAGTCTGTGGCTTAGTTCTAGCAAAATCCTTCTTTTCCTTAGACTTGGAATGTAAAGAATTTATATTTTTGTTTTTCTTGCAGAAATTTGCAAGATGCTCAGTACTGCCACAGTTATGACATGTCTTTCTTGGAGCATAACTAGCAAGCATTGGTTTATTTCCTGAAGTGATGCCTACTTTTCCATTTCTGTTCTTATTTGACACTCCCTGTTTCTTAACAGATTTTAACTCCTTCAGTTTATGTTTGAGTTGTTTATCTGTCATTGAACCAATATTAACCTGTTTAACACTAGTTTTTACTGGTTTACTTTTAACAGCTTCTTTTTCATTTTCAGACAAAAATTTACTGGTTCCATGTACAAAATGAGGTCTGATTCTAACTAGATTTTGAAATCTAAGTTCATCTTCCTCATTATAACCTAGTCCAACAGTGTCTGTTTGAAAAATCTGTTGTGTGTCCTTTCCAGAATTAGTCCAAGTCCTAATTTTCTTATTTGCTTCCTCCAACTCAGATTCTAGTTGTTTATATTTCTGAAGCAAATCCTGTTCTATAGAAACAGCATCATCTCTCTCTTTCTGAACTTGTTGCATGTCTTCAAGTTTTTTTTCAACAAGTTTATTTCTAACCTTAAGTTCAAAATTTTCAGATTTTATCCTCTCATTCTCTAAAGTCTGATCCCTATAACTTATATGCAATGACTTAAGATAAATTCTTAATTGAGCAATGTCATCAATATTATAAGCATAGGTAGTTAGAGGTACCTGATTTTCAGAAGTTTCTGATTCAGTAGTAGCCATGAGAGCATAGTTCACTTCTTCATCAGAATCTGAAGTGTCTGCCCAATCTCTGCCTTTAGTGTAGAGTACCTTTCCAGTTTTACCCTTCTTGCACTCAGGAGCATAGTGACCCATCTCCTTACACTTGTAGCATTGAATTTTAGACTTATCCTTCTTCCCTCTAGAAGCTCTCTTATCAGACTTCCTGAAGCTTTTTCTGTCTTCATTTGAGTCTCTAGAAAATTTTTTCCATTTCTTGAAATTCTTGAAACCCATTTTCTTGAAGGTCTTCACCATCAACACAACTATTTTCCTCATTTCTTCTTCATCATCCTCAGAGTCAGATGATTCAGAAGAGTTTGAATCACAATCAGAGTTTGATGATTCACTTTCTGAGTGTATGACCAAAGATTTTCCCTTCATTTTCCTTCTTGATGCCTCTTTCTTCTGAGGCTTCTCTTCAACATTAAGAGCAACAGACTTTGCATTCCTGCTTGATCTCCTGTTTCTCTGCTCCATTTCCAATTCATGAGTTTTGAGCAGCCCATAGATTTCATCAATCTCAGTTTCAGAAAGATCATAGTTGTCTCTAATAGTGGTTGTTTTCACATCCCACTTTTCAGGTAGAGAAAGAAGAAACTTGAGATTAGAGTCTTCGAGATCATACTCTTTGTTGACCAATGACAGATCATTAAGCAATTTACAGAATCTATCAAATGTATCTGTCATGGTCTCTTCAGGTTTAGCCTCAAAATGCTCATACTCTTGTGTGAGTATGTTTCTCCTATTCTTCTTAATAGCAGCAGTTCCTTGACATCTGACTTCAAGAGCATCCCATTTCTCTTTTGCAGTGGTGCAGTTAATGACTTTGTTAGACATAACATTGTCTAAAGCACTATGCAGTAAATGTCTAACCTTTGCATCCTTAGCAATTGATGATAGATCTTCAGGAGTCATATCCTTCTTTTCCTGTGGAACTATTTTAGCTTCTTCACCAGCAGCTGCAACAGATAGCTTTCTAGGATTGTCAGGGCCTTCATAAATCCTGTCAAGATATTCTGGATCTGTAGCCTCCAGAAACATAGTCATCTTGACCTTCCACATAGCATACTCTAATGGCCTGAGAATAGGAACCCTGATTGGTTCATAACGACTCACAGTAGTAGGAGCCTTTTCAGAAACAGTAGGTGTTGGTGGAGGAATTGCTGACATGATTATTGTTGTGTTTAGATCTTAACCTGTAATAAAGTAACAGATTGGCTCTGATACCACTTGTTAGGCCGAATACACAATTAATAATCAAAATTCGTATGAGAGTTTAACAAGTAAGACGATTATGCACGTAAAAACTCCTGATATTAAGAACCCTCTTCGTGATGTAAACTATCACAAAGAGCTGCTAGGTTACAAATAAAGATAATTCGTTGCACGATACCCTTCTAGGGTTAACCTAACTGTATTTATAAAACATACAGCTTCGATACAATCTCTAATTGATATTCCTAATAATCAGCTATACAATGATATCAATTACAGATTGTCACACATCTCCTAAGTCAACTCGATCTCTTTGATAGCTATCCAATCTTCAAAGATATCGCTTCCATAATAAACCTTCAATCACTGTTGACCAGTAGACGCTGCCTCCAGACAGAGTTTGACAAACTCTGTCGAGCTTCCATCTGTCAGAGTTTACACTAAACTCCGACCGCTTCCAACTAAACTCTGATAATTCAATGTAACACTAAAACACTGATTAAAACACATCAATTATATTTAACAACAACGTATGTCTATTTATCTTTCTTACAGAATTTGGTAATGGTAGCAAGGATGTTCTGGAAGATATTGATCGTGTTCAACGTGAATCTCTTAGTACCTATTTCTCTTCTTGTGGGTACTGAATTTTAGATAACATTGATGCATCATACTGCACCATCTCTGACAATCTTCATGACCTTCATTGGTCACCATCCTCAGTCCTAATACATCCATGGTATTTATAAAATCCCATCCCCATGTGTCTCAATTCACTTTATATCAAAAGTCCTCGCAGTTGGCATTCGGTTAGAAGCAGCGCCGCTTTGTCCAGACATTGCTGGTTTAGTCACTTGATAATCCTTTGTGACATGGCCCCAACTGGCCCTAATAAAATATATGAGTTTAGGGAGTTAGCTACGGGTATTACTTTTCTAGCAATTGCTGGTTCACTTGTCCACGGCTTTCCTTTACACAGTAAATCTTAGGTACCAGAGTAGCATAGTCTTTCAGCTCAAGTACTGCCACTCTTCGTTCATTCCTCTTCCTTGATACCTTCTGATCCTTTCAACTACTTTTATCAATTCCACGTGTCGCGTAAGCTTAACACTTCTGGCATACAACATTTTCATTTAAGTTAATCCTGGAATTTCTTCGCCCAGCTTGTGTAGTGAAGGGTGAAGCCACTGCCAAGCCTTCCAACGACTGTTTTTCCAATCTCAATTTCTTTAGCGCCTCACGTAAATCCTTCACCCTATAATGCTTGTCCTCACCATCTGTAAACTGGCTTCCATCGTCACTAGAGCCTTCAGTAGAACTCTTCATCCGGTACTGGTCATCGTCTCTGTACTTGGGGTTACGTTGAGAGCTGCAGCTTCGCTCACCAGCACCCCCTTTAGAGAGTCTTCCAGATTTAGAAACAGATTTATCCCTCCTATAACTTTGGGATCCTTTTGATTGAGACCTCACATCACGAGTTTTTCGGGTCTGCCTTTCCCTCTTCCCATCAAGTTTGTGATGTAAATCCTTGACGTTCAGCTTGTTGCCCAGCCTGTCGAAGACACTCAGGCTGCATGTGGGCGAACCCTGTGACTGCTGAACCTCTTCTTCTCCGTCTTTCCAGTCCAGGTTTGTTTGGTAAGTCTCCACACCAGAAAATCCTTTCTGTGATGCCTCTTTTTCCGACTCCCCATCATCACTGTCAAAGTCTAACCACACTGGTGTTACCACCTTCTTTTTCGTCTTTCGATCCGAAGAACCATGCTTTTGTTTCCGCTTCTTTAGCTTCTCAGATTTCTTTTCCAAAGAAACAATTTTCTTTTCCATCTTCTTAATCTTTTCTCTAAGCTCCTGATTCGTGAATTCATTGCCACGTTCTCCATCACCATCACTCCGTTCATCCTCCGGTGTATGAACATCACCGGAATTTCGAGACATCTCTTCCCTCTAGAGATAAAACCAGGCCTCTCCTTCTAGCGCCACAAATGTTGTGAGGGAAAATTGGTACAACACTTCAATAAGAGAATTACAAGAATAATCCAAGATAATCCAAGAATAATGATTAAACAAACCGAATTACAAGCCAAAAACCCTAGTATCATAAACCCTAACCCAAGAGGATAAATGGTGGATATTTGGACTGAGTTTGCAAGTACTCCCAACTACGATGACTGAATATAACCTATTCAATCGAAAGCCAATAGCTGGGAGCAAGTGTTAGAGGTATTTTGGTGTGTCTAACCTTGCAAAGTGCCTACATACTCTTATATTTATAAGAGATCAAGTCCCATGTAGTTCTTGATAATCCTCCATGACCTGATAAGCCTCATCCTTCATAACAAACCTGCTGTGGCCGTTTATCCCCATCTATGTAGTTATCCAGTCGTTGTTCCATGATAAATCCATATATTCCCATGATATATCACCTCGTATATCCATATATATACATATTTTATATATATGTTGTTCACCCACGATAATTATTGCTGTTGGGCCGTTTCTATCGCTTAGGAGCCATTCAGTAGTTTGTTAGAACGTGCCTTATCTGATTTCCTGCGATTTAGGAAGTTCCGAGATTGCTGGTATAGTTTCTGGAAACCTTCGGGGTTCATACACGTACTCCCTTCCAAGTAGTCTACCTTCCAGCTGAACCTCTGCCAAGCTTTCATACGACACTACCCCTAGCCAGGGTTCATATGCCTGCATCCCTACATGAACATTCCCCACATTAGATGCCAGAATCCTGTCTTCCTTCCGTGCTTAACTAACCCGAGTCCACCACCTTAATGGGCCTTAAATCGAGCCCAAGGCGGATTTTAGGCACAACAACTACAAGTACAAGAATATAACCTATGTAAAATTTACACAGCTGCAAGTACAAGACTTAGTATTTACAAGAAAACCTAATGCACTATGCGGTTTAGATCAGTGTTTTCTTCTTGCTTAGTCTTGCAACACTTGAAGATATATTTAATTCAAGTTTACAAACCCTACAAATAATGCGAATATTACAAAGTCAAAGTATTTGCAGGTTTGCTGCCACTCCTCATCTCCATGTGATACAATTTTTTCTAGATTGTCTTGGACAGGTCTTCACTAGATTTACCAGCTAAATTGCTTGTGAGAATAAGGAATGTTTATTTTTCTTCTTCGTTTCCAATATTGGCTTCCACACCCTTTTTAAGTCTATCAACCCATGTGATCTGTCAGGCATGTCAAGTCGCTATCAACCGCTAATATCAAGGCATTATTGGTTGTAGCATTTTATCCATTGAAGCAGACATCGATCGATAGGTTGAATGTTGTTTGCTGGAGTGTAATATCCGTTGACGTAGAAGCTTCATCGGTTGAAACATCACTTCACTTACAGAATTACATAGCACAACTTATATACAATTAGCTACGCTATTCTCTATATCCATTGATAGTCAAGATGACTTATGAATTCTAGCAACTATGACAGTAACAACCAACTTATCTGACGAGACTTAAAGCAGTATGTTACAGACTTATCAATCGATAACCTGCCTCATCAACGGATATTTATAAACTGGATATCCGTGATAAGTTACAAACTTAACTCATACAAATATATTTTTCAAGGTATTTTTGTGTGCTTATCATCAAGGACAACATAATTCCAAACAATCTCCCCCAATTTATGACTGATAGAATAACAACCATAAATTAAGAGCGTTGATGAAAACAAAACACCTTAGTATGATTATAGAGTTTAAGCAAAAATATATGCATTGTAATAAACTTCTAAAATTGTAGAAAACGAACTGAGTCAAGTTAAAAAATCATACTTTTACAAGGGATGCTTCTCTAGAATGACCATATCATTGCTTTCTGCCCCTTGCACTCCTCATACCATGGATTTTCCTTTTGTTTGCCTCAAGCTGCTCCTCTAGAGAGTTGTAAATGATCTTTTCTTCTTTGTGACTTGGATCCAGCATAGGCATTAAGTATTGCAAGTACTCATTGCCAGCCTTTTCCAATTGATCTTCTATTCTGAAAAATCTTCTACAATTGTGTTCATCTCTGAATTCCATTATCCAGTATGGATAGAAATGAAACTTCCTACCAGGTGGAATGTTCAGCTTCCTAGGCAAAGCCTCCTCTGAAGTCCAGCTATTTCACAATTCATTGATCTTATTGAAGATTATGGTCTCTGCCTCTGGAGTGAATCCACCAGTTCTCTTCATTAGAGACCATATCCTCCATAATTTACTGTAGCTTTCATTCAACACTTGATGTAGGGGCCACGTTCTGCTATTTCCTCATTTATAGGTGAAAATTAATCTTTCTGGTAATCTGACTATCCTATATGCAACACTTACATCACTCACTTCATCCAAGAAAAGATTGACACTTGAATATTCTTTAATGTCAGCAATGTAGAGTTCAGTGTCTTTCTTGGCAGCCTCCTTTGCAACTTGGGGAACCTCAGCAATTTGAATTGGTCTAGTCAATGGTTGTTTCCTAATTCTAGTTCTCCTCCTTACAGGTGAGAGTCTGATCTTTGGAAATACCAAGCTGTTGATGTCAAAGTCAATTTCCAGTGGTTCTTCCTTTATGAAATCAAAGGGGTTGGAGGTTTGAGTGGGTTGAGGTTGTGTTGATTCAACTTGATCTTCTAGTTCTGGGCTCAAGGTCATTTTAGGATGATACTTGACTCTAGCATTAGTCTTGAATCCGCTTTTCCTTTTCTTGCACGCAGACTTTGTGTTCATTTTCTTTTTCTTAAATTTGGCCTCTTCTTCTACAGCCTCTTGCTCCATCTCTTTTTCTAATTCTCTTACTAGCTCATCAACCAGTCTAGCTGCTTTCTCAGTGCATTCTGCAGGTTGTCTAACAATCTGGCCAGCTTGAAGTAGCCTTGCAGTTTCTTCAGCCTTGGACACAACAAAGTTTGGATGACCTGCAAGAACACATATTTCCACTCCATCTCGGTAGATAAATGCTAGGTTCTCTTTGAGTCCCACATCAACTACAGCCTTCTGTTTTAATTTAGCAAGATGCTTGCTCATTAGCTTGAATTCATCTTGATTTGGCATTGGAAAATCAACTCTCATGGTGTTTTTACCATTCTTCTTTACAGGTGACTTCTTATGCTTGAGCATAGGCTTAAATTCAGACACATATGATGGCTCCCCTATGGCTAGAAATTTGGGAAGCACAAAGTCTGGGATTAGGACTTGTCTGATTGATGTGCTTATGGAGGGAATTTGTACTTGAGAAATTTGAGGATTAGCAGCCAGCCTTGTGGCAATAGAGTCTTCAGGTTGACTGGCTGATTCCTCCTCACTAGTTGGAATTACTATAGCTGTTGGAATTAGAGTAGAGTGAAGTTCCCCCCCTCACTGGTTGTCTCCCTTACACTAGACTTCTCCCCCTTTTTGTTAGCATCAAGGGTTTGAGTAGTAGGCAGGTTCAATAGTCTTCAAGGAGAGCAATTTGTCGATTGTGAGCCTCAAGAATGAGTTTTTGATCTGCAATCATAGTACTCATTTAAGACTCCAATTTGTCAACTTTTGTAGACAGGTCTCCAATCTTCTTGTCTGTTTCAGCATCTTTCTTCAGCTTGGATCTAAGCTGCTGCATGGTAATGGGAGGAAGAATGAGCTCCAAGTTCTTTGACTGAGTTTCTAATGCATCTCTGATTGCAATCTTGAAGTCATCCTTGTCCACAACCCTTGGGTTGAGAAGAAATTTGTGTAGTTTGAGAGTAGCCAGAAAAATCTCTTACACATGCTTCAGAGCTGGTTCAACATCCTGTAAAAAAGCTACAGTCTTCTCATACTGTACTACTAGCTCTTTGTGAGCATCCTTGGAGATATATGCAATTGACATCAACCATTCTGGTAAATCTCAAGATTGCTGTGAAGGTTCTCCATCTTCACCTTCATCTGTGAATTAAGAATCATACTGAAATTCATTAGCAGCATTTGGAGGCATCTTGGTAAGAGCATCCTTAGCCCACTGCATAGATTCATTAATGTGTACCAAGTTCATTAGTGCGAACCCCAAAGTGTAAGTTCAAGGGTATGATTGTTAACACCAGAGTTTCATGGCCGAATCCCTTGTTTCTTACATCGAGTACGCTCATGTAAGCTTAGGGGTTCACGTGGAATGAGGTTGTGGTGGAGGTACGTGTGGAATTGGGTTCCTTTTGCATTTAAATGGCTACAAAGAACCGGTGGGTAGTTGTTGTGCCTAAAATTTACCTTGGGCTTAATTTAAGACCCATTGAGGTGATGGACTCGGATTAGTGCGAAAGAAAGACAGGGTTCCGACATCTAATGTGGAATGATCACGTAGGGGTGCAAGTATATGAACCCTGACTAGGGGTAATGTCGTATTAAAGCTTGGTAGAGGTTCAGCTGAGAGGTAGATTACTTGACAGGGGGGTACGTGTATGAACCCCGAAGGTTTCCAGAAACTATACCAGCAATCTCGGAACTTCTTAAATCGAAGGAACTTGGATAAGGTACATTGTAACGACCTACTGGATGGCTCCTAAACAATAGGGACGGCCCAACAACAACGTCTATCGTGGATTAGCATCGTATATGTATGGATATATATATACACGTATATATGGGAGGATAAATCATGGAAATATATGGATAAACTATGAAGCAACAGCGGGATAACTACCTGGATGGAGATAAACGGCTAGTGCAGGTTGGTTAGGGAGGATGAGGCTTATCATATCGTGGGGATTATCAAGAACTACATGAGGACTTGATCTCTTATAAGTATAAGAGTATGTAGGCAATTTGCAAGGTTAGACACACATAATCACCTCTAACACTTGCTCCTAGCTATTGGCTCTCGACTGAATAGGTTATATTCAGTAACCATAGCTTGGAGTAATTGCAAACTCAGTCCATTAAATCACTCTTCCTCCCTCCGGATTAAGGTTTATGAAACTAGGGTTTTGGGCTTGTAATTCGGTTTGTTTAATCATTACTCTTGGATTATCTTGGTTGTTTCTTGTAATTCTTTCATTGAAGTGTTGTACCATTTTTCCCTCACAACACTACCTATTTATGCAGTTAATTTATTATTACTAGTACAAATACAATGAAAGTGCATAATTTTTTCAACACTGCGTTGCCAATACTTTTCTAATTTATGCACTCAAAAATTTTCTTTGTAATTGGAAAATCTGTTTCAGCAAGTCCAATGCTAAAGTTAAAATGTTTAGAATCATTGTTATAATTTAAGACCAAAAAATAGTTTTTGATCTTAAAATACAACTAGTTTTCCAATGCTAATTGTATTTTACAACCAAATAATTCCATATTTACTCAACATTTTATCCAACTCATTCACTTTTTTTTTAAATGGACCTTTTTGTACTCTGTTGTGAGGGAAAATTGGTACAACACTTCAATAAGAGAATTACAAGAATAAACCAAGATAATGCAAGAATAATGATTAAACAAACCGAATTACAAGCCAAAAACCCTAGTTTCATAAACCCTAACTCGAGAGGATAAATGGTGGATATTTGGACTTAGTTTGCAAGTACTCCCAACTACGGTGACTGAATATAACCTATTCAATCGAGAGCCAACAGCTGGGAGCAAGTGTTAGAGGTATTTTGGTGTGTCTAACCTTGCAAAGTGCCTACACACTCTTATATTTATAATAGATCAAGTCCCATGTAGTTCTTGATAATCCTCCATGACCTGATAAGCCTCATCCTTCATAACAAACCACCTATGGCCGTTTATCCCCATCTATGTAGTTATCCAGTCATTGTTCCATGATAAATCCATATATTCCCATGATATATCACCTCGTATATCCATATATATACATATCTTATATATATATATATGTTGTTAACCCACGATAATTATTGCTGTTGGGCCGTTCCTATCGCTTAGGCGGAGCCATTCAGTAGGTTGTTACAACGTGCCTTATCTGATTTCCTATGATTTAGGAAATTCCGAGATTGCTGGTATAGTTTCTGGAAACCTTCGGGGTTCATACACGTACCCCCCTGCCAAGTAGTCTACCTTCCAGCTGAACCTCTGACAAGCCTTCATACGACACTACCCCTAGCCAGGGTTCATATGCCTGCACCCCTACATGAACATTCCCCACATTAGATGCCAGAATCCTGTCTTCCTTCCGTGCTCAACTAACCCGAGTCCCCCATCTTAATGGGCCTTAAATCATGCCCAAGGATATTAGGCACAACAACTACCCCCCGGTTCCATGTAGCCATTTAAATGCAAAAGGAACCTAATGTCATTCATACCTTAGTCACACCTTCATTCTACGTGAACCCCTAAGCCTACGTGAGCATGCTCATTGTAGGAAACAAGGGATCCAACTATGAAATATCCACGTTCACAATCGTACCCCTTCATTTGAACCTTGAAGTCCATCGACCCCCAGCTACGGATACAACCACTGAACCTCCAAGATTTATAAATTACTGTACAAACGTGTACTTCCTTAAAAACCAAATAACTACCTGGGATAATTATTCTTTTCAAACGATAAACCTCGAAGCAAATAAAGTCCCAGTGAAACTTTAATTGCTTGAACTCCAAACCCCATAAAAACTCTTCCATTTCTTCCCCCTCCTAATGCACTAGGCCTACTATCTGTCCACATTCAATTTTACACATTTCCCAGACTTTTAATAATTACTTTTTACTTCCATCATCTGCACGCGGGTTGAGTCCAGAGACGCCACGTGTCCTAACCGATCAAATCCTTACACGCCAATATATATGCTCACAGTCCCACACTTTCTTTTGTTTTACTTTCCATAAAAATAAGAGTAAAAATAAAAAATAAAAAATAAAAAAAAACTCCTTCCTCTCTCTTCAAGTACTTGGTTTTCTTAGGCCTAACTCCGGCGAGGTTTCTTGTCTTCCGGTTACTTCCTTCTATCCAGAGGTACTTCCCGTTCTTGCTCCGTCATCATCTTCTATGCTGCTTCATATCCCCTGATTTATTTGTACACAGATGCACACACGTTTACACCCATACTTTGTATCTATGTGTTTTATGCATAATATCCGGTTATAATTGCCCCGTCATACTTTCCTTATATTGCATGCCATCCTTTAAACAATTTTTTGTGCCATATGTATATGCATGCCGAGTTTAGCCGCCCAATAGAGTAGATCCGCCTGTCCTTGATGATAATCCCACCTTTGTCTACTCATGTCTGTACGTGTGCCTATTCCCACACACACACTCTTCAACTGCACAAAAATTTTAATCTTTCATTTTTTTTACATGTTACATGATCTTTTTACAGACTCTTGTGTCCCCAATATCAATGGACTCCCATATGCACAGATCCTGCTTCAGGTAACGCTTCACCTACCCTTCTCTGTGGAAACTTTAACCCCTGGCTTATATATGAGTCGACGTGACTGAACCCTCACAAAAGATCACACACCACCAGCCTTTTCTCACTAAAACCCGAAAGCAATATGACCATGAGTGAGTTGGGGGTTCCCCTGCTTGAACCCCTGTAATGGATGATGTTCTTTTATCCCTCCTTCTTGAGTACTACTTTATGGACTTCGAGGTTCACTCTGCTTTTCCTGATGCAGATGTCGAGCCAGGCTACGTCCGTCGAATCCCAGAATATACCTGCCAGGGTGGCCTCCCAGTCACCAACCATATCCGGAGCTGATTCCTTCTAGTCCCCCAATCCCTTATCCAGGCCTCCTCCCCTGACTTCCACTGTGAGTGGTCGTACCCGTTCTAAGGTTAAAATCCTTGACCCCATTGCTGCCCAAATCTCACTCAAATCCTCCTCACTAGGCCTTTCTCCAGTTGTGCCTACTACCGTGAGTTCTGATTCTCTGGAATTTGAAGAAGAAATTAACTCATCGGGGCATTTATCCCCAACGATTGAACCATTTAATTATCAGTCTGAAGATAGTGAGAACCAGGGTGAAGTTACCCTTGCCAACACTGCTAACGCTCCCACCGCCCAATTCTCTTGTACCAACACCCGTTCCTCCATGATTGCCCAAAAGTTGGTAAACCTGTTAGAGGCATGTGTCCCTGGGTGTACATTGGTCGTACCCCAACCAGAAGAAAGATGTCATGACATTTCCAACTTTGGGCAAGATCAAATGATCCCTCGTGCAGTCCTGTCTTCTCAATTCTTCAGATTGGGATTGTCATTGCCATTTCATCCCTATATCATCGATGTCCTTAACACCTACAAACTTGCACCACTACAATTGACCCCAAACCCTATCGAATGGCCATCTGTATGTACATCCTATATGAATCCTTGTTCCAAGTCAAGTTATCCGCTTGTGAGCTGGGTTTCTTTTACCAGGTCAAAGAAACTGGGAAAACCTCTATCTTCTTCTACCTCACCACCTGGAATGTTCACCAAGGAAAATGCATAAAGGGCAATAAGAAGGGGATGTCAGGTTGGCACAAGCAATTTTTATATTGCTATGATTACCCCGAATATATGAAAGAGTTTAATCCCCGTCCTGATATTCCCGTTCAAACCATACTAGAAGGAGATGAGCTAAAAAGAGCTCGTAAAGCTTTAAGAAAGAGTGCAGGGCTAGGAGATGGTGCTAGCCTGCTCACCAAGAAAAAAATAATCCGTTTAGGGTTCAACAAGAAACTCAGCTCCAGGCCTCCAGGGGATGCTCGTACCCCTGTTGATGAAAGTCCTATTGACAGAACCCCTAATGAGACAGGTTTCCCTAGTACCCGTGCTTGTAGTCATATATTCTATTGTTGCCATTTTTTTTAGTTATGAATACTCCGCATCTCTGTTTATACATAGCAAACTTGATTTCTTTGTGGCACATATCTTTATGGTTATAATGTTTTGATTGTGATCTCTTTTGTCAATGCGGACATGTCTTTCTCTGTTCCATCTTTCATCACCAAGAGATCTGCCCAGAAGAGGTCTACCAAAGAGGATCCGGGTATGGCCATTCCTACTATGATAACTTCTCCTTCTCCTGCCAAGGCCAAATTAACTCCAGTGGAAAAGACTCAATCCTCACGTAAGAGAGCCTCCCTCCAAACATCTGAACCCTCCCAACAAGCACTCGAAGACCGACTTAAGCAAGGGTTCGCCTGAGGTGGTTCCACCTTCACTCTCAAATGCCTTCATCAACTCTATCAAAGACAAGGTCCCTCTAGAAACCATCCTAGAATGAAACAAGGCCGGCCCAGAGGAAGCAGCAAACCAGGTAACCATGGCCAACACTCAAAGTCTATTCCTTAACTTGAAGTATAGCAACCAGATTGTAGAGGAGCTGGCCAGGTTACGTTCGGAGGTGAAGGCCTACCATGATGATAGAAAGAAGCTTCTAGATTCCAACAAGAAGCTTTACGAAAGTGAAGGTGTATTTCTCCAAGAGAATGAGGAACTTCTGAAGGAGAAGAAGATCACGAACAAAACCATACTCAAGCTAAAGAAGGACAGAGAAGATGTCCCTGCAGCCTACAAGGAAGAGAGGAAGAAGCTCTTGCTGAAAGTGCGATCTCTCCAAGGGGCCGTTGCCAAGTATAAAGTCATTGCCTCCAAGAATGGAGATAAGGAATATAACATGGGTTATAAGGCTGGAATCAAAGATTATATGACCTCGACATATGAGGCCTTTCCAGACTTAGAATGGAGTATCCTGGGCCAGGATGCAGTTGACGCAATTGATTTGATTAAGGCTGAACAGGCTGCGAATGCTCCTGAGGTGCACATGGATGAAGCCCCCAAGATAATGTTGAAGAGGTTCCTGCAGATGTTTTTGCAGAGGGTGCGGTTGAAGCTATAGACACCCAATCAGTTGAAGCTAAAGATGGGGGTTTAGCCATGGAACCTCAGGTGGAAGCCACCCCATCTGATCCTGAAGCTGCGAAGACCTCTCCAACCAGTGAGAATCCCTCCACCTCTCTAATCAAGTCAATCCAGTAATTTTATCATCAACATTTTTTTAAGAAAACTTTCATGAATCCTTTCGGTGTTAATTACTGTGAACTCGATATTTTGAGGGTGCAGGCTCATCTAAAGGACTCGCGAGATGTAATCCTTAACTTGGTTTCCTTCAGAACTTTTCTTCCACACCTTCCTTTTTATCTCTAGTATTTCAATTATGATCCGTTCGTGCCACTGAATTACATGTTTTACAAGGGTTCAATTTCAATTACGAACTTTCGATTACGGTTTCGAACCACTTTTACGGATTTAACCATAACTCCTAAACCGTATGTCAATTTCACATGATCTTTATATCAAAACGAAGCTTACAACATAATCTAGCTTGTCATGGTGGTCAGTGAGTTATATCTACTGTCCAACACGATTTCTTAAGTTTAACGAAATTTCGGCATTACGACGGCTATAATTCGAACGTTCCAAAATTCTTACAACAATCACCAAGCCACACCGGGCATCGATACATCTTATACACACGTTATACATCTCAAAAAGTCCAGGAATATTACTCTTCACCATCATAATCATCATATGATTAAACCAACTACAAGATCATGCTCATGATAACACTAATATCATAACTATGCTAAAATCCACCAAAAACATACATAATCTTAAAATAAGATCTAGGGTTCTTAAGGATTATACCTTCCTTGGAGAGTGTTCTAGCCTTACTAAGCTTGATATAGTCCTTGTTTAGCCTTAACAAAGCTTAGATCATCCAAACAAAACAAGAAATCAAAGTTAGTTTCTAAGGGTTACTATTCATCATAACTTTTGTAAAATTCATAACAAATCTAAAAATAAGAGTTTGGCTCTCAAATTTTTACCACATCTTGGCCTCTTCATAATCTTTGATTTCAGCTATAGATCACCAAAAACAAAGCTTCCTAGCTATGGTTTTGATCCTGTTTTTCCCACTGGTCAGAAGCTGTCAAGAACAGGCGCGCAGTTTGGTTTCTTCAACTTGGGGAAGGTGTTTGACTAGGCTACACTCATTAGATTGCCATGAAATTTTGAACGAATGTTTCTCATGGAGTGGAGAGGTTATGGTTAAAATTTGGTGATTTTATCATGGATAGAAATGGAGATATGAATTTTCTTCTTGAGAGTGTTTCTGCTGGGCAGTTTTGAAGAAATGGAGAGAATGGAGTCTCTTGCTTGCTTTCTCTTGTTCTCATGTGATAAAATGAATTATTAAGATGAGGTTAGGATATTATCTTGGCATAAAACCACTTTATTAAAGTGATGATGCAATGGATGATGAAAATTTGATGGACAAGTGTTGATTTGGTGTGGTAAGATGAGAAAGAAATGCTGAATGCTTGGTTTGGTTCTAATATTCTAGTTAGTGTTGTAACTAATTGGTCACTAGATATTTTTTAATTGCACATGCATGCATCTTGTTCTCTTCTCGCTCTTTTGTCCGGTTATTGCTCAATTCGATTGATCGTTCGTAGGAATATCTCAAGGATTTCTAGTTAGGGTTTTACCGGAACCTCCTTAATATCTATAATACTATTCTCCATCTTTCTTAATAATTCTCGAATTTAAATTCTTTAAATCTTATTAATAAATCCTTAAGTTTTTCAGTGTCAAGGGAAATCTCGGAGAAAAATAAAAGTGCTATTTTTCAGAATCCGACAGCTTTTACAAACACTTAATTTCTCCCTGGATCACTAACACGAAATTAAAATTCCGTTCTAAATACTTCTATATAGCGTCGTCTAATAATATTCTCATATTCCACCAAAACACTATTCACTCTTTATTCTTTCTTTATTCCTTATATTTATAAAAATGTCCTTATTCTCATTCGAGAGTTTCTTATCTCTTTTACGGAACCTCTGGACTTATAACAGATATCGATTTGGATGATATGAGAACCATCTTCCTCATTTAGAATCACTATATCCTACTTTCTAGGAGATAGATTATTCTAATCTAAGTTGTCAACCAATTGTATTCTTCATGGCATATAAACATTGGAATCCGAATCCATTCCATATTCGTTCATTAGAATCGCTATTACATCGTAGTTGTAACCACTATTCATTACTACATTAATACATAATAAAAGTTTTAATTCCTACCAAAAATATGGGTTCTTACAGTCTCCCCTCCTTAAAAGGATTTCGTCCCGGAATCAGTCGGAAAGCAAATGGGGGTACTTTTCCAGCATCGCGCTTTCCAATTCCCAAGTTGACTCTTCCACATTTTTGTTTTGCCACAAAACTCTGACTAACTTGATGACCTCCCTTCGGAGCACTTGTCCTTTTGGATCTATGATTTCCACAGGCTTCTCCACATAGGTTAGGTCTGGTTGCATGTTTTTTGTGCTCATATTCTACTATATACTTAACATCCGAATTGTATTACTCAATATCGAAACAAGAAACACATTGTGCACATGTTGCAGATTTAGGGGTGAGGCTAGTTCGTAGCTAGTTCCTCGATCCATCCTTAATCCTTTTCCATCAACTTTGCTACTTTTCGTACAACACATTATCTGGGCTATGCCATTACCCAATCATATACTATTATCCCTTCTGGTATCTGTAGTGACTTCGGTATCACTATCACGTTGCGAATTCGGAGATAACCTTACTCGTACTATGCATTTTCTGATCATTTTTATCTTCACAATCTCGATCAATATGTAGAAACAGAAGAATTTATTGAGTGATCACTATGATCATTGAACATTTGTTATATTGCATAGTTAGTATAGAAGGGGGCCAACCTTTAGTACTTGAATAGCAATTAAACACGTTTTGGTATGCCACTTAGACTTCAATCACACAGACAGGTAGTCACGTAGCAGTACCTCCCCTCCTAAAAGGGTTGTTCTTCTCAATTCAAAAAGAAGATGTATAATAGAGAAGAAAATAAAAGAATTTCAAGGAATTATAGAAAGCTTTCATGATTGCAAAATATCATACTTAGAATTTACCTCTGAACTATAGAGGTTCATTAGAGAAGAAAAATAATCGTATTCGTATCAAATACTACTTTATCGTAATCTTGCGTGCCAACATGTTCCTTGTTGCTCTGTCCACCATTCTATGGACCTATTTTCTTGTTCGATCTTAGCGTTACTCACTTTTGGAAAATCCTTCAATCTCTCAGGTTAAATCTTGGATTCCTTGCTTGACATCATAGATACTGGCATTTCACGCTACGCCACTGGCTCTTTCATATTCATAATACTAACACTATCAAGTTATCACCCCCAGAGCTCGTTAGAAAACCCATTCCTCAATCCATTCATAACATTCCTTGCTTCGCATTCCATATTTACTTACCAATCCTTTTCTTTATCAATCACATCCTTCTGATTATCTGATTCTTATTCACTTCTACTATTTCTCCATCATCATCTCATTATTGAGGTATCATTTGTGCTCGACACCTTCTTATTGGTATCCCATCACCTTTTATTCAATAAGCATCACATCTTTGGGGTCAAACTTTCCTTTGTTCAACCATCTAGATTCTCACTTTCTCGATCCATGAGTCTCCTCATTTCTCAATAAATCTATTCCAATTTGTACACTCCGAAATAATCTTGCCAATTTCTCTAACTTAGATCCAATATAATTAATTCCTGCCAAACTTGTCTCTTAGCATTCTGAATCTCCAACCTCATATTTTCAAAAATACACCAACATAAACTTGCTTGTCATTCATCAACATGCCATTTAGCTTATCAATATCGGCACTATCTTTATCTTTGCATTGTCATCGCATTTCTTAGAAGAATCGCCACTACAATAATGTCACCCTTCGTTGAATCACCATCGTTTGTCGTTTATGTAGCGCTTTAATAGCTAATCTTAATTAAATTTTGTATCATGGTCCTGGTTTACCTCAATTAGGACCTTCTAAGGTATGTAATATGCTTAGGACGACATCAAGAATCGAATGTTTACTTAAACTGTTCTTATGGTTGCTTCTTGCACAATCCTCAGAAGGAATGTAAATCCTCCATCACATTATGACCTTCAAGGTTCTCCTCGATATCATTCTGTCTTTTTGGTATAAGCATTCATAATTACTCCTTTATACATAAAGTGTCGGCCACCTCATTGGCCTTTCCTGATAATATTTCCTCGCAATCAATGTTTTCTGGGTCTGTTCCAACTCAGGGTGAAAGCACTTTCCCTTAAACTCTGCTGAATGGGAGAAAACATATATCAGTCTTTTTCCATAAGTCATTGCTTCCACCTTTTTGTGCAAGCTCTAATACGGTTACTCTCTATCATACCTAGAATATTCCTTATCTTAGTCCCTTCTTGTTTTAGGATAATCTCAACCTTTATTGGTTCAATCCATACTTTCTTATGGTCTTCGACATGCTGCATCCAGCCTTATCGTTATTATGTCATACATTCCTTACCAAACTTCCACTTTGAAGTTCAGAATATTACCTTTTTTCTTATAAGGCTTCTTAGGTCATCCTCATTCTTCCTCCTGTATTTTCTAGGTACAGGGTATATCAAACATCATTAATCAATCCTATAACAGTTCTTTCTATGTACTTTTTTGAAACTTCTTTAAATAAATCCTTAAATTTCCTTAGTCAATCCAACTTATATCATCCAAATTCATAATATCTTTATTAGGGTAATGCCATCCTTTCTGCATCCCCGAGGTTCATCCTAATTTATGGATATTTTATCCTCAATTCGAGTTTTCAAGAAAATACTTATATCCTTTAATTGACAATCAAATTCTATATCCTTAATAAGGGTCTCTTTCCAATCATTCTTATCTTGATAATCTATAGGTAGCTTAATGCTAACCTTTTCTTTCAAATGGATGCCAGTCTCCATGGCCCTTTAAAGACAACGTATGTCTATTTATCTTTCTTACAGAATTTGGTAATGGTAGCAAGGATGTTCTGGAAGATATTGATCGTGTTCAACGCGAATCTTTTAGTACCTATTTCTCTTCTTGAGGGTACTAAATTTTAGATAACATTGATGCATCATACTGCACCATCTCTGACAATCTTCACGACCTTCATTGGTCACCATCCTCAGTCCTAATACATCCATGGTATTTATAAAATCCCATCCCCATGTGTCTCAATTCACTTTATATCAAAAGTCCTCGCGGTTGGCATTCGGTTAGAAGCAGCGCCGCTTTGTCCTGACATTGCTGGTTTAGTCACTTGATAATCCTTTGTGACATGGCCCCAACTGGTCCTAATAAAATATGTGAGTTTAGGGAGTTAGCTACGGGTATTACTTTTCTAGCAATTACTGGTTCACTTGTCCACGGCTTTCCTTTACACAGTAAATCTTAGGTACCAGAGTAGCATAGTCACTCAGCTCAAGTACTGCCACTCTTCGTTCATTCTTCTTCCTTGATACCTTCTGATCCTTTCAACTACTCTTATCAATTCCACGTGTTGCGTAATCTTAACACTTCCGGCATACAACCTTTTCATTTAAGTTAATCCTAGAATTTCTTCGCCCAACTTGTTTAGTGAAGGGTGAAGCCACTGTCAAGCCTTTCAATGACTGTTTTTCCAATCTCAATTTCTTTAGCGCCTCACGTAAATCCTTCACCTTATAATGCTTGTCCTCACCATCTGCAAACTGGCTTCCATCGTCACTAGAGCCTTCAGTAGAACTCTTCATCCGGTACTGGTCATCGTCACTGTACTTGGGGTTACGTTGAGAGCTGCAGCTTCGCTCACCAGCACCCCCTTTAGAGAGTCTTCCAGATTTAGAAACAGATTTATCCCTCCTATAACTTTGGGATCCTTTTGATTGAGACCTCACATCACGAGTTTTTCGGGTCTGCCTTTCCCTCTTCCCATCAAGTTTGTGACGTAAATCCCTAACGTTCAGCTTGTTGCCCAGCCTGTCGAAGACTCTCAGGCTGCGTGTGGGCGAACCCTGTGACTGCTGAACCTCTTCTTCTCCGTCTTTCCAGTCCGTGTTTGTTTGGTAAGTCTCCACATCAGAAAATCCTTTCTATGATGCCTCCTTTTCCGACTCCCCATCATCACTGTCAAAGTCTAACCGCATTGGTGTTACCACCTTCTTTTTCGTCTTTCGATCCGAAGAACCATGCTTTTGTTTCTGCTTCTTTAGCTTCTCAGATTTCTTTTCCAAAGAAACGATTTTCTTTTCCATCTTCATAATCTTTTCTCTAAGCTCCTGATTCGTGAATTCATTGCCACGTTCTCCATCACCATCACTCCGTTCATCCTCCAGTGTATGAACATCACCGGAATTTCGAGACATCTCTTCCCTCTAGAGATAAAACCAGGCCCCTCCTTCTAGCGCCACAAATGTTGTGAGGGAAAATTGGTACAACACTTCAATAAGAGAATTACAAGAATAAACCAAGATAATCCAAGAATAATGATTAAACAAACCGAATTACAAGCCAAAAACCCTAGTTTCATAAACCCTAACCCAAGAGGATAAATGGTGGATATTTGGACTGAGTTTACAAGTACTCCCAACTACGATGACTGAATATAACCTATTCAATCGAAAGCCAATAGCTGGGAGCAAGTATTAGAGGTATTTTGGTGTGTCTAACCTTGCAAAGTGCCTACATACTCTTATATTTATAAGAGATCAAGTCCCATGTAGTTCTTGATAATCCTCCAAGACCTGATAAGTTATCCAGTCGTTGTTCCATGATAAATCCATATATTCCCATGATATATCACCTCGTATATCCATATATATACATATCTTATATATATGTTGTTAACCCATGATAATTATTGATGTTGGGCCATTTCTATCGCTTAGGAGCCATTCAGTAGTTTGTTAGAACGTGCCTTATCTGATTTCCTGCAATTTAGGAAGTTCCAAGATTGCTGGTATAGTTTTTGGAAACCTTCGGGGTTCATATACGTACTCCCTGCCAAGTAGTCTACCTTCCAGCTGAACCTCTGCCAAGCCTTCATACGACACTACCCCTAGCCCGGGTTCATATTCCTGCATCCCTACATGAACATTCCCCACATTAGATGCCAGAATCCTGTCTTCCTTCCGTGCTCAACTAACCCGAGTCCACCACCTTAATGGGCCTTAAATCGAGCCCAAGGCGGATTTTAGGCACAACAACTACAAGTACAAGAATATAACCTATGTAAAATTTACACAGCTCCAAGTACAAGACTTAGTATTTACAAGAAAACCTAATGCACTATGCGCTTTAGATCAGTGTTTTCTTCTTGCTTAGTCTTGCTACACTTGAAGATATATAGAATTCAAGTTTACAAACCCTACAAATAATGCGAATATTACAAAGTCAAAGTATTTGCAGGTTTGCTGCCACTCCTCATCTCCATGTGATACAATTTTTTCTAGATTGTCTTGGATAGGTCTTCACTAGATTTACCAGCTAAATTGCTTGTGAGAATAAGGAATGTTTATTTTTCTTCTTCGTTTCCAATATTGGCTTCCATACCCTTTTTAAGTCTATTAACCCATGTGATCTGTCAGGCATGTCAAGTCGCTATCAACCGCTAATATCAAGACATTATTGGTTGTAGCATTTTATCCATTGAAGCAGACATCGATCGATAGGTTGAATGTTGTTTGCTGGAGTGTCATATCCGTTGACGTAGAAGCTTCATCGGTTGAAACATCACTTCACTTACAGAATTACATAGCACAACTTATATACAATTAGCTACCCTATTCTGTATATCCATTGATAGTCAAGATGACTTATGAATTCTAGCAACTATGACAGTAACAACCAACTTATCTGACGAGACTTAAAGCAGTATGTTACAGACTTATCAATCGATAACCTGCCTCATCAACGGTTATAAACTGGATATCCGTGATAAGTTACAAACTTAACTCATACAAATATGTTTTTCAAGGTATTTTTGTGTGCTTATCATCAAGGACAACATAATTCCAAACAATCTCCCCCAATTTATGACTGATAGAATAACAACCATAAATTAAGAGCCTTGATGAAAACAAAACACCTTAGTCTGATTATAGAGTTTAAGCAAAAACATATGCATTGTAATAAGCTTCTAAAATTGTAGAAAATGAACTGAGTCAAGTTAAAGAATCATACTTTTACAAGGGATGCTTCTCTAGAATGACTATATCATTGCTTTCTGCCCCTTGCACTCCTCATACCATGGATTTTCCTTTTGTTTGCCTCAAGCTGCTCCTCTAGAGAGTTGTAAATGATCTTTTCTTCTTTGTGACTTGGATCCAGCATAGACATTAAGTATTGCAAGTACTCATTGCCAGCCTTTTCCAATTGATCTTCTATTCTGAAAAATCTTCTACAATTGTGTTCATCTCTAAATTCCATTATCCAGTATGGATAGAAATGAAACTTCCTACCAGGTGGAATGTTCAGCTTCTTAGGCAAAGCCTCCTCTGAAGTCCAGCTATTTCACAATTCATTGATCTTATTGAAGATTATGGTCTTTCCCTCTGGAGTGAATCCACTTGTTCTCTTCATTAGAGACCATATCCTCCATAATTTGCTGTAGCTTTCATTCAACACTTGATGTAGGGGCCACGTTCTGCTATTTCCTCCTTTATAGGTGAAAATTAATCTTTCTGGTAACCTGACTATCCTATATGCAACACTCACATCACTCACTTCATCCAAGAAAAGATTGACACTTGAATATTCTTTAATGTCAGCAATGTAGAGGTCAGTGTCTTTCTTGGCAGCCTCCTTTGCAACTTGGGGAACCTCAGCAATTTGAATTGGTCTAGTCAATGGTTGTTTCCTAATTCCAGTTCTCCTCCTTACAGGTGAGAGTCTGATCTTTGGAAATACCAAGCTGTTGATGTCAAAGTCAATTTCCAGTGGTTCTTCCTTTATGAAATCAAAGGGGTTGGAGGCTTGAGTGGGTTGCTGTGTGTCTTGGGTTGGAGGTATTGTAGGTTGAGGTTGTGTTGATTCAACTTGATCTTCTAGTTCTGGGCTCAAGGTCATTTTAGCATGATACTTGACTCTAGCATTAGTCTTGAATCCGCTTTTCCTTTTCTTGCACGCAGACTTTGTGTTCATTTTCTTTTTCTTAAATTTGGCCTCTTCTTCTACAGCCTCTTGCTCCATCTCTTTTTCTAATTCTCTTACTAGCTCATCAGCCAGTCTAGCTGCTTTCTCAGTGCATTCTGCAGGTTGTCTAACAATCTGGCCAGCTTGAAGTAGCCTTGCAGTTTCTTCAGCCTTGGACACAACAAAGTTTGGATGACCTGCAAGAACACATATTTCCACTCCATCTCGGTAGATAAATGCTAGGTTCTCTTTGAGTCCCACATCAACTGCAGCCTTCTGTTTTAATTTAGCAAGATGCTTGCTCATTAGCTTAAATTCATCTTGATTTGGCATTGGAAAATCAACTCTCATGGTGTTTTTACCATTCTTCTTTACAGGTGACTTCTTATGCTTGAGCATAGGCTTAAATTCAGACACATATGATGGCTCCCCTATGGCTAGAAATTTGGGAAGCACAAAGTCTGGGATTAGGAATTGTCTGATTGATGTGCTTATGGAGGGAATTTGTACTTGAGAAATTTGAGGATTAGCAGCCAGCCTTGTGGCAATAGAGTCTTCAGGTTGAGTGGCTGATTCCTCCTCACTAGTTGGAATTACTAGAGCTGTTGGAATTAGAGTAGAGTGAAGTTGCCCCCCTCACTGGTTGTCTCCCTTACACTAGACTTCTCCCCCTTTTTGTTAGCATCAAGGGTTTGAGTAGTAGGCAGGTTCAATAGTCTTCAAGGAGGGCAATTTGTCGATTGTGAGCCTCAAGAATGAGTTTTTGATCTGCAATCACAGTACTCATTTGAGACTCCAATTTGTCAACTTTTGTAGACAGGTCTCCAATCTTCTTGTCTGTTTCAGCATCTTTCTTCAGCTTGGATCTAAGCTGCTGCATAGTAATGGGAGGAAGAATGAGCTCCAAGTTCTTTGACTGAGTTTCTAATGCATCTCTGATTGCAATCTTGAAGTCATCCTGGTCCACAACCCTTTGGTTGAGAAGAAATTTGTGTAGTTTGAGAGTATCCAGAAAATTCTCTTGCACATGCTTCAGAGCTGGTTCAACATCCTGTAAAAAAGCTACAGTCTTCTCATACTATACTACTAGCTCTTTGTGAGCATCCTTGGAGATATATGCATTTGACATCAACCATTCTGGTAAATCTCAAGATTGTTGTGAAGGTTCTCCATCTTCACCTTCATCTGTTAATTCAGAATCATACTTAAATTCATTAGCAGCATTTGGAGGCATCTTGGTAAGAGCATCCTTAGCCCTCTGCATAGATTCATTAGTGTGTACCAAGTTCAGCTGCTGCTTAGCCTCCACATTGCCCTGTTTAGCCCAAGAGTCAAGGTCTGGATCAGGGTGAGTAAAGGTTTCAGCTCCAAGAACAGTTCTATCAATGGCTTTTTGAGATGCCTTTTGATAGTTACTTGTTCTGGGGGCATCCTCAACCTCCATTAACTCACTTGCAATGGTTTCATTCACCCTTATATCTCATGTACCTACTTTTCTCTCATTTTCTCTATCTTTTTGCATCAGGGGCTCCCCCTGGCTCACACCTCTCACACCCTCACCTTCACCTACTAAGGTGGTACTCGCATGCTCTCTTTCGACCTGGCAGGAAGAAATTGCCAGCCCCTCACTCACATCCTCTCCTTTTGCCTGCTCACAAGGCAGCCTCTCACTCTCAATAATGACACTCCCTTCCCTCATTCCTAGATGTGTTTGAACTACTAATGTTACTTCTGCTATAGTTGCAGTAGACTCAGATGAAGGAGTAAACTGTCGTAGATTTGATACAGCAGCAGGAAGAACATTGATCAATTGATGTGGAATATCCGTTGATACTGTAGTTGATGCTACCATTGGATGATTTCTGTTAATCATATCCACCGGTGAACAAACACTTGGCAACAGATGAGAAATATCCATTGATGAAGTAGAAGAGATAGCAGTTGATAGAGAGATTATGGTTGAATCTGTGCAGATTGATTTTAAATTAGGAGGCACAGTTTCCGCCACAGTTTCAGGAAGAATGAGCGGTTGGTCCAACAAATCATCTAAGAGATGATGACCAGCAGGTTTTGAGTGGGGCTTGTAACACCCCCTAATCCCTTACCAGGAATTCGGGTCGTCACACCTCTTGCCATCACTAGTACAAAATTGACTTTTTACGTCGGTTAAATAGGTCTTATACGTCGGTTAAATGGCAACGTATAGAGGGGCGACGTATAAAATCACGAGTCTTTTACGTCGGTTAAAAAGGCGACGTATAAAGTCTAAATATACGTCGCTAAAAAGCCGACGTATAATGTTGAAAAAATAGACGTATAATGTTGAAGAAAGGTGACGTATAATGTTCCAAAAGCCGACTTATAAAGTCTAAATAGACGTCGCTAAAAAGCCGACGTATAATGTTGAAAAAGCCGATGTATAATGTCGAAGAAAGGCGACGTATAATGTCCATAAAACCGACATATATTGCCCACAAAATTTTTTTTTTAAAAAAAATTCTTTTATTTTTGTATACAAATATTCTTTATCAAAAAAAATTTCTTATTATTGTTGTACACCAAATAACGGTTAAACAATCAAAAACTATAATTTGTACAACTAAAATCTTGTAATAATAGAAATTTCTCAACTTTCAAATTCAATCACAACACAATGTTTATACATTTTTGATATAATGACTGTACAAGTATTATAACTAAGGATAAGTAGTGGTTGTGGACTTGTGGTGCAAACAATGAGCAAATTCTTTGCACGACTTGGGTGTTCAGGAAGCATCCCACCTGGGGCTCCGTTAAAGAAGATGACTTAATTGCAGCTCCACGGGGATCAAAATAACAAGACACTCAGGTTAGTAAGCAATATTATCCACAGCAGAGAAGCAAAACTTGCATCCAATTACTGTCACATCCAAGCACCATACCGCTTCATCAGCTTCACCAGCAAAAGTAATCTTCTGCCCATTAGTAAGCTTCATCCAAACAAGAATCCTATTTTCCCCGATGAACAAGGAGAATCAAACCAAAATTTACCATAAGCACGTCTGTAACTTTAATATTGTTAACCAATCCTACATTACTGCCATATTCTTATACTTGAAACAACGTCCAATTATGAAATCCTTGAAAAAAGAAGATAATTACCAACAGAAAAAACATGTGTAATTGTGCACAGCAGGCTACTTCATAAAAAAAGACATAATCATAAGACTAAACTGAGAAACACAAAACAAATCAGAAACTTGGATTTCAAACATTAGTGACAGACCTCAACTAAACGAAGCTGAAAACTATCATCAGCAAACTGCCTCGTTAGCAACCTGGGTAGAAACAAAAAGTCAGATACGGTGAAACTGAAATAGAAACATTAATTACAAGCTATATGTAAGATTTACTTTTGCATCAGGATCCTTTGTAACATGGAGCAGTTTTTCAATTACAATCTCGACAGAATCCTCCATTGGGTCCTTCTGAGGAAAGAAAAGACTAGTCAAGAATTTTCAATGAAGGCAGTATGATGCCCATAAAATGTACCATAAAAGGACATAAGACCTGATTTTTCAGCATCTCTACCACCAAAACTAGAGCAAGGTCCCTAATAGATGGATCTGAGTCGTCCAATATCTCAAGTACAACTATCAAAATCTGATTAAAGTACCGAAAACATACAGAAAACCATGTAAATGGTCATTTTCCAGGCCAAGCACAGTCTACGGTACTCACTAGAATTACAGGGAAAAAAATCATTTTGGATCTTCAATCTGACAAATAAAATTCAACCACAGAAGAAAATGTACCAAGCAATAGTGGAATTGAAGGATCCCCGTCCTTCCACTTGACCTCAAACAGTTAGAAAATACCTGTGATACACAAGCATAGCCATTTTGTGAGCTCAACTTTGTTAAGAAACTTGACATAATTCAAAAATATGAGGTAAACATAATAAATACAGGGGCCTTGTATAGAACGCTAGACAGAACTAGGCAACACAGCGCCTCAAAAAGATTTTGAAATACTGATAAATAATCATGTATACCTTCCTTAGTTGCACTTCAATTTATTTATTTGACCAGCAGCCACCACAACGCCGCTCATCACTTCCTCTCCTTCCATTCCTCCTTCACCTCGCACCTGCAACACTAGCAGAACGAAGAGTATTATCACCCATCAATCACTGTGAATAAAGAAAAATATAGCAGCAATTAGGCAAACTAAATACATAGGACTTGTGTATAAAACCCTAACTAACATAATATAAAATGTGCCCAAAAAATTCTCAGGAAATTATATGTCATCGTACATACAAGGATCTACATATACATACAACAAAATTTTAAAAAATGCTTTAACAAAAATTTGGTCAAAACTTGATGAACTCCGGCGAAGATTAAAACAACCATTATATACAAAACCCAATTCAAGATTGAATTTGAGGGTTACCACGATATGAAGAAAGAGAACAAAGAGGGAGAGAAAAGGGATGAGAGGTTGAGAGAGATGGAGATGGGGTTTCAGGGAGAGAGAGGCAGGCGGCGAGAGAGAGAGAGTCGATACCTTCCTGTTCACACCTCTTGCAGAATATTCAATCACCTGCTCACAATATATTCTACAACAATATTTATATTAAACTCCATCCTTTACTCCACGGGTTATAGTCTTAGAACAAGTACTCAGTAATCCAAAAGTTATTACAACACAAGTTCACTTCCTAGAATCTCTGAAATACTATTACAACTTCAAAATACTAGATAATAGAGCATTAAACCACTACTTTCCAGCTCACACCCTTCTCAGATACTATAAGGCTAATGCGCTGAATCAGTGGCCTTTCCCTTTCCATTGGTGACAGTTCCTCATACTTGTACCAACTCTGGATTCCGCTTTTTAATAATATTTAAATAGCAAGATGAGCCAAAGAATGCCCAGCAAGTATATAGATAACATAACAAACAATAACAACTCATTCAAAAAAAATGTGTTTTTACCACTCTAATATCTCATCCACATTTAAAAAAAATACCCCGTTTTGAAAAGAAATTAACCCGAAAGTTCTCACCAACCTCTGAATAATAATCGTATAAGAAAATAAATATCCCTCAATAACTCCTCGATACTCCTTGAATATAATACAATAACTCCTCGGAATTACTCAATTGATTTGAATGAATAAAATTGAACAACTGCTCGGATCAACACCCTAGTTAACAGAACCACAAGGCATCGGTTAACAGTTAGGGTATCGATGATGGACTTCTCCTCAAAATGCCACCTCAAGTAATGGATGATCAATCCATTGTCCCGCCTCGTTTCTATCGATAGAAGGATGAGCCGACGTCTCGACCACCCTAAACTCCTCATCTTGGGCCGCTGCGTTACTCCGGTCACTTACGTTAATTATTAAGCTGGGCTGGCCCTGTCCCGGTCTCTTACGCTATTTTCAGTCCAGAATATTAGGTGTCGGAATCTTCGATCACCTTCAACAAGAAATTCGATTAGGCGTCACATCAAAATAACATGTGCACCTTTAGTTACTTTTCAATAAAAGATTACTCCAATATCGTTCAGAAACAATGAACGATAAACACCTCCCATAATTGGTTTTCCTCTCGAATGAGTAGAGGAAATATTTTTAAAGAACTGTTCTGATCATGGGTTCGAAATGAGAAGACCCATATCAGTATCTTAATATAATTTATATATATATATATATATATATATATATATATATATATATATATATATACATCTCAACTCTTATATATCAAATCATATATAGTATGAAGATATTACTTAATATATCTCTATCACCTCCTCCGCGAGTACAAATGAAGTAACTCGCTAAACGTCCCAACAATATGGACCAACTCATGAAATAAATTTGAACAACTCGAATAAATATATCCGGATAACAAACAATAATATATATGCATGTAAATTGCATGAAAAAAATCCGGTATAAACAACTAGATAAAATACTTGAATTTGAAAACTTAATCAGCATACTTATGAATTTAAAATATATAAATACTCTGAACGATAGAGTATGAATTAGTAAACTTGCCTGGTACTCCTGATGTAGAAGGGGCTCGTAGCGGAATCCGATAATCTAAACAAGTCAAGAAAACACGCGATTAATTCCCTATACAATCCACTTATTACTCAACGCTAAGACACTTATGCCAATCACAAACAAGGCAGTAAGGGGTCTCTCTAGACTCATACCAAGTCCATGTTAATTCAACCACTTAAGTCATAAGTTTAGTCCAAAATCGTTCCTCAAATTCAAGTTATACTTAAACACTTATAAGTTTGGTTTCTAAGTCGTGTTCTTAGGGGTTTTCACTTGCGCAACCTCGTCTTAAGCATTTTTATAAAATCAGAGAATAATTTTTTTAACTCGAAACCTTCGCACATACTTAACTAACTGACCTTAGTATTTATCCTCAAAATTTCATATTATAAATCGACTCTTAAGGGTCTCATTTATATCATCAAAGTAGGTACTTTTCTGCAGTTCCATCCGTCGAACAACTTTCACTAAAATGGTCATAACTCCTAAACCGTAAACTCTTTTAATGCGAGTTTTGCGACAAAATAAACTAGACAACCATATCTTTACAACCATATGCAGTGGAGATTCTAAAAATAGTTTTATGGTCTCGGGTCTTAACTGTTTTCAAGGGGTAAGAAAATTTTCCCATTACGATGGCTATAAACCGAACATTTCCATTTTATGATCACTCCAAACAACCAACCAAAGCAACCCATTCATTCTCAACATCAACCAACATCCATTTTACATCTATAAGTCCAGTGGTGAGACTAAAATCCATCACCCATCATTTTTCATATTTTACAAAGCCAAATAATCACTAAATCACTTAACATAATCTTATCTTTACAGTAACATCAAAACTCCATCAAAACTCACAAAAACTCAAAGCATGGTTTAGGGTTTTACCTTCATTAAAGCTCTAACAACAATAACAAAGCTTGATACACCTTAGAATAACCTTGGGTAGCCTTGACAAAGCATAAAAAGGCATGAACAAATCATAAAAACAACTTAAAACACTATTCCTTACTATTCATCATCACTTTTGTAAAATCTGTATAAAATCAAAAATTTAGAGATTGGTTCTCAAATTTTTACCACACCTTCTACTCTTCAAGGGCTTTCGTTTGAGTCCTAGCTCATCACCATGGGATGCTTGAAACTCGACTTATTGATTTTCTAAGATGAGAGGTCGAAACTGCCATGGACAGGACAGTTTTGGTTCTCCAACTTGGAGGAGGGATTTGACTAGGATACACTCCTTTGTTGGCCATGAAATTTTAAACGTGTGTTCTCCATATAATGAGGAAGATATGATTCAAATTTGGTGATTTATGAATGGATAGAAGTGGAGATATGAATTTTTCTTTCATGGTTGCTCATGCTGGACAGTTTGGAGAGAAATGGAATTAGCTTGCCTTTTCTCTCTTTCTTTCTTGCTTTGACTAGTTGGTAAATGAAAATTGTGATATTTTCTGATGTAAATCAGCTACCACACTCTCTTAATCCATGTGTTATGTATTTGTGGTGTGTTAGAAAAGAGATGACATGTGGCCTTATTGTCACTTTCTTGATCTCACACCTCATCACTTCTTTTTTCTTTTTCTTTTCTTGTTCTCTTTCCACCAATTTCTCTTAATAATAAACCCTAGATGCTCATGTAGGGTTTTTCATCTCATTACGTATTTAATCCATAATCCATTTCACGTTCGCTTTATCGCTTAATCTCGTTGTAAAGTTCTAACGATTCTTAAAACGTTCATTGTACTAACTCAGGGGTTTTCGTTCTAAATCCTTAAATCACCTTAAATAAATTAATAAAATATAAATCCTTGAATCCTTGATTTAAATAACTCACTTGTATTGATCGCATTGATATGCTCTTCACAGCTCAGTCAAATATTCCATAAAAATAAAGTTTGGAATTTCTGAATTTCGATCGAGTTTACAAACACTTATTTACCTCGTAGATTACTAATATAACTTCGAAATATCCGTTTCCTATCCCGTACATAGGGTGACATGAAAAATTTCTTAATCCTCAAAAATTACTATTCATCCATGATTTCACTATTCATCCATGCAAATCACTATTCATCCCTCAAATGAAAATTTTTCTCAAGTACAAAAATTTGGGTTATTACAGGGCCCCTCCCTTAGAAGTAAAGAGGGAGGATTTGCTTGTGATGTGGAAATCATATCCACATCTAGAGATAGAGGTGGTGAATTTGGATTATGTGGTGTGCTTGTAGAAAGAGATTGGGGCTGTGACTCCACATTTACTGAAGCCACATCAAACTGAATTTGAGAAAGTTCAATCACTGAAGATTGAACTGTTTGTGAACCCTGTGCACCCAAAGTAACTTTATGTTTCTTCTTTCTTACAAAGGTTTTGGTTGGTGAACTTTGGCTGGTGGTGTCCCTTACCCTCTTGTGCAATGTTCCTCGTTGGGAGCTCTTTTCAATAACAACACCCTGTTGGGAGGATGCTTCTAGGGATGTGCTAAATTCCTTTTCAACATTAACAGTCTTTTACGAGACTGCAATATTGCTAGGCTGGGACTCACTTTTTTCTCCAACCTTATCCTTAGGGTTTCTTTGATGTTCACCCTGTCCCTCACCACTCACAACCACCTGTTGTAATAACCCGAATTTTTGTACTTGAGAAAATTTCTATTTTATGGATGAATAGTACTTTGCATGGATGAATAGTGATTTTGGGAATTAAGAAAATTTTCACGTTACCATATGTCCAGGACAGGAAATGGATATTTCGAAGTTATACGAGTAATCTACGAAGCAAATAAGTGTATGTAAACGCGATCGGAATTCAGAAAATCCGAACTTTGTTTTTATGGAAAATTTGATCGAGCAGTGAAGAGCATATCAATCTGATCAAGACAAGTGAAATATAATGTTAAGGATTCAGGGATTATATTTTTATTAAATATGATTTGAGGATTTAGAACGAAAACCTTCGAGTTAGAATAACAAGCGTTCGAGGAATCACTAGAACTTTGTATCGAGATTAAGTGATGTGTGGTTATAATGTAGATATTTTGCTTCATATTAATCCTCATTAGCCTTGTTTTATGATGCTTTGGTCCTGTATAAATAATTTTAATTTTTATTTAACTTATATGGATGCTAAGTGGGTGTTTTCTATGTTTGTAGGAGCTTCCAAAGGAGTAAGTTGTTGGGGACAAGAAGGCATGCTGAAAGGAGGCAAAACGTAGAGAAAATGGGGCCTGAGCTTAGGCTCAGGGGCCCTGAGCAGATTAGAATTCTCACTTTTTGGAGTCATGGGGCCTGAGCCTCGAACTCAGGGGCCTTGAGGGAAGCTTCAACAAGCTAAGGGGGCCTGAGCATCACATTCAGGGGTCTTGAGCTGGATAAAAATAGATTTTCCTATTTAATTGTAATTAGTTTTTAGTTGCCTTGTATGATTTTAAAAAGCCCATCCAAATATATATAAATATTTGTATTAGGTTTTTGAGAGGAGATATCATAGATAGCCGTATTACAGACACACGTAGAGATAGTGATAGAGAGAGAGGGTAGAGAAACACTTGATAGCGAGATTGGAAGAAGGAGTGAAGGGATTCATCTAGACTTCAAAGGAACTATTCAAGTTGTATTCTTTGTACTTCAATTCTTAAACTCATGGTTTGCGTTATTAATTCATATTTTATTTATCTTATCATGAGTAGTTAATCCCTTTATCCAAGAGTTGGGTGGTATTCGTTGGCTTATTGAGTTTATTTGATTGTATTGTGATCCTATTGGTTTGTTAATCTGTCTTTGAGAGCTTTATACAATTAGAAGAGTCTTGAAGTTTTAGTTGAATCTATAGGAATTATAATGAATCGGGAGAGGAGTTGTAATTCTAGTACATGATATGATAGACACAATTTAAGTATTAATTTGGGAGATTGATATGCGAATTCTGAAACTAAAAATCCTTGGTTCTTAATAGTCTATAGTAATAATTTGATTGACCATGGGAGTGGTGATTACAGGATGATTGTAGGAACTGTAATTTACATTGGGAGAGGATTTTCTAAACATTAGAATGATTGTTTTTAGCAAAACAAGAGACATAAACTAGACGTTCATGATAGCCAATTGAAGAACCCTAATTCTTGGATTGTTTTCTCTCATACATATTATATAGTTTTTATTTATTTATTACATTAACTTAGTTGATAATCAAACACATCCACAAATTATTCTCCACACTTCCGAATTGTAAGAAATAAAAGACTTGAGATTGACATTGATATCAGTCCTTCCCTATGAACGAAACTCTATTAAATACACATCAACAAATGGCGCCGCTGCCGGGGAAGGCAGAAATATTGATTTTGAGTTAATTGTTTCTTGTAGTTTGGATTTTATCTTTGTACATAGGTTTTTTTCTTTCTTTTGCCTTTTTGGGTGTGTCTACAGGTTTCTTTGAAGAACCTAGAGCAAGCTTTTGAGTTAGAAAGACGATATGGATAACAACTATGGTTGGAATAACGCTCAGAATTTCTTCTACAGTCAAGAACGATATCAAGACTTCAGTCCTTTCCAACAATTCAATGCTTTTGAGGATTTTAATCCATATTAGGTGAATTCGTTCCATTCTGAGAACTCATATTATGCTCCGTACCCTCCTAGCACAGATTTTTCATGTGCCTTTGAAAATCAATATTATGATCCTTATCCATACATGTGCAATGATGTTGATACAAGCTTAATTCATTCAAATCCTTCTTTACATTCTTTGGGACCTTTTAAACACTTTGATGACCCAACTTTTGAGGTTGCTAATAATAGTGATATTCCATGTGAACCAGAATCAATAGGTTGGTACGAGGAGAATGCTAAAAGTAATAGTTTTATTATGGAAGTTCAACTTGTGATGCATAATGGTTGCCTTCAAGTTCCTCCTTGTGTCAATTTTCCAATGATCGGTGATTCATGTTTAGCAATTAATGAAAATTTTGTGTTTGATGAGTCTGCTGGTTTAGTTGATGATTGTCCCATGCGTGATAATGATAATTTGGATGCAATTGAAACTCTACCGAATCTAAAAAATATTGTTGAGCTTAATACATTGGTAGATGAGATAAAAATTGACGAGTGTCCATTTATATATAAGAAGGAATTAAAGATTGATGAAATTGTAAATCTTGCTTTGGAGTATAAAGATCCAATTTGGGAAGAGTTTATGAATCGTACTTGTGATGATTATTCTAACGACTTTTCTAACTATTTTGATGTTTCCAAGTCTCTCAAGCACGTGGAGATCATAAAAATTTTCTTACATTTTTATGGATCAAAGGTATGTCGACACATCATACAGTTGTTAATGATTCGTAAGTATGTACATTTGTTTGCTTTTTCTCCTCACTAGTATTACTTTGTGTAAATAAGTCGAGCTAGTGACAATAAACAAGCGCTTCTTGGAAGGCAATCCAAGATTTTGATACTAATTTGTTATGGATTGTGATGTTGTTCCTTGGGGACAAGGAACATGCTAAGTTGGGGGGTGTCTCTTTAGTAGTATTTGTGTGGAGTATATGGTGGAGTAGTAGTAGTGTCATTAAAAAAAATTGAAAATTAAAAATCACAAAAATAATTCTAGCCTTGTGAAGATTACTTGTTGTAAGTTAGCTTGATACACCCATGCATGCTATAGAAATCTTGTGTTATTGACGCTTTTGATTGAGAAGTGATATGCTTTGCTCTTGTGCACACACATACATTAGTAAATTGAAACTAGTAGACTAAGTGAATGCTGTAAGTAATTAGAAGGACATGAATATGTGCAAGATGATTTGGTTTGCATGCTTTGAGTACAAGTAGGTGTATTAAAGAGACATTTTGTTTGGGATTGACTATGTTTTGCCACCAAGTGAGCTTTTGAGCCTGCATATCTTTTGCATCTTATATTCGTTTGCTTGAGTGTCCACATGTTGTTTGCATTACTAGCACTTGTTTGAGACCTTTCTTGAAATGCATGACATTATTTGATAATAACATGATAAAGGCATTTAGGGATAACCTCATATTTCCTATATTACCACACGATGTATACATGATTAATTAATTAACCCGTTGAGCTTAATCATATTTTTTCGGTGACACACCACATTACTTGCATAGACCTTTTTCTTGTATTGGCCTTACTTTAGCTTGAACCCAAATTGTCAAAGGCTAGTAGAGTGTTTGAGGAAGTAAAAAGGTGTGCAAAAGGGGGGTTTATTGATGGTCATTACGTTGGAAGAATATGGGGTATGGTTGTTTACTTTTTAGTCGAATATTGTATTAATATCATGGGATCATTGTACTTGTTTATATTTAGCTCTCGAAAAAAATAGAAAAAAAACAAAAACAAAAAAATAGAAAAAAAAGGAAAAAAGGGGAAAAAAATTATTTATATGAGAGCATACTTATGTTTGTGTGATCCTTATTTGTTCGACTATTCAAGTTATTTGTTGGAAGAATAAAAAATTTCAAGTGTGGGTATGACAGATAAGGAGTTGAATGGTCTATTTTGTTGGTTACTAGCCTTTGGCACTTCACCTTTTTTTGGCTTTACTTGACATACCTTGTCCCTAGCCCCACCCGAATAAAGAACTTTTGATTATCATCAGTGGTGTATGTTGTGTTAAAGTTAGATTGATGCAAAATGTCAAGCATGCTTATGATTTTGTTGGGATTGAGCGATACACATACCCTGTTTTTGAGTGAATATTCTTTTGTGAGTGAAAGGTGAGTAATTACTTGTTTTTACATATGAGGTCCCGAGTTTTGACTCAAAGATGTACTCTTGTGAGCTTAGCATGATTACCAACTTATTCTTACACTTGACATGGACTTTTGAGAACTTATGCATATTCTTTAAGTAGACTATGTGAATACTTGTATCTTCAACACCAAGGCATCACATATTCACTTTGATTCTTAAGTTGATGTGGCATGAGAGGACTTGTATGTGTGGTGTTGTATTTGAATTCAATCTTTTTCAAGAGCTAGATGGATTTTGTAGGTACATTCACTATAGGCCCTCACGAGACCTCACTCATCCACTAAGGCTACCTAGGGGTTTAAATGGCTTGTTGCATATGCCAAATACAGCCGTGATCACCTACGGAAGTGGTACTAGTTAGTTGTATATAGTTATATTAAATTAGTTTTACTCGAGGACGAGCAAAGGCTAAGTTGAGGGGTATTTATTTGATGTATGGTTGTAATGTAGATATTTTGCTTTATATTAATCCTCATTAGCCTTGTTTTATGATGCTTTGATCCTATATAAATAATGTTTATAGTTATTTAACTTATATGGATGCTAAGTGGGTGTTTTCTATGTTTGTAGGAGCTTCCAAAGGAGTAAGGTGTTGGAGACAAGAAGGAATTCTGAGCATATTAGAATTCTCACTTTTTGGAGTCATGGGACCTGAGCCTCGAACTCAGGGGCCTTGAGGGAAGCTTTAGCAAGATCAGGGGGCCTGAGCATCAGATTCAGGGGTCTTGAGCTGGATAAAAATAGATTTACCTATTTAATTGTAATTAGTTTTTAGTTGCCTTGTATGATTTTAACAAGCCCATCCAAATATATTTAAACATATGTATTTGGTTTTAGAGAGGAGATATCATAGATAGCCGTATTACAGACACACGTAGAGATAGTGATAGAGAGAGAGGGTAGAGAAACACTTGATAGCAAGATTGGAAGAAGGATTGAAGGGATTCATCCAGACTTCAAAGGAACTATTCAAGTTGTATTCTTTGTACTTCAATTCTTAAACTCATGGTTTGCATTATTAATTCATATTTTATTTATCTTATCATGAGCAGTTAATCCCTTTATCCAAGAGTTAGATAGTATTTGTTGGCTTATTGAGTTTGTATGATTGTATTGTGATCCTATTGGTTTATTAATCTGTCTTTGAGAGCTTTATACAATTAGAAGAGTCGCGAAGTTTTAGTTGAATCTCTAGGAATTATAACAAATCAGGAGAGGAGTTGTAATTCTAGTACATGATATGATAGACACAATTTAAGTATTAAATCGGGAGACTGATATGCGAATTGTGAAACTAAAAATCCTTGGTTCTTAATAGTCTGTAGTCATAATTTGATTGACCATGGGAGTGGCGATTAAAGGATCATTGTAGGAACTGTAATTTACCTTGGGAGAGGATTTTATAAACATTAGAAGGATTGTTTTTAGCAAAACAAGAGACACAAACTAGACGTTCATGATAGCCAATTGAAGAACCCTAATTCTTGGATTGTTTTCTCTCATACATATTATATAGTTTTTATTTGTTTATTAGATTAACTTAGTTGATAATCAAACACATCCACAAATTATTCTCCACACTTCTGAATTGTAATAAACAAAAGACTTGAGATTGACATTGATATCAGTCCTTCTCTGTGAACGAAACTCTATTAAATACACATCAATATTAAGTGATACAGCGAACGCGAAATAAATTATGGAACGAGACTAGAATCATGCATGATCATCTAGGGTTGATTAATAAGTGAATTTGGGTGAAAAGAAAACAAGAAAAGAAAAAGAAAAGAAGAAGTGATGAGGTATATGATCAAGAGCAAGACAACAAGGCAACACATCATCACATTTCTAGTACACCACACAAGCATTACAAGTGTATTTAGAGGGTTTAATAGCAGGTTACACATCACAAATATCTCATAAAACTCAATCAACAACTAGTCAAAAGAGATTAAAGTGAGAAAAAAGCAAAGAAACCACCACCACCTCCATTTTATTCCATTCGGCCCTTCCAAGAAATTCAAAATCAAAACCCTAGCTTCCAAACTTTGTTTTTCATGATCTGTGGCTTAAATGAAAGCTAATAAGGAGACTAAGGTATGGTTGAAGTTTGAGCTTCAAAATTGTATCCTAGCTATGTCAAATATCCATTCCAAGATGAGCATGAATAGTAACTTACATTGTTTTCTTGTTTTGATCTTAAGGTTTAAGCTTTGTAAAGGTTATCTAAGGCCTGGTAAGTGATTATAAACACTTGATAGTGTTGTTAAAGCTTCCAAGAAGGTAAAACCCTAACCCACCCTTTGAGGTCATATGAGTTTTGATGCTTGTTTTGATGTTTTATGAATAAGAGATCATGTTTAAGTGATATAGTGGTTGTTTGGATTTATAAATGTGTAAAATGATTGGGTATTGGATTTGAATGTTACCACTGACCTTAGTGATGTAAAATGGATGTTGGTTAATGTTGAGGAGATATGGGTTGCTTTAGTTGGTTGTTTGGAGTAATCGAAAAATGGAAAGAATTTATGGTTGTAAAGATATGGTTGTCTAGTTTATTTCACCGCAAGAATCATGTCAAAAGGATTTACGGTTTAAGAGTTATGCTAGTTTTATTGAAAGTGGTTCGAGAAGTTTTATCGCAGACATGTAACCACTTTGATGCTAAGTCCGAGACCATTAAATGAGGTTAAGAATTATGGAACTTGGTGATAAAATGTTGAAGACAGTTACTAAGGGTTGTGCGAAGGTTTCGTATTAAAATTTTTATTTTTCAGTTTTATAAAAATGCATAAGCCAAGGTTGCGCAAGTGAAAACCCCTAAGGACACGACTTAGAAATCAAACGTATAAGTGGTTAAGTATAACATGAATTCGAAGATCGATTTAAACCCAAACTTACAACTTAAGCACTTGACGATTAATATGGACTTAGTATGAGTCTAGGGTGAGCCAATAATGCCTTAGTTGTATATCGTTTAAGTATACAAGTAATGAGTTATAAGTGGATCGTCTAGGGGATTAATCGTGCGTTCTTGATTTTGTTTAGATTATCGGACATCGTCGCGAGCCCCTACTACGACCAGTGTACCAGGGAAGTTTTCTAAACCTATACTTTCGAAGTATTGTTGGATAATGCTGCTTTTGCCATGTATAGTATTATACCATTTTGAGATTATTGTTCTATCGTGTTTAATTAAGTTTTGATTCTTGGTTTATATACTAGCTTCTAGATAAATAGTTATAAACCGGTTTACCTTGTAGCTCTAGGGATAAGAGCATACCTGTTGTTTCGACTCTAGATCGGGAGTCAGTATTTTGAGATTGTCAGGGACAAGATTGATATTCACTTTGAATAATGTTTTTCTTTCATAAACATTATTCGTATATCCATAAAGTATTAATTTCTTGGAATCGATTCTAGAAATATTACTCGAATAATTCTTTTATTTTCAGATGATTATTTTAAATCATTATCTTATTTTTGAGATTTATTTAATAAATATTATTTGAATATTTATTAAATCTCTTTAAATGATTCGAAGTTCGTACTATTTAGTTAAAAATTATTCGAGGTCTTTAAAAATTATTTTAAATATTTTTTTGACCTTCAAGAATATTTTCAAAATTCTGAGGATTCCCAAATAATTATTCGTGATTATTATCAGCACACTTGAGCCATCTATAAGCTTTTAATTCCATTCAGACTGGGAATCCAGAGTTCGTAAGTCATTGCTGGTTCTTTTTTATCAAGATCTTCAAGTGTATCCAAAGAATATAACCCTATTACTATTAAGGGTTTCCAGTTTCGTTAAAAGGGATATAAGATTCAATCTTGATTTCGTATGAACCATTCGTTGTTCAAATTGTGATTCCAGCCGAAGGCCAGCGAAAAGTTTCGGTCAGCTTCCATTTAATTCCGGAAGTAACCAAAGGATACGAGTAAGATCTGCTAACGGGTAGAAACCTGGGGAACTTAAATTTATTCAGTTCCAGGTTTGCAGATTCGTTCAGAGTCAAGAACTGGGAAAACGGAGTTAGAGACGAAGGTAGCGCACCGTCCATCAACAACCCTGATGAGGTTGGGGCAGACTGGGAAACCGGATTATCCCCTACATGTAGAAATCTTGATCACGTGAGCCCTATGCATATCGATTAATCATCGAGTAGGGGTGCGCCTGGGAAATTCCCGCAACAAGTTCTTGTCAATTCTCTTTCGTACGAAGCATTGTTCATTCTATCCGGCAGTATCTAAAACTACGGATCTTGTTTTCCCAAGGGGAGTCTTTGCATCCAGTTTCTATCCAATCCCGTTAAGGGTGAATATTTGAATTTTCAATAATGGGTGCATGTTTATAAATTGATTCGGTAGATGTGAGCTTCATATATCTTTCATATAAGATAGTATTTGATAATTAAAGTACTAGGATCGTACTATTTTTGAATATTTTCCGGTAAAGGAAATGATTTCTCTATTTAGATGTTTTGACAATTCTTGTCTTATACCAGCTTATACTGGACTTTCATTCATGGGCAGATTATGCCATACTTTATTTACCTTGCTGAGCTTTCACTCACTCTTGCTATTGTTTTATATATTATATAGCAGCTAAGCGAGATGCCAAGGATCAGGCACACAGCCCACAAGCAAGTGGGAAACACAAGCATTTCCGTGAACAGTTTATGACAGTGATTCCCGAGGAAGTGAAGACCAGGTGAATCAGTCTGTAACTTTTGTTAGACCGTCTTATCTATATACATGACTTATGTAAGACTATATTCGGTTAAACATTTGGGTTTGTAATATCTATATTTTATTCCGCAAATAATGTAGTGTGTCATTTCTGAGACTCTAACCAGTATGAGTGTTTGTATATTGTGGGGTCATGAGCAGGTGTATTGTGAATGTTTTGGGTAATACAAGTATATCGAGGAATAAATGGATCGTGGCTACCATAGATCCCTGACCCCGGATCTGGGGGTGTCATACCTGTTCACTCCCCTCAGAAGTTATGGTAGTTTTTACAACAAGTGCCTTTTGGGAAACACTTGAGGTTGGTTTCTTTGATTTGGATTTAGAGTTATGTTTGGTTCCTTGGGTATCAACACTCAATGGCAAAGAAACTTGAGATTGAGTAGGAAAATCAGGGTTAGAAATTGTTACCTCAATGATTGGTAAGTTCATTTGGTCAGCTTGCTGTTTGAAAAATGTCCTCTTGAATTCATTAAGTCAAGATCAAATAGACTTGTTACTGAAAGCATGTGATATTCAGATATATGTTGAAACAATTCTCTTGAAACAGCTAAGTCATGATCACAATTGTGAATGTCATGTTAATCATTTTACATTAAACAAATAGCATATTTTAATCAAGTAGATGAGTACATATAAGAATGGCACATAAGAGATAATTAGCAAATAATGAACTCAGTGAGGGAATAAAAGCAACTTTCATTTAGATAAAAGAAAAACATAAATCATCCATTCAGTACAAAAGCATGATTAAAACCAAAACAAAGAAAAAATAAACAGAAGCCCTATTTATCCTAAGAACTAGGAGGGTCTTCTATGTTCTCCTTCTTCTTGGCGGCAGAAGCACGGCGAGAGAAGATCCTCGACATCGTGACAGCAAGGCCGATGATCCTCTCTTGCTCCTCCAGCGCCCGGAGCCGCTCCAACTCTCTTTCTTCAGCTTCTCTGGCTCTTGCTTCAGCTTCCAGTTCTTCCTCAATGACAAGGTTCATGAGCAGGAAGCTCCACTCTACCTCCTACTCGTAGGTAACCTTCTTGAGGATGTCGTCAAGAACTCGATTAGCAGGATAGCTGATTCCATCGACTACCATGGAGGACGAACGGTAGTCAAAGAGAATCTCATCTACATATCAGAAGTGCATGAAGAAGTCCATTGCAGAAAAGTGAAGTGGAATTTGAAGAGACAATGATTTGAGGAGAGAAAGGGAATGATGGAATGAGAAAAGGTTGTAACTGGATGATGGTGTTGGGAATATGAAATGATGAATAGGCACACCTATAGATACTAGTTATAGTTACATGCAAGCTTAGTCTAGACAAGTAATCTCTCTCTTAGATTCCCTAGAAAGTGTCATGATTAATCCTATTTACCCTTTTAAAACAAGTTAATAGAAATACCCAAGAATAATAGGACAATTTCTAAGAAATCAATTAGCACATTTAGCACATAAGCATGCAAGCACAAAGACCAAGAAAAAATATTCATTCATGAAATGGTAAATAAGTTTTGACAGCACAATCATGACCGAAAGAAAAATAAAAAAACTAAGGTAATTAGCCAGCGGATAAAAGAGTAGATTCTCGAGAAGCGAGTTTTCCATTGACATGTATTATTGGACTAATACACCCAAAGAGAAACTTATCACCCACCGAGTTAAATAAAGAAAATAAAATAAAATCCAGAAAAGTGTTTGAATATTAACGGATAATGAATATATCCGTTGATCGGCGAATTTTGACTTAGACAAAATTCTGTGCCTTTTCTTAAGAAAGAAAATTCAACCTATTTCTGGCTGCTTAACAACATGCAAATAACTAAGATGGATTAGGAGAGATTCAGCATACCTAGCTCACTTACCAACCTTGTGAATGTTGATTCATCAAGTGGCTTGGTAAAGATATCTGCAAGTTGTTTTTCACATGGAACAAAGTGAAGTTCCACAGTTCCCTCCATCACATGTTCTCTGATGAAGTGATATCTGATGTCTATGTGCTTGGTCCTGGAGTGTTGCACTGGGTTCTCAGATATAGCAATAGCACTGATGTTGTCATAGAAAATTGGAATATTTTCAACCCTTAGACCATAGTCAAGAAGTTGATTTTTCATCCACAAGATTTGGGCACAACAGCTCCCAGCTGCAATGTACTCAGCTTCTGCAGTAGAAGTAGAAACCGAATTCTGCTTCTTACTAAACCATGATACCAGCTTATTCCCTAAGAATTGACAGGTACCTGTGGTACTTTTCCTATTAATTTTGCAACATGCATAATCTGCATCTGAATAGCTAATTAGATTAAAACCAGAATCTTTAGGGTACCAAATGCCAAGGTTTGGTGTTGCCTTGAGATACCGAAAATCCTCTTAATAGCTATTAAATGAGATTCCCTGGGATCAGCTTGGAGTCTAGCATATAAACAGGTAGAGAACATAATATCAGGTCTACTTACTGTTAAATATAAAAGTGAGCCAACCATGCCCCTATAACTTGAAATGTCCACTTTCTTCTCCTTAGTATTCAATTCAAGTTTAGTGGCAGTGGCCATGGGTGTTTTTGCAAAAGCACAATATAGTAAGTTAAACCTTTTCAACAGATCATAAACATACTTAGATTAGCTCAGAAAAATACCATCACTAGCTTGCTTTACTTGCAAACCAAGAAAGTAAGTTACTTCACCCATCATGCTCATTTCATATTTACTTTGCATAAGTTTGGCAAACCTTTTGCAAAGCTTCTCATCAGTAAAACCAAATATTATATCATCTACATAAATTTGAACAAGAATCATAGAGCCATTGACATTTCTATAAAAGAGAGTTTTATCAACAGTACCTCGAGTGAAGTGATTCTCTATGAGGAACTGTGAGAGAGTGTCATACGAGGCTCTTGGTGCTTGCTTCAGGCCAAAGAGTGCTTTGAGAAGATAATAGACATATTCTGAAATGTCCGGATCTTCAACCAGGAGGTTGACTCACATATACCTCATCTTCCAAAATGCCATTCAGAAAAGCACTCTTGACATCCATTTGATAGTGTAAGAACCCTAATTTTTGGTAATATTTCCTTTTATTTAATATCTTGTGACATTATCATTATGGAACCTTTCTAGTCATCCCTGTTGATTTATAGAATTGATTGTCCGAGAAACTGCGTTGTTGCACTTATGATGTAAGATATACAGAGAGATTGTGAAGGCAAGAGTCCTGTTGTTAGTAATATTTATAAAACTTGGAATTTGTGAATGGTTAGAGTATTAAAGGATTTATTAAGAATTATGACGAGGAATTATGGACATTCGAGGAATTTACACAATTAGTACTTAAGGAATTATAGGTGAAATCTCTATGCGACGAAATATTATTACGAGAGAATAATTAAGATACGATACGAAGTAAGGATTAAATGACAAGCATTGGTGGGAGAATAATATTACAAGGAAAGAAATTACATGCAAGTGCCATGTAACTAGCTAGTTAGGAAAAGAAACTAGAAAACATAAAAGTAGAAGTGAATAGTGACTTGTATGATGGGTGATGTACTTAGGGGACAATAGGGCATGGGAGGTAACCTACACTCTACCTTGGCAACATGTGACTACTCCTATTAACCACAATAATACATGACCTACTTAGCATTTCTTTTACCATTCAAACAAAACAAAAGAAAAACACTCCCCCCCCCTTGAAACTTGCTCTCGGCCGAACCACAAAGGGAGAGAGGGAGAGATTTTCTCTCCAACATTTCTTCATCTACAACCTTGATCAAAAATCCTAGGGCTCCCTTGCATCATAATAGAGGTATGGTATCAATTTCATAGCCTTCCATCCATTGGTTCTTGAGATATAAATTGTTGAAAGTTTAGAAAAGTGTTAACATAAGTTGTTATCTTTTAGATCTTGAAGGATTAAGGTTTGTGAGGGCTCATCCAAGTGTTCTTAGTTGTTGTAAAGCTCATTCAAGGTCTTTAGCTACTCAAGAAGGTATAAAATCTCAAACCACCCTTGGTTATGTGTTGTTCATATAGTATGGTAGTAGATCCATGTGTTTTAGGACTTATCTTGAATGTATATGTATTGGATAGCATGGATCTTGGGTTTTGATGTTGAGAATGTGATTTTTATGACTTTGGTTAATATATATATCTCCATGAGTGTTATGAGTCATGATCTAAGTGTAGTAAGTGGTGAATATGTTATGGAAGTATGAAAAAGGGTTGATCTAAGTGACTTGAGCTTGCTGAGTTTGTCCAGGAACTTTGATCTGTGTTGTAGCACGATTTTGAACCCCCAAATGATGTCCCCTGATGTCCTACCTTATATTTTTGGAAAGATAATTGAATGTAGTTTCTGGAAATGTAAGATTCATAGCTAGGTGATGTGTGGATTTTTAGTTATGGCCGGAGGAGTGAATTTTGTTTCTGGACTAAGTACATGTATGCTTTTACCCCTTGAACTTAGATTGAAAAGTTTTCTTCGGACAACGACTCTAGCAATAGAGGTCGTGGCGGTCCGTATATACTATTGACCGGGGAGCGGTATATTATTATATCGTATCTATATTGCGAAAACCCGAAGGGTCATTCGGGTGGTATCGTATATTCAAATAACTATTATTATATCTTCGTAAATACTCGAAACCCTATCTTGGATTAAGAGTTTATTTTATCGAATAATTATTTTATTAATTATTAATATTAAATCTTAAAATATTATTTATTAATTATTGTTCGTTCTTTAAAGACAAAGCTAATCCAAGATACTTTTAATACTTCAAACTCGAACTCATTTGAACTCAGAACACTTTCGAAAACCCCCGGTCAGATTCTGCTTCTTGTATGATTTCAAGAATCATCGGTCGACTGATTTCGGACCTCAACTACTCTGTTTTCAATCAAAATCAAGTTTTAAAAGAAAAGAAAAAGGGACTCTGGCAGGTGTGGGAATCGTTGACGAACGATTCCCGGGATGTGTAAGCGGCCGTGAGCCAGGCGGTCCATCACTTATTATTCCGGCCCAGGTGTTGCCGAAGGATGATTACGGATGTAGTTTTCATCGAGGGTGATTACGGATGTAGTTTTCACCCGAGGGATAGTTACGGACGTAGTTTCTATCCTTCTACCGGTAGAGAAGACCCGCGGATTATTGGACTTGGATGTGGCGACTGATCATCGTCAATCCTCGTCAGGTTTTTATGTTTTCTTTAAGTCCCATTCCTCCATTTTGGAAAAATGCTTTGACACTGCTTCTTAGGCTTTCGTGCCAAGTTGCTGATAGTGTTTTATTTTGATGAGAAAGATGTTGAATCAATGCAGTATCTAGAACTGCAAGCTAATTTTGAAACCAAGGGCACATATTGTTGCACCTTCGAGATTTATCAACTATGACAAGTGATTTTATAACTGATTGAAACAAACAAGTATATCAACTGCCAATCATATGAAATTTTATATTGCTTATCTTATACGTATATTTTTTGCTGAGCTAGTTGCTCACTCTTGCTTGTTTTCAAACTTTACAAACACAACAGCTAAGCGAAATGGCAAGACCCAGGCAGACTGTTCGAAAGCAGGTGACTAGGCCCGAGCCCCCACTTGAGATTCCACCGGTAGGCCCCATTAGCCGGATTGGTTGGGAGCTTTTGTTAGTACGTTTTATTTATCAGCATGACCTGTGCAAGGTAGTGTATCGTAACAAACTTTCAAGCCACCAACTTCGCTTCATATCGGAGTGTTGTTGGTAGCATAAATACTATTTAATTCGGTCTGTAATAACTCTGATAACCTTAATACTGTTTAATCAATGTGTGACGTTTCTGAGGCTCTAACCTGTGTGTGTGAGTGTGGTGTGAGTTTATTGTGGGGTCGATGGCTGTGTTATATATATTATGTGCAAGAGCAGGTATGGTATTAATGGAAAATGGACCGTGAGCGCCTAGATCTCCGACCCCGGATCTGGGGGCGTCACAGAAATGGTATCAGAGCGAGGTTACAATTCTCAGAAACGATAGTAATTTAAGAAAGCAACCCTAATAATAATAACAATAACGATAACCTTAATAACAACTTCAATAATACTTAGAACTCTCATCGAGTTGGTAGTCGGGTTATCGGATATAGCCCTGACTTTAAGGCCCGTGAGGGAACTACTCCTAAACCCTTCTTTTATGGTTAGTGACCCACTTTATTTCCCTTGTGTAGATGGATGAGATACCAGACCCTGAGGCTTTCGAGAGGGAGCATGATGAGGCCCTGATGCGAGAGACCGAGGACCCTGAGGAGGATATGGGTACTGACTCCGAGCTTGGCCCCTGGATTACAGTGATAGATAGTACTGATGATGAGGATCCCATTGAGGAGCCCTTTGAGCCTGAGCCCGAGCCAGAGCCTGTTACCCCATCTCCTGTAGCTACTGATGAGGAGAGTGTGAGATCCGGCGAGGGTCGTGTGGTGTCACCCCCACCTTCTCCACAGACATCTAGCCCTGTTTCATCGGACGGTGACTCTGAGGATGACACTTCTGGTGAGGAGGAGCTTGACCCTACCCCTGCTACTGCTCCTGCTCCTGCTGCTGCTGCTGCACCTACTCCTGTTCCTGTCATACCACCTCCACCGATGGACCTACCCCCAGTGTCGGGTACTGAGCATTTTTATGTGGTACAGTTCCTGACCCGAGACTTACTATCTGCAGAGGCCCGACTTAACGAGGCGAGGCAGGCACTAGTGGAGGAGCGCGAGGCGCGCTTGAGGATCCAGGCTGAGATGAGGACTGCTGTTGCTAGGAGGAATAGGGCTCGACTCCACCGGATTGAGATGAGGAGTCGCGATAGGATTCTTGGTTTAGGGATCCGCGGGGGCGGAGTGATCCAGGCTAGGGATGCTAGGCGTGTTGTGCGTCGTGCATTTACCCGAGTGAGGACCTTGCTCCGTCGCGGCGCGGCCCCGTGATGTGTTACTGATAGCTCAGTCCCCTAGGTTCAGATGACATTAGTGTGTCGATTTTGCGGGATAGTTGACTTGTGCAGTGGTATCCTTTCTGACCAGGGGATGAGTAGACTGACCTACAGATATGTAGATGTGACTTCGGGTAGTATGTATGGATGTAGCCCTACTTTTGTGTAGCCTGACTATTCGGATGATGTATTGTACTTGTTCCACTTTTGCTAGACTTTGACATCGGAACTATGTATTTGGCTCTAACATCCAAACTTGTGATAACCCTTGTACCGTACTTATTTAGTTTCAGTTCCTTAATATTTCCTCAACTGCTCTACTTTCCGATGCCATGCTTTACTGTTTTGATATACAACTGTGATTATACAATTGCTACAAGCCACAAATACAACCATACTGTTTCAAAGTTACGATATGCGATTTCAAATTGTTTTCTACAACTTCCAAAAATGTTCCTACAATCTTTAAAAATAAATTTTTCAAAAAAAAAAAATGTTTTGAAATTTTTAAAAATATTTTTGAGGTTTCTAAATTTTGAAAACTCTTGTAAATGTTTTCGCATCCCAAAGGGATTTTTCCCCAAAAATGTTTGACATTTTATCTCCAACATCGGATTGTTAAAACTTTTGCACTTCCACCCTTATGAGGAGGAACGATACGCTCCTGACCCGTGCAAACGCTGTCAGGTAATTGGCAAACCCTAACCCCTCTCTTGTTTTATTATCAGAATCATGCCACCCATAAGAATGAACACTCGAGCCCACCCGATTAGTTCTGAGGGCCAGGGTAGCCACCATGGAGCCGGAGGCCACCAGAACCATGAAGGGGAGAATGTCAACCTGAGTGATAATGAGGGCAACGATCATAGCCTGTTTGATGACTCTGAGTATGAAGAAGAAGAAGCTGGTGATGATACCCGAGAGGTAGAACATCCTAGGGGAGGCCCTATGGAACAGTTCATGGAGTTACTTAGGCAGAACTTGGACCGACCCCCAGTTCAGCAACCACCCCAGAATGCTAATGCTAATGCTTTCCGGAACTTCAAATCCCTGAAACCCCCAGAATTTAAAGGAACTGCCGACCCTGTCGAGGCAAGGGCCTGGCTGAAGGAAATGGAAAAATCTTTCGAGATACTAGGTGTCGCTGAGGAGCAGAAGACTGTTTTCGCCACTTACCTTCTGAAGGGTGAGGCGAACTATTGGTGGGAAGCTAAGAAGAATTTGGAAGGAAGAGGTGTGGTAACCTGGGAGAGATTTAGCGAGCTGTTCTTGGAGAAGTACTTTCCTAGGTTCATGGAGACACAAATGGAGCTAAAGTTTTTGGAGCTGAAGCAAGGAAACATGACGGTGGCCGAGTATGAGGCCAAATTTACTGAGCTATCGAGGTTTGTGCCAGAGTATGTGAACTCTGAAGCAAAGAGAGCCCGAAGATTTCAATTAGGGCTAAAACAATGGATTCAGAATCGTGTGGCGGTTCTTGAGCTGACAGACTATGCCACCCTGGTACAGAAAGCGTCAATTGTTGAAGCTGGAAGTGAACAGATGCAGAAAGAGAGAGAAGGAAAGAAGAGGAAGTTGGATAGCCGAAAGGGAAACTCTGCTGGTGGGAGCTTTCCGAGCAAATTTAAGCGAGGAACGATGTCCCAACCAAGCGGGAACTTTGGAACCAAGAGAGCTGAAAGTTGGAGTGTGGGCCAGGGCGGCCGACCACAGGGATCGTCTTACTCTACCCCATCCCGAGCCCAACCCCCAGAATGCAATAAATGTGGAAGGAAACATGCGGGTGTGTGTAACCTGCAAGATGTGAAATGCTTCAAATTTGGGCTGACAGGGCATTATGCTAACGCCTGTCGCGGAACTAGTAACAACCCGAGTGTCGGAGGTAATTGCTTCAAGTGTGGGAAACCCGGGCACCGAATGATGGAATGTATGTCCTCTGGGCCAGCTGCATCAAGAGTGAGTGGAACTGCTTCTAACAAGTCCCCTACTGCAAGGACTTTTAACATGACGGTGCAGGATGCCGTGAGGAACACGGATGTGATTGCAGGTACCCTATTACTCAACTCAGTTAAAGCAAATGTTTTATTTGATTCGGGAGCTACCAAGTCTTTCATATCTCTAGATTTTGTATGTCAGCTAGGCTTTAAGACTGAACCATTGAAAGATAGATTGCAAATAGAGATAGCTAATCATGAAATTATTCCCGTTAGCCGAGTATGTCCAGGTTGCGACCTAGAAATAGAAGGGCGACACTTTCGGGTAGACTTAATACCTTTTAAACTAGGGGAGTTTGACGTAATAGTAGATATGGATTGGTTAACAACCCATGGAGCTCAGATTGATTGTGTCAAGAAGAAAGTAAGTTTGAGACTGCCAGGGGACGAAGAAGTAGTATTTAGTGGGAAACGGCAAAGCCAAAAGTTCCTGACTATGATTCAAGCTAAGAAGCTGTTACGTAAAGGATGCGAAGCCTATTTAGCCTATGTGAAGGATACCAAGAAAGAGGCACCAAACCTACAGGAAATCCCTGTCGTCAATGAGTTCGCGGATGTATTTCCGGATGATCTTCCCGGACTACCACCCGATAGGGACATCGAGTTTGCTATAGACTTAGTTCCGGGTACGGCCCCAATTTCGAAAGCCCCATATCGGCTAGCCCCAGTAGAAATGAAAGAGCTGGCCACTCAGTTACAAGAGTTGTTGGATAAAGGGATGATAAGACCTAGTGTGTCACCGTGGGGGGCCCCGGTGTTGTTCGTGAAAAAGAAGGACGGCAGCATGAGATTATGTATAGACTACAGGGAGTTGAACAAGGTGACTATCAAGAATAAGTATCCCTTGCCCAGGATAGATGACCTGTTTGACCAATTGAAAGATGCAGTTTATTTCTCTAAGATTGATTTGCGGACCGGGTACCACCAGTTAAAAATCAAACCAGAAGATATACCAAAGACGGCCTTTCGCACCCGGTATGGACACTATGAGTTCCTAGTGATGTCATTTGGGCTAACGAATGCCCCTGCAGCTTTCATGGACTTAATGAATCGAGTCTTCAAGAAATACTTGGACAAGTGTGTTATAGTCTTCATCGATGATATCTTGATTTATTCCAAGACGAAGGAGGAACATGCAGAGCACTTGAGGATTGTATTGGGAGCATTGAGAGAAGAAAAGCTGTACGCTAAGTTCTCGAAGTGCGAATTTTGGTTGAAGGAAGTTCAGTTTTTAGGGCATGTGATTAGCGAACAAGGCATTCTAGTGGACCCAGCCAAAGTAGAGGCTGTAACAAATTGGGAGAGACCAACCACTCCGACAGAGGTGAGAAGTTTCATAGGACTGGCTGGCTACTATAGGAGATTTGTCCAAGACTTTGCAAAGATAGCAGCCCCTTTGACCCGACTAACTCGCAAGACCGAGAAGTTTGTGTGGACTGAAAAATGCGAAGAGAGCTTCCAAGAGTTGAAGAAGAGGTTGGTGACAGCACCAGTACTAGCCCTACCTGATGATAAGGGAGATTTTGTGATTTATAGCGACGCATCCCATAAAGGTTTAGGGTGTGTGCTTATGCAGCACGGTAAGGTGATTGCTTATGCGTCCAGACAACTTAAGGAGTATGAGATAAGATACCCCACCCATGATTTGGAATTAGCAGCAATAGTTTTTGCTTTGAAGATCTGGAGACATTATCTTTACGGAGAAAAGTGTGAAATCTACACGGATCACAAGAGCTTAAAGTACATATTCACTCAGAAAGAGTTAAACATGAGGCAGAGGAGATGGCTAAAGCTAATCAAAGATTATGATTGTGAGATTCATTATCACCCAGGGAAGGCCAATGTGGTGGCCGATGCACTTAGCCGAAAGGAGAAGCTTAAGATGATAACGTCAGTGGACTAATTGATCAAGGACCTTGAGAAACTGGAGATTGAAGTGAGGCTACCAGGAATTGGACAAGAGAGTCTAATGGAAATAAAAGTCCAACCACCGTTATTGGAGAAGATTAAGTTATGCCAGGAAAAGAAGATAGAAGAAGAAAAGAATTCGATGGAGAAAATTTTGACTGGCGAGGAAATTAAGTGTGAGAACGACGGGAATGGAATTATGAGGTACGCATCTAGGATATGGATCCCGAACGTTCAAGAATTAAAAGACGAGATTTTGCAAGAGGCTCATAGTTCGAGGTACTCAATTCACCCTGGAGGCACTAAGATGTATAGAGATCTGAGAGAATATTATTGTTGGCCTAATATGAAGAAGGACGTGGCAGAGTGGGTAAGTAAGTGTTTGACATGTCAAAGAGTAAAGGCCGAACACCAGAGGCCCAGTGGATTGTTGCAACCCTTAGAGATACCCGAGTGGAAGTGGGAGCAGATTGCGATGGACTTTGTGGTCGGATTACCAAGGACCAAGACAAATCATGATGCCATTTGGGTAATTATCGATAGGTTGACCAAGTCAGCACATTTTCTTCCAATCAACGAGAGATATACTGTCGACAAGCTGGCAGATATTTACTTAAAGGAGATTGTGGTTAGACATGGGGTTCCTGTGAGCATTGTATCAGATAGAGACCCAAGATTCAACTCCAGGTTCTGGAGAAGTTTTCAGGATTGTGTGGGGACCAAGTTAAACATGAGTACTGCATACCATCCCCAAACAGACGGACAGAGTGAGAGAACCATCCAGACCATCGAGGACATGTTGAGGGTATGTGCCATTGATTTTAAGGGAAGTTGGGATGACCACTTGCCGTTGATCGAATTTTCCTACAACAACAGTTACCATGCGAGTATAGGCATGCCCCCATATGAAGCTTTATACGGATGAAGATGTCGGTATCCCTTGTGTTGGGAAGAAGTTGGAGAGCGGAAGATTTTAGGGCCTGAACTAGTCCAACAGACAAGAGAAACTATCGAGCTCATAAGAGGACGGCTGGTAGCGGCCCAAGACAGACAGAAGAAGTATGCGGACCAGACCCGCAAGGGCAAAGAATATGAAGTAGGAGAGTTTGTGATGTTGAAGGTATCGCCGTGGAAGGGATTGATGAGATTTGGTAAGAAGGGAAAACTAAGCCCGAGATTTATTGGACCTTTTGAGATCTTGAAATGAGTTGGGAAGTTAGCCTATGAATTGGCTTTACCCCCGAGCTTACAGCAAGTACATAATGTGTTCCATGTGTCCATGCTACGACCCTACCATACCGACTTCCGACATGTGATAGAACATGATCAAGTGGATCTGCAACCAGACTTAACATATGTGGAGCAACCCGTAGAAATCATGGATTGAAAAGAACAGGTGCTGAGGAACAAGGTTGTCAAACTAGTGAGAGTCTTGTGGAGGAATCAGAATGTCGAAGAATCAACATGGGAACTAGAGAGCGCGATGCGTGAAAAGCACCCCCAACTGTTTTCAACCTGATTCCGGGACGGAATCCTTTTAAGGAGGGGAGGCTGTAAGAATCCTAATTTTTGGTAATATTTCCTTTTATTTAATATCTTGTGACATTATCATTATGGAACCTTTCTAGTCATCCCTGTTGATTTATAGAATTGATTGTCCGAGAAACTGCGTTGTTGCATTTATGATGTAAGATATACAGAGAGATTGTGAAGGCAAGAGTCCTGTTGTTAGTAATATTTATAAAACTTGGAATTTGTGAATGGTTAGAGTATTAAAGGATTTATTAAGAATTATGACGAGGAATTATGGACATTCGAGGAATTTACACAATTAGTACTTAAGGAATTATAGGGGAAATCTCTATGCGACGAAATATTATTACGAGAGAATAATTAAGATACGATACGAAGTAAGGATTAAATGACAAGCATTGGTGGGAGAATAATATTACAAGGAAAGAAATTACATGCAAGTGCCATGTAACTAGCTAGTTAGGAAAAGAAACTAGAAAACATAAAAGTAGAAGTGAATAGTGACTTGTATGATGGGTGATGTACTTAGGGGACAATAGGGCATGGGAGGTAACCTACACTCTAGCTTGGCAACATGTGACTACTCCTATTAACCACAATAATACATGACCTACTTAGCATTTCTTTTACCATTCAAACAAAACAAAAGAAAAACACTCCCCCCCCTTGAAACTTGCTCTCGGCCGAACCACAAAGGGAGAGAGGGAGAGATTTTCTCTCCAACATTTCTTCATCTACAACCTTGATCAAAAATCCTAGGGCTCCCTTGCATCATAATAGAGGTATGGTATCAATTTCATAGCCTTCCATCCATTGGTTCTTGAGATATAAATTGTTGAAAGTTTAGAAAAGTGTTAACATAAGTTGTTATCTTTTAGATCTTGAAGGATTAAGGTTTGTGAGGGCTCATCCAAGTGTTATTAGTTGTTGTAAAGCTCATTCAAGGTCTTTAGCTACTCAAGAAGGTATAAAATCTCAAACCACCCTTGGTTATGTGTTGTTCATATAGTATGGTAGTAGATCCATGTGTTTTAGGACTTATCTTGAATGTATATGTATTGGATAGCATGGATCTTGGGTTTTGATGTTGAGAATGTGATTTTTATGACTTTGGTTAATATATATATCTCCATGAGTGTTATGAGTCATGATCTAAGTGTAGTAAGTGGTGAATATGTTATGGAAGTATGAAAAAGGGTTGATCTAAGTGACTTGAGCTTGCTGAGTTTGTCCAGGAACTTTGATCTGTGTTGTAGCACGATTTTGAACCCCCAAATGATGTCCCCTGATGTCCTACCTTATATTGTTGGAAAGATAATTGAATGTAGTTTCTGGAAATGTAAGGTTCATAGCTAGGTGATGTGTGGATTTTTAGTTATGGCCGGAGGAGTGAATTTTGTTTCTGGACTATGGACTGCATTAAGTGACCCCCTTGTGAACCTTGTTTAAACACCTTAAAATATATTTGGGATCATGGAAAAATTTGAGAATGTAGGTAATGCAGTGGTGAAGACCTCCCAAAAGGAATTGGATTAAAATATGAATTTTTGGATTTTATAAAAATGCTAGAGTAAAATTAGCGCAATGGAAAAAGTCGATTAGTGGAACATTATTCTAGGGTTAGTGGTTATGATTCGAACGTGGTAACTAAATTAATTCGAGTAAGTGACGAGCGTAAACGAGTGATGACATGGACCTATAGTGGGGCTAGGGAGTCATAAGACGAAGTCGTTAAGTTAATTTCGTACCCCATTAAAACCCCGTAATTAAAGAGAAATTGTTAAGGTACTAACGAACGATTATTGTTTATGTATAGATCGTTCGAATCCGCACGCTCGACCACCCCAACCAAACCAAGGCAAGTTTACTTTTCAAAACTTATCCCTATACAAGGATTTTCACTGTTGTGTTTGTAGTTTTCAAATGATATCAAATGCTATGTTTATCGAAGTATTGATGCAATTGAGATTGAACAAGTACATGTATGCTTTTACCCCTTGAACTTAGATTGAAAAGTTTTCTTCGGACAACGACTCTAGCAATAGAGGTCGTGGCGGTCCATATATACTATTGACCGGGGAGCGGTATATTATTATATCGTTTCTATATTGCGAAAACCCGAAGGGTCATTCGGGTGGTATCGTATATTCAAATAACTATTATTATATCTTCGTAAATACTCGAAACCCTATCTTGGATTAAGAGTTTATTTTATCGAATAATTATTTTATTGATTATTAATATTAAATCTTAAAATATTATTTATTAATTATTGTTCGTTCTTTAAAGACAAAGCTAATCCAAGATACTTTTAATACTTCAAACTCGAACTCATTTGAACTCAGAACACTTTCGAAAACCCCCGGTCAGATTCTGCTTCTTGTATGATTTCAAGAATCATCGGTCGACTGATGTCGGACCTCAACTACTCTATTTTCAATCAAAATCAAGTTTTAAAAGAAAAGAAAAAGGGACTCTGGCAGGTGTGGGAACCGTTGACGAACGATTCCCGGGATGTGTAAGCGGCCGTGAGCCAGGCGGTCCATCACTTATTATTCCGGTCCAGGTGTTTCCGAAGGATGATTACGGATGTAGTTTTCATCGAGGGTGATTACGGATGTAGTTTTCACCCGAGGGATAGTTACGGACGTAGTTTCTATCCTTCTACCGGTAGAGAAGACCCGCGGATTATTGGACTTGGATGTGGCGACTGATCATCGTCAATCCTCGTCAGGTTTTTATGTTTTCTTTAAGTCCCATTCCTCCATTTTGGAAAAATGCTTTGACACTGCTTCTTAGGCTTTCGTGCCAAGTTGCTGATAGTGTTTTATTTTGATGAGAAAGATGTTGAATCAATGCAGTATCTAGAACTGCAAGCTTATTTTGAAACCAAGGGCACATATTGTTGCACCTTCGAGATTTATCAACTATGACAAGTGATTTTATAACTGATTGAAACAAACAAGTATATCAACTGCCAATTATATGAAATGTTATATTGCTTATCTTATACGTATATTTTTTGCTGAGCTAGTTGCTCACTCTTGCTTGTTTTCAAACTTTACAAACACAACAGCTAAGCGAAATGGCAAGACCCAGGCAGACTGTTCGAAAGCAGGTGACTAGGCCCGAGCCCCCACTTGAGATTCCACCGGTAGGCCCCATTAGCCGGATTGCTTGGCAGCTTTTGTTAGTACGTTTTATTTATCAGCATGATCTGTGCAAGGCAGTGTATCGTAACAAACTTTCAAGCCGCCAACTTCGCTTCATATCGGAGTGTTGTTGGTAGCATAAATACTATTTAATTCGGTCTGTAATAACTCTGATAACCTTAATACTGTTTAATCAATGTGTGACGTTTCTGAGGCTCTAACCTGTGTGTATGAGTGTGGTGTGAGTTTATTGTGGGGTCGATGGCTGTGTTATATATATTATGTGCAATAGCAGGTATGGTATTAATGGAAAATGGACCGTGAGCGCCTAGATCTCCGACCCCGGATCTGGGGGCGTCACAGATAGACTTTGAAATTGGCATGGTCTGTATAGGATAGAAAAATTCTAATTGCTTCCAACCTTGCTACAGGTGCAAAGGTCTCATCAAAATCAATCCCTTCTTCTTGATAGTAGCCTTTTGCAACCAATCTAGCTTTATTCCTTGTAACTATGCCATTTTCATCCATCTTGTTCTTGAATACCCACTTAGTGTCAATCACTGATTTGTCTTTAGGTTTGGGTACAAGCTTCCATACTTCATTTCTTTCAAACTGGTTTAACTCTTCTTGCATAGCTAAAACCCATTCTGGATCTAGGAGGGCATCCTCAACTTTCTTAGGTTCTTCTTTAGGTAGAAAACTGCTATACAAGCATTCTTCTTGAGTTGCCCTTTTAGTTTGAACTCTTGCATTTGAATCTCCAATAATGAGTTCAAATGGGTGATCTTTAGTCCATTTCCTTTGTGGTGGCAGATTCATTCTAGATGATGTAGCTTCATTCTCCCTGTGTTGATCATTCTGATTAGTTGTTGAGTGACAACTCTGAGATACTCCCCTTAAGTATGTGGCTCTCGAGGTTGGAGTTCTAACAGAGTGATCGATGGATAATTCCCTTTGTCTCCCAACGGGTATCTCAAAGTGATTTCCAACAGATGGGGTTTCATTAGCATCAACAAATGGTGTGCCACGCTCTTCACCTTGAGCATGCTGCAATCTCACACCAGTGGACACTGCTTCTTTATCATCTTCACTGCCTTCACCATTTATCTCATTTTCAAATGAGAGATCATCATGGAAACCTTCATCTACCAACCCTTGGATTTTATTATCATCGAAGACAACATGTACAGATTCCATAACAATGTTAAGTCTTAGGTTGTAGACCCTGTAGGATTTCCCAGCTAAATATCCAACAAAAATAGCTTCATCTGCCTTTGTGTCAAACTTTCCTGTGTTCTCACCTTGTTTTTTCAAGACAAAACATTTGCAACCAAAGACGTGCAGAAAGTTAATTGTTGGCTTCTTTCCTTTGAATAGTCGGTAGGGAGTCATGCCTCTTTCTTGATTGACCAAAGAGATATTCTGAGTATAGTATGCAGTATTGACAGCTTCAGCCCAGAAATATGTTGGCAACTTTGACTCTTCAAGCATGGTCCTTGCAGCTTCAATGAGAGTTCTGTTTTTCCTTTCTACTACACCATTTTATTGAGGAGTCCTTGGTGCAGAGAATTCTTGGATAATTCCTTGTTCTTCACAAAACTCCCTCATCACAGAATTCTTGAACTCAGTTCCATTGTCACTTCTCATCCTTCTAACTCTGAAAGAGGAATTGTTGTTGACTGTCCTGATATGATTGATAACGATTTCTCCCGCCTCATCTTTGGAGTGCAGAAAGAATGTCCATGTGTATTTAGAGAAGTCATCAACAATCACTACGCAGTATCTCTTCTTAGAGATTGACAATACATTGACTGGTCCAAATAGATCCATGTGCAGTAGCTGTAAGGGATGATCAATTGATGACATAGACTTGGATTTGAAAGAGGCCTTCTTTTGCTTCCCTTTTTGGCATGCATCACACAATCCATCCTTGGAAAAATCCAACTTTGGAATACCTCTGACTAAATCCTTCTTGACCAACTCATTCATTGCTTTAAAATTCAAGTGAGACAGTTTCTTGTGCCATAGCCATCCTTCATCTACACTTGCCTTGCTGAAAAGACATGTAGCAGTATTTGCACTTGTTGAATTGAAGTCAGCTGTGTACACATTTCCTTTTCTATTTCCTGTCATCACTACCTTGTTGTCATTTTTCTTGAAAACAACACAAGCTTCAGAAGTGAACCACACATTTTGACCTTTATCACATAGTTGGCTGATACTCAGCAATTTGTGCTTGAGACCATCAACTAGTGCTACATCCTCAATGACAACATTTCCTTGTGAAATCAAGCCGTATCCTCTAGTATATCCTTTGCTGTTGTCTCCAAAGGTAATGCTAGGACCAGATTTCTCCTCAAACTTAGTGAGTAGGGTAGAGTCTCCAGTCATGTGCCTATAACAACCACTATCCAGATACCAAAGACCCATTCTTTTTCCCTGCACACATTAAAACCAAATCAAGTTGATATTGGTACCCAAGTTTCCTTGGGACCTGCCTTGTTAGCTTTTTTCTTGCCCTTCAATTCCTTTCCACCCAAGAATTTAGATCGAGTTAAATCAGTCTTAACTCTAGGTGTAGGCCTTTGAAAACCAAGATTTGATACTTGCTCATATGCATTATAGATAGCAACATTAGGTATAGTCTGTGTAGGCATGTTATTCATCATCTATGGCATCTGAGGCACATTAAAAGCATGATAATATGGATTATGCATGAATGACATGTTAGCATATTGACTAGATGCATGAGCGGGTTGGGAATACATGTTAGGCATAGCATTCATAGCAGGGACAGGCAGAGGTAAAGGCATAGGAGCATTTTTCAAGTTTTTATAGTTAGCAGATAGATGATTAACACTACCATAGTTTACACATTCTTTCCTAGGTGCATACCTATCAGGAGTGTAATTGTTGTGTTTATTAATCCATACCTTGCCATTTCTGTTCTTTCTCCTACCTTTAGCCTTTTATTCAACTTTTTCTAACTTGTTTTTCAATTTCTTGTCAGACAAGTGGCCTATGATTGCTCAATCAACTGACTTTGTTTTGCTACACTCTCCTATTACAAAGTTTTTGCTGACGGGACCATATTGATTGTTCAATTTAATTAAGGTTGAGTTGCTGACACCTTTGGCTTTCGATGGATAATTTTGATCAGTATCCATTGATCGCTCGCTGTTCAATGGATAATCATTATCCATTGAAATATTGTCTGAAGCAGTCTCACCATCAACTCCTAACTTTGCTTCTTCTAATTTGCTAAAAGAATCAATCCCTTGGACACCACAAATTTCTTCAGTGGTGGCTTTAGATCTTTTCCACTTAGCTATTAGATCCTGTTCTTTCTGTAACTGTTCTTTCAATGATTCTTCTCTTTTAAGAGCTTCATTCAATCCATCTTTAGCATCCTGGCAATCTCTTCTCATAACTTCGAGTTCAATTAACTGAGTTTCTATTAAAGCATTCCTATCACTTAACATTTCATTAAGATCTTTAATCCTCCTATTTTCTTTGTTAAGCGATTTCAAGGAAACATGAATATTATACAATTCAAGAGACATTTCATCAATTGTACTAGCACATTCAGCTTTAGAAAGATCAATTAAATCTGTAGAGAATACCCGATTGCTTGCTGAACTAGCTTCTTCATCATTTTCATTGGCCATGAGGGCAAGATTGACAAACTCTTCTTCAGCATTAGAATCTCCTCTAGCAGCCCAATCATTGTCTCTTGACACGAACGCTTTCTTCTTTTGCTTGAGAAGATCAAAATACTTTTTCTTGTAGTCAACAGCTCCAAAATGTTTCTTCTCATTCTCAGCCTTAGGCTTTCTGCATTCATTGGCGAAATGGCTAGCAATTCCATAGTTGAAGCATTTGAACTTAGACCTTTCAACCATATCTTTGGATGGTTGATAGCTTTTTCTAAATTACTTGCCTCCTGCTGGATTCTTCTTGAATTTGAGCTTTGAGAATCTTCTTGACAAGAATGCTAGATAGTCATCCAAGTCATCAGATTCATCCTCACTAGATGCATGAAGGTTTTCAATCAACTTGCTCTCCCTCTGCTAGTTTTAGCTCCACCTTCACAAGTTTTTGGACTTGGTGTGGTTTCTATGCTCTCCATCTTCTTACTATCCTGGCTTGCTGGAATATTTGCCACCAAGGCAACAGCTCCACCTTTCTTCTGAATTTTCTCCACTTCCTCATCTTGCTGCATTTCAAGCTCATAAGTTGTCAAGATACCATACAGTCTCTCAAGTGTAAAGTTATTATAATCTTAAGAGTTCCTCAACAAGACTGTTACTGGCTTCCATTCCTTAGGAAGATATCTCAGAAACTTTAGGTTGGAGTCCTTGGTTTCATATTTTCTCCCATACAACTTTAAGCCATTCAGTAGCTTCTGAAATCTACTGAATATGTCTGTTAAGTTTTCACCATTGACATAGTGAAAGTGTTCATATTGTTGTATTAGGAGCTGCATCTTGTTTTCTCTGACCTGTTCAGTTCCTTCACAGATTGTTTGAATAGTGTCCCATACTTGCTTAGCAGTGGTACAGTTGATAACATTATCAAACATATCTTGGTCGATACCTTTGAACAGGAGGTTCATTGCTTTCTTATCTTTATGTATTTCTTCCAAGTCTTCGTTTTTGAACTCAGCCTAAGTTTTTGGAACTGGCCTTCCAGCAGCTGCAGTACCAGCAGCTTCAGCAACTCCAGAGTTAGCCTTCATTGGAGTTTGAGGACCTTTCTCTATGCAATCTACATAGCTTTCGTCAATAGTTGAGAGATGAAGATGCATCATTACTTTCCAGTGAAAGTAGTTTTCTTTATCAAGCATCGAAATCTTTACCCCTGTGTCCTTCTTCCCCATGGTGTTTGGTCTTTAAACTTCTTGTTTGTTAGAAGCTTGCCCTGATACCAATTGTTATTTCCCAGTTAGACACCATAAGATTATAGAATGGGGGGTTGAATAAAATCTTGATGAAAATTCTTTCGAATTAACAGGAAAACAGATGGATTTTATATGAACTGATAAAACTATAGAACAGAAATAAAAACATAAACAAACATACAACACAAACTTTAAAAATTTCAGGTGGATTTGTCGAGTCCACCTGAGGGTTGTATTGAAGAAAATAAGCTGTGTAAAATTTACACAGCTGCAAGTACAAGACTTAGTGTTTACAAGAAAACCTAATGCACTATGCATTTTAGCTCACTGTTTTCTTCTTGCTTAGTCTTGCTACACTTGAAGATATATATACTCCAAGTTTACAAACCCTACAAATAATGCAAATATTACAAAGTCAAAGTATTTGCAGGTTTGCCGCCGCTCCTCATCTCCATGTGATACAATTTTGTCTGGATTGTCTTGGATAGATCTTCACTAGATTTACCAGCTAAATTGCTTGTGAGAATAAGGAATGTTTCTTTTCCTTCTTCGTTTCCAATACTGGCTTCCATACCCTTTTTAAGTCTATCAACCCATGTGATCTGTCAGGCATGTCAAGTCGCTATCAACTGCTAATTTGAAGACATTATTGGTTGTAGCATTTTATCCGTTGAAGCAGACATCGATCGATAGGTTGATTAATGTTGTTTGCTGGAGTGTCATATCCGTTGACGTAGAAGCTTCATCGGTTGAAACATCACTTCACTTATACAGAATTACATAGCACAGCTTATATACAATTAGCTACCCTATTCTGCATATCCATTGATAGTCAACATGACATAGGAATTCTAGCAACTATGACAGTAACAACCAACTTATCTGACAAGACTTAAAGCAGTATGTTACAGACTTATCAATCGATAAGCTGCCTCATCAATGGATATTTATAGACTAGATATCCGTTGATAAGTTACAAACTTAACTTATACAAATATGTTTTTCAAGGTGTTTTTGTGTGCTTATCATCAAGGACAACATAATTCCTAACGTTATGCCTATTTGATACTCCCTTATATAAGGCATTTAAATTTTCTGCATGTAACTTTAGGTGTTTTGACTACATAGCTAAAATTATTATTTTTTAAAATTTCTTTTTCTAAATAAAAACTAAAATATTATATGTTATTCAAAAAAGAAAAAATTGAAAAATAATATTTTTTAATATATAGTCGAAACACCTAAAATCACGTGAAAGTCAAATGCCATATATAATGAACCGGAAAGAGTATTTGATTTCCTATCTTTTTTAAAGTTAAATGTAATATTAATTTAGTTGTCTAAGTTTTGGATTATAGTCCAATCTCGGCACATGTTAACAAATATGAATTAATTTCAATTAAAAAATTTAAACTTATTCTCAAATCAAATTTAATGCAATTGTAAAATAATTTTTTAACATATTATTTTATTTAGTATTTTTGATCCCATGACCCATGGGTGAGTCATGGACTGACTTAGGACCTGTTTGGAAAAAATTAAAATAAGTTCTTATGAGTTTATTTTTGGGTAAAAATTTCATATTTTGATAAATTTTTTTCATACAAGTATTTATTGTATGTTTGAGATTGTATAAGTAGCAAAAAAAGTTAACTTTTTCAAGAAAAAAATTAAAAATCTCTAACTTTATCTTAAAATAAGTTGATTCTCCCAAACACCCCCTTAGTGACACGGTGATGAAGTTTACTGTACCTTGTTTGGATTGTTTTACTGTGTAAAATATATACATTTCTCATGTAATGGCGCAAAATGCATTCACACAATTTATCTCATATTGGGTTTAGTATGGTGATTCATGGCTGGAATTTGCTTGTAAAAAGATTTTTGATAAATAATATAATAATAATAATAATAATAATAATTATAGTAATAATAGTAATATTTTATATATAGTTACAACATTAATTTAAACCATATTTGTTAAAAGAAAACAAATATATATTTGATAATATTTGGAGTTGAAAAATGCGTGTATGGTTTAATTTTTAAATTAAATGCTTGTTTGATTTGGAAACTGAAGATGCTAATGTATGTAAGGGATCATTTGTTAAATCTTAATAGCATTTTCTGAATGAGTGAAAAATCTGGATGAACGATAAATCTGGATGCTGAACGAGTAATGATGTTTGGTAAAAAAAATCAATACCATTGGAATAAGAAAACTTATTATTTAAATAATTTAGTATTTTTTAATATTCATTATCGTATTATTACAACTCGTACATAATAGATAAATATAATTATTTGACAAAAAGATGTTATAATTTGTCCTAATGATACACATGATTCTAATTAATTTAATTGGTTAGCCATAAAAAAATCATATGTTTACAATTCACAAAAAAATTATGACCATTTTTTATATATAAATATTTGTAATAATTTTTTCATAAGAAAGAGATTGCAAAATAAAAGAGCAAATAAAATTAACTATCATAAAAGAAATATTACAATTAAGGAGTGATGGTACTAAAATGATGCTAAAGACCCACTCTTATCAAAATCTGGACGACATAGGCTTGATTTTGTAAGATGTGTCGTTAAGAAAAAATTATGTCTCGTCGAGATACAAAGATGCAAGTCAAACAATCTTAATGATAGAAATATATCTCGTCCAGCTATATTAGTTTCATCCAGGTGTTAACAAATGAACCCTAAGATTGTATTTCTTACATGAAGATTTACTTCATATTTCATATGTATCAAAAGGCTATTGACAATTTTTTTTTTTTTTTTATAATTGAACACACGCACCTACAGGAATCGAACTTTTGACTTCTCTACCTCAATCCCTGCACCAACCCTCTATTGGCTATTGACAAGTTACTTCTTATGTTTAAAAGAAAATAAAAATGCCAACCTCTACTATTGATTAAATTAATCAAAAAAACTTCAAAAATGCATTTAGGGATTTCACATTTCTGTGGGTATTTTAGATGTACCTTAACCAAACATTTTACGAACACCCTCCCCCAGCTTCCCCGGAAAATTCATCCCACTGCATTAAATATACTAAACTCTGATGTGCACTCTAATGTGTGATTTTGCAGATTGTGTTGTGTTCCTAGAAAACAAACATGACTCTCCGCAATTACAGCCGACCATCAAGATTGCGATCTTATAATTAAGTATGTTACAAAGACTTGAGTTTGTCATTTGAAGGAAGGAGGAAACCCCTTCATTGTATAGTAAAAGATCATCATCGCATGCGCCCATGTGCCCATGTGCCCAGAACCACATCATCCCATGTGCCCCAACCAGCTGGTGTATTGAACTCTAGCGGCTACGTAAAAGATCCAAAGTAACTGAAAAAAAATATATGGATGGGACACTCGGGAAACGGGTTAAAACCCTTGGCTGCATACATGCAAACAAGATAGATAATCTTACCTCACGGGATGTCACAGATGGTCGGGTAGTGGTGTTTAAGGCATGTTGTCTTAAGTAGGCTATTATGCTCGGGGGTATGAGTGTACTAGTATGTTCTCCGAATTAGTGGAGGTGAGCGCAAGCTGATCTGGACACCGGATTATTAAAAAAAAAAAATTAATGTTCCAATAAATATTTGAATTTGAAAGAAGTGCAATGACATTGATAGTCTGCTTTCGGATGGATAGATAGGTACATGACACTATGATGGGGAACTATCACATTTTTGGTTCATGTCTGCTAGACTACTACTACCACTACTGTCAGTGGCTCGAAATTAGAAGAAGCTAGCCTACTGTTCCCAGTTGAATTTCACTCTTTTGTACAATTATTTTCATGTCCTATATATTTTTCAAGTATGTAGTGACTTTTTTCCCCTAAAACTCTACTTTCTTTAGAAAATTAACAGAGATACTATTGTAGTGAGCCACATTGATCAAAGTCGCTTATATTTGGCATGTTTGGCTCTCCTTATTTTAAGGAATTATGGACTTATTTTCGGGTAAAAATTTTATATTTTGACAAATTTTTTTTATACAAGTATTTAATTTATGTTTGAGATTCAATAAGTTAAAAAAATAAGTTGGAAAATAAGTTGGAAAATTAGAAATCTCTAACCTTTTCTTAAAATAAGTTTACCTATTCTGAAAAAAAGTTCTTCCAAATTTACACCTCGACCTGGACAGTTAATCTGCAGGAAGCTGTACGTAGTTGTTTAAATTGTACCGGGGCTTTAAATCCCCGAATCACCATGACGTATGCTAAAAAAGCAATATTGATGAACCTTATAGCAATTAATGGATAAGATGATAAATAATAGGAATGATAAATCAAAACATTATTGTATTAGAATATTAATTTTATATCATTTAATTTTAATATTAGGAATATATATTTTTTATACAAGTAAAAATATGAAGATCTTCATTTTATTATCAAACTTGAGTGAATTTACCTTTTCATGTATAAATTATATTTTTTATGAAAAATTACATTTTTCAATTTTATTCATAATTTAACCATTTTTAATATATTAACCGATTAATCCCGATTTAAATGCGATTCATTCCACCTATATCTTTATTAATTATTCCTGCCTAGACCTGTCTATCTGTCTAAATTCAATTAATCACGGATTTTTTCAAAAAACATTTTTTGATCAATTTTTGTAAAATTAAATGTGTTTATACCGTTTAGCACCTAGATATCGATTAATGGACCAACTAGACGAATGCTTAGCTAAAAATAATATATATTAATAATTAGCTATATTATAAATGATGAAAAAGTGATTTTGCTCCAATGCTATTAGTTATATTTATCAGCTATATTTCAAAAATAATATCTTACTATTATAATTATAGATGATAAGCGCGTGGGGTCACCGAGAGAATTTATTTAAATTAATCACTAATTTAAAGTTGAAAATTTATTATAAATATTATTCTCTTTTATCTATTTTTTTTATGATATGATTTTACTATTTTTTGAAATTATTTCTAAAATTCGATTTGCAACATAAACAATCAAGTGCAACTTCCTTAATATTTTTTTCGAAAATAATCTAAATCATCTAATCTATAATCTTTACTTATAACCTTTATAACCTTAAATTCCTTTATAACCTTTATTAATGTTTTCCTCTATTTATAACTTTTATGGTTCCATCCTTATTTCGATTTTACCCCTAAATTCCTATTTTTTCTAAGATTTTATTTTATTTTTTAGTAAACTATAAAAATTATTCGAATTTTATTATAATTGTAACTCTGTAATTACACAAATTATAATGTATTTATCAGAAACATACATTACATGGTCGTGTGTTTTGTTGTATTTATGTTGTGTTTTATTGTTTGTTGTTTTTTGATTAATATGGATATTAATCAAATATGAAGATGTTTGATTAGTATTTTTTTTTTTTTGTACTTCGTTGTTGGATGGTAATAACTTCATCTATAACAATGGTTTGTATATTTGTTGGTATAAGTATATTTGTAAATATATTGTACCCGCTATTTTAGCCGGTTGGTCGAATTTTATCATGCTGGTGTTTTACGTCGGATTAATTAAAATAATTGCAAAAATAGAATTATAGTTATAATAGGTTTTTTATTTTTTTAATTAAAAATAACATAGAATTCTATTAGAAATACGAATTTAGGGGTGAAACCAAAATATGTTGTGAACCAAAAAAAGTACATACTACCATTAAAAATGGGTTTTGCTTATTAATAAATGTTATAGATTGGAGGGAGATGAGATGGAGATGGAAATGAGATGAATATGAAATAAGTGTAAAATATTAATACCAAGTTGTATTGCTAACAGATTATGGGTGGAGAAGACAATTATATATATATGCCTCAATTATATGAAGTGCCAACTAGGATTTAGATAAGAAATTTGTATGGAATGGAGTGGAGATGCTCTAATTGAGAGAAAAGTAGAAAAATAGTAAAATAATACTTCCTCAGTTCCATTTATTTTTGTTGTTCCACAATATTTGTTCATTTTCCTTAATAAAGGTAAATAAAGTTCTAAATATGTTAAAAATTTGTAAATATAGTAATATTTAAGCTTAGATATGAAAACTAAACAAAAAAATATAGTAAATTAGTAAAAAAAAATGAATTTTGATTGATGGACAAAATAAGTGGGACTGAGGGAGTATTTATTTTGCTCTATCCATGTTCGATGTCGGTTGCTTCTAATTTTTTTTCTTAAAGAGTTCTATAATATTTGAAAATTCTAGACAAGCTGTAGGAATTTTTTGTTTAAATAAAGAGGACAAAAAAGCTACAGTACAATGAACGTGGCTATATATCCAAAGACAAAAGATAAACAGAATGTCTAGAGTTTGATGTTCGAGAAAATTAATTCCACAGAATTTTTCTTTTTCCATGCATAGACCGACAAGGAAACTCCAGTTGTTCCATTAATGGAGGCGACAAACCTTTGATTCGCCTTTGATCTGTGCAGGTGTTTGTCCCTCCACACTCTCTTACTCGTAATCTACACACACTATTTTACAATATTGTTACTCTATATGGAGTATATTTTATCGGGTTCATGTTTTCTTTTTGTCGTTGCAGGAACAGTTAATCTCACCGCATATAATCAAAAATAAAACATTAGACCTGTTTGGCAAGAACTTAAAATAAGGTTTCATCGACTTAAGTTTTAATTTTATGGATTATTTTCGAGTAAAAATTTCATATTTTAATAATGTTTTTTATATAAGTATTTAATTTATGTTTAAGATTTAATAAATTACAAGAAAAGTTAACTATTTCAGAAATAAAAAATAAATTCCCCAAACAGCCCCATTTTCTATCTTCTCATCCTACTTTTATATATATATATCTTCTTTTATTACACTCCTTTCAAAAGTTCTCTTATCCATGCATTGTACATCTAGAGAATATTTCTGAAATTTCGGTCATAAGCTGTGAATTATTTTCCGAAATTTGTTTTTCTGTGTTACTCAGCTGATTAATTATGTCAATTAATCTCAATCTGCCTAGTGACAATGAGCTCAATTTGGAGCTTTTACTAGACACTTCATCATCATCTTCTTCGCTTTTTTATTCGTGGTGTCGGGTTGAGCCTCGGGTTTTTTCTTGCAACTACTGTAACAGAAAGTTCTATAGTTCACAAGCATTAGGTGGTCACCAAAATGCACACAAGCTAGAAAGGACCTTAGCTAAGAAAAATAGGGAGATGAGCTCGGCGGTTCGACCTCATGCAGCGTGGAACCAGCAGTCAGGCTGCGGTGGTTCGACATCTGCGCAGCCACTTGAATATTTTTACTCGGGCCAGATGAAGAATGCTGAGTCAAGAGAAGAAAATGGTCAGCATTGGAGTAAGGGTTACAAGGACGACAATGTTTATGAGGAGTTAGGGCAGCTTGATTTGTCTCTTAAACTTTAAAAATAAATTAGTTCCTCGAAATGGCATGTATTGATTTTTATATTGAAGTTGGAGATAGTATTGGTAAAAGACTATAGTCCTTTAGACCTTATATTAACTCAATGTGAATGGGGCTGCTGATCGGGAAAAATTAAAAGCGATGAATTCTCTAGGTGTATTATTAATTCATTTTCATATATAATTGAAGGTATAACCCTCACTTCTTTGTTGCTAGCTTTTGGTCCAGAGCAAAAGATGCAAATATAATATCACAAGACCACAAGAGACAAGAATGGAATTTTAAACATTATAAGAAAGCAAATAATGTGTTTCACCAAAAATCCTTCTCTTCTTACACCAAGTCCAACAATATTTCATTTAATTATGAATATTATGAAGTATATTATAATAAACAGTAATTTAAGAACTTGATTTTGTGTATCAACACTAATAACAATGTCTATACCCATTCTTTATCATTATTATAATAATAAATTTAAGAACAAAAAAAATAGTAGTGTAAAAAAAAATAAAGAAAAGAAGTGAAGAAAAAAACGAATATAAGTTTTTTATTCATAAAAATAAAATAGGTAATCACTAAAGATTACTTATAATTAAGTATTTAGATGAATTTCCTAGATTTAGGAAACCATAGAACATTGTTTTAGCACCAAATTTTGCTAAACCCCATATATTTGGACTTAAGACATTATCAACATTTGGACTTATATATGACATTTATAAGTAAGTTATTATTAGATTTGCTCTTTTTAGCTTAAAACTAGTCAAACATATAAGAAATTAAAATTTTGTGGTATTAAAATAAATTCCAAATTAAAATTTGAAATAAAACAAATATCTAAAACCTTTTCAAGCATTATTTATTTAAAGGTAATATTAAATTTTAATAATTTATAGAAGGAAGAAAAAGAAACTCAAGACACTAATTTTTATTTTAAAAAAACATTGATAGCTATTTTTAGATTTTTTAAAAAAATTGATTCAAATAGATTACATGATTATTAGTTGAAAGAATACTCTCATTATACATCTAAAATTTTTATAATTTTAAAACATTGATAGGAATTAAGTTGATTCTTGATGATAACTTAAACACTTAAACATATTTTGTATAAGTTAGAATGGATTATATGTTTTACAAGGGGTAACTTATCAACCGATAAGTTCTTTTGTAACATGTACTAAAAGATTCAAGTTATCAGTAGTTGAGAGTATAGTTGATAGGTTTTTATAAGTCATGTTGAGAATATACTAGCTAATTGTAAATAGTTAGTGTTTTGTAATTCTGTAAGTATAGTTGATAGGTTTTTATAAGTCATGTTGAGAATTTGTTAGCTAATTGTAAATAGTTTGTGTTTTGTAATTCTGTATAAGTGAAAGTGATATCTTAACAGATAATCAAATCTACATAACAGATAAGGCTATTCAAGGCAATCAACCTTCAACGGATATCAAGGCAATCAACCTTCAATGGATGTCAGAGCGCATATCCAAGAGACTCTTTACCTGAGCTTTAAGTGAAAATATAAGGAGGATATCAAAAATTAGAGCTCAAGAGATTCTTAGTGACTCTTTAAAAAGTTAAGAGCTCAATCTCTCTCCTCACTTTTAAGAGCCTCTAGGTAGCTCTTAACTTTTTTTAATAATAAAATATTCATTCCCTCCAATTCTTTCACTACTTCAATTCAAAATTTTGCCATAAAGTAGTTGAAATATGAATAAAATATAAATGAAGAGCAAGTATAGAGAGCATTGTTGGAGTTGACACGACAAATAATGTAGTAACTTACTAAGAGCTCAATTGTTTATAGTATTTTTAAGAGTGAATTACGAGACTCTTGGAGATGCTCTCAAGGGTACTACATCAACAGATAATATTTCTACTCAATCTTAGCAGTTGATAGTGACTTGATAAGACTGACAAATCACATGGGTTGATGGAATCTCAAAGTATATGAAAGCCAAATTTTGGAGAACTCGAAGAAGAAGAAACATTCTTTTTCTATACAAGCAAATTAGATGATATTTTCAAAGAGAAATCTATCAAAGACAAATATCCAATTTGACTCACATGAAGAGAAGGAGTGAAGTAACATGCTTACTCGACCTAGATAACAGGAATATTTTGTTTCTACTAGGTATTATAAACTTAGCTATATAACCAAGTGTAGCTGTATATTCGTTAGTAAGAAACATAAGTATTTTTACGTAGAATTGTTAGTGTTTCTTCTAAGAAGCAAAGTACTGAAACTATAGCTGTATATTTGAGAAAATATTATAGATTATTTTTTCAATATATATCTCAGGTGGATCATACAAACCCACTTGAAATGTTAAATATTGTCGAGTCTTTATTTTCTACAATACACTTGTTATTTACAACTGTTCTCACAAACTATTTTAAGAAGCAGATACGAAAAAGTTATCAAGATTGAATTCAACCCCCCATTTTACAATATTTTGGTTGTATTGTTAGGAAACAACAATTGGTATCATATCAAGTTTCTAACACACAAGAAGTTTAAAGATAAGAAACAATATCTAGCATGGAAAGAATAAATTAAGACAATTAGTTTCACTAGAAAGTAAAGATGCATCTACATCTCCAGTCTCTTGAGGAAGGCTATGTGAATTGCATAGAGAAAGGACCTTATATTCCAATGAAGGTTTCTACCGGAGTTGGAGAAGAAGTTGGAACTGTAATCAGGCTAGTCCCCAAGGCTCCCAGTGAATTCACCTTAGAAGATGTTGAGTATTGAATACTAGTAAAAGAATACAGGGGGGGGTGAATGGATTCTTGAACTTTTCTTTGTTCTTGAATCTTTGCAACAACATATGTGTTGAGTATGTGAGATATGTAAGTGCAGATAACAAAGAAAACACAACACAATATCACTTTAATCTAATATTTTATTAGATAAAGATTTTGCTACAATCTGTGAATATAAATGATAGTATTCTCAGCTTCGTTTTTCTCAGAGAGATATTTCTTGTGATGTATCTTGAAAAACTTATCTGCTAAGGAAGTGAGGCTGTATCCTTATAGACATGGATACCTACTTACTACAAATAAGGTAGGTAAAAAAAACTACTTTCCAGTATGTCTATGTTATTTGAGTAAGAGTCCAAACGGCTACAGATTTGACTTTGCAAAGCTTGTTCAGATCCACTTCTTTAGCTCCTTGTCCCTTTGTCTTATCTCTCCAAGCTTCTTTGTAGGGTTTCCAATGTGCTTTATAGTACATAGTCAAATAAAGCGACTTGGCTTGTTGCAGGTCTCTGACTTGTACAATTCTTCAGTATTTTGTCTCCAAGAATGTATTCGAGAAGTGGCTAAGTGATTGATTCGAGAACACAAATTGACTTAATCGATAACTCTGAGTTCTCGAATATTGTTATATTGACCTATCAAATCACTTCTCGAATAGCCCTTTTCTCTGGGACTCCTTGAGATATCGAATAGAGCATTTTGACATATCGAATCCCTGATATGTCGAATAGCTTCTTTAGTCATTGAGATATCGAATAGAGGATTGACTTGTTGACCCTTAGAGAACTCGAATGATGCTTTGACTTGTTGACTCCATGAGTTCTCGAATAGAGTAATAGACATATCGAATCTTTGAGATATCGAATGAGATATCGAACAGTGTATTCAGAGATATCGAATAGTGTCTTCTGAGATATCGAATCTCTGACTTCTCGAATGCTAGACTTCTCGAATAGACAAATGTACTTCTCGAATTGGTACTTAGGCAAATTCTTCATTTCTTCAAATCCCAAATGTGATTATTTGGCAGTCTTTATCTCCTTGCTTGAGGCATGCATGAACCTTGGAACTTCTTTCAAGCATTATTCTTGACTTTATAAGTACAGTAACACAACTAGAATTTGATGCCTATTACAAGTACAGAACAAATAGAAACTCTACAACTAGAGGTTCCCTCAGTTAAGAGGTCATGTAGGTAATGCATAGCATTACACACACTTAGGCTTGTTATTAGATGTATTCAGGCATGCCTCTGTGACTAACAATCTCCCCCAAATTGTGAGTAAGACCCTTAGTCACAATTTTATGTCTGATAACAAGCCTAACATACATAAAGATAAAACTTGACAGTACATGTATGAATTTTGATTAGCAATGTGGATAGAACTACAGGGAGAGTAATCTTACAGCCTATGATGAAGTACTAGCCATTGTCATTTGTTTCCCTTTCCATAGCTTTGGCTTGCAAGTCATCATATGCTTTATGTCTTCTTTCTTTCTCCTTCCTTGTATTCTCATTCATAGCTTTTATTATTTCTGCCATAGCATCCAATTCTTCAAGCAAAATTGAGTCTTTGAAATCTTCAAGTACTGGTTTCAGAATGTTTGCAGGATAGTGGTTGAGTAGATTCATTCTGATGTGGACCTGATCCCCATTTCTCCTCCTATACTTCACCAAATAGGGGTTAAACTGAACTCTACACAATCCCTTTGCCCTTAGCTTTTCAACTTCAATCTCCAGTCTCTCAATTTCTTTCTCCCTTGCTAGCCATTTCTCAAGACAATCTTTTCTGATTCTCTCCTCATGATCTCTCTTCATCTTCACAAAATCAATTAGCTACAGCTTCCATACTCTTTCCACTTTATCTTCTGAGCTCAACAATGCAATGATTCTTTCTATGTCATGTAGCTTGCCCCAATGTTGACATCCTCCTTGTTTGAATTTCTCCACCCTTCCATCAGTATATTTGATCTCAAGGCAGTTATCAACAATGGCAACATGGTAGATTCTTTGAGCTTGTAAGAATTGCAGTTGGTCTTCATCAAAGTCTTCATCTAGTGGTTGGAGTTTTAAGCCTGGATAGATTGTCAGAGTCCTTGATTTCGATAGCTTTGGTTTTCTTGCAACTTGTTTGAATTTGATCCTTTTGACATGGTTGCCTGGCAGTAGCATGTTACCTTTGTTTGTGGACCATTGTAGTATTCCATTAGCAGTATGCTTTTTGAAATAGACAGATGGTTTCTTGACTTGAATCTTCTTCTCTTCTTGAGGTGGCAAGACAGTTGCAGAAGCTAGGGATGGCAATCTGGTCGGATCGGCTCGGATATGACAGTATCCATATCCAAACCCGAAATTTTTTACCATACCCGAACCCGACCCGAACCCGAAAATTACCCGAAACTTAATATCCAAACCCGATCCAACGGATTTCGGATCGGGTTCGGATATACCCGAAACCCGATTTTTTTTGGATCGGATATCCGAAATCCGAAAATTTGCCCGAAAATTTGAATTCAATATTTCAGTTAATTCAGACTCAGTACATTAGTATTAATAACTGACCATTAGATATTAACCAAAAAATATTACAATTCAAGTCCTTAATCAGTTAATCTTAAACCAACCAAAAAATAGAACTAGAAGTCTCCAGTAGTCCACAAGCAATAACCAAAATCAATAAAAAAATATAAATAATAAATCATCAATCAGCAGCACTGCAGGTGAAATAACATATAGTAGCAAGACCAAATGGAGGCTGGCTGCACAATTGTTCATTCATGAGAATAAGATAGCAAAGGATTCTGGCTTAGGAACAGAGCATCTCTTAACTTCACAAGCCTGAAAAATGAAAATATAATAAGCACAGCTCTTGCTTTCAGTAATTAAAATGCACCTCATGTAAAGAGAGAGTGTCAAGGAGATGAGGTGATCATAATTTTATAGATCATGATTGGGAGTGTCCATCTCATGTTTTAAATAATATGCAATCATTCGGTCATATAAACTTTTTGTTGGCTTTTAATGCATCTTAGAAAACTAATAGTTTCACTCCCAGAAAAGTAGAATAACTCACAAGCCTACTGTTTATTTGATAAATACTACAAAAACCAATACCATAATCTGACCTCGTATCATCTACATATTTAAAAATATACACATGAACACTCACATGCATATAGGTGCATTTATTAGAATGTTGAACTTCTATCTTTGATAACATTCAAAAGCACAAACAACACTGTTTCTCTCCTTTACTAGGACACCCTACTTAGGTGATTGCCTACACATACTAGAGAATCACATTCAGTACAAGCAGGCCACTAACCAGTTGAACACCACACTTCCTATTTTCAACTAGCTAGGTGAGGACAAATGAAACAGTAACAGGCAACAAAAAACAGACATGGGAACCAACTTATTCAAGCAGAGATGAAATGTACCTTAATTTTTGCATCTGTTAAATTGTTAATCTGAGTATCTGACTTGGTTCAGTGTTCTTCAGTGTCATACCTGAATAGAGTATTAAGAATACTTAGAATAGACAAGTTAAGATGCACAGACTACACTACAATATGACAATCACCTCACCTCACGTGTGATACACGAATCTTCCGATTCATGATCATTGCGAAATTCCTTCCGGAACAGAGTGAGAATTAGGGGCTGATTGCGAAGTTGACATCACTGTGTAACTGCATACATTAGAACAAGAGCTTTAAATCATTGATAACATCCACATAAACATAGATTTACAAATTATTTACTGAACACTTGTTTTGACATGACTGATAAGTTTTTAATTTCAACAGAGCGCTAGTAGCCATTTTTCTCAAGGCTTTGTGTGCTAATCCAGGAGTAGACTGTTATGATTTGATTACTGAAATGAATTAAAGCCATCAGAAAGAAAGTACACTAGCTAGTTTATCACTGTTACTGCAACCAAAGATGCCAAAGAATACCAGTACATACCAAAGTGTTGCTAGTGTAAGAAATTAGCATACAAGTTATACCAACAGCACCATCACCAACTGTGACACACTTTATAAACCTGGAAGCACTCATCTTTACAATCCCCCTCAGAACCTAGATCCTTTGTTTGGACCCCAGATAATTATGCTTCACTTGTTTCTTGTTGGGTTTCTTTTAAAAATCAAGAAAAGAGTTGAAACTCACCCCTTTCTTTAAAACCCTAAAAAAGTCAAGAACTTTACACAAATTGAAAACAAGGACAAGAAAAGAAAACAAGTAATGAGAATTTAAATTAGGCAAGTGATTAAATAGAGAGAGAGGGAGAGAGAGAGAGATTACTTACCCCTATTAAACCAGAAGCAACGGAACGGAGGAAAGAGCAAGTACCAAAAGCACTAAGCAGCCTGCTAGTCTTCTCTTCTCTTTGGTTGTAAGCGCTGACCGCAGTAACAGTGATAACCAAAGTACCAAAAGTACACAAGCATACAAACAATAATTATCATAGGGAATCATAGTACATAGATTCAATTAAAGATGCCAATCATCCAAACAAATAAAGTAAACTAAACTGTTAAATAAAGTAGTTAACGAATTAGTAAATTACCTCTTGAGTCTTGAAGGATCTTTGGATTCCTAATTCAAAGATGCGGCTGCGGCTATGTATTGTGAATCTTCGTTTTTGAATCTTCGTTTTTCCTAATCTTCGTATGCGACTGCGGCTGTGTATTGTGTAACCCTAATTCCTAATGTTCTGAGTTCTAAGTCGTGAGTCTCGTGAGTCGTGAGTCAGTAAGTATTAAGTAAGTTGATTACTTGATTTATAAATTCAATTATTAGGAGTAAGGAGATAAATGATATAATATATTTTAATTAACAATTTAAATATTTAAATGATATAATATATAAGGTACAATACATTTTTAATATTTTATATATTATAATTAATGCAATATACATGTTATATAAATATATATAAGTATATGACTTATTATTTTTAATATTTTTAAATTTATAAATTAATAATTAATTATTTAAATTTTCAATAGTTAGGGGTACTACTCAAAATACAGGTTGACTGTTAAATTACCAAATCCAATAAATTTTTTTTTTCTAAAATTTTGACAATAACATTAAAAATGATGGATCTTTACATCCGTACGGTTGGATCGTCGATAAATATTTTGAAAAAAATCGAAACATGAATCAGGGACGAAACCCTGTTTAGGATACTAGTCAAAGTACTAGTTGAACTGTTAATTCCCAAATCAAATAATTTATTTTTTTATGAAATTTTGGCAATAACATTTAAAAGGATGGATGGTAACATCCGTACGGTTGGATCATTTATAAATATTTTGAAAAAAATCGAAACGTGAATCAGGGACGAAAGCCTGTTTAGGGGTACTAGTCAAAGTAATAGTTGACCGTTGAATTACAAATTTAAATAAATTTATTTTTTTCTAAAATTTTGGAAATAACATTGAAAATGATGGATCTTAACATCCGTACGGTTGGATCATTTAGAAATATTTTTAAAAAATTCAAAAATTGAAACCCTAGAAACCCTAAACCCTAGTCAACCACTAAACTTAAAATTTCTAAAATCCGTACTAGTATTCCTACTATTTTGTAAAATTCTTCACAAAATTAGTTAGTATGACTAATTGGTTGTGTATGAATTTTTAAATCAAATTTTGATTTTTTTTATAAACTACGTAAAAAAGAGGGAAAAATCAAATTATTAGAAAATCAGGTAATATCATTACAAAAATAGTTAGCATTAATACTTGGATATATATATATATATATATATATATATATATATATATATATATATATATATATATATATATATATACATATATTCGGGTTTTTTTCGGGTTTCGGGTTCGGTTCGGGTTTGGATCGGGTTTCGGGTTTCGGATCGGGTTTCGGGTCGGTATATGCAATATCCAAATCCATATCCAAAAAATTTCGGGTCTAAAAATCATATCCAAATCCATATCCATATCCAAAAAATCGGGTTCGGGTTATCCAAAATTTCGGGTTTCGAATCGGGTATCCGTCGGATCGGATTTTTTTGCCATCCCTAGCAGAAGCCATAGATGTAGATTTTGTTAGGTCACTACTAACAGCATTCACCCTAGACTTAGAGTCTTGTGATGTGGTGAGGTTACTGTCAGCAATGCGTAAGGCTTGCTGTCTTCCACTCTTCCTCTCAGATACTTTACCTTGGTCATCATCATTCTTCTTCTCCTTACCATTCTTCTTTTTCTTTTTGTCTTCCTCACCCTTATCACTCCTGTGATGTCTCCTCCTTCCATCACTTTTGTCTCCATCCTTGTCTTGATCACCATCCTTGCTAGGGTTGAACTTAGCAGATTCAGGTACAATGCCAGTTGCAATGTATGACCTGAGATAAGATATAGCTTCCAATTCTTCTGTTGTTCTTAAACCCTTCTTTTTGTTCAAATCAATGATGGCAATAATGAGAGATTTGTTCTGAGGAATTAGATGCTTAGGGATGACCAGCTGCTTGATATCATCAATTCTTGTTGCAGCCTGATAGATGATTGTTCTAGGATTTGTGAATACTTCAGGAAGCCTTGCTGGTTGACCATCCCTTAACTCTTCAAAGAGACTCTTGCAGTTTTCATCCTTCTTTTCAATCATTCCAAGGAACACATCCACTTCTGAGTGCTTTAGACCCTGTAGAGTGTTGATGGTTAAGTGCCATATCTTATTCTTTCCTACCATCATTATCTCTTTGAGCCATAGGCCATCAACTCTCCTTAGTACTACAGTGAGAAAGTCAATCTGACTCTTCAAACTCCCATGATATGATAAAGCATCACCAGCCTGTTCTCTTGAGACTTTCAGAAACTCCAAGAATGCATCATCATGATAGACATTTGAGTTTGCAATTTCTTATATCTTGGCCTCAGTGACTACCTTCACTTCTACTGGCTTGGCACTCTTAGATATGGAGATTTGAGGTTTGTCAGATATCATACTCCCTGCAACCACTGTGGTTGTAAAAGATTGATTTTGACCACTGGAAGTAGTGATGTGCACAGTTGGTAAAGTGACAACTGGCAGAGAAGTAGGAGGCTCATCAGCTTTGTCTTTTCCTTTGCCAGACACATGAATTAGAGATTTGGAAGTTCTTTGATGAGCACCTTCAATGATTTTGATGCCCTTTACTTCTGGTGGTTTCTCCCCCTTTGTATTTGAATTTCTTGATGTCCTCTTCTCCCCCTTAGGCTTGTTGTCAGGCACAGAGTCTGTAGGATTGACCTTTGGGGTTGAAGATTCTTCAGGTAGAGGAAGACCCTTGTGCTTCATCATTGCAGACAACATTGATTGTTGATGCAGAAGAACATCAGCTATGGTGGTGGCTTGAGTGTTCAACTGCTCAGTTAGAGTTTGTACCTTGTCTGTAAGATGAGCATTAGACTTAGTGAGAGTAGCTACCTCTTTCTCAAGTGCATCTACCTTACTGAATAATGCAGTAGATTTGAAGCCAGACAGGGATTGTTCTTTAAGTCTCTGCACTTCAAATCTAGACAGCTCATGCACAGGGACCTCAGTGACCAGCTTGTCTCCATATTGATTTACAAAGAGTGTTCTAAGCATGGCATTGGCGTCTATAGTCTGGTGAGATAGAATTTGAAATTTGCTTCCTAGACCTGTGACTGTATCTTTAAGTAGAGCTAGACCATTATCCATCTTGGTGCAGGTGGTGTTGCAGTGTCTGAGATCTTTGACCACACTGTCTAGTTGAGGAATTTGGCATCAAAAGCCCTCTTTATCTCTTCTACTGAAGTGGCTGTTATAACGCCTTAGAAATTTCAGATTATTTAATTATTAAAAGTTATTTATTTTATTATTAAATATGAATTATGTGGCGTATATAATTGTTGTGGAGGTGATGTGTCTGTGGAATAATATTTGGAGGTCAGATAGATATTTTATATGTGTTATGTAAGCCCGACTATTTTAATTATATTTTTGGGATTTATTTCCTATTTAATTTCGTTATATTTACCTTCTGTGAATTTTATAAAATTCTCGGGATTAGCAGAAATCCTGAAATCTTTTTCATTATTGATTTTATTAGTTTATATGACTTTTAGAAATATTTGGTAAATTATTTTTGGGTTTCAAGGATTTTAAAATGATTTTACGAATTATTTTTCAATTTAAGGATTCAATCTTGTAAAATCCATATTTAATTCGTTTTTGATCCTAAAAATATTTTAAAAATGTGGGGAGGTAAATAATTTTATTCTTTACGTTTTAAAAATGAAAATTTGATTTTTCCAGATATTGTTTATTTATTCCATATTTTTCGAGTTGTTTTTTTTATTTGGTTAATTGTGGAATGAAAATCAGTTTTTTTCCCCTTTTAAAACCGTTTTCCCCAATTGCTGAATCCCTAAATTCATTCTTCAAAACCGGGCATAAACATCAGTTTCTCTGAATCTCTCGACTTCTCTAGAGAATCCTCTCTCGGTTCCTTTCAACAGGTTTATTCCAATTTCCTTCTCATATTTTTTTCTCGCCCCCAATCTCTCGGTGTTGTGTTGTGTCTCTTCCCCGTGAGTCCACTCCTCTCCTCTCCCCTGTCAAGAACGTGACTGTGAATGTTTATTCACTGTGTGTGTGGGTAATTCCCGTGTGCTGGATATGTGTATACAGCTTGTGTGGTTCGGTTGTGGGTGTCTTCCTCTTTCCCTCTCCCCTATCTTTGCCACCGATGTTGTGATGTGTGTGTCATTGTAAACTGCTATGTGTGAGTGTGTGTGGTCTAGTGTGTGTCGAGTTGTGTGTGTTTGTGAATTAGAGTAAAGCAAGTGTGCGTGTGTGTGTGTTAACGGTGATGAAGTGTGTGTGGGTTAAAGGTTGAGCCAAAGAAAATTGTGGCTTGAACGTCGATTTTGGTACTAATTCCCTCTCCCCTGTTCTTGTCCTTCTCGGCTGTTGTGTGCGTAGAAATGGAATGGCTGTGTTGCTTTGTGTTGCACGGTGACAGTGTCGATTGTGTATGTTGTGTTCGAAGTGAGTGTTGTGTAGCCGTGTGGCTATGCTTGAGTTCCCTGTTCTGGTTATTTGTCTCGTGATATTGCAAAGGTTGAACTGAGATTTTGATGATCCTGATTAAACTTTGTCGAAGATTGTGGAATTATTTACAGAAATTTCATTTTGTTCGTATTAATAGTAAGTGTGGAATTCCGAGTTGGAAACCCTAATTTGGGCACCCTCGGGATTTTGCCCCCTCGACGGTGATTTAATTTGAGTCGAGGGTATAAAATCGGCGATGATGATTATTTTCTGAGCCAAAACTTATTTAATAATTAATATTTGTTATTTATCTAATAAATTGTACCTTATTATTAAATTGGTATTAATTATTTGATCTATAATGAATTGGGATTTCAGTAAATTGGAAATGTGAATTGGGAACGTTATTTGAAGTATGGATTTAATTGTTAATTGATGATTACGTTGGTTGTGTCGGCTGTATCCCGACTGGCAGTCCCCCGTATAAAGGGGATGCCGTCAAAATTTTTCTAAATTATTAAAAATCATTTCTTGATGACGAATATGTATAACTATACAATTTATACGAGTCGTAAGTCGGGCTTCATACTTTAAAATCTATATGGTATGTGCTTATGTGGCTATGTGATTAAATACTTTTGTCTGTAGTTTATGTATTGATATTATATGATTAAATAATCATAAATTAGGGAACTATTCGCAGGGGTAGACTAAGTGGAATGTTTATATTGCTTAGCGAGTATTTAACGGGATTCTGAAATAGTGTTATATTGTGTGTAGATTCCGTGGATAAAGGAAAGGCTAAAGCTGAGGACGTAAAGACGCTTCGGATTCTGTGATTTTCTATTTAAGGCAAGTAAATTGCTTCAATTATCTTTTAAATGAGTATGATTATAAAACCTGATTCATATGCTTATTCAAATTACTTTGCCATAATTGTTCCGTTAATTTCCCGAATTTTCGAATACTTAATTGTTGTACCAAAAAGTGATCCCACTGAGTTGTTGATGCTATTAATGAATTGATTTACATCCACATTCCTTGTAAGTGTGTTATTTCACTCCTCTTTTAAGTAAACCACTTCACTTATATTTCCAGCGAATTATGACTATCATAACTTGATTCTTATGCATTCGATTTATTCTTGATATAACTGCTCTGATAATTTCCATAAATTTTGAATATTCCATTTTTATACCCCAAGTTGATTATATCACTTCGTTGATCCTTTTAGTAGCTTGACTTAAATCAATACCCCTGTTTGTCATATCGAACTTGTCGATATTTAATTCAGAGATTACCTGACCTTGTTCTATTTGGTGAGATTTGAGATGTTAACCTGGAACGAAAGTGTTCAGGATGTTTGGTAGTTGAGGTGGTCGATTGTTCCGACACCTGATGTTTAGTTAGGATTGGACTGTTAGTTTTTAAAAATGTGGACCGTAAGGGTCGGACCAGATTCGTGGTCGGGAATAATTAAGGCCAATGTGTGCCGTGGATCCATTAAAGGACATTGCTGTGTGCGTTTGTCCGGGGTTAGTGCGTGACTGATCAGCAGCCTAACCTTATAATTGTTTTTATTATAAAAAAATGCATGATAGTCCAATCCTCTTCTAGTTTATGATTCAGACAAATGATAAATTTTCAGTTGAACTTTTATATATTGTTGATTGCTGGTTCTAGACAATCTTGCAGACATATCAGTTGTTGATGTTTTAATTTTATATATATATACTTGCTGAGCATTTGGCTCACTTGCTTGCTAATTCTGTTTCCTCAGCTAAGCCAGAGCATGTCTAGAAGGAGTGGCCCGTCGGGTTGGGGTAGTCACCGAGGCAGTCAGAGGGTCGAGGCAGTTGGTTGGGTAGTGACATATATCTTTGTTTATATCATATCTGTATTTGTAGGCAGATTATCATATTTGATGGGTTGTATATTATTTAATTCAGTTCTGGGTTGTAATAACTATTAGTAGTTGTTTCATACAGTGACCTGTGTGCGGTCTGGGTTGGTTTGGTTTTATTTTCTTATGGATTGGTATAACTTGTGCTTGTGGACTGTTTTTAGTTCTACTTAGTTGTTTGAGCAGGTGGTTTGTTCGGTTTTTGAATACTTCATGCCGAAATTTTCTAAAATTTCTCCTAAATTAGTGTTTAATTGAATATAAGAGTTTATATTATTATTGTTGGCTAGTGAGGGTGTTACAAGTTGGTATCAGAGCCACAGGTCACAGTCACTGAAACAATTAGGTGGGGAGTCGGGGTAGAGTTATAAGAAAGGTTAGGATTATTTCGTGAGAGATAGGAAGTCTAATTATATATATATATATATGTATACTTCAGGCACCTGCTTCTGGTTCCGATTCCGACCCGGACGAGGATCCGGAAGGAGGGGCTTCTGTACCGCAGCAGATTTCCCCAGGGGTTATGCAGCCGTTTGTAGGATCGCAGGGCTCAGTGAATGGGCCAGCATACCAGTATACTCCTCAGCCTGTCCCATATCATGTGTACGAGCGAGTGGCCCGAGAGAGGGACTATCTCCTAGGGCAGATGGCAGAGTGGAGGGCTATGAGGGCTGGGGAGGACGAGCGGGCTAGAGATAGAGATAGAGCGGTGGCTGAGCTGGAGGATGTCCGGAGGCGAGTACGAGCTCTTAGACGTGTTGTCATTAGGCGGGGACGGATGAGATCCCGAGATGAGCCGGCATTTGTGACACAGCAGGTGACCCTAGGTCTGGTGACGGCAGAGCTGGAGAGCATTTTGGGATCAGCCTGGCGGGGAGAGTCGGATGACGATGATGACCAGTGATGATTAGGGTAGTATGATGATGTGGTATTTAGCGGCATGTTATGGCAGTAGTAGTACGTCAGGATTCGCAGTGCGACCAGTTTTGTTGTATATATCTGTTGTACTGTGACTAGATGTTAGCAGTCTTCTCTTTTAGTATTATGTTGTACCCTTATCGAAGCGTTGTTCTTACGCTTGTATCTGATCTATCTATATATATCATTATCACTTTTGCAGGACTGTGTTAAATTTCCTTATACTGTCATTTACTTAAGCATCTTATTTACTGCTCGTTTCATATTTACTTTCAGCACCATTTCCTTCTAGCATTGTTTTTACTTTCGATACTATGTTTGACTTTAGCATTATGACTATTGTTTCTTTATTGCACCTATTGAACGTTTGTGAATACCTTGTGTAACCTTGGATTAATATCCTATTGCACCCTGTGAATCAGTTGTTGATCGAAATTTTGGTTGGAGACCTTGAATTACTCTTCAGCAATATATGCATTGTTTGTTTAAGTTGGATCATTTGAGCTATTATTTTCTGAACCTGAATCTAATATAATTGTTCATTGATTTCAGAAATATGCCACCCAAAAAGAAGAAACAAAATACCCGAACCACCGATCAGGGTGAACAGGCTAATCCACCCCCTGTTGGTCAGATGGACCCTGCCTTAGCACAAATATTACAAACTCTTGTTCAACAGACTGCTACCCTGGCACAGCAACAGCAGCAATTACAGCAGCAGTTGTTGGCTCAACAGCAACAACAGCAACAACAGCAACAGCAACAGCAGCAGCAGCAGCAGCAGCCACCTGTTCCTCCGGTGGTTACTTTTAAGTCTTTCCAGGCAGTAAAACCTCCTGAGTTTAAAGGGACAGCGGACCCGGTGGAGGCAAGGTCTTGGTTAAAAGAGATGGAAAAAGCCATTGCACTGGTGGGGGTCCCAGCAGACAAACAAACTGAATATGTAAGTTATTTCTTGAAGAATGAAGCTACTTACTGGTGGGAGTCAGTGAAGATGTTGGAAGCTACTGAGGTGATTCCTTGGGAGAGGTTCACAGAGCTATTTTTGGAAAAGTATTTCCCCGACTATATGAAAGACCAGATGGAGATGAAGTTTTTGGAGTTAAAACAGGGGAAAATGTCGGTGACGGAATATGAAACCAAGTTTACGGAACTAGCTAGGTTTGCTCCGGCCTATGTGGATACGGAGAGGAAGAAGGCTAAGAGGTTTCAACAAGGATTGAAACCGTGGATTCGTACTAAACTAGCAGTTTTGGAGTTGGAGACTTATGCAGCAGTGGTGCAAAAGGCCATGATAGCTGAAGGGGAAAGCGAATTATACTTCAAGGAAAAAGAAGGAAAGAAAAGGAAGGCTGGGTCAATGGGGGAACGACAAGAGCAAGGCAGTTCTCATAATGTGTCAAATAAAAAGCCAGGATTCCAGCCAGGAAAGTATGGAAACCCTAAGAAGCCGGGATCAGGGAATGGGGGCCAAGGAAATAGAATTCAAGATGCGAGTCAACAGAAATTGGTTAGGCCACCCTTGGCAGAATGCAAAACTTGTGGGAAGAGGCATCCGGGGGTGTGTACAAAGTTGGAGGTGACGTGTTTCAAATGTAATCAAAAAGGTCATTATGCTCGGGAATGCAAGGCAGGAATTGTGTGTCACCGTTGTGGGAAGCCAGGGCATATTATGAAAGACTGTAAAGTACCTGTAGTGAAACCTCCAGTTCTGGCTAATCCAATACTGCAAGCAATTGAAGCACCACCCCCAACATCAAGTATCAGACCAGTGGCGAGGACTTTCAACATGACTCTGAACGAAGCTATTAAGAATTCGGATGTGGTAGCAGGTACGCTCCCTGTAAATTCTGTTCAAGCTAAAGTGTTAATTGATTCCGGGGCTACGAAATCCTTTATATCCAAAGAATTTGTTCAAAAGCTAAATTGTGAGGTATGCATGTTACGTGAAGCTATAGTTATAGAAATAGCTAATTCAGAACGAATTCCGGTTACGCAAGTGTGTCCTCGTTGCAAGATTGATATTTCAGGGCATTGTTTCTACGCTAATTTGATACCATTTCAGTTAGGTGAATTTGATGTTATCTTAGGAATGGATTGGTTAACAGAAAATAATGCCCAAATTGATTGTAAGAATAAGAAGGTGATCCTTAAACCCTCTGATAATGTAGAAGTTACCTTTAGGGGCCAGAGGCAGACTAGGAGATTTTTGTCGATCATTCAAACAAAGAGGTTGTTGAGGCAAGGATGCGAGGGTTATATGGCTTATGTCATGGACACTAGTCAAGAGGTGCCTAAAATAGAGGAAATTCCAGTGGTGAATGAATTTCTTGATGTTTTTCCGGATGAACTTCCCGGTTTACCTCCGGATAGAGAAATAGAATTTACCATCGATTTAGCCCCCGGAACTGAACCCGTGTCAAAGGCTCCTTATCGAATGGCACCTGTGGAGATGAAGGAATTGGCAGTCCAATTGCAAGATCTTCTGGAGAAAGGTATTATTAGGCCTAGTGTATCGCCGTGGGGAGCTCCGGTATTATTTGTAAAGAAGAAGGATGGAAGTATGAGACTGTGTATCGATTATCGGGAATTAAATAAGTTGACTATTAAGAATAAATACCCTTTGCCAAGAATTGACGATTTATTTGATCAACTGAAAGGAGCAACTTGTTTCTCGAAGATTGATTTGCGGTCAGGATATTTTCAATTAAAGATTAGACCGGAAGACGTTCCAAAAACAGCGTTTCGGACTAGATATGGGCACTACGAGTTCTTGGTGATGGCCTTTGGGCTAACCAATGCACCAGCAGCGTTCATGGACCTAATGAATAGAGTCTTCAAGAAGTATTTGGATAAGTTTGTGATTGTGTTTATAGATGATATTCTGATATACTCGAAGACCGAAGAAGAGCATGCAGGACATTTGAGAATAGCCTTAGAAACGTTGAGGAAAGAGAAATTGTATGCGAAGTTTTCCAAATGTGAGTTTTGGCTGAAAGAAGTGCAGTTTTTAGGGCATGTCATCAGCAGTGAAGGGATTAAGGTGGATCCTGCTAAAATTGAAGCCGTGATGAATTGGGACCGACCTAAAACACCCACAGAGGTTCGAAGTTTCTTAGGATTGGCGGGATATTATCGAAGATTTGTTCAAGACTTTGCGAAGATAGCTACCCCACTAACAAAATTGACGAGGAAGAATGAAAAGTTTGTGTGGAATGAGAAGTGTGAAGAAAGTTTCCAGGAATTGAAGAAGAGGTTGGTGACTGCACCTGTATTGACACTACCAGATGAAAAGGGAAATTTTGTGATTTACAGTGATGCATCTCACAAAGGTTTGGGATGTGTACTAATGCAGCACGGAAAGGTAATTGCTTACGCTTCGAGACAATTGAAACCTCACGAGCAGAAATATCCTACTCATGACTTAGAATTAGCCGCGATTGTTTTCGCCTTGAAGATTTGGAGACATTATCTGTATGGGGAAAAGTGTGAAATTTACACGGACCACAAGAGTTTAGAATATATTTTCACCCAGAAAGAGTTAAATATGAGACAGAGAAGATGGTTGGAATTACTCAAGGATTATGATTGTATCATCAACTATCATCCCGGGAAGGCGAACGTGGTGGCGGACGCTTTAAGTAGGAAGGAGAAAATCAGTATGTTGACAATGCCTGAGGAATTATACAAAGAGTTTGAAAGATTGGAGATAGAGGTGTGTATGCCTGCAAGTAGTACAGATACGGTGTACACTATGACGTTTCAGCCAGAATTATTAGAAAAGATTCGCAGATGCCAGGAGGAAGTCATGAGCGGCGATGTGAACAAGCTAACGGGTGAGGAAATATGCACACAGGTAGATGACAAGGGGATATTAAGATTTTCTTCACGTATTTGGATACCCAATGTGACAGAGTTGAAGAATGAGATCCTACAGGAAGCCCACAGTTCAAAGTATTCGATTCATCCAGGAAGTACGAAAATGTATCGAGACTTGAAAAGAAACTTCTGGTGGCCGGATATGAAGAGAGATATTGCTGAATGGGTGAGTAAGTGTTTGACCTGTCAGAAAGTAAAAGCAGAACATCAAAGGCCAAGTGGGATGCTACAACCATTAGAGATCCCCGAGTGGAAATGGGAACATATTGCCATGGACTTTGTGGTTGGATTGCCAAGGACGAGAGCTAATCATGATGCTATCTGGGTAATTGTTGATCGCTTAACGAAATCGGCACACTTCCTTCCGATAAACGAGAGGTTCTCATTAGACAAATTGGTTCATTTATACATAAAAGAAATTGTGGTGCGACACGGAGTACCAGTATCAATAGTCTCAGATCGAGATCCAAGATTTAATTCGAGATTCTGGAGAAGTTTTCAAGAATGTTTGGGCACCGAATTAAAAATGAGTACTGCTTACCATCCTCAGACTGACGGTCAGAGTGAAAGAACGATTCAAACAATTGAAGACATGCTCCGAGTTTGTGCATTGGATTTTGCAGGAAGTTGGGATGAACACTTGCCGTTAGTGGAATTTTCATACAACAATAGCTTTCATGCTAGTATCGGTATGCCACCATATGAAGCGTTATATGGACGAAAGTGTCGATCTCCAGTATACTGGGAAGAAGTTGGCGAGCGAAAGATACTCGGACCTGAGTTAGTTCAGCAAACCAAGGAAGTAGTTCAACTTATTCAGAAACGGTTAGTGACGGCTCAGAATCGACAGAAAAAGTATGCTGATTTGGCCAGGAAGAATATGGAGTTCGAAGAAGGAGAACAGGTACTGTTGAAAGTATCTCCGTGGAAAGGGTTAGTAAGATTTGGCAAGAAAGGAAAATTAAGTCCAAGATTTGTGGGGCCTTTCGAGGTATTGAAGAAAGTCAGGAAGGTCGCCTACGAGTTAGCTTTACCGCCTCATATGCAACATATCCATAACGTGTTCCATGTATCTATGCTTAAGAAGTACCATCTGGATTCTAAACATGTCATTGAATATGAGCCGATAGAGATTCAGCCAGATTTGTCATATGTGGAGCAGCCCATCAGGATACTAGATCGAAAAGAAAAGGTTTTGAGGAATAAAACAATTCCTATAGTGAGAGTTTTGTGGAGAAACCCCAAGGTGGAAGAATCAACTTGGGAGTTGGAAAGCGATATGCTGGAAAAGTATCCTCAATTATTCTCTTAGGTGAGATTCTGGGGACAGAATCCTTTTAAGGGGGGAAGGTTATAACGCCTTAGAAATTTCAGATTATTTAATTATTAAAAGTTATTTATTTTATTATTAAATATGAATTATGTGGCGTATATAATTGTTGTGGAGGTGATGTGTCTGTGGAATAATATTTGGAGGTCAGATAGATATTTTATATGTGTTATGTAAGCCCGACTATTTTAATTATATTTTTGGGATTTATTTCCTATTTAATTTCGTTATATTTACCTTCTGTGAATTTTATAAAATTCTCGGGATTAGCAGAAATCCTGAAATCTTTTTCATTATTGATTTTATTAGTTTATATGACTTTTAGAAATATTTGGTAAATTATTTTTGGGTTTCAAGGATTTTAAAATGATTTTACGAATTATTTTTCAATTTAAGGATTCAATCTTGTAAAATCCATATTTAATTCGTTTTTTATCCTAAAAATATTTTAAAAATGTGGGGAGGTAAATAATTTTATTCTTTACGTTTTAAAAATGAAAATTTGATTTTTCCAGATATTGTTTATTTATTCCATATTTTTCGAGTTGTTTTTTTTATTTGGTTAATTGTGGAATGAAAATCAGTTTTTTTCCCCTTTTAAAACCGTTTTCCCCAATTGTTGAATCCCTAAATTCATTCTTCAAAACCGGGCATAAACATCAGTTTCTCTGAATCTCTCGACTTCTCTAGAGAATCCTCTCTCGGTTCCTTTCAACAGGTTTATTCCAATTTCCTTCTCATATTTTTTTCTCGCCCCCAATCTCTCGGTGTTGTGTTGTGTCTCTTCCCCGTGAGTCCACTCCTCTCCTCTCCCCTGTCAAGAACGTGACTGTGAATGTTTATTCACTGTGTGTGTGGGTAATTCCCGTGTGCTGGATATGTGTATACAGCTTGTGTGGTTCGGTTGTGGGTGTCTTCCTCTTTCCCTCTCCCCTATCTTTGCCACCGATGTTGTGATGTGTGTGTCATTGTAAACTGCTATGTGTGAGTGTGTGTGGTCTAGTGTGTGTCGAGTTGTGTGTGTTTGTGAATTAGAGTAAAGCAAGTGTGCGTGTGTGTGTGTTAACGGTGATGAAGTGTGTGTGGGTTAAAGGTTGAGCCAAAGAAAATTGTGGCTTGAACGTCGATTTTGGTACTAATTCCCTCTCCCCTGTTCTTGTCCTTCTCGGCTGTTGTGTGCGTAGAAATGGAATGGCTGTGTTGCTTTGTGTTGCACGGTGACAGTGTCGATTGTGTATGTTGTGTTCGAAGTGAGTGTTGTGTAGCCGTGTGGCTATGCTTGAGTTCCCTGTTCTGGTTATTTGTCTCGTGATATTGCAAAGGTTGAACTGAGATTTTGATGATCCTGATTAAACTTTGTCGAAGATTGTGGAATTATTTACAGAAATTTCATTTTGTTCGTATTAATAGTAAGTGTGGAATTCCGAGTTGGAAACCCTAATTTGGGCACCCTCGGGATTTTGCCCCCTCGACGGTGATTTAATTTGAGTCGAGGGTATAAAATCGGCGATGATGATTATTTTCTGAGCCAAAACTTATTTAATAATTAATATTTGTTATTTATCTAATAAATTGTACCTTATTATTAAATTGGTATTAATTATTTGATCTATAATGAATTGGGATTTCAGTAAATTGGAAATGTGAATTGGGAACGTTATTTGAAGTATGGATTTAATTGTTAATTGATGATTACGTTGGTTGTGTCGGCTGTATCCCGACTGGCAGTCCCCCGTATAAAGGGGATGCCGTCAAAATTTTTCTAAATTATTAAAAATCATTTCTTGATGACGAATATGTATAACTATACAATTTATACGAGTCGTAAGTCGGGCTTCATACTTTAAAATCTATATGGTATGTGCTTATGTGGCTATGTGATTAAATACTTTTGTCTGTAGTTTATGTATTGATATTATATGATTAAATAATCATAAATTAGGGAACTATTCGCAGGGGTAGACTAAGTGGAATGTTTATATTGCTTAGCGAGTATTTAACGGGATTCTGAAATAGTGTTATATTGTGTGTAGATTCCGTGGATAAAGGAAAGGCTAAAGCTGAGGACGTAAAGACGCTTCGGATTCTGTGATTTTCTATTTAAGGCAAGTAAATTGCTTCAATTATCTTTTAAATGAGTATGATTATAAAACCTGATTCATATGCTTATTCAAATTACTTTGCCATAATTGTTCCGTTAATTTCCCGAATTTTCGAATACTTAATTGTTGTACCAAAAAGTGATCCCACTGAGTTGTTGATGCTATTAATGAATTGATTTACATCCACATTCCTTGTAAGTGTGTTATTTCACTCCTCTTTTAAGTAAACCACTTCACTTATATTTCCAGCGAATTATGACTATCATAACTTGATTCTTATGCATTCGATTTATTCTTGATATAACTGCTCTGATAATTTCCATAAATTTTGAATATTCCATTTTTATACCCCAAGTTGATTATATCACTTCGTTGATCCTTTTAGTAGCTTGACTTAAATCAATACCCCTGTTTGTCATATCGAACTTGTCGATATTTAATTCAGAGATTACCTGACCTTGTTCTATTTGGTGAGATTTGAGATGTTAACCTGGAACGAAAGTGTTCAGGATGTTTGGTAGTTGAGGTGGTCGATTGTTCCGACACCTGATGTTTAGTTAGGATTGGACTGTTAGTTTTTAAAAATGTGGACCGTAAGGGTCGGACCAGATTCGTGATCGGGAATAATTAAGGCCAATGTGTGCCGTGGATCCATTAAAGGACATTGCTGTGTGCGTTTGTCCGGGGTTAGTGCGTGACTGATCAGCAGCCTAACCTTATAATTGTTTTTATTATAAAAAAATGCATGATAGTCCAATCCTCTTCTAGTTTATGATTCAGACAAATGATAAATTTTCAGTTGAACTTTTATATATTGTTGATTGCTGGTTCTAGACAATCTTGCAGACATATCAGTTGTTGATGTTTTAATTTTATATATATATACTTGCTGAGCATTTGGCTCACTTGCTTGCTAATTCTGTTTCCTCAGCTAAGCCAGAGCATGTCTAGAAGGAGTGGCCCGTCGGGTTGGGGTAGTCACCGAGGCAGTCAGAGGGTCGAGGCAGTTGGTTGGGTAGTGACATATATCTTTGTTTATATCATATCTGTATTTGTAGGCAGATTATCATATTTGATGGGTTGTATATTATTTAATTCAGTTCTGGGTTGTAATAACTATTAGTAGTTGTTTCATACAGTGACCTGTGTGCGGTCTGGGTTGGTTTGGTTTTATTTTCTTATGGATTGGTATAACTTGTGCTTGTGGACTGTTTTTAGTTCTACTTAGTTGTTTGAGCAGGTGGTTTGTTCGGTTTTTGAATACTTCATGCCGAAATTTTCTAAAATTTCTCCTAAATTAGTGTTTAATTGAATATAAGAGTTTATATTATTATTGTTGGCTAGTGAGGGTGTTACAGCTGTCTTGTCACTCACCTTGTTGACTTCAGTTTTGACTCCCTTTCCCAGATAGTGTGCAGCCTTAAGGAAACCCTTGTAGGAATCATTGACAGCTTCATACACTTCACTAGGGGATAGGGATTTTGCATTTGAACCCAGTGAAGTGATGTATTCCTCTCTAAGATATTGAAGTGTTTCACTGAGAGTTACATCATACTTTCCTTGCATCCAGGCATCTACATTGCCATCTCTCTCAGCATCATCAATAATCTTGGCCTTCTGCATCTCCACATCATCCCTATGGCATAGTAGGATGGCTTCATAATCTGGATTTGAGATGTTGGAGGTGACAAGGTTCTGGGCTATTTTTACAAACTCAGGAATCTGATCCAAAACATAGCTTTGGAGAGCTTCAATGGACATTTGTGGTGGAACAGACCCTGATCCTGAAGCACTGTCATGTTGCACAGGCTTCAGCCATTGGGACAGAAAGTGAGAGCTAGAGCTAGGCAAGCTAGACTCCTCAGTTACAGATGCAACTTCTGTAACCGGATGGAAAGACTCTGCTACTGTTGTCTCCACAAGAGTGGGATGGGTTACAACAGTAGTTGACACAGGCACAGAGTCTCTAGTTAAAACTAGTGAATCCTCTGTGTTTGTGATGGTGTCATTAGGAGATGCCCCACCATGCATTCCCTGACCATCTAAATGTGGTACCTCGGTGGTTAGCAAGGTGTCATGCACCAAGTAACTTGAATCCATTGGCTCATCAAGGGAAAAGAATTCTTGATGATCAATGTCTTGCTCCTCAATTGCTTGAGTTGCAGGCTCCAAAGAAATATGAGTGGTAGATTCTGGAAGCGAAGTTTGTTGTAGATTAGATTTTGGCAACTCCCCCTGAGAGATAGAGGGAGTTTCAATTGTGATGTGCTCTCCACTCAGTGTTGTGCCAGCCTTATCACTCCCATGTGCTGACTCTGTACAAATTGGTGCATTTGGGAGGATGCTTGATTCTATAGATGCACCCTGTTGAGAGGATACATCTAGTGAGTTGTTTGCCCCTGATTTTACAACTTCAGCCATTTGGGTGACTGAAGAGGTGGTTTTAGATTTCTTCTTCTTCTTTAGGGTAATGATAGGTGACTCAGTTTCCTCACCTCTTAAACCTAGTTCTACAGCTAAGGCTGCTTCAGTTAAGATGGTTAAAGGTTCAGAAGCAACCTGTTTTCTCTTGTTTTTACTAACATCACCCTTTTGAGAGGATGATGCAGTTGGCTCTCTGTTTGGTAGAGTGTTTGTCTGAGAGGGTTGGTTAGCAAGCCTTGGGTTAGCATTGTGTTCTTCTTGCTTAGGCTGTGCTAACTGAGATTTAGACTCAAATATTGGCATGTTGTGGGGGTAAGACCTAAACAAACCCTCCATGTGGGGAGTTATTTTAAGCCTTACATCCACATCATTCCTAGTCTCCAAGTTACCAAAAATAAGTTTGGTCATGGACCTAGGATAGCCTATTTTACTTTTATCTAATCCAGGCAATTCAATCAATGAAGCATTTTTAAAATTAAGTACTGATTGAATAAAGCGGGGAAAGAAAATTTCAGTACCTCTCTTGGCTGTGTTCTTACCAAGTCTCCCATATAGCTCTTGTATGATGAGATGTCCAACATCTATCTTTCTCCCATGAGCCAAGGCATAGGCAAGCTGCTGCACAGGTGTACTAATCTGATCAAAGCTCGATTTCCTGGCAGTGAATACCTGAAGGAGTGTAGCAAAAACATAGCTCCATTCCTTTCTCAAGTACTTCCTATTCAGCTTTCCAAGTTTAATAGCCTCTGAGTAGTTGATAAATTCAAAGAATTCTTCCAACTCAGCATCTGTGACCAGGGAGTCATATGCCTCTTGCTGCAAATCCAAGGCTTCATTCATGTCTGCGGTAGTGATAGAAATATCCACGCCTTGAATCTTGCAGTAGACAACATATGAGGTGATAGAATTTTCAAGGGCGATAACCTCCACTGTAGCTGTCCTCCAGAATTGTTCTAATATGTCTATGTACAGGGTTGGGTTGGCTGATAGTGCACCCTTGATGTAAGATTCAGACAACCATCGAACAAAGCACTTGAAATTAGCATTTGGTGCTTCCACATCACTGGTAATTGCGATGAAATTGGTTTGGGATGGTATGGTGAGTTGAGTGTTTGCCATTTGGGTAAAGAAGAGAAGAGAATTAAGGTTGAAGAAGAAATTCGCAGTTAGGGTTTTCAGAGGTTTTAAGAGTTTAGATGCTTGAGAAATCGAACGAAATGAGTTGAACAGTTGTGAAATTGTATATATGTGAGTGACTTGAGTTGTCGATTAGATATAAGTTTTGTAACGACAAGATAGTCATTCGAGAAGTATAAAACAGCTATTCGATAAGTCAAGAAAGGTTTATTCGATATCTCAAGCAGTTGGTAACTCACAGCTGGCAGTTATTTAACTCAGAAAATAATTCTAAGCTAAATAAAATATGTTTTTATGAGCGAAATGAAATTTTGAATGTAAATCCAAAAAGCGATTAAGTGTCAGCGAGAAATCAGCTTTTTCAAATGATTCGATAACTCAAATACAGTATTCGAGAACTCCATCATTAGAGAACTAAAATACTCTATTCGAGAACTCAGAGTGTGCTATTCGATTTCTCCAAAAGACACTATTCGAGAACTCATGAGGGTTCTAGATAGGCCTATTCGAGAACTCGAGCCATGACAAAACAATGAACCATTCGAGAAGTCTGACTTATCGAACTATCTTTTAAAATTTACTAGAAATATTCACTGAAGAATAGTATACTAAATTAAATAGTGATTCTCTCAAAATTTCACAGAAATTTCAAGCTAAAGATGTATGATTTTCAACATATGCAGCATTGTGGAATATTTATAAATCATAATCCAGCCAATACTTCAAAAATATTGAGCATTTGATAAAGTAAGTATTTACTGCTGCAACAATCTAGTTGATATATTCACTTAGCCAGAATTTGAAGAATACAGCATTCCAATCTCACTAACCAACCTTGTGAAGGTGGCTTCATCTAATGGCTTAGTGAATATGTCAGCTAGTTGTTTCTCTGTGGGAACATAATGTAACTCAATGGTTCCATTAGTTGCATGCTGCCTTATGAAGTGATATCTGATGTCAATGTACTTTGTCCTAGAATGATTGACAGGATTGGAAACTATAGAGATTGCACTTGTGTTGTCACGCATGATTGGAATTCTTTCCAACACAAGTCCGTAATCTCTAAGTTTTGTTTCTGATCCAAAGCACTTGAGCACAGCAACTTCCAGCAGCTATGTATTCAGCTTCAGCTGTGGAAGTTGACACAGATTGTTGTTTCTTGCTGTACCAAGAGACTAACCTTTGTCCAAGAAACTGGCAGCTACCTGAGGTGCTTTTCCTATCCACTCTGCATCCAGCATAATCAGCATCAGAATAACCAATCAGATTGAACCCTGTGTCCTTAGGATACCATAATCCCAAGTTTGGTGTGCCCTTCAGATATCTGAAAATCTTCTTTATTGCTATCATATGCGATTCCTTTGGATTTGATTGAAACCTTGCACACAAGCATGTTGCAAACATGATGTCTGGCCTACTAGCAGTGAGGTAGGGTAGAGAACCAACCATGCCTCTGTAGATTGAGATATCTACATTCTTGCCCTTACCATCTTCATCTAACTTGGTGGCAGTGGCCATGGGTGTCTTTGCAGGTGAGCATTCTTCTAAGTCAAATTTCTTCAATAGATCCTTGATGTATTTGGTTTGACTTATAAAAATGCTATCCTTCCTTTGACTCACTTGCAGCCCAAGAAAGAATGTTAATTCTCCCATCATACTCATCTCATATCTGCTCTGCATGAGCTTAGAGAATTTCTCACACAGCTTCTCATTTGTAGAGCCAAATATGATATCATCCACATAGATTTGAACTAAGATAATATCATCACCATGTTTCTTGTAAAACAGTGTCTTGTCCAGTGTGCCTCTAGTGAATTGATTCTCTAGTAGAAATTGTGACAATGTGTCATACCATGCCCTAGGAGCTTGCTTAAGTCCATACAATGCTTTAAGCAATCTGTAGACAAAGTGAGGGAATTGTGGATCCTCAAAGCCAGGTGGCTGTTGCACATATACTTCTTCTTCCAACTCCCCATTCAGAAATGCATTCTTGACATCCATTTGATAGACCTTGAAATTAGAATGTGCAGCAAATGCCAAGAAAATTCCGATGGCCTCTAGTCTGGCAACAGGGGCAAAAGTCTCATCATAGTCAATGCCTTCCTGTTGAGAGTATCCTGTTGCAACCAACCTTGCTTTGTTTCTTATGACTACACCATTTTCATCCATCTTATTCCTTAGAACCCATTTTGTTCCAACAATGGTTCTATCCTTTGGTGCAGGCACAAGTTCCCATACTTTGCTTCTTTCAAATTGGTTTAGCTCCTCTCGCATAGCAATTATCCAATCAGGATCCAACAATGCATCTTCAAGTTTCTTAGGCTCAACTTGGGATAGAAAGCAACCATAGAGACATTCATTTAGAGTTGCTCTCCTTATCCTCACTCCTGTATTTGGATCTCCAATTATCTGATCTGCAGTATGTGATCTATCCCATTTCCTTGTATGTTCAGATTGATTTTTCAGCCTTGATGTTGCTTCATCATCCAGATCATGATCATTTACATTTCCTCCCCCTGTGAAGTTGCCACTAATCACAGGTGTGTCTTGGATGCTTGTTTCTTCATTGTTGGTTGACACAGGTTCTTCATTCACTTGAGTTTGTTGGATTTTGGGCTCAAATTCAGTTTCAATCTCCTCATCAAAATCATCTAGATTGTCAAACTTCAAAGGATCTTTATCTTCATCATTGGCTTCTTCTAATCCAGGTAGTTTGCTGTCATCAAATGTCACATCTGTGCTTTCCATAACTTTCTTTTGAGTGATGACATAAACTTTGTATGCAATTCTTTCCATAGAGTAGCCAAGAAAAATTCCTTCAAATGCTTTTGCATCAAACTTTCCAACATATTCTGAGTTGTCTTTTAACACAAAGCATTTGCTTCCAAAAGTATGAACATACTTTAGAGTGGGCTTCTTTCCAGTCATCAAGTTGAAAGGTGTCTTTCCAGTGTTTTTGTTGATGAGGGTTCTGTTTTGGATATAGCATGCAGTACTCACAGCCTCAGCCCAAAAACATGTAGGCATCTTTGCATCAAGTAACATTGTTCTAGCAGCCTCAATCAGAGTTCTATTCTTTCTCTCAACAACTCCATTTTGTTGTGGAGTCCTTGGAGCTGAGAATTGTTGAGAAATACCATTTTCTTTGCAGAATGCTTCAAGCATGGCATTTCTGAACTCTGTTCCATTATCACTTCTTAATGCATTCACACTTGCATTGTTGGCCTTTGTTTCCTTGTCAATTTTCTTTATATGCTCAATGATTACTTGTGGAGCCTCATCCTTTGATGCCAGAAATTCTACCCATGTATACCTTGTGAAATCATCAACCATCACCAGAGCATACTTTTTGCTTTCTAGTGACATAATATTGACAGGCCCAAACAAGTCCATATGAATTAGTTGTAGGGGCTTGGTTATTGATGTCACTGTCTTTGACTTGTGGCTTGATCTTTTCATTTTTCCCTTTTGACAAGCCTCATACACTCCTTCTTGACAGAATTCAAGTGTGGGCATGCCTCTCACGAACTCCCTTTTGACTAGAGAATTAATGCCTTTGAAGTTCAAGTGTGATAGCTTCTTATGCCACAGCCAACTATCTTCATTTGATGCTTTTGAGTAAAAGCAACAAATTTTGTCCTTTTTTGCAGAGTTCATATTGGCCACAAACAGGGTTCCTTTCCTTACTCCAGATAGAGCAAAGTCACCAATCTTCTTGTGGGTGATCAAACATTCATGTTTGTCAAAATTCACTTTGAAGCCTCTGTCAGTAAATTGACCAACACTCAGTAGATTGTGCTTGAGTCCCTTGACCAGTGCTACATTTTCAATGATGACATTTCCAATTTCCAACTTGCCATATCCCAGTGTGTTGCCAATGCTGTCATCTCCAAAAGCAATAATTGGGCCAGCCTTCTCCTCATACTGTGATAGCAGGGCCATATCACCAGTCATATGGTTTGAGCATCCACTGTCCAAAATCCACATGACCTTCCTTTCACTTTCCTTGCCCTGCAAACACAAAGGTATTACTTCTCCTTTCGTACCCAAAGAAGTTTGGGTCCATGTGGCTTAGCAACAGTTTTATCATAAACAACATGCTTATCAATTTTCTTGATGTTAATCTTCTTGTCACTGTTAGAAGTCTTAGAATCAGGGTTCTTAGACTTAGGTGACAGAGGCACCTTCCTAACTTTAGGAGGACTTGAAGACTTTGTTCTTGTGTAGTGTGTGTGAACATTGTGACTGATGCAACCTTCCATGAATTGTCTTCTCAAATTAAAGCAACTAGTCATTACATTCATGTTACATGGCATACAATCAAATTTATCACAGAAAGGAGAGTCTCTATGTCTTAAAGGCACAGAGCAATCATAGAATGGTTTAGCAACACTACCAGATGGTTTCTTGCATGCATGAGTTAAATGATTAGTGCTAAAACAATTTTGACAAACTTTCATAGGGGCATTTGGCACATAAGCATAATTGTTGTCCTTGTTAATCCCTAATTTGCCATTCCTGTTTTGTTTCTTTTTAGCCACTTTCTTCTCAAACTCATTATTCCCAGCTGAAAGAAACTTCACAAATTTCTCAAGTCTAGGTCTACCTCCTACTGACTCCTTGGATTTGGTTTTGACATTCTCACTCTTAGAGGATGCTTGTTGTTCATTTGATTGTGCCTTATCTTCATCATCCAACATTTGCTTAATGAGTAAGGCATCCTCATCAATCTCAAGTGTTGGTGTTTTAAATATTGGGGTCTCAGCCTTTTTCAAAACCTGAGGCACTTCCTCTTGAACAACAATGTCATCTTCAATGACTGCATAGCCTTTCCTCTGTTTGAGAGTGTCATAATCAAGTCCAATAGCAGCCTTAGGTCTAGCTAGATTTTTCTCATGGTAGGACTGCAATAGACTAGAGGAATTCTTAAATTTTTTCAATTTAAATTCATTTTCAGCTAGTTCATCCCTAAGAGCTTTCTCAACTTGACTAGCACATAGGACCTTATTCTTTAGATATTCGATTTCTTTTTTAAAGTTTTCTATTTGCATAGCAGTTAGTTCTAGTTCCTCATTTCTTTTGTTCAACAGTTCATTCTTAGTAGACAGTTTAGCAATTTCTTCATTAGCAGCAGTCATACTAGTATGAATATTAAACATCTCAACAGATAGTTGTTCAACCATTGATTTGTATTCAGAAACAGACATGTCTATAGTAGTGAGGGATGGTACCTGAGAGTCTGATTCAGATGGTTCTTCCTTGGAGTTGGCCATCAAGGCATAGTTGCAGAATTCTTGTTCTTCTCCATCACTATCAGAATCATCCCAACACTTCCCTTCAGCTATGTACGCCTTACCTGGTGTATGCTTCTTTAGCAGAGCCTCATACTTAGCTTCAAGCTCAAGAAACTCCTTATCCTTCTTTTTAGGCTTCTTGCATTCACTGGCAAAATGCCCTAGGTCATTGCATCTATAGCATCTCACAGATGACCTATCCACATAGCTGGTTTTGAATTTGTTTTTGTTTGCTTTCACAGGTGCCTTGCTCTTGTTGTATGAATGATTTTGAGATCTAGACTTGAAGGGCTGATTCCTCTTAAATCTGATGTTTGGGAATTTTCTAGCCATAAAAGCATATGAAGTGTTTTCCATTGCATCCAACTCTTCAAAAGTATAGAACTCATCTTCTTCCTTTTCATCAACAGGTTCAGTCACTTCTTCTTCAATTTCTTCATCATCTACTATCTCTTCTATTCTCAGTTGACTTGCAGATGCTTCCAGGTCTTGAAAGGATTTTTTAACAATCAAGGCACAGGATGTGTTTATCATTCTGCCTTGGTTGGCTTGGATAGCCCTCTTCTAAAGCAACTCAAGCTCATGAGTCTTTAAAACCCCATAAAGCACATCATATGCGACTTTGTTCAAATATTTTTCTCTTAGAGATATGACCCTTTGCTCTAGGTGGTTAGGTGCAGATAGAAGAAACTTCATGTTTAATTCCTTAGTGCTGTAAACCTTTCCATTCATTTGAAGCTCAGTCACCAGTTTGTGAAATCTCTCAAACATATCAGTAATACTTTCTTTGGACTCTGCCATGAAAGCCTCATACTGTGTGACCAGTATCTGTTTCCTATTCTCTCTTACCTCCTTTGTCCCTACACATTACACCTCGATGTGGTTCCACATGTCCTTGGCTGATGTGCATGATGCTATATTGGCAAACATCGACATATCCATGGAGTCTATGATCAGCAACATGAGATGACTATCTAGGGCAACCTTTTCCTTCTCTGAGTCCGTCCATTTGGATGGCTCTTTTGCAACACATGATCTAGGAATGACTATTGTGCCCACTGTGGATTCAGCAAATTCTTGTTGTGGTACAAATGGACCATTCTTGAGAATGTCAGGGTAGAGAGGGTTGGCAGCTTTGATGAACAACAGCATTTTTATTTTCCAGAGATTGTAATTTTCTTTGTCGAACTTAGGGACCTTCACCGTACCTATAGTCTTTGGTGTATTCGAACTCATGATCGTTTTCTGTTTAGATTGAACAGCCTGCTCTGATACCACTTGTTGAGTATTGAATACAGTAAAAGAATACAGAGGGGGGGCGAATGGATTCTTGAACTTTTCTTTGTTCTTGAATCTTTGCAACAAGATATGTGTTGAGTATGTGAGATATGTAAGTGCAGATAACAAAGACAAACACAACACAATATCACTTTAATCTAATATTTTATTAGATAAAGATTTTGCTACAATCTGTGAATACAAATGATAGTATTCTCAGCTTCGTTTTTCTCAGAGAGATATTTCTTGTGATGTATCTTGAAAAACTTATCTGCTAAGGAAGTGAGGCTGTATCCTTATAGACATGGATACCTACTTACTACAAATAAGGTAGGTAAAACAAACTACTTTCCAGTATGTCTATCTTATTTGAGTAAGAGTCCAAACGGCTACAGATTTGACTTTGCAAAGCCTGTTCAGATCTACTTCTTTAGCTCCTTGTCCCTTTGTCTTATCTCTCCAAGCTTCTTTTTAGGTTTTCCAATGTGCTTTATAGTACATAGTCAAATAAAGCGACTTGGCTTGTTGCAGGTCTCTGACTTGTACAATTCTTCAGTATTTTGTCTCCAAGAATGTATTCGAGAAGTGGCTAAGTGATTGATTCGAGAACTCAAATTGACTTAATCGATAACTCTGAGTTCTCGAATAGTGTTATATTGACATATCAAATCACTTCTCGAATAGCTCTTTTCTCTGGGACTCCTTGAGATATCGAATAGATCATTTTGACATATCGAATCCCTGAGATGTCGAATAGCTTCTTTAGTCCTTGAGATATCGAATAGAGCATTGACTTGTTGACCCTTAGAGAACTCGAATGATGCTTTGACTTGGTGACTCCATGAGTTCTCGAATAGAGTAATAGACATATCGAATCTCTGAGATATCGAACAGTGTATTCAGAGATATCGAATAGTGTATTCTGAGATATCGAATCTCTAACTTCTCGAATGCTAGACTTCTCGAATAGACAAATGTACTTCTCGAATTGGTACTTAGGCAAATTCTTCATTTCTTCAAATCCCAACTGTGATTATTTGGCAGTCTTTATCTCCTTGCTTGAGGCATGAACCTTGGAACTTCTTTCAAGCATTATTCTTGACTTTATAAGTACAGTAACACAACTAGAATTTGATGCCTATTACAAGTACAGAACAAATAGAAACTCTACAACTAGAGGTTCCCTCAGTTAAGAGGTCATGTAGGTAATGCATAGCATTACACACACTTAGGCTTGTTATTAGATGTATTCAGGCATGCCTATGTGACTAACAGAAGACATAAAGAAAATTCACAAGGATAATAGACCATGAATATTCTGTTCAATTGTCTAGACCAAGACATGTTTGATAGTATTATCAATTGTACTACTTTAAAAGAAGTATGAGATACTATTCAAACTCTGTGTGAAGGCACTGAGCAAACATGTCTTCGCAAAAAAATACTTAGCAAAAAAAAAAGTAAGACAAAACAAGATGCATCTTCTCATACAACAATATGAGCACTTTCACTTTAAAATTTGTGAAATATTAACTGATGCCTACAGTAGGTTTCAAAAGCTACTCAATGGCTTAAAGTTGTATGGAAGGGTGTATCAAACCAAAGACTCAAATCTCAAGTTTCTGAGATCTCTGCCCAAATAATAGAAGCCAATGACAGTCTCCTTGAGGAACACTCAAGAGTACAAAGATTTCACTCTTGATAGACTGTATGAAATTTTGAAAAATTATGCGCTTGAAATTTAAAAAAAATTAAGAGATTGAGAAGGGTCAAAAGAAATGAGGGTCTGTTGCACATGTTGCAAGCAATCAAGAAAGGCATGATAATGAGAAGATGGAAAATGCTAAAGCTACACCAAGTATGAGTACTTGTAAAGGTAATGCTCAATCAAGAAAAGGGAAAGGCAAGTTGATTGAAGAAGTTGAAGCATCAAGTCAAGATGAGCTAGATGAGTTGGATGAACACTTGGCCTTTCTATCAAGACATTACGCCATAAGTGGGATAATGAAATGCTTTTTGAAAGCGTTACATGAAATAATGTTACAATAGATAGTAAATTTTGACATGTTGTAACACCACTCAACTAGTGTTAGATTAGTCCAGAACTTAGTGCTACATTAAGGATGATAGTGTTGCATACATGTAACACCACAATAAAGTGTTACATTAGTTAATTTTTTTATTTTTTCATTTTTCAACTTATTTTGGGCCCCACCAGCAGTACCAACAGATGGACCCCACAAAAAATGTTGGCCCCACAAAAAAATGTGGGCCCACAAAGAATGTGGGCCACACTGTTGGGCCCCACGAAAAAATATTACATTTGCTAATGCTACTGTGACAGATATTGCTAGTGTTATATTTAGTATTTTTTTACTAAATCTTTTTTTTTGCTTGATAATTGTTTTTACTAAATCTATTAATTATTATTAAAATAATATTTTATAAGTATTAAAGTGAATATATTATTAAAAAATATAGGAAAAATATATGTTAAAATAATATTTTCTCTAAATGATAGAATATAATATATTACCAATTTAAAATATTATTTATATTTAAATATGTAATTTTTTTATTTTTCATTATTTTAAATTTTTATATTAACATTTATATATTCTTGATTTACAGATTTATTAAGACCCAGAAGTTTTTCTTTCATCTTCAGACACAACAATCGAACGCTTCATCTTCTCCAATACTCTCTTCCTTCCCTTCACGCGTCCCGATGGATTACACATCCCAAAACTCTCGTTTCCCTTCTTTTCTTTATATACACACATAGAAAAACGGTTACTCTATTTTCTACCTTTTTCACAGAAAAACTCAACCTCCCATCTCGTTTTCGAACAAAACTCAACCTCTGACCTCTGAAATCATGATATCTCATAAAAAACTCTAGAAGCTAGATTCTTAGTTGCGAAATGGAGGCCGAAGCCGAACCGGTGCTTAATCTTGGGGTAGTAGAGACGGAAGTGGAGCTTACTCATGGGGTAGCGGAGCTTGATAACAAAAAGTCGTGTGGTGAACGGCTTGATGGTGAACAGCTTGATGGTGAAAGGCAAAAGGTTTTTTCTAATCTTATTAATATGTTAGGTATTTCTTGTGAGGAGAATGCTATTAAAAAGATTAATGGGGTAACATGTATGGAAACAAGTGTGGGTTTCTTGCATGATTCGGCTATGAATTGAGTGAATTGTTGCTATGCTATTCCAGAGTCTGTTGTCTGCTTTAGGTTTAATGTGATTAAAGAACATGCTTTGTCTAAGTTTAGTTTTATAGGGCTGATTAATGCGTTTAGGCATTTTAATGGTAGAATTGGGTTTGAATGTTGGTTTAGACATGTTGGTTTGAATGTCGGTTTGACATGTTGTCGGTCCCGGAGTATTGCAGAAGGGGGGGTTGAATGCAATACTGATAAATTCAAATCTTTACTTCAACAACAATAATAAAGATTCTAATCTATCAGTATACGAAATGCAAACACAAGTGATAGCTCAAGATATTCTCACAAAATAAATATTTTATTTATTTTTCAAAGTGTTGCTACAACCTTGAGAAAGTATATTCTCAAGCTTCAGTTTCTTAAGTGATTACAATGAATTGAATTCATGAATAATTAGAAAGAATGAGAGATGATTCTCTATGTAGACTAATTTGCTCTAACATCTCTATCACATGGGTTGTGGAGCTGCTGTCATTTTCAAGTGGCAGCTCCTTACAATTTGCACACCCATGTGACTTTCCTAAATTGCTATACAGACAGTGTTATCATTATATGTAAAGCAACCTAGATTATTTCTAATTCAAGCTAATACAATTGTAGTAGATGTAGATTTGTCATAATCTTGAATTAACGAGCTTTGTCTTGTGATCTCTCAAGCTTCTGTCGTAGTCTTGCAGGTCTGCTACAATCTTTGACAAGTTGCAGCAAATCTGTTTCTTGAACACCTAAACTGTCACGGGTTTGACTGAGATAAATCCCCAATTCAAATAATTCAGTGAGATAGTAGCAAACATGTAGCAATTAGATGTGACTCTTTTGGATCAGCCTGAAACCTTGCACAGAGACATGTAGTAAACATGATGTCTGGTCTGTTAGCAGTTAGATATAGCAGAGATCCAACCATGCCTCTGTAAGTGCTAGAGTCCACTTTCTTTCCTTTAGGATCCAAATCCAGTTTGGTTGGAGTGGAGATGGGTGTCTTGGCAGGAGATGCATCTTCCAAATTGAATTTTTTGAGGAGTTACTTGACATATTTAGCTTAACTTATGAAGATTCCATCATCCTATTGATGAATTTGTAGACCTAGAAAGAATTACAGTTCTCCCATCATACTCATCTCATATTCATTTCTTATGAGTGATGAAAACTTCTCACACAACTTTTCATTTATAGAACCAAAGATTATGTCATCAACATATATCTGTACCAAAATGATTTCCTTGCCATGATTCTTGTAGAATAATATCTTATCTACTACACCTCTTGTAAATTGATTCTCTATTAGAAAGGTAGAGAGAGTTTCATACCAAGCTCTGGGGCTTGCTTCAATCCATAGAGTGCCTTGAACAGTTTGTAGACAAAGTCATACAACTCAGCATCCTCAAATCCAGGTGGCTGTTCAACATACACTTTTTCCTCTAGCTCTTCATTGAGAAAGGCACTTTTGACATCCATTTGGAACATCTTGAAATTACAGTGTGCAACATAGGCTCTAATGGCTTCAAGTCTGGCAACAGGTGCAAATGTTTCATCATAATCTATCTCTTCCTGTTGACAGTAACCTTTAGCTACTAGCCTTGCCTTATTTCTTATCACATTTTCACTTTAATCCAATTTGTTTTTGAAAACTCACTTTGTGTCAACAACTGATTTCTCTTTTGGTCTAGGGACTAGCTTCCATACATTGTTTCTCTCAAATTGTTAAGCTCTTCTTGCATAGCTATCACCCAATCAGAATCCAACAATGTTTCATCAATTGTCTTTGGCTCAGTTTGAGATAGGAAACAGGAAAACTTGCTGTCAGTAGATACATTTCTCCTTGTCCTTACAATAGTAGTGGGATCACCAGTAATTAAATTACTGGTCTGATCTTTGTTCCACTTGGTGGTTCTTGGCAAGCTTCTATCTTGATCTGCTTGACCAGTTCCTTCTTGAGAGGTTGGTTCTCCACCAGTGTTATTTTCTCCTTCATGCTCTTCATTATCTCCAGAATCATTTTCATTCTGTTGATTAGATGTTACTGTCTGAGATTGAGCTAGGGTTTGGTTAGCATCATTGGTGTTGACAGCATCTCTTCCAAATTCAATAGTCTGAGTACAAGTAGGTTCTTCAGCAACAATTTCTTCTTCTTCCAAGTAACTTTGATTTTCAAATCTAAGAGGCTGCATTTGACTATCTTCTTGTAGTCCTGGAAACTTGGTCTCTTCAAATATGACATTTACACTTTCTTTAATGACTTTGTGATCTCTGACATAGACTCTATAGGCAGTCCTTTCTAATCCATATCCCATGAAAATGCCTTCATAAGCTTTAGCATCAAACTTTCCTTTCCTTTCATGGTTGTCTATCATCATGAAACACTTATTCACAAATACATGAAAATATTTGATAGTAGGTTTCTTTCCTGTCAACAGTTAGTAAGGAGTGTTCCCTTGAGTCTTGTTGATTAAGGTTCTGTTCTGTAAGTAACAAGCTGTGTTGATTGCTTCTTCCCAGAAGTATGTTGGTAGTTTTACATCATTCAACATAGTTCTATTAGCTTCAATGAGAGTCCTGTTCTTTCTTTCTACAACACCATTTTGTTGTGGTGTTCTAGCCGTAGAGAATTGTTGCACAATGCCTTCATCTGTGCAGAAATTCCCAAGAGTTGCATTTCTGAACTCAGTACCATTATCACTTCTTAGAATTTGAACTTTTGCATTTGGAGTTCTGTCTAGAACCCTTACATGATCAATGATTTCTTGAGCTGCTTCATCTTTAGTTTCCGAGAATTTTACCCAAGTGTACCTTGAGTAGTCATCCACCATTACCAGTGCATATCTCTTTTTGGCTAGAGATAGAACATTTACTGGACCAAAAAGATCCACATGAATTAACTTGAGTGGCTCAGTGTTGGTGTTCAATTTCTTTAACTTGTGCATAGATGTTTTCAATTTTCCCATTTGACAGTCCTCACACAGTCCTTCTTGACAGAAATCCTGTTGAAGTAGTCCTCTCACCAATTCCTTCTTCATCAGTATATTCATGGTATTGAAATTGAGATGGGAGAGTTTCTTGTGTCAAAGCATGTTGTCACCAACTGTTGCCTTACTGTAGAAACAGTAAACCTTATCTTTCTTAGCAGAGTTTAGGTCTGCAACAAACAAGCTTCCTTTTTTGACTCCTTTCAATGAAAGGCTTCCATTTTTCTTGTGATAGATGTTGCAAACCATCATATCGAAATCAACCTTAAATCCTCTGTCACTGAATTGGCTGACACTGAGTAGGTTGTGCTTCAATCCATCTACAAGAGCAATATCTTCAATGACAACATTTCCAATTTTGAAACAGCCATATCCCACAGTGTAACCTTTGTTGTTGTCTCCAAAAGTTATGATTGGGCCAGCTTTCTCAACATAATGTGATATTGGGGCTTTATCACCTATCATGTGTCTGGAACATCCACTATCGATAATCCACATGACCTGTTTCTTTTTCTTGCCTTGCAAAACAGATGATATATAATTTGCATCTGGTACCCAATCCTTTTTGGGTCATGCAGTTACATTATCACTTTTTATATCATCGTTAATCACATTTGAATCAACAATTGAATCATCCTGTTTGACTCCTTTTGCTACCCACTCAGTTATAGAATAAGACTTGGTCTTTTTCTTAGTGGACACTGCCTTTTTACCAACATTGGCAGGTTCAGAAGTCTCAACAATTTGCATATAGGAACATTTTTCAGTAGATAGAATAGGCAGGTTAAAGCATGTACTCATGGCAGTGATTTTGCATGGCATACAGTCAATGTTACTACAAACATTCATTGTTCTTTGCATAATGGGAGTTCTATGTATGTTACCATTAACTTTGGTCACATTAACCTTGTTTTTAATAGGTTTCTTACAAACATGTTTTAAGTGTTGGGAGGAGCCACAATTATTGCAAAGTTTCTTAGGAGCATTCTTGATATAAGCATAACCATTTTTCTTATCAATTCCTAACTTTCCATTCATATTCTTAGACTTGTAAGCATCTGTGTTGACAGTATGTCCTGAAGTTGCTATCGAGTTACCCTTGACAATACCTTTCATACCGCTGTTTTGACAGTAGATTTGGAAGTTGCTATCTTAGGTACTCTCTTGATAGTATCTTTGAAAGTTTCTGTCTTATCCTTGTTGACAGCTTCTGTAGAACATTTTGTCTGATTCCTTGGTAAAGTTTCGGTCATGGGAATCTTGATAGTATCTTTCCATTCAGTATGTGGTGTAAATACACTCATCTTCATCATGAAGTTCTTGTTTGATGAGCAAGGAATTCTCATCAAAATCAGCTTGAACAGTTTTGAAAATAGGTTAACAAACTCTCTTGAGAATATGAGGTTTGACAGCATCACCATCTGAATAATCATCAATCACAGCTACCTTTCCAGGCCTCCTACCATAGTCAAAACCTATTCCAACTTTTTGATTCTCAATGTGATTCTCATGATATTCCTGAACTAACTTAGAAGAATTTCTGAAGGCCTTAAGCTTAAATTCATTTTCAGCAATTTGATTTCTCAAGAATTCTTCTATCTCCTTAGCACAGACAACATCATTTTTCAGTATTTCATTTTCTTGAGCTAGTGAATCTAATGGACTGGTTTTAAGCAAAAGCATATCATTCTCAGATTTGAGTGTTTCATTCTGTTAAGTTAACTTAACAATTTCTTCATTAGCAGCAGATAAACTAACATGAATGTTAAACATCTCGGCACTTAATTCTTCAATAGTTTGTTTATACTCAGTTTTAGACATATCAAGTAAAATGAGAGATGGTACCTGATTTGAGGAGCTTGATGCTTCATCATCAGATCTAGCCATGAGAGCTAGATTCATAAATACTTCTTCTTCCTCATCATTAGAATCATCCCAACATTTTCCTTTAGCCACATAGGCTCTTCCTTGATTTCTTTTAAACTGACTTCCAGATCCTTTCTCCATTCTTTGATTCTGTTTTGGCCTTCTGCACTCTATGGCAAAATGACCTAGCTCATTATAGTTGTAACATCTAAACTTTGACCTATCCACCATCCCTGTCTTGTATCCTCCTCTTGTGGCACCACCAGCAGCCATTGAAGAGTTTCCCTTGTTAAACTTAGATGTCTGACCCTGTGGCTTATATGGCTTATCTCTTCCGAACTTTATATTCTTGAATCTTTTACCCATACATGCCATGGTTGGATTATCCATGCTTTCAATCTCTTCTAATGAGTAGAAGTCTTCATCTTCAACATCTTTGAGCTGTAGAACCACTTTCTCCTCATCATCCAACACCTCCTCTGTAAGAACCCTAATTTTTGGTAATATTTTCTTTTATTTAATATCTTGTGACATTGTCAATATGGAACCTTTCTAGTAATCCCTGTTGATTAATAGAATTGATTGTCTGAGAAACTATGTTGTTACATTCACTATGTAAGATAAAAAGAAAGATTGTGAAGGCAAGAGTCTTATTGTTAGTAAGATGTATAAAACTTGGGATTTGAGAATGATTAGAGTATTGAAAGATTTATTAAGGATTATGACAAGGAATTATGGATATTCGAGGGAGTTACACAATTAAGTACTTAAGGAATTATAGGGGAAATCTCTACGCGACAAAATGTTATTACGAGAGATTAATTAAGATACGATACGAATTAAAGATTTAATGACAAGCATTGGTGGAAGAATAATGATACAAGGAGTAGTATTACATGCAAGTCCCATGCAACCAAGTGGCTAGAAATAAGCAAACTAGTGGAAGAGGAATAGTAACTAGTTACATTGCTTTTCAAAAAGAGGAGACAAGTAGTACATGTGACCATACCTATACTAGTACCTTGCCTATACATACACATTATGTATCACCCAACACCACTTTATCAATTATTCACCAAACAACACAAAAACCAAAAAAACCAAAAGCTCTCCCCCCTTGGAAGAGAAAGCTCTCGGCCTAGCATACAAAGGAAGAAGAAAATTCTTCCTCCCCCATTTCCCATCACTCATAAATCAAGATATAATTCCTAGGCCCTCACCATCATCAAAGCAAGGTATGTTAAGAGTTTCAAGCCATTTCATCCATCCAATTTCAAGATATTAATTATAATAGATATTGTGAATAGTAACCATGGTTGGTTTTTCTTTTAGATCTTGGATTGTAAGGGTTGTAGGAGACCATTCAAGGTGTTATTGAGTTTTGTAAGGCTTATCCAAGGCTCCTAGTTGCTCAAGAAGGTATAAAAATCACAAACCCATTTGGTCATGTAATTTTTATAGTGTTTGGTAGTAGATCCATGAATATATGTGTTAATCTTGGTTGTATAAGTAATGGATGACATGGATCTTGAGTTTTGATGTTGTGATTGTGATTTTTTATGATTGTGGATAGTATATGTATCTCCATGAGTGATATAAAGCATGAACTAAGTGAATTAAGTGTTGGTTGTGTTGTGGAATTGAGGAAATTGGTTGATCTAAGTGAATACATGCTTGCGGAGTTTTCCAGGAACATTGACCTGTCTTGTAACACGGTTTTGAACCCCTAAATTTTGTCCCCTGATGTCCTACCATATATTGTTGGAAAGATAATTGAATTCCGGTTCTGGAAATGTAAAGTTTGTGGCTAGGTGATGTATAGATTTTAAGTTATGGCCGGAGAAGTAAATTGTGTTTCTGGATTCCGGACTGCACTAAGTGACCCCCTTGTGAACCTTGTTTAAACCCCTAAAAATATATGTGGGATCATGGAAAAATTTGAGAAGTTAGAGAATGCAGTGGTGAAGACCCCCCAAAAAAATTGGATTAAAATATGAATTTGTGAATTTTATAAAAATGCTAGAGTAAATTTCGCGCAAGGGAAAAAGTCGTTAGTGGGGCATAATTCTAGGGGTAATGGTTATGTTTCGAATGTGGTAACTAAATTAAGTCGAATAAGTGACGAGAGTAATCGAGTGATGACATGAACCTATAATGGGGCTAGAGTGTCATAAGATGAAGTCATTAAGTTAATTTCGTACCCCCTAAAACCCCGTAATTAAAGAAATATTGTTAAGGTACTAACGAGCGGTTATTTCTTATGTATAGATCGTTCCACTCCGCACGCTCGACCACCCCAACCAAACCAAGGCAAGTTTACTTTTCAAAACTTATACATATACAAGGACTTTCACTGTTGTGTTTGTAGTTTTCCATATCAAATGCTATGTTTATCGAAGTATTGATGCAATTGAGATTGTATAAGTACATATATGTTTGTACCCCCTTGAACTTAGATTGAAATGTTTTCTTCGAACAACGACTCTAGAAATAGAGGTCGTAGCGGTCCGTATATACCATTGACCGGGGAGCGGTATATTACTATATCGTATCTAGATTGCGAAAACCCGAAGGGTCATTCGGGGAGTATCGTATACTCAAGTAATTATGTTCATATCTTCGTAAATACTCGAAACCCTATCTTGGATTAAAAGTTTATTTTATCGAATAATTATTTTATTAATTATTAATATTAAATCTTAAAATATTATTTATTAATTATTGTTCATTATTTCAAAGATGAAGTCAATCCAAGATGCCTTTAATACTTTCAAACTCGAACTCTTTCGAACTCAAAACATTTTCGAAAACCCCCGATCAGATTCTGCTTCTTGTATGATTTCAAGAATCATCGGTCGACTGATGTCGAACCTCAATTACTCTGTTTTCAATCAAAATCAATTTTTCAAAAGAAAAAGAAAAAGGGACTCTGGCAGGTGTGGGAACCGTTGACGAACGATTCCCGGGATGTGTAAGCGGCCGTGAGCCAGGCGGTCCATCAATTATTATTCCGGCCCAGGTGTTTCCGAAGGATGATTACGGATGTAGTTTTCATCGAGGGTGATTACGGATGTAGTTTTCACCTGAGGATAGTTACGGATGTAGTTTCTATCCTTCTACCGGTAGAGAAGACCCGCGGATTATTGGACTTCGATGTGGCGACTGATCATCGTCAATCCCTGTCAGGTTTTTATGTTTTCTTCCAGTTCCATCCTCCACTTTGGAAAAATACTCCAACACTGCTTCTTGGGCCTAAGTGCCAAGTTGCCGATAGTGTGGCTTTTGATAAGAAAAATATTGACATCGTGCAGTATCTAGAACTGCAAGATTTTCTATAAAGATTGGCACGTGTTAGTGCACTCTTGCAATTATTTCAAAGAATGAAATGCTTTTGAATGAGAAACCTTCTAAGTTAATGGAAGGAAAGAGGTTTGCAATGATGTATTCCCTGTACAGTATGTTAATCGTAGAGCGTTTTGCCGAAAATGATATACTCATATGTATATATTTTCAAACTTGAGATATATTAAAATGGGAACCTTATAAAGGGTTCATATGTTATTCTTAAAGCTCCTTAGTGAGTATAGATGTTTTATTCAAACTCGGACATATACATTGTCCAATTATGTTTTGAAATCTGAGATATATACCCATATAGTTGGGAATGTTTTTCAAAATAAACCACATTATTATTTTGCAAAATGGTGAACTTGCTGAGCATTATGTAGCTCATTCTTGCTTTATAAAAACTTTTCAGAAAGAGAAGAATTTGGTCGGTTAACTCCGCGACAGCAGAAGAGGAGTAGAAGATTTACCCCGGAGATGATTTAGTTCCTGATAAATACTACAGAGTAAGTCTGATAGGTTTTCAACTGTAATAGTAAGGCTTGTCTTCAAGTGTAGTTGTTTAAGTGGAGTTGCGTAAGACTCTGGATTGTACAGATGAATTGTAATATTTAGTGTTACTTTTGATTATCGTTTCTGAGGCTCTAACTTGTTTGTGTGTAAGATTGAGGTCTGAATGGATGTATTGTTGAGTTGTAAAGTTAATACAGGTATGATATGGTTGGACGGTGGCGTGACGACCTGAATCTCTGACCTCAGATTTGGGGGCATTACAGCAATGGTATCAGAGCGATAAGTTACAGTACTCAGAAACGAGAGTGTTGAGAGTTAAGTCTTAGTTGGAGAATGACATAAGATATCGTAGTAAACTTATGATTGGACTACCGGAAGAGGTACCGGTGAGTAGAATGGACTGGAGTGTTACTGAAGGTATTATACTAGGGTCGATAGAATCCCTAGAGACCTTCAGAATGATGAATAGAGGTTTGAGAGTCGTACATGACCTATCATAGGGAATGATATAGGAAGCAGAGCGAAATCTCGAGAGCAGCTGAGGTAGAGGCGATATTGCCAATATGATCGGATGACTAGGCTGGCATAAATTTTTTGGCCCATATTCCTCCACAGTTTAGGAGGCGGCATTTTAAGAATCAAGAAGTTTGGACTTCCCTACATAATTAAGGGTACTTAGTACTTGGATTAATGAAAGTCTTTTACTTTGGCTATAAGATCCGATTTTCGATAAGTAACGGGTTTACCTGAAGGTTGGTCACTATGTTGTTGTGGATTCCATTACCCTTGATGGCGAATTTTACATGTGTTATACGAGAATGTTATCATAAGACGGGCGTGCTAGATAATTCCATGCATGATTCGAACGCTAGAACATGGTAGTTCAACTTAGAGAACAAACAAGTAGGATTAACAAAGGGACTCAAGAAAAGTTGAATATGGTTCCAACGACCGATACAGTGATCTCGGAGTCTACCAAAAGAAAGGACCAGCGGGTCTAGAGTGGGATCCTTTGATAGAGATGTTATCAGGGACTACGTATATATGTATTGTAGACCTCAATATTTTTGGTATATGTTCACATACACACACCCGCCACTGAACCTATGGACTGCACTGAGATCCCTGAGAGATCTCTTTGATCTGTTCCCAGGGGGAACTGGCAACTTGTGATTCATGTCGGAAGGCATGAAGTATGACCCTATGGACTTAGAAGGTGTCCCCGGAATGATGTGAAGCTTGGTCTTCAAGATAAAGCACGGAAATGACAGATATATTTGTGAAACCCTAACTCGATAAATGACTTTAAGATGATGATTGAGAGACGCACTAGTTGGTGTCTTGTATTACGAAGGCGAAGAGATGGAGTTACCCTCATAATGGTGATAATGGAATGCGCGAATGATTATTAACTTATTTTGGTAACTACAGGCTGGTGCACTACTTCATTTCAAATTGTTCATTAACCATGTTACCTCGATTAGTTTATATCAAGCAACCCTCCTAGCTTTCTACTTCAAACTTGTGGAATAACAACCAGTGATATACCTTCTCTAAACCGGGACTCATCCAAAGTATCTTAATTGATCCCCGAGCATTCTATTTGAAGTTTATAATTATTTCTGCTCAGGACTATTTACACTCTCTTTCAATTATCCAAGGAATGTTCCACAAATATTTCCTTAATTAATCGACGAATACTACTTAACGAATATCGATATTTGATCGCTTCTTTCATACTTGCATTCTTCAGTTGAGCTCATATATATTCAACAAATTACTGAGGACAGGGATGATCTAATGTCCAGACATCCCTTATGAATTCTTTTCTTCTATTCAAGATGAGAGTGTACACCATACATTGAAATCATAGTAAGGATATCATCTTGATATTGGTATTCCGAATTTAATTCTATTGTCGGATCTGATAAAGCATGTGTACGGAGGCACCCTTGGGTGAACCGTTTCACTGATAAGTAATATTTGATGAGAGGTTATCGATTGTTCCGATACCTAAAACATTCTCTTCAGACTTTATAGTTTTCTTTTTTCAAACTTAATAACTTCTTATTTCCATTCGTTGTCCGAGAAGCCTAAAGTTTCTTCAGTGGCTACGATGTTGAAATTCCGTTCTATCCAAGTGAAACTGGCTAGTCGTTATGTCAATATGAATGACTAGTTGATCGTTCAAACTACTCAAAATTGTAATGCTGTAAAGAACACCTAGCTAACTGTCCTAGCTGGTGGTGATGTCTCAAACAGGTGAACTAGCAAATTTTGTCTAGCTAGTCGCTAGTGTTTCTTGAAAAGGACTAGTTATTGTTTCACTGGTCCAACTCCCAATTTAATTCATTCCGCAATGCATTTTGCATGTGGTAAAGTATGATGACGAAAGTTTGGACGAATAACTCGATTGAGACCTAGTGAGGTCGCCCACTCGACTTGAACCTTTACCCATCTTCGTATCAGACTTTATATCACTTGAATATTTTATTCTTTCATTTCATACAATGAGAATTCATCTGAAACCATTGATTACTGGAGTGACAAACTACTTCATTCTTTAATTGTCATGGAGTAGAATTGCTTTCTATTGGCTGACCTTCATCAATGCGACTTTAGATTTCCTCTTATTATTCAGGAGGAAAAGTATCCACCCGATGTAAGAATTGTATAAAGACCGTCTTTATGACTTTTGTACCCAACAATCATTGCCCTTGTGCAACATTCTCTATGGTGCCATATTACAGAATTATCAGGACGGGAAGGAATAAACCTTGTTGTATTCTTTCTGTCCATCCTTACATCTCCAAAAATCGAGACTCCTAGTATTTGGAACCATCAACATTCTTGGAACATCCAATGTGGAATTCTTATTGAGATTATCTATTGGACCTTGTTATTTTGGAACCATTCCTTTCAAAGTGATTACTCTAAGGTGAACGGGAGGTACAATTGTGAACCATTACACCAATATGAGATCAAAAACCAAATGTTGTAATTTTGCAGCCAGAGCGTTATGCCGAGTAATTATTGAAGTAGAGATAACATGTCAGGGCATACCACAAGACCTTTAATATTGGTGTGGGGAAAGTTATAAGAAATGATGAGGTGGTTGGGAGCACGCTCCTACCAACCGTTGTCAGGATGTTATATTAATGAATTCTGGAGTTACCAAGCCTTTTCCTGATCCAAGAAATGCAAATCGATTGCGATGTAAAACATATCCTTAGAGGAAACTACCTGGAAGTGAGATGGACAAGAAAGGAAGAAATATCGTGGCAAGAATGTGAAGCTTTATTTAGCTTAAAGGGATTGATGCACATAGAGAGACATAAAGTTTAACAGGCCCCTAATAGCAAATGGATGCATGGATATATGACAACGATCCTTCGAGATTACCACCTAATCAAGTTTATTGGGAATCGCAGTAGCATGCAGGCCTCAGGCTGATTGGCGCCAGTTGTGAAGGAGGACGAGCGTATGACATCTTACATATACCATCGAGAACTGATACCCCTATCGGAAATGGAGGAATTGTTGACTAGTTAAAATGAGTAGTTGTTTTTCAAAGATAAAGTTGAAGAGAAGGTCTTACCAACTCAAGATCGACCTCTGTACCGTGCCAAAGTGGGCATTTCACACTAATATAAACGTTATAAAATTGTGGTAGTATCGTTTGAAAGGACTAATGAGTCAGAAGCCTTTATGGATTAACGAACAAAGTTTTGGGATGAAATGAGATATTAACAACAACCTCATTGTTAGCTATACTTGATGATAAAAAGAGGACTTTGAGAGTCACGATGATGCGTCTTTCGAGAGTTTAAGAGGTGTGCTGATGCAGTAGAAAAAGGATGATAGCCTATACTTCTAAACAACATAAAGGTTACGAGATAGCACTAACCGTGAGTCTGGGATTAGTCATGATGGCGTTCACGCATAAAACTGAGACGTTAACCTTATGAGAAAAGTGTGAAAATTTCTCCACAAGTGCCATAAATATATCTTCATATTAGAATTAAACATAAGAAAGAGAAGGTGACGAGAGGGAGCAGGGTGTATAATGGAGAAATTTGTTATTACCTAGGGAAGGCCAGTGTGGTGGCCGATACCTATAGAAGGTATTATTCGAAATTGGAATTCAGTCAGTATTGACCAAGAAGATAGAGTATATACAATAAAGGATAATGTTAGAGGAAAATAAATAAATTATGGAGAAGGACAAAGATGTATAGAGAATTAAGGGAATGTTTGGTAAACTGAAATGAAGAATGGTATTGGCAAACTATTAAGTACTAACGCGACATGTCAAAAGCAGAATGATAGAGATCTAGTGGATTAATTCCTCCTGTAGAAAATATTGAACGTGGACAGAATTATAGTGAATTTCATAAGTAGGTCGCCAAAGACCGAGCCAAGAGATGGCCCTAGTTGAGTTATAATTGTTGGACCAAGTGATTTACCTATGAGAGACTTTCCATTGAGAAGATTATCGAATATTATACGGGAGAGATGGTGGTGCAATATGAAACTTCTGCAGCGATCACGTCAGATAAAGACTTAAGGTTAAACTTCGAATATTGAAGGTGCTTTCGGGTATATTTAACAAAGAGATTGAGCGTATGTACTAATTTGATCTGTGGTTGACGGACAGGGAAGAAGAATTGTCCAGACGATCGAAATTATATTTAGTGTCGTGCCTTAGGTTTCACAGGGCAGTCGAGAATAAAAACTTATCCATGAATGAATGTTGTTATCACGATCATCACCATGCGAACGTAAGGACATCTCTTGTATAGCGTACCGCGAAAGAAGAAGTTTCGCTTTTCTTGCGTTACGAAGAAGTCAATGAACGAGGGATATAGTAGCTGAACTGGTTCGACATATACCGAAGACTATACAGTATCCATAGCAAGTGGTAACGACTGACGGGAGGCAACACATGCGTGCTAATCAATCCAAGGAAAATGAGGAATACCGTGCGTATTGACGTTGTCTCAGATTATAGAACACGACCACAAAGTATTCACGGCCCAACGACACAAGGACACAACACGGATACTATGAACAAGGTGGAAGAGGAACGTATAAGTAGTGGGATAGGAATTTTCATTCATAGAACAACCGATAAGGAATACAGGTCGAGGAGAGCATGCTTTGAGAAGCAACACTAAAGCGTTGGTAAGATCAAGGTAAGAGAACAAAAGGGTTGAAGTGTCAACCTGAGAGTTGGAAAGAGTAAGGTTGGAATTGTATCCACAACTATTTTCCTTAGGTTCTTAAGATAGAATCCTTTTAAGGAGAGGAGACTGCATTAACCCTAATTTTCGTGAATATTCGAAACCTGGACGAATAGTAATTTTATGGGTGGATGAGGAATTTTTGCAATCACGATATGTACGAATTATGAAATGAAGATTTCGAATTGATATTTCGTCTTTACGGTACAGACGAGTGTATGTAAAAGTCATTAGTTTTTTTACGAAACCCATTATTTCGAATGGTCAAATTTTATGAGATATCTAAGGAGATCGTGGTAAGGCATGGGGTTCCTGTGAGCATTGTATCTGATAGAGACCCAAGGTTCAACTCCGGGTTCTGTTTTCAGGATTATGTGGGGACCAAGTTAAACATGAGTGCTGCATACCACCCCCAATCAGACGGACAGAGCGAGAGAAACATCCGGACCATAGAGGACATGTTGAGAGTATGTGCCATCGATTTTAAGGGAAGTTGGGATGACCACTTGCCGTTGATCAAATTTTCCTACAACAACAGTTACCATGCGAGTATAGGGATGTCCCCATATGAAACTTTACACGGACGAAGATGTCGGTCTCCCTTGTGTTGGGAAGAAGTTGGAGAGCGGAAGATTTTAGGACCTGAACTGGTCCAACAGACAAAAGAAACCATTGAACTTATAAGAGGACGGCTGGTAGCGGCCCAAGACAGACAGAAGAAGTATGCGGACTAGACCCGCAAGGACAAAGAATATGAGGTAGGAGAGTTTGTGATGTTGAAGGTGTCACCGTGGAAAGGATTGATGAAATTTGGTAAGAAGGGGAAACTAAGCCCGAGATTTATTGGACCTTTTGAGATCTTGAAACTAGTTGGGAAGTTAGCCTATGAATTGGCTTTACCCCCGAGCTTGCACCAAGTACATAATGTGTTCCATGTGTCCATGCTACGACCCTACCATACCGACTTCCGACATGTGATAGAACATGATCAAGTGGATCTGCAACCAGACTTAACATATGTAGAGCAACCCGTAGAAATCATGGATAGAAAAGAACAGGTGCTGAGGAACAAGGTTGTCAAACTAGTGAGAGTCTTGTGGAGGAATCAGAATGTCGAAGAATCATCATGGGAACTAGAGAGCGCGATGCGTGAAAAGCACCCCCAACTGTTTTCAACCTGATTCCGGGACGGAATCCTTTTAAGGAGGGGAGGCTGTAAGAACCCTAATTTTTGGTAATATTTTCTTTTATTTAATATCTTGTGACATTGTCAATATGGAACCTTTCTAGTAATCCCTGTTGATTAATAGAATTGATTGTCTGAGAAACTATGTTGTTACATTCACTATGTAAGATAAAAAGAAAGATTGTGAAGGCAAGAGTCTTATTGTTAGTAAGATGTATAAAACTTGGGATTTGAGAATGATTAGAGTATTGAAAGATTTATTAAGGATTATGACAAGGAATTATGGATATTCGAGGGAGTTACACAATTAAGTACTTAAGGAATTATAGGGGAAATCTCTACGCGACAAAATGTTATTACGAGAGATTAATTAAGATACGATACGAATTAAAGATTTAATGACAAGCATTGGTGGAAGAATAATGATACAAGGAGTAGTATTACATGCAAGTCCCATGCAACCAAGTGGCTAGAAATAAGCAAACTAGTGGAAGAGGAATAGTAACTAGTTACATTGCTTTTCAAAAAGAGGAGACAAGTAGTACATGTGACCATACCTATACTAGTACCTTGCCTATACATACACATTATGTATCACCCAACACCACTTTATCAATTATTCACCAAACAACACAAAAACCAAAAAAACCAAAAGCTCTCCCCCCTTGGAAGAGAAAGCTCTCGGCCTAGCATACAAAGGAAGAAGAAAATTCTTCCTCCCCCATTTCTCATCACTCATAAATCAAGATATAATTCCTAGGCCCTCACCATCATCTAAGGAAGGTATGTTAAGAGTTTCAAGCCATTTCATCCATCCAATTTCAAGATATTAATTATAATAGATATTGTGAATAGTAACCATGGTTGGTTTTTCTTTTAGATCTTGGATTGTAAGGGTTGTAGGAGACCATTCAAGGTGTTATTGAGTTTTGTAAGGCTTATCCAAGGCTCCTAGGTGCTCAAGAAGGTATAAAATCACAAACCCTTTCGGTCATGTAATGTTTATAGTGTTTGGTAGTAGATCCATGAATATATGTGTTAATCTTGGTTGTAAAAGTAACGGATGACATGGATCTTGAGTTTTGATGTTGTGATTGTGATTTTTTATGATTGTGGATACTATATGTATCTCCATGAGTGATATAAAGCATGAACTAAGTGAATTAAGTGTTGGTTGTGTTGTGGAATTGAGGAAATTGGTTGATCTAAGTGAATACATGCTTGCTGAGTTTTCCAGGAACATTGACCTGTCTTGTAACACGGTTTTGAACCCCCAAATGTTGTCCCCTGATGTCCTACCATATATTGTTGGAAAGATAATTGAATTTAGTTTCTGGAAATGTAAGGTTCATGGCTAGGTGATGTATATATTTTAAGTTATGGCCGGAGAAGTAAATTTTTTTTCTGGATTCCGGACTGCACTAAGTGACCCCCTTGTGAACCTTGTTTAAACCCCTAAAAATATATGTGGGATCATGGAAAAATTTGAGAAGTTAGGGAATGCAGTGGTGAAGACCCCCCAAAAAGAATTTGATTAAAATATGAATGTTTTAATTCTATAAAAATGCTAGAGTAAATTTCGCGCAAGGGAAAAAGTCGTTAGTGGGGCATAATTCTAGGGGTAATGGTTATGATTCGAATGTGGTAACTAAATTAAGTCGAATAAGTGACGAGCGTAGAATGATGACATGAACCTATAATGGGGCTAGAGTGTCATAAGACGAAGTCATTAAGTTAATTTTGTACCCCCTAAAACCCCGTAATTAAAGAGATATTGTTAAGGTACTAACGAGCGGTTATTGCTTATGTATAGATCGTTCCACTCCGCACGCTCGACCACCCCAACCAAACCAAGGCAAGTTTACTTTTCAAAACTTATACATATACAAGGACTTTCACTGTTGTGTTTGTAGTTTTCAACCATATCAAATGCTATGTTTATCGAAGTATTGATGCAATTGAGATTGTATAAGTACATATATGTTTGTACCCCCTTGAACTTAGATTGAAATGTTTTCTTCGGACAACGACTCTAGCAATAGAGGTCGTAGCGGTCCGTATATACTATTGACCGGGGAGCGGTATATTACTATATCGTATCTAGATTGCAAAAACCCGAAGGGTCATTCGGGGAGTATCGTATACTCAAGTAATTATGTTCATATCTTCGTAAATACTCGAAACCCTATCTTGGATTAAAAGTTTATTTTATCGAATAATTATTTTATTAATTATTAATATTAAATATTAAAATATTATTTATTAATTATTGTTCATTATTTCAAAGATGAAGTCAATCCAAGATGCCTTTAATACTTTCAAACTCGAACTCTTTCGAACTCAAAACATTTTCGAAAACCCCCGGTCAGATTCTGCTTCTTGTATGATTTCAAGAATCATCGGTCAACTGATGTCGAACCTCAATTACTCTGTTTTCAATCAAATCAAGTTTTCAAAAGAAAAAGGGACTCTGGCAGGTGTGGGAACCGTTGACGAACGATTCCCGGGATGTGTAAGCGGCCGTGAGCCAGGCGGTCCATCAATTATTATTCCGGCCCAGGTGTTGCCGAAGGATGATTACGGATGTAGTTTTCATCGAGGGTGATTACGGATGTAGTTTTCACCCGAGGATAGTTACGGATGTAGTTTCTATCCTTCTACCGGTAGAGAAGACCCGCGGATTATTGGACTTCGATGTGGCGACTGATCATCGTCAATCCCTGTCAGGTTTTTATGTTTTCTTCCAGTCCCATCCTCCACTTTGGAAAAATACTCCAACACTGCTTCTTGGGCCTAAGTGCCAAGTTGCCGATAGTGTGGCTTTTGATAAGAAAAATATTGACATCGTGCAGTATCTAGAACTGCAAGATTTTCTATAAAGATTGGCACGTGTTAGTGCACTCTTGCAATTATTTCAAAGAATGAAATGCTTTTGAATGAGAAACCTTCTAAGTTAATGGAAGGAAAGAGGTTTGCAATGATGTATTCCCTGTACAGTATGTTAATCGTAGAGCGTTTTGCCGAAAATGATATACTCATATGTATATATTTTCAAACTTGAGATATATTGAAATGGGAACCTTATAAAGGGTTCATATGTTATTCTTAAAGCACCTTAGTGAGTATAGATGTTTTATTCAAACTCGGACATATACATTGTCCAATTATGTTTTGAAATCTGAGATATATACCCATATAGTTGGGAATGTTTTTCGAAATAAACCACATTATTATTTTGCAAAATGGTGAACTTGCTGAGTATTATGTAGCTCATTCTTGCTTTATAAAAACTTTTCAGAAAGAGAAGAATTTGGTCGGTTAACTCCGCGACAGCAGAAGAGGAGTAGAAGATTTACCCCGGAGATGATTTAGTTCCTGATAAATACTACAGAGTAAGTCTGATAGGTTTTCAACTGTAATAGTAAGGCTTGTCTTCAAGTGTAGTTGTTTAAGTGGAGTTGCGTAAGACTCTGGATTGTACAGATGAATTGTAATATTTAGTGTTACTTTTGATTATCGTTTCTGAGGCTCTAACTTGTTTGTGTGTAAGATTGAGGTCTGAATGGATGTATTGTTGAGTTGTAAAGTTAATACAGGTATGATATGGTTGGACGGTGGAGTGACGACCTGAATCTCTGACCTCAGATTTGGGGGCGTTACATCCTCAATCTTCAGAGATGGCACTTGTGTTGGTTGTGAACTTTGTGAGGATTCACTTGGCAGAGAGACAAGTGGTTCATGAGCTACAAGGGCACCAGACATGTTTGCCATCTTTCCTTTGGCTCCAGTTTGAATAACTTTCTTTTGAAAGAGTTCAAGTTCATATGACTTAAGCACACCATAAAGAGTCTCAAGAGAAACATCATTCAGGTTTCTTCCTTCTCTTATAGCAGCGATTTTGTGCTCAAGGTGCTCAGGAAGAGTGAGCAAAAACTTGACATTAATCTCCTTTTTATCATAGAACTTTCCATGAATTTGTAGCTCAGCTATTAGCTTACTGAATCTTTTAAACATGTGAGTGAGCTCTTCACCAGGCTTAGCCATAAAGGCTTCATATTGTGACACAAGAATTTGTCTTTGATTTTCTCTGACCTCTTCACTTCCTTCACACAGTAACTCTATCTTGTTCCACATCTCTTTAGCAGATGAGCATCCCATAACATTTCCACACATGGCTTTGTCCAAGGTGAGAGAGTCAAGCAAAATGAGTTGTAAGTAGTCAATTAAGGCTACCTTTTCTTTCTCAGACTCTGTGTATTCTTAAGGTCTCTTAGCAATCCAGTGAGCTGGAATTACTTCACCATTGACAGTGGTAGCATCTACTTCTTTCTTTGGAATGAAGGGGCCATTCTTAAGGATTCCCAAGTACAGTGGATGTACAGCTTTGATAAATAACAAGATCTTTCTTTTCCAAAAGTTGTATTTCTCCTTATCAAATACTGGAATCTTTATACCACTTGATTTCTGTATACTCGTCATGATCTCAGATTAGTATATCAATCTGTTTGCTCTGATACCAGTTGTTGGTCCCGGAGTATTGCAGAAGGGGGGGTTAAATGCAATACTGATAAATTTAAATCTTTACTTCAACAACAATAATAAAGATTCTAATCTATCAGTATACGAAATGCAAACACAAGTGATAGCTCAAGATATTCTCACAAAATAATTGTTTTATTTATTTTTCAAAGTGTTGCTACAACCTTGAGAAAGTATTTTCTCAAGCTTCGGTTTCTTGAGTGATTACAATGGACTGAATTCACGAATACTTAGAAAGAATGAGAGATGATTCTCTATTTAGAATAATTTGCTCTAACATCTCTATCACATGGGTTGTGGAGCTGCTGTGTTACACTAGACATGTTATAGTGTTGCAATAGAGAGTGGGCCCCCCCCCACATGCCACGTGTCAGTGGGCCCCCCCCCCACATGCCACGTGTCAGGTGGGCCCCATGTCAGATGGGTCCCACATGCCATGTGTCAGGTGTGCCCCCCCCACATGCCACGTGTCAGGTAGGCCCCCACATGCCACGTGGCAGGTGGGGGGCACATGTCACATGTTAGTGGGCCCTACTTTTGGTGGGCCTCACATTCTGTCCTTCGGATTAAGTTCAAATGTAACACTACAAATCTGTTACATTAGGTGATGATAGTGTTACATTAGCGACATAATGTATCGCTTTATTATTGTTACAGTGGATGGGTAAAAGTGTTACAATAGGCAGCTGTTGTAACGCCCGTAAATGTAATCCCCAAAGTGTTATAATAGACCTATTGTAACGTATTTAGGGCCTATTGTAACATTACGCGAGAGTTACAATAGGCCAATTATAGCATAGTGAGAAAATTCTCTAAACTTACGTTCAAAAGAAATAGGCCAATTATAGCATAGTGAGAAAATTCTCTAAACTTACGTTCAAAAGAAACCCTGCAGCTGCTAAGCCATTCAGAAAGGATTACCAACATGACATATATTTGGTTGATAGATCTAAGTTTAAATGCTACATGGTACAACTATAGAATAGTTGGGCATTTCTCTATTGAATACAGAAAATCTAAGGCGGAGAAGAAAGACAAAAAGTATGAAGCTGTTGATTACAAAAAGAAGTACTTTGAACTTCTCAAGCAAAAGGAAAGGGCATTTATGTCCAGAGACACTGAACGGGCTGCAGATGCTGATGATTCTGATAAAAAAATAGAGTATGTCAATCTTGCACTTATGACAAATTCAGTAGATCAAGAAGCTAGTTCAGCAAGCAATCAGGTAATTACTATAAACCTAGCCGAGCTTTCTAAAGATGAATACAATAGTACTATTAACGCAATGTGTCTTTAATTGTACAATATTTATGTCACTCTTAACTCAGTTATTAATAAAGAGAACCGTAGAATTAAAGAGATTAATAATCTGTTATATGTGATAGAAATGGTGTGTTGGAAACCCAATTCATTGAGTTTGAGAAAATGAAGAGAGATTGTCAAATTGCTAAGGATGAACTTGTATCTGTCTTGAAACGAAAAGAAATTCTTAAAAAGCAGTTGGAAAGAGAACATGACTTAATCTCTAAGTGGAAAGATTCCAAGGATGTTGCTAACAAAACTTAATCTCAAAAGCACATATTTTTCATTCATACGACACGTACATATATGTGTATAAAATAATAAGGAATAGTAAGGAGTGACCTAGTGTTATAATGGTTTACAAATCAATTGATAGACCCATGTTGAATTCAACAAAATATTTTCTATAATCAGTAGCCTAGTGTTGTACATTTTTCCTATAATCAATTTTGTTGATAGCCAGTGTTTAAATGTCTGATTGTTTACGAAAATTATCAATTTATAGTAAATTTTGATTATTATTATTATAGCACTACTTTAAATAACGGAAGAATGTATAACCAAACCAAAAATTATATATCATTAATTTATTTTTTGATATAATATAATATATTATAAGCCAAATCCATAAATGTAAAGATAAAATGATGACTAAAATTGTTAATATGTCGTAATAGTTAAAGTATCTAAAATTTGTTAATATGTCACTATACTTAAAGTACCTAAATTTTGTTAATATGTCATAATTACTAAATTACCCATGACACAAGTGCACATATATAATGTGTATGATACAAAAATAAATATGAGTTAATGATTTGATGGTAAGAAGCTTTGTACAATATTGTGAGACCTAGATTCAATTCCTTTCAACATTGATGAAGGTTTTTATATATATAATAGATTATATGAGAATTCAAGTATCTTTGTGATTTTATGATGGGATATTAATTATCCAAAAATTATATTGGGTACATGTACACTTTGGACAATCCTGATTGTCATAATCTTAAAATTTTTATATAATTTTGGATGTTGTATATATTTTCTAAAGATTTTTGTCATTGCTAATGAGCCATGTCAATTTCAAGGACATGTCTTTCCTTTTCAACACATTTAAGCTTTTTACTAAATTGTCAAAAGCTGATCTACCAGTGTTCATGATAACAAATGTCATATATAATCACTACAAGAAAAACGGGCTTTTCCTACCGTTTATTTCCTACCGACACATTTCCTACCGTTTATTTCCTACCGATTTTCAAGTCAAACGGCTATTTCCTATCGGACGCATAGCCGGTAGGAAATGCGGAGGTATTTCCTACCGAAGTTAGTAGGAAATGAGTCGAGTGGGGCCATCAAGGCTACGTCAATATCCGTCCGCAATGAAACGATGCCGTTTCATTCACACCACTTCCTACCATCTCAACTCGGTAGGATTCTTGATTCTCGACGATTGAATCGTACGGGAGTCAAGATCAATCTTTTTAAATGGTATTCCAAAATTTTTAAAAAAGAATAAATTTATTTGATTAAATAATTTAATGGTCAACTATTAATTTGACTTTAACTCCTAAACTAGTTTTCGTTCCCGATTCTTGATTCGATTATTTTGAAATAGAATTTCGACGATTGAACTGTACGGGAGTCAAGATCAATCTTTTTAAATGTTATTCCAAAATTTTTAAAAAAGAATAAATTTATTTGATTAGGTAATTTAACGGTCAACTAGTAATTTGACTTTAACTCCTAAACTAGTTTTCGTTCCCGATTCTTGATTCGATTATTTTGAAATAGAATATTGACGATTGAATCATACGGGAGTCAAGATCAATATTTTTAAATGTTATTCCAAAATTTTTAAAAAAGAATAATTTTATTTGATTAGGTAATTTAACGGTCAACTAGTAATTTGACTTTAACCCCTAAACTTGTTTTCGTTCCCGATTATTGATTCGATTATTTTGAATTAGAATTTCAACAATCGAACCGTACGGGAGTCAAGATCAATCTTTTTAAATGTTATTCCAAAATTTTTAAAACAGAATAAATTTATTTGATTAGGTAATTTAACGGTCAACTATTAATTTGACTTTAACCCCTAAACTAGTTTTCAATCCCAATTCTTGATTCGATTATTTTGAAATAGAATTTCGACGATTGAACCGTACGGGAGTCAAGATCAATCTTTTTAAATTTTATTCCAAAATTTTTAAAAAAGAATAAATTTATTTGATTAGGTAATTTAACGGTCAACTATTAATTTGACTTTAACTTCTAAACTAGTTTTCGTTCCCGATTCTTGATTCGATTATTATGAAATAGAATTTTGACGATGGAATCGTCCGGGAGTCAAGATCAATCTTTTTAAATGTTATTTCAAAATTTTAAAAAACTAATAAATTTATTTGTTTAAGTAATTTAATGGTTAACTAGTAATTTGACTTTAACCATTAAACTAGTTTTCGTTCCCGATTCTTGATTCGATTATTTTGAAATATAATTTCGATGATCGAACCATACGGGAGTCAAGATCAATCTTTTTAAATGTTATTCCAAAATTTTGAAAAACTAATAAATTTATTTGATTAGGTAATTTAACGGTCAAATAGTAATTTGACTTTAACCCTTAAACTAGTTTTCGTTCCCGATTCTTGATTCGATTTTTTTGAAATAGAATTTCGACGATCGAACCATACGGGAGTCAAGATAAATCTTTTTAAATGTTATTCCAAAATTCTAAAAAAAATAAAAAATTTATTTGATTATGTAATTTAACAGTCAACTAGCTTAGGGGTTGTAGTTTAGGGGTTAGATTTAGGGTTACTAGGGTTGGACTTTATTTTTTTTAAAAACATTTTTTGAACGATTAAACCATACGGATCTTATTATCCCTGCAAATTAGTCATGTGTGAAAAAAAATTGTGATTTTTAAAATTCATTTGACGTGATTTTATAAGGAAAAACCCTTATTTTAAGAATTATTTGTACTAATTCATTTTTCTAGTTATATTTTTTACATATCCAACCGTTAGAATTTCAAGATCAATATGAATTAATGACATTTGCAAAAAATTGTGATTTTTAAAGTTCATTTGTAAGGACTTTTTAATGAAAAATTGATAAACAAGGTATTGTAGTTATATACCACAATACCACTGAAAATTTTACCACATCATAATCTCTAATATATATCATTAGCAACCACATACATAATCTCTTTCATTTTTCACATCTTGATTATTAGGTAAAATTTATCCCCTACTTAGTTCGTTGTTTGATTGTTTCACATCCTAGTACTACTTACTTATTTTTGCTTCTTATGTAAATTTTAGGTACTTGATGAGGATAAAAAGGCTATTATATATGAATCTAACTTCATGGATGAAGCCAAAGACAAATGGGCCAAGAAAATTGGTGTGAGAACAATGATGGTGGGTGGAGATAAATGATCATTGTAGATAAGGATAAAGATGTTGAAGGCAATGGTTAATTAAGTTTGTATAAAATGTTCTTGATTTCTTGTTGTTATTATAGAATAATTTATAACTTTTGAATATTATGATTGTAATAAGGGAGAATGATTGTTTATGGTTATGATAAATGTTTGAATTTCTTTATATGTTGAATGCGTTTCTGTTGTGGTTGCGTTTTTATGGTTGCGTTTTTGTAGTTTTTATTACTATTTGAGCATTTTATTGTAAATGAAAATCAACAAGACTAATTTATTTAGTTTAAAAACCAAGTATTTCCTACCGTCTTCAAGCCATTTCCTACCGTTTTACCATTCGAAACCCAGTATTTCCTACCGTCTTCAAGCCATTTCCTACCGCATTCATAAGGATGGTAGGAAATGTCTGGAAGGAAATATTGGAACTCGGTAGGAAATGAACGGTAGGAAATGGCTTTTTATTTGACTTCTGAAATAATTCCTACCAATTTGTTAAAGGATAGTCGGTAGGAAATGGGCTGCCAGCATGTCACAAAAATACACGTGGCGTATAACGTGGCAGTTGACTTGGAAGCTGACTTGGAAGACCACATCAGCGTGTGGGACCCACATTTGACCCGATCACTATCATTTCCTACCAAAGACATTTCCCACTTAAGCATTTCCTACCGAAGGGGGCCGGTGGGAAATGCGGCATTTCCTACCGATTTATGGCCTTTTCCTACCGATTTGACGGTAGGAAAAGCCCGTCTTTCTTGTGGTGAATATAATCAGTGCCTAATAATTAATATTGTCACCAATTAAGTTCTCATTTTAGTCTTTCCTTTAATCGGTCTGTTGATAAACTTTTCAATATGTTTGTAAGTATATATTAATTTTAAGAAAGTTTTTACTCTACTGATATCTATACAGACACTCTTTACACTTAGTACACCGAATCATTTACAAGGATTTTTAGAAAATAAGTAAATGTGTACATTCTCTCTTAAAAATTTATCAATTACAACATGTAATAATTTGTTATTTATTGTAATAATTTATATTCATTTGTTGTTTCTATACACTTATTCTATTTATAATTAGGAAAAACACTAAGTTTTTATGTAAATTTTGTTAAATAGATTATTTGTTCCAAATTGGATCAATTGGTCACAAATATAGAGGATACTAATGATTTACCAATTAAATAAATAAATTCTGAACTACTCAAAGAGTGAATTGAAAGTGAAAGTGTCCTAAACCAATCATGTTTGATGAGTTAGGAAGAACTTTTATGTAATCTATTTAATTTCATTTATACTAATAAAAGACTTGTTTGTTTTTATTACGGGCTTTTATCTATTTAAAGTGTTTAAATTAGATGTACCATTGTTTTGAGTAAATCTTTTAGAATTATGATGAGATTGTAATAGTGAGATCTAAAAGATGATAACTCTAAACTTAAGTTGTTCCTGGTCGTAGGATAACTAATTGGTAGTTAGTTATTCCGTAAAGATCGGTACATACTATGCTTGCTTCTATATGATGGATGTCTGTTCTCATAGGCATTTGTGTGGTGACACTAGCTAGTATGTAGGTGCTTATTAGAGAATAAGTTCACTGAACATGACTCAAATAGTTGATCAACTAATGGAGTTCACTCACCTGTCAATAGTTGTTCATATAGTGATAGTTGTACAAGTGTCCTTAGACTTGAGATAAGCATAGTCATCTTGTGTACATTGAGCTATACTTTGGTTTAGTTCTTAGTCTCTAGGGACAATAATTAGGGCTCTTCTGGGCATAGGAATTTGTACACGAAGATAGTGATTAATCAATAGAGGATCTGCCCCATCCACTGAAGGAAGTGAATGTCCTATGTTATCCCTCTTATGCTAGTTCAAGAATCTCTGGACAAAGTGAATGAAATTAGAAAGAAGTTTCTAATTTGCATTAAAAGGAACTAAGCATAATGAATAGGAAATCATATGATTAAATTAGATAGGCTTGACACAAGATCCATGCCTTGTATTTAATCGGGACATTGTAGGGTAGAAAGAATTGATTGTACGGGAACCGTTCACTGACTAGGTTCTAGGTATTCTAAGCAGTGAATTTATATTATCCGGATAGTCGCGATATGCTGTGAAGTATCCCTCACGATGTAGAGTAAATATGATTAATTATTTAATTAATTATATCTAATGAATTAGGAGAATTCATATAAATGATAATAAAATAGTTTTATTATTATTTATTTCTAATACCGGCTTAATATTGAACCTACAAGGTCACACAATAAAAGAGACTGATTTATTGGTGGAGGAATTAATTAATAATGGCTAGTAACTATTTATTTGTGAAATAAATAATTAATTAGCAATTTTATAATTGATTAAATAACATTTAATTGATTATAAATTAATTAAGAAGAGTTCTTAATATTATTAATTAAGGATTTGATTTAAAGAAATTAAATCAAGTGAGAGAATTATTTTTTAAAGTGTTTAGAAAAAGAATTAATGATTAAAAGAGTTTTAAATCATAATTAATTGATTAATGAGATTAATTGATTTGTGGGGTTATTAATTATATTATTTTATAGGAAAAATTCAGCTAAAATTTTTTGCCCATAAATATATCATGCCGTCAAAGCCTTAACCCTATTTTACAACACGTAAAAGAGAGGCAACCTAATTCTCTCTCAACCTCTTCCTCCCTCCATTGAATCAAGCTCTTGGTGGATACCGATAGATGATGGGGTGTATATTTATATACACTTTAATAGGATTTATTTCTCATATTTATAGGATTTTGTAAATAATTGGTTTTTTATTAATTATTTGTAGTGTTTAATGGCAGGAAATAAATATTCCTAAAGTTGGAAGGAATTTAGCTTAATTTGGGATTATTCAGAAGAAAATTCGAATTTTATTGACACCTTGCGCAACAAATCTTGTTTTGGCCATAACTTGAGTCCTGGATATCAGAATTGAGTGATCTTACAGCCCACGCGAAGATAATAGAATTTTCTACAAGGAATAGGTGGTCCAACACTTATATTCCAACAGGAGCAGCCCGAAAATAGGCCTGGACAGCAGAATACGATTTTGATTGTAGAATCCAATTTATTTTGGGAAAGTAGTTTTATTTTCTAAGGAAACCATTAAAAACCCTTTTATATTAAGATATATAGAATTTTAAGGCTGAATATTAGAGGTGTCGTGTATTTTTGAGAGAGAATAACAGAGAGAGAATAGCGAAAAGAGAACTTGGGAAAGGGTTTGAAGGGATTCAATCCAGAGCTAGAGATTTCTTCAAGTTGTGTCTTTCTTAACTCTACACTCTTGTAAACATGGTGTTGATTATATATATATATATATATATATATATATGTGTTTGTGTTCTTTATATATCATGGGTAACTAATCCTTTAATCCAAGGATTGGGTAGTATTCATTGGTTAAATATGATTGTTTGATTACATGTGATTTTCTTGCTTTGCTAATCTATTATTGGGGATTTCACACGATTAAGGGAGTCATGAACCTTTGATTGTATCTCTAGGAATTGTAATGAATTGGGAGAGGATTTACAGTTCTAGTACATGATATAATAGACGTAATTCAATTATTGAATCGGGAGATTAATATGCGAGTTATGAAACCATTGATTCTTGGGTCTTAATAGTTTATGATTATATTTTGATTGATCATGGGAGTGCCGTTCAAGGTATAGTGGTAAGCACTATATTGTATATTGGGAGAGAACAATATAAATATTAGAAGAATTGTTTTTTATCAAAGTAAGAACATAGATATCACAAGTATTAGACAGTCATTGAAACCAATTGAAGAGCCCAGATTTCCTGGATTGCTTTTATCATCGTTAAATCGTACTTTCTTTATAGTTAAATTTAGATAGAAAACAAAACACCCAATTATTCGTCTACACTTCTAGACTGTAAGATATTAAAACTAGAACTTAAATTAATAATAGTCCTTCCCTGCGAACGAACTCTCACAAATATTACTTCAACAAATTGGCGCCGCTGCCGGGGAGGGCAGCAATATTAAGTTTAGGTTAATTATTTCTTATTGTTTAGATTTTATCAAATTTGTTTCCAAGATCTATCTTATTGGTGTTTTCTTTTCAGGTGCTATAACTCTAGTATGCGACGTTCTACAAGTGCGGGAGATTTAAAGTTTGATCCAGAAATTGAACGCACTTTTCGAGCTTTAAGGCGAGAGACAAAAGCAAAGGAAAGAAAGAAACCATATGTAGGAACCAAGAGATCGTCAAGTTGTTAATCCTCCTGACCCACTAGTTGTTCTTGTTGTGCTAGAAATATAAACATTCGAATCGCAAGCGCACAATTCGTTTCGTTGTAAAATTTATGATTCGTTCCGTAGAGACTAATATTTTCACAATCCTTAAATTTCCAATTTAATCGAATTAGAACAAATTGGGAATTTTTGAGAATTTGACTTTTCACTAAAAAACAAAAAGAAGATTAAGTTATTTTTAAAAGAAATTAATTCTAATTTTAAACTAACAAGTTAAAAGTTGAGAGAACAAAACTAAATTATTCTAAAATTTCTAAATTATTCTAAAACTAGATTATTCTAAAACTATTCTAAGAATTCTACGATCGAATTAAATTTAAATTCTAAAATATTTTAAGAATTCTAAATTATTCTAAATTATCTAAATTACTCTAAAAAAATCTAAATTCTTTCAAAGTTAAAACAGATTTTAATTTTATTAACAGAAAATTAAAAGTCGACAAAGGTTTTAAAGCATAAACAAAATAGAACTCAACAATCACAGGACTTGGCAGACTATCAAACGACAATTTTTAGAATAGGAATACCAAGCAAAAACAAACCATAAACTAGACATCAGTAAATCGGTGTCAAACAGCAACTCGAGAAAACAAAATCAACACATAACTTCAACACAAAACTCAACCTCATAACATTCAACAGCGAACCAAGAAAACATTCAACCTTATAACTTCCCAGAATTCGACAGTAAAACAGCAAAACTCTAACAGCAAAATCACAAAAACACGCAAGACTCGGTTGATAGCAAACTCAAGACTCGATTTTTCTAAAAGCTAAGAACTAAAAACTCAGACCAAAACAGGCATGCCACTGGCGAATTAAACTCACAAACTCAGGAAGCACAAACTTAGCATACAAACTCAAAACCGAAACAACAAACGACTCAAAATGAGTCACTCATTTTTCATCACAACAAACTTATAAATCGACAAACTCAGCAAACAACAAGACTTGGCGTCTTCATCTTACAATCATAATAAGCAGAACCAAACTTTACAATTACAAAAACTCAGAACACGAAAATCAGATCGAACTCAACCAGCACTGCAACTCTGTAAGAACAAAACAACTACACTTAACTCGACGAGAGCAAAATCAATGAACCGTAGTTACGATTCAACAAACAAAATAAAAACACAGCTTAAAACGATTTGACTCGGCAGAAAATTGATTAACAAATTAACAGCGACACTAAAAACAAAAAAAAAGAGAGATTCGGAGTAGGGGAGATTCGTGTTTGAATAAATTGGAGCAGGGGAGGGTGGTTCGATATATTTTTTTTGGGGTGGAGAGGAACGGTTCGATATATTTTTTTTGGGGTGGAGAGAGAGAGAGAGAGAGAGAGAGAGAGAGAGAGAGAGAGAGAGAGAGAGAGAGAGAGAGAGAGAGAGAGAGACAAGGTCGAGAGAGATTGGCGTTGGGGAGAACAGGGGAATACTGGGTTCGATCAAGATGAGAAGCAGGGAAAGAATATACCTGGGTTTGTATTTGTTTAATTAAAAATATAAGTGCATGAAATGGGTTGTCTTTGATTTTTAAACTCAAAACAGAGCATTATTAATTAAAGCAGGAGATAAATACTGGAAAATAACTAAAATAATATTTTTGGTTTTTTTATTTATTTATTACACTACAAATAAAGCATGAAAAGTAGATCTAAAATTAATAATAAAACCCACAATAAAATTGATTTTTAAATGGGCTTTACTACGAATTAAAACTAAATTAAACTACTAATACGAAACCAAAGTTTCGTTACTCTCAACCCCTAGTGGTTAGCATTTCGCTACTTTATCCACTAAACGGAATTACAAAAATAACGAAAGCAAAGTGAAATAAACGAAATAGAAAGACAAGAAGTAAAGAAAATAAAAATTGCATTAATTATAATAAGAGTGTTTACAAGATTTGAAACTAAAGAAAATACAAGAAATTAAAACTACCCTAAAATCTAAGTTACTAAATATAAGGGGGTGAGGGGGTATATATAGGATAGGAATTAGGGTTAAGGGGGGTGTTGGGTAAATCCCCACCATACATTTGTAGTGTGTGGTGGTGAAATTCTAGCCATCTATTTGTTTCCTTCCCCCTTAAGCTTTGAAGAGTTGATCTTGGCCATACACTAATGTAGTGTGTTGGGATGATCTCCACCTTCCACTTGTCTTGAAATATTCCTTTTGCTCCAAGCTCCTAATTCTTTTCCTTCTTTCATTATTGGTCCTTCTTCTTCCTCTTTTTCCCTTCCTTGCTCTTTATTTCTTTATTTTGTCATTTCTTTATTTATTTACGAATTTCCTGAAATGCAACAAATAAATTTATTAAAATACGAGTTCAAGCAATAAATTGGTAATAAAAATATGCACTTATCAGTTCTTGATGAGACTTCTATTTGGGATCATGAGACTCCCAATCCTGCGAACTGTAGGTACAAGACTCCTGAGATTAGCACAGCTCAATACAACATCAATCTGAGCTTAATTCAGATGGTGAGCAATTCAGGTTTCGAAGGGGACATTGAGCGAGAGGACCCACACCGTCATCTTGAGCGCTTTGTTCAAATGTGTGGTTCATTCAAGATCACTGGAGTTACTGCAGATCAGATTTTTCTTCACATGTTTCCTTACTCTATCAAAGGGAGAGCAATGGAATGGTTCCAACAGCTTCCTGAAACTGCAGTGGCAACATGGGATAGTCTTTCTACCGAGTTCTTGTCCAGATATTATCCTTCTGACAAGACTCAACAAATGAGGACAATTATTCTGAGTTTCAAAACACAACTAGGTGAAGGCTTGTATCAAGCATGGGAGAGATACAAGGCACTGTTGAGAAAATGTCCCCATCACGGTTGTACGGAAAGGATGATCCTGAGCACTTTTTATTGATCTTTGAATATGGATGTTCGTTTGAATTTGGATGTGGTAGCTGGTGGAGATTTCAAGAAGACACTAGTTCATAAGGCAAAAGCACTTCTTGAGCAATTGGCAGTAAATAACTATTCTTGGGCACCTAGTGGAACGAGCTCAGCTAAATCAGCACAAGATACTGAGATGATGAACTTGCTAACTCTTAAATTGGATGCTCTTACTCAAGAGGTACGTGGACAAAGGGCGAATGTCAGTGCTATCTCTTCTCCAATGGAAGGGTACAATGATTATGGCGTTAATCAGTATTCTTATGCACAATTCCCAGAGGAAGCGTATTTTATTCAGGGAAGATAGTCATGGCCTGTTCAGAATAACTCCTACTACAATCCAAATTAGAGGCCTAATAACAATCTTTCATATAGCAGCAATCATGCGGCTAACCCATCATATGCAGTTCCTAATCAAAATCAACCTCCTGATTTTCAGTCCGGTCAGCAGTATCAAGCAGTATCAGGCACAACAACAATATCAACCACCACCAAAGAAAAAGAAAGAACCTGCTGATTGGGAGGTCATGCTCAATCAAATGATACAAGGAACTACTGGGGCATTTGCCAACATCGAGACCAAATTTGAAAAGGTCGAATCGAGGCTTGATCAGATGGATTCATCTCAAAAGATGTTGGAAACACAAATTGTCCAAATTGCTAATAAGGTTGGTGTTCGTGAGCAAGGATCACTTCCCGGTCAACCAGACCAAAATGGTAAGGAACACTGCAAGGCTATCACTCTGAGGAATGGAAGAGAATTACCAGAAATTGAGGTTATTAAGCCTAAAGAGAAGGCCCTTGCAAAAGAAGATGAGTTAGTAGAGGTTGAAGCGGAAATTTTTGAGAAGGTGAATGATGAGCAGAAAGAAGAAGAGGTCGTACCAAAAGTACCAGTAAAACCATACACTAGTACAAAACTGACTTTTTACGTCGGTTAAATATGTCTTATACGTCGGTTAAATGGCAACGTATAGAGAGGCGACGTATAAAGTCACGAGTCTTTTACGTCGGTTAAAAAGGCGACATATAAAGTTTCAATATACGTCGCTAAAAAGACCGACGTATAATGTTGAAAAGACCGACGTATAATGTTGAAGAAAGGCGACGAATAATATCCAAAAAACAGACGTATAATGTTGAAGGCGACGTATATTATCCAAAAAGGCGACGTATAAAGTCTAAATATACATCGCTAAAAAGCCGACGTATAATGTTGAAAAATGCGACGTGTAATGTAGAAAAAAGATGACATATAATGTCCAAAAAGCCGACGTATATTATCCACAAAAATTTTAAAAAAAAATTCTTTTATTTTTGTATACAAAAATTCTTTATCAAAAAAAATTAATTTCATATTATTCATGTACACCAAATAATGGTTAAACAATCAAAAACCAAAATTTGTACAACCAAAATCTAAAGAAAAAATTAGCCATTTACAATTTAGACGTATAACATAGCTGTGCACTTGTGCTAGTGTGTCCAAAAGAAACAGTCCATTGTTCCTAACACCGTCTCTCCCTCCAACAGAGACCGACACTTCACAATCTGTTGTTTCTACCACCACCTCTCCCACAGAGAAAATCTTCGATCATTATATCCACCGCCTCTTCGTTTTGATAATGGGATTATGAAAATGACTGTTGGGAAGTGACAGTAAAAAAGGACTTAGACATGGGTTGATGACTCTTGGGCTCCACTCATAGATATAATAAATAATTACCTGATCAGATATCCTTCACTTCTTGGCTTCATGCACACGGTGAAATATGTAATAAAAATTGCATGTGAGAAGATTGTGCTGCTACATTAAACGAGGTATGGCTGCTATGCGATGGCAGATAGGTAGCATGAGGTGCTTGTCCTGTCATATTGTAGTATGAACCCGATTGCATACTAGGTTCTAAACGTAAGTAAAACACCGTGAACTCACGTAGGACTAGAATTTACAAAAAACTCAGAGTACGAGCAAACAATTAAATTGTGGGTGTCTGGAAATTAAACCTTGCTATAGGATTAACATATGATTCCGCAGCATCCTTGATAGCTTCTATCCCAGGATTTATGGAAGGCTCAAATTCTGTCCCCATGCTGCCAAAAGTAACTCGGTATCTGTCAGTTGTGGAGACTCGTATATGTGGAGCTATTATCACATTCTGGTTCTCAGAAATGTTTACTCGTGACAAGTTATCCTGCAACTGAGTAGAATCTACTTCCAAATTTTTAGACGTATTAGCAGGTGGAGAAGCAGATTTTGCAGGCATTCCGATAACTCCAGGACCAGCGCTTTGCTTTTTGCTAGATTTTGGTTTCCACTCTTTGTTAGACTGAGAAGAAGCTATAGTAATAGACTGTATGATCAGTTCTTGGGAAAATAGCTTTTTATTCCTCTTCAAAATTACATGAAGAGTCAACCTATTACAACATACAGAGAACTATAAACTTTAAAAGATCTGTTATAAAATTGCATAGGATCTTGCAACTTACAAGTAAGTTTTGAGGCTTGATGTCATGGTGACAGATACCAATGCAGTTATGAATATAAGCAAGGGCACTGCATATCTGCATCAAATTTATATACAGAGAGAGTTGAGAGGAGTAGAATATCTTGAGAAATGAAGATCCAAATGACGTATTAAATTTTAATGTGGAGAACTAAACTATACATCATGACATTACATTTGTTCAGAGAGATAGTATATATCCTGGTACCTCAACTTCAAAACTAACCTGCATATTGAATGCGACCATCTGGGCTCCGACCATCCACCCAGTTAGTGGCCTAAAATTTGAGGATGTTACACGAGTCCCCTTTGGGTATACCCTCACTAAATTTTTTTGGGTAAACCTAAAATATATGCCCATGTTCAGATAAATAAGATTAAATATGAATGATAAATTAATAATGTTCTTCATGAAGAAAACTAATACAACAACTTACAGTTACCTAACTATATCAGTTCCATAACATTCAGCTGCTCTTTTAAGTTCTTGTTCACTTAAACTAAGACGCCTAACCTTATCAACCCCAACTATTAGAGTCCTCCTTAATCCATCCTTCGGTTTATCAGCATGAATTGCAATGAGATGTTTGTATGCTGATGCTGTGAGTTGGAATTTGTTGCCATCATCGTCCACACTAGCTTGATCCTCACCTTTCTGCAATAAAACTAAGTTACAAAGAACAATATCTCAGAATAATAACTGGATATTGCAGTCTTACTCTAAGTTCACCCATTCACCAGCATCAAGAAGTGAAGAAAGAGGCTTGTGTCCAGTTAGCACAAGCTGGCAAGGTTGTATGACGTTAACAAGGTGACCATGAAGACTATTTTCATTCTTATCAACATCCTGAGTTCCAGCTGCAAGACTATGTTCTTTTTTTGGTGTTTCATTTTGCTCTGGATGATTCAAAAATTTAACAATTTTAAAGTAAATTACAAGTGTTTATAAAGCATTACTAACATCATTCAACTGGCAAGTTCAAAAATATAGATAAAATTACAATTTGTTTTTTCAATTTCTATTAATAACAGCAAAGAATTAACAAATAAAAAGATCTGAAGAGATATAGTTTTAATACTATACCGGGTTGTCTTCCATAACAAGATCTCTAAACTTATAAAGTCCACCAGCCAAACCATGTGGCTTGTCCTCCCTCAAGTATCTAAGGACATAAAATCAACAATAAAACTCTGGACATTAAAATTCGATCATCTTTTTAAGACTTGGAAGTTGGAACCCACCAAGGAAATTGAGTAGTCAATGAAGTTACCTAACAGGCACTTTGAGCTCATTCGAGATTGAGGAAACATACAAGGGAAATTCTCGTTCTTCATAAAAACCAACAAGATATATCTGTGCAAGGTTTGGAATCTACAGCGGGGACAAGTATAATGCACATAAGTAGTAATCATAATTCTCCCTATCCCAAGAAGTATCAAGAAATTATAAAATTATATAAAAAAAACAAAAAATGTCCATCAGAACAATGTCCTGGTAAATTGAAACAAAAGCACCATACATACCTTTTTAAAAGCAGAGATTGGATGATGAACCATTGGCTTCCTGCCAATAGAAAGAGTGGTTTTGCAAGATTCAACGACAATGACCGGAATCTAGTACCTAAACAAACATAGTAATCAACATCTTTATACAAAATTCAACAAAGGGTATATCAAAGAATTGCAATCCAGAAGTGCGAAAAACATTATAACAATTTTCCATCCAAAAAGATCAAAATTTGATTGATAAGACAATAAAATTATCAAAACAAAAACCCAAATTCCAAAATGATAAAGAAAGAACTTGTGATTTCTAATTCAATTACAAAGGACTGAATAAAAAAGATGAAACGATACCTTTAGTTGGACCACCCACCATGATCACATCAACAACTTTCTCCTCTGAACTCACCATAATTCTCACAATCACAAAAACACAGATCTCTCAATAATGACACCAAGATACCAACTGGTATGTCAAAGTGGTCTATTTTCAAGAATGGCCCTATAAGCAATCCCCGCATTACTTGGCGGGTTTTTGCAACTTGTAATCCTTAAAAAATCAATATTAGCTTCTAAAAGAGAAGCTAAACTTTCATCTACATAATGAAATCTGCACTAACACATTAATAATACTAAAAAACAGAACTCCAAACTAACATATGTTACGCAAAGCACTTTATATCAATTTCATTATATATGTCTCAGCTTTGTAACTTAAACAACAAATCTAACACCGAAAAGTGCTTTATATATATATATATATATATATATATATATATATATATATATATATATATATATATATATTATTACACATATATGCATAGAGAGGAGGGGAGGGAGAGAGAGATTATAAAGCTTCTCCGTAACCGCCTTCTTCGTGCCGGCGACTTCATCGTTGAGTCTCATCTGCTTCCCTTCATTCAATAGCTTCTCTATTATCGATTCCCAATCACCCATGCCTTCCTGTAAATCACGATTTAGAACCAAAATCAGTTAGTATACAGATATAAATATACAGTGAGATCTAAATTGATAGGATTGAAAATTTATCATCTTGAAACTGGATTTAGAAATTGAATGTGTGTGATTGGGAGAATATGAAACCCTAAGCGAGAGCGAGAGAGATTGAGATTTGAGACTGAGAGTGGGTTGAATTTGGGGAAATAAAAGAGTGAAGTACGTTTGGGTTCAAATAATTTACACGTCTGTTGATAAAAAGAGACAATTATATACGTCGGAGTTTTAGAAGGATGATGTAAAAAGAATCTATATACATTGCCTTTTACTCAACCGACGTATGTAATAGCATTATATACGTCATCTTTTCCTCAACCGACGTATATAGTAGCATTATATACGTCGTCTTTTCCTCAACCGATGTATATAGTATCATTATATACGTCGCCTTTTCCTCAACCGACGTATAATGCTATCATATACGTCGGCTTTTTCTTCCAACCGACGTAAAAAAGGTTTAAAAATGTAAATATACGTCGCCTTTAGGCGGAACCGACGTATATAATTATTTTATACGTCGCCTTTGGACAGAACCGACGTATAATAGGTGACGTAAAAGATCATTTTTGAACTAGTGATATGTGCCTCCAATCCCTTTCCCACAAAGGCTTCATAACAGGCAATTGAAGAAATAGTATAAGAAATTCTTGCAAATTTTTCGACAATTGCATATAAACATTCCTTTTGCTGATTTGTCCCAAATGCCACTTTATTCCAAATTTCTTAAGGAGATGTTGTCTAAAAAGCGGAAACTTGAGGATGTGGAAACTATTACTCTAAATGCGGAGTGCAGTACAGTCATACAAAAATCAATTCCGCAGAAGTTAAAAGATCCTGGAAGCTTCTCTTTGCCATGCACTATTGAAAGAATGGAGAACATTAAAGCCTTGTATGCTTTAGGGGCTAGTGTGAGTTTAATGCCACACTCCATTTGTAGAAGACTTGGTCTTGGAGAGATCAAGAAGACAAGAATCTCACTTCAGTTGGCAGGTCGTACTATTAAGTATCCTTTGGGAGAGTCATTGAGGATGTACTTGTCAAAGTGGATAAATTCTTTATCCCTTGTGATTTTGTGGTGTTGGAGATGGATGAAGATATTGAGATGCCCATTATCTTGGGAAGGCCATTTTTGGCTACTGTTAGAACCACAATTGATGTCAAAGCTGCAAAATTGACATTGAATGTTGGTGATGAGAAAGTTGAGTTTGATCTCAACAAAGCTATGAAGATTCCTTCATTCGATGCTAAATGTTTCACTGTTGACATAGTGGAAGAAATCATAAGTCTTAAAGATGCAGACTTAGCGGAAGTGGAACAAGCCTTAGATGATACAGAGGATGGAGACTCACTTGCACTCGATATGCAAGGTACAGGTACGCCAACAATTGAGATGGCACTTTCAGTTTCAGAAGCACCTCAGGTAGAACTCAAACCTCTTCCTTCTAATCTAAGGTATGCTTTACTTGGTCCTAATGATACATACCCTGTGATCGTGTCCTCTTTGCCTAATGACGATGAACTAGAAATTTTTTTACATGTTCTTAGGCAATTTAAATCATCAATTGGTTGGACAATTAAAGATATCAATGGAATTAGCCCCGCTCTTTGCATGCATAGGATTTCTTTAGAAGATAATCATAAACCTGTGATTGAGGGACAAAGAATATTGAATCCTAATTAGTAAGATGTGGTTAAGAAAGAAATAACTAAGTTGTTAGATGTTGGCATTATATACTCTGTTCCACATAGTAACTGGGTTAGTCCAATACATGTTGTACCTAAGAATGGTGGGATGACTATCGTTCATAATGAAAAGAATGAATTAATCCCCACTAGGATTGTAACAGTTTGGAGAGTTTGCATTGATTATAGAAAACTAAATAATGCTACTCGTAAAGATCACTTTCCTCTCCCATTTATTGATCAAATGCTCGAAAGACTTGCAGGTAATGAGCACTATAATTTTCTAGATGGATTCTCGGGATATTTTCAGATTCCCATTGCTCCTGAGGATCGAGAAAAGACAACCTTTACTTGTCCTATGGTAATTTTGCATATCGTAGACTACCCTTTGGTTTGTGTAATGGCCCATCTACTTTTCAGCGGCTCATGACGGCTATATTCTCAGATTTTATAAGAAATACCATGGATGACTTTACTATATATGGTTCTTCCCTTGATTCTTGTTTAACCAGTTTGTCTCAAGTGTTACAGAGATGTAAAGACACTAATCTTGTTCTTAACTAGGAGAAGTGTCATTTTATGGTAAAGGATGGCGTTGTGCTTGGGCACAAGATTTCGAGTAAAGGCATCGAGGTGGATAAGGTGAAAATTAAAGTGATTGAAAAATTGCCACCACCCTCATCTGTGAAGGGGATTAGAAGTTTTCTTGGACACGCCTATTTTTACCATCGTTTTATCAAAGGTTTTTCTAAAATTTCTCGTCCTCTTTGTAATTTACTTGAAAAGGATAGTGTGTTTGATTTTGATGAGAGTTGTCTTGTTGCTTTTAACAAGTTGAAGAAGGAGCTTACATCTGCACCTATCATGTCAGCCCCTGATTGGAGCTTACCGTCTGAGGTTATGTGTGATGATAGTGACTATGTTATGGGTGCTGTTTGGGACAAAATAAGGAAAAGCGCATGCACGTGATATATTATTCAAGCAAGACACTTGATGATGCACAAATCAGTTATGCAACCACTGAGAAAGAGCTACTTGCTGTGGTTCTTGCCTTTGACAAATTCAGATCCTTTCTTGTGGGGTCTAGGGTGATTGTTTATACGAATCATGTTGCGATTCGTTATTTAATGTCAAAGAAGGATGCCAAGCCTCGTCTCATCCGTTGGGTTCTCTTACTCCAGGAGTTTGATATTGAAATTCGAGACAATAAAGGTTCTGAAAATCTGGTAGCTGATCATTTATCAAGGTTGGACCAGGGAGATGGAGTGGTAGGAGTTGATATGCCTATCAATGATGCATTTTCGGAAGAAACACTTCTAGCTGTATCTTTGTCTACACCATGGTATGCGGACTTCGTAAATTATATCATAGGTGGTATTTTGCTGCATTACTTGAGTTATCAACAAAATAAAAGGTTTCTATTTGATGTCAAGCACTACTTTTGGGAAGAACCATTACTTTATAAAGAAGGCACTGATGGGATCATGAGAAGATGTGTGCCACACGAGGAAATTCCCGATGTCTTGAAACATTGTCATGCTTTAGAGTGTGGCAGTCACAATAGTAGCTCAAAAATGGTAGCAAAAATTTGGCAATCTGGATTTTATTGGCCTTCAATGTATCAGGATGCTAGAAACTTTGTTGCAACTTGTGATAGATGCCAAAGGAAGGGAAATATTTCAAGACGGAATGAGATGCCTTTGCAACCTATTCTTGAGGTTGAGCTTTTTGAAGTTTGGGGGATAGACTTCATGGGTCCATTCCCATCATCTTATGGGAACAAATATATTTTGGTGGGAGTTGATTACATCTCTAAGTGGGTGGAGGCAATTGTTAGTCCTACAAATGATGCTAGAGTGGTTAAAAAGTTCTTACAGAAGCATATCTTCACACGTTTTGGAGTGCCCCGGGCCATCATCAATGATGGAGGGTCTCACTTTTACAATAAATTAATTGAAGATCTTTTACGGAAGTATGGAGTGACTCAAAAAGTTGCTACACCTTATCACCCTCAAACTAGTGGGCAAGTGGAGATTTCAAATCGAGAGTTGAAGCAAATTCATGAGAAGACTGTTGCTAGCTCTAGAAAAGATTGGGCAAGGAAACTTGATGTTGCCTTATGGGTTTATAGGACTACATTCAAGACACCTATTGGTATGTCTCCTTACAGGTTAGTGTTTGGAAAAGCATGTCATCTACCCGTGGAAGTGGAGCACAAAGCATATTGGGTGACAAGATTTCTGAACATGGAATTGAGTGCTGCGGGACTTAACAGGTTGATGCAACTCAGTGAACTTGATGAGTTGAGGCTTAAATCCTATGAAAGCGCCGCAATCTATAATGAGAAGTAAAAGAAGTTGCATGACAAGCACATTAGACCGAAAGAGTTTGAAGCTGATCAACTAGTTCTATTGTTTAATTCAAGACTGAAACTTTTTCATGGAAAATTGAAGTCAAGATGGTCTGGACCGTTTAAAGTTGTCAAGGTGTATCCGTATGGTGCTGTGGACATTACTCGTGATGGTTCTGATATTTTTAAAGTGAATGGGCAGAGACTCAAGCCATACTTAGTTAGCGACGAAATTTCAAAAGGAGTCAATTGGCTTTTTGCGGAACCTCAAACTTATTTCCATCACGCAAGACGTCGAGCTAATGACGTTAAACAAGCACTTTTTGGGAGGCAACCCATGATTTTTGTATGGTTAGTAATTTTTTATTTATTTTTTTATTTATTTTGTATTTTTTTAGGTTAGATATTATTATTATTATTTTTTAACTCCACAAGATGCCTTGATAAATTTTGTGTGAAGTGATTCAGGAATAATTTTTTTTTGAAATATATTGCATTGCAGGTGCGGCAGGTAATGAGTGACCTAGTTTTATAATGGTTTACAAATCAATTGATAGACCCATGTTGAATTCAATAAAATATTTTCTATAATCGGTAGCCTAGTGTTGTACATTTTTCCTATAATCACTTTTGTTGAGTGTTTAAATGTCTGATTGTTTACGAAATTATCAATATATAGTAAATTTTGATTATTATTATAGCACTACTTTAAATAACGGAAGAATGTATATCCAAACCAAAAATTATATATCATTAATTTATTTTTTGATATAATATAGTATATTATAAGCCAAATCCATAAATGTAAAGATAAAATGATGACTAAAATTGTTAATATGTCGTAATAGTTAAAGTATCTAAAATTTGTTAATATGTCACAATACTTAAAGTACCTAAATTTTGTTAATATGTCGTAATTACTAAATTACCCATGACACAAGTGCACATATATAATGTGTATGATACAAAAATAAATATGAGTTAATGATTTGGCGGTAAGAACCTTTGTACAATATTGTGAGACCTACATTCAATTCCTTTCAACATTGATGATGGTTATTATATATATAATAGATTATATGAGAATTCAAGTATCTTTGTGATTTTATGATGGGATATTAATTATCCAAAAATTATATTGGGTACATGTACACTTTGGACAATCCTGATTGTCGATAATCTTAAAATTTTTATATAATTTTGGATGTTGTATATATTTTCTATAGATTTTTGTCATTGCTAATGAGCCATATCAATTTCAAAGACATGTCTTTCCTTTTCAACACATTTAAGCTTTTTACTAAATTGTCAAAAGATGATCTACCAGTGTTCATGATAACAAATGGCATATATAATCACTACAAGAAAAACGGAATTTTCTTACCGTTTATTTCCTACCGACACATTCCTACCGTTTATTTCCTACCGATTTTCAAGTCAAACGGCTATTTCCTACCGGACGCATAGCCGGTAGGAAATGCGGAGGTATTTCCTACCTAAGTTAGTAGGAAATGAGTCGAGTGGGACCAGCAAGGCCACGTCAATGTCCGTCCGCAATGAAACGACGCCGTTTCATTCACACCATTTCCTACCATCTCAACTCGGTAAGATTCTTGATTCTTGATTCGATTGTTTTGAAATAGAATTTCGACGATTGAACTGTACGGGAGTCAAGATCAATCTTTTTAAATGTTATTCCAAAATTTTTAAAAAAGAATAAATTTATTTGATTAGGTAATTTAACGATCAACTAGTAATTTGACTTTAACTCCTAAACTAGTTTTCGTTCCCGATTCTTGATTCGATTATTTTGAAATAGAATTTCGACGATTGAATCGTACGGGAGTCAAGATCAATATTTTTAAATGTTATTCCAAAATTTTTTTAAAAGAATAATTTTATTTAATTAGGTAATTTAATGGTCAACTAGTAATTTGACTTTAACCCCTAAACTTGTTTTCGTTCCCGATTATTGATTCGATTATTTTGAATTAGAATTTCAACGATCGAACCATACGGGAGTCAAGATCAATCTTTTTAAATGTTATTCCAAATTTTTTAAAAAAGAATAAATTTATTTGATTAGGTAATTTAACGGTCAATTATTAATTTGACTTTAACCCCTAAACTACTTTTCGATCCCAATTCTTGATTCGATTATTTTGGAATAGAATTTCGACAATTGAACCGAACGGGAGTCAAGATCAATATTTTTAAATGTTATTTAAATATTTTAAAAAACTAATAAATTTATTTGTTTACGTAATTTAATGGTCAACTAGTAATTTGACTTTAACCATTAAACTACTTTTCGTTCCCGATTCTTGATTCGATTATTTTGAATTATAATTTTGACGATCGAACCATACGGGAGTCAAGATCAATCTTTTTAAATGTTATTCCAAAATTTTTAAAAAAGAATAAATTTATTTGATTAAGTAATTTAATGGTCAACTATTAATTTGACTTTAACTCCTAAACTACTTTTCGATCCCAATTCTTGATTCGATTATTTTGGAATAGAATTTCGACAATTGAACCGTACGGGAGTCAAGATCAATATTTTTAAATGTTATTTAAAAATTTTAAAAAACTAATAAATTTATTTGTTTACGTAATTTAATGGTCAACTAGTAATTTGACTTTAACCATTAAACTAGTTTTCGTTCCCGATTCTTGATTCGATTATTTTGAATTATAATTTTGACGATCGAACCATACGGGAGTCAAGATCAATCTTTTTAAATGTTATTCCAAAATTTTAAAAAACTAATAAATTTATTTGATTAGGTAATTTTGCGATCAACTAGTAATTTGACTTTAACCCCTATTGTTTTCGTTCCCGATTCTTGATTCGATTATTTTGAAATAGAATTTCGACGATCGAACCGTACGGGAGTCAAGATAAATCTTTTTAAATGTTATTCCAAAATTCTAAAAAAATAATAAATTTATTTGATTATGTAATTTAACAGTCAACTAGTTTAGGGGTTGTAGTTTAGGGGTTAGATTTAGGGTTACTAGGGTTGGACTTTATTTTTTTTAAAAACATTTTTTGAACGATTAAACCATACGGATCTCATTATCCCTCCAAATTAGTCATGTGTGAAAAAAATTGTGATTTTTAAAATTCATTTGATGTAATTTTATAAGAAAAAACCCTTATTTTAAGAATAATTTGTATTAATTCATTTTTCTAGTTATATTTTTTACATATCCAACCGTTAGAATTTCAAGATCACTATGAATTAGTGACATTTGCAAAAAATTGTGATTTTTAAAGTTCATTTGTATGGACTTTTTAATGAAAAAGTGATAAACAAGGTATTGTAGTTATATACCATAATACCACTGAAAATTTTACCACTTCATAATCTCTAATATATATCATTAGCAACCACATACATAATCTCTTTCATTTTTCACATCTTGATTATTAGGTAAAATTTATCCCCCACTTAGTTTGTTGTTTGATTATTTCACTTCCTAGTACTACTTACTTATTTTTGCTTCTTATGTAAATTGTAGGTACTTGATGAGGATAACAAGGCTATTATATATGAATCTAACTTCATGGATGAAGCCAAAGACAAACGGGCCAAGAAAATTCGTGTAAAAACAATGATGGTGGGTGGAGATAAATGATCATTGTAGATAAGGATAAAGATGTTGAAGGCAATGGTTAATTAAGTTTGTATAAAATGTTCTTGATTTCTTGTTGTTATTTTAGATTAATTTATAACTTTTGAATATTATGATTGTAATAAGGGAGAATGATTGTTTATGGTTATGATAAATGTTTGAATTTCTTTATATGTTGAATGCGTTTCTGTTGTGGTTGCGTTTTATGGTTGCGTTTTTGTAGTTTTTATTACTATTTGAGCATTTTATTGTAAATGAAAATCAACAAGACTAATTTATTTAGTTTAAAAACCCAGTATTTCCTACCATCTTCAAGCCATTTCCTACCGTTTTACCATTCGAAACCCAGTATTTCCTACCGTCTTCAAGCCATTTCCTACCGCATTCATAAGGATGGTAGGAAATGTCTGGAAGGAAATATTGGAACTCGGTAGGAATGAACGGTAGGAAATGGCTTTTTATTTGACTTCTGAAATAATTCCTACCAACTTGTTAAAGGATAGTCGGTAAGAAATGGGCTGCCAGCATGTCACAAAAATACACGTGGTGTATGACGTGGCAGTTGACTTGGAAGCTGACTTGGAAGGCCACGTCAGCGTGTGGGACCCACGTTTGACCCGGTCACTATCATTTCTTACCAAAGACATTTCCCACTTAAGTATTTCCTACCGAAGGGGGCCGGTAGGAAATGCGGCATTTCCTACCGATTTAGGCCTTTTCCTACCGATTTGACGGTAGGAAAAGCTTGTTTTTCTTGTAGTGAATATAATCAGTGCCTAATAATTAATATTATCACCAATTAAGTTCTCATTTTAGTCTTTCCATTAATCGGTCTGTTGATAAACTTTTCAATATGTTTGTAAGTATATATTAATTTTAAGAAAGTTTCTACTCTACTGATATCTATACAGACACTCTTTACACTTAGTACACCGTATCAGTTACAAGGATTTTTAGAAAATAAGTAAATGTCTACATTCTCTCTTAAAAATTTATCAATTACAACATGTAATAATTTGTTATTTATTGTAATAATGTGTATTCATTTGTTGTTTCTATACAATTATTCTAGTTATAATTAGGAAAAACACTAAGTTTTTATGTAAATTTTGTTAAACAGATTATTTGTTCCAAATTGGATCAATTGGTCACAAATATAGAGGATACTAATGATTTACCAGTTAAATAAATAAATTCTGAACTACTCAAAGACTGAATTGAAAGTGAAAGTGTCCTAAACCAATCATGTTTGATGAGTTAGGAAGAACTTTTATGTAATCTATTTAATTTCATTTATATTAATAAAAGACTTGTTTGTTTTTATTACGGGCTTTTATCTATTTAAAGTGTTTAAATTAGATGTACCATAGTTTTGAGTAAATCTTTTAGAATTATGATGAGATTGTAATAGTGAGATCTAAAAGATGATAACTCTAAAATTAAATTGTTCCTGGTCGTAGGATAACTAATTGGTAGTTAGTTATTCTGAAAAGATCGGTACATACTATGCTTCCTTCTATATGATGGATGTCTGTTCTCATAGGCATTTGTGTGGTGACACTAGCTAGTATGTAGGTGCTTATTAGAGAGTAAGTTCACTGAACATGACTCGAATAGTTAAACAACTAATGGAGTTCACTCACCTGTCAGTAGTTGTTCATATAGTGATAGTTGTACAAGTGTCCTTCGACTTGAGATAAGCATAGTCATCTTGTGTACATTGAGCTATACTTTGGTTTAGTTCTTAGTCTCTAGGGACAATAATTAGGGCTCTTCTGGGCATAGGAATTTGTACACGAAGATAGTGATTGATCAATAGAGGATCTGCCCCTTCCAGTGAAGGAAGTGAATGTCCTATGTTATCCCACTTATGCTAGTTCAAGAATCTCTGGACAAAGTGAATGAAATTAGAAAGAAGTTTCTAATTTACATTAAAAGGAACTAAGCATAATGAATAGGAAATCATATGATTAAATTAGATAGGCTTGACACAAGATCCATGCCTTGTATTTAATCGGGACATTGTAGGGTAGAAAGAATTGATTGTACTGGAACCGTTCACTGACTAGGTTCTAGGTATTCTAAGCAGTGAATTCATATTATCTGGATAGTCGCGATATGATGTGAAGTATCCCTCACGATGTAGAATAAATATGATTAATTATTTAATTAATTATATTTAATGAATTAGAAGAATTCATATAAATGATAATAAAATAGTTTTATTATTATTTATTTCTAATACCGGCTTAATATTGAACCTACTAAAGAGACTGATTTATTGGTGGAGGAATTAATTAATAATGGCTAGTAATTATTTATTTGTGACATAAATAATTAATTGGCAATTTTATAATTGATTAAATAATATTTAATTGATTATAAATTAATTAAGAAGAGTTCTTAATATTATTAATTAAGGATTTGATTTAAAGAAATTAAATCAAGTGAGAGAATTATTTTTTAAAGTGTTTAGAAAAGGAATTAATGATTAAAAGAGTTTTTAATCATAATTAATTGATTAATGAGATTAATTGATTTGTGGGGTTAATAATTATATTATTTTATACGAAAAATTCAGCTGAAATTTTTTGCCTATAAATATATCATGCCCTCAAAGCCTTAACCCTATTTTACAACACGTAAAAGAGAGGCAACCTAATTCTCTCTCAGCCTCTTCCTCCCTCCATTGAATCAAGCTATTGGTGGATACCGGTAGATGATGGAGTGTATATTTATTAGGGGTGAGCAAAAAACTGAATTAAAACCGAAACCGAACCGAAACCGGCCAAAACCGAACCGAAACCGTAACTGAACCGTCGGTTGCGGTTTTTGATTTTTAAATATTATTTATATACACTTTAATAGGATTTATTTCTCATATTTATAGGATTTTGTAAATTATTGGTTGTTTATTAATTATTTGTAGTGTTTAATGGCAGAAAAATAAATATTCCTAAAGTTGGAAGGAATTTAGCTTAATTTGGGATTATTCAGATGAAAATTCGAATTTTATTGACAACTTGCGCAACAAATCTTGTTTTGGCCATAACTTGAGTCCTGGATATCAGAATTGAGTGATCTTACATCCCACACGAAGATAACAGAATTTTCTACAAGGCAGGGGTGGTCCAACACTTATATTCCAACTAGAGCAGCCCGAAAACAGGCCTGGACAGCAGAATACGATTTTTGTTGTAGAATCCAATTTGTAGAATCCAATTTTAGGGCTGAATATTAGAGATGTCGTGTATTTTTGAGAGAGAAGAACAGAGAGAGAATAGCGAAAAGAGAACTTGGGCAAGGGTTTGAAGGGATTCAATCCAGAGCTAGAGATTTCTTCAAGTTGTGTCTTTCTTAACTCTATACTCTTTTAAACATGGTGTTGATTATATATATATGTTTGTGTTCTTTATATATCGTGGGTAACTAATCCTTTAATCCAGGGATTGGGTAGTATTCATTGGTTAAATATGATTGTTTGATTACATGTGATTTTCTTGCTTTGCTAATCTATTATTGAGGATTTCACACGATTAAGGGAGTCATGAACCTTTGATTGTATCTCTAGGAATTGTAATGAATTGGGAGAGGATTTACAGTTCTAGTACATGATATAATAGACGTAATTCAATTATTGAATCGGGAGATTAATATGCGAGTTATGAAACCATTGATTCTTGGGTCTTAATAGTTTATGATTATATTTTGATTGATCATGGGAGTGCCGTTCAAGGTATAGTGGTAAGCACTATATTGTATATTGGGAGAGAACCATATAAATATTATAAGAATTGTTTTTTATCAAAGTAAGAACATAGATATCCCAAGTATTAGACAGTCATTGAAACCAATTGAAGAGCCCTGATTTCCTGGATTGCTTTTATCATCGTTAAATCGTACTTTTTTATAGTTAAATTTAGCTAGAAAACAAAACACCCAATTATTCGTCTACACTTCTAGACTGTAAGATATTAAAACTTGAACTTAAATTAATAATAGTCCTTCCCTGCGAACGAACTCTCTTAAATATTACTTCAACAAATTGGCGCCACTGCCGGGGAGGGCAGCAATATTAAGTTTAGGTTAATTATTTCTTATTGTTTAGATTTTTTCAAATTTGTTTCCAAGATCTATCTTATTGGTGTTTTCTTTTCAGGTGCTATAACTCTTGTATGCGACGTTCTACAAGTGCGGGAGATTTAAAGTTTGATCCAGAAATTGAACGCACTTTTCGAGCTTTAAGGCGAGAGACAAAGCAAAGGAAAGAAAGAAACCATATGGAGGAACCAAGAGATCGTCAAGTTGTTAATCCTCCTGACCCACTAGTTGTTCTTGATGAGACTTCTATTTGAGATCATGAGACTCCCAATCCTGCGAACTGTAGGTACAAGACTCCTGAGATTAGCGCAGCTCAATACAACATCAATCCGAGTTTAATTCAGATGGTGAGCAATTCAGCTTTCGAAGGGGACATTGAGTGAGAGGACCCATACCGTCATCTTGAGCGCTTTGTTCAAATGTGTGGTTCATTCAAGATCACTAGAGTTACTGCAGATCAGATTTGTCTTCACATGTTTCCCTACTCTATCAAAGGGAGAGCAATGGAATGGTTCCAACAGCTTCCTGAAACTGCAGTGGCAACATGGGATAGTCTTTCTACCGAGTTCTTGTCCAGATATTATCCTTCTGATAAGACTCAACAAATAAGGACAATTATTCTGAGTTTCAAAACACAACTAGGTGAAGGCTTGTATCAGGCATGGGAGAGATACAAGGCAATGTTGAGAAAATGTCCCCATCACGGTTGTACGGAATGGATGATTCTGATCACTTTTTATGGATCTTTGATTGCGGATGTTCGTTTGAGTTTGGATGTGGCAGCTGGTGGAGATTTCAAGAAGACACTAGTTCATAAGGCAAAAGCACTTCTTGAGCAATTGGTAGCAAATAACTTTTCTTGGGCACCTAGTGGAACGAGCTCAGCTAAATCAGCACAAGATACTGAGATGATGAACTTGCTGACTCTTAAATTGGATGCTCTTACTCAAGAGGTATGTGGACAAAGGGCGAATGTCAGTGCTATCTCTTCTCCAATGGAAGGGTACAATGATTATGGCGTTAATTAGTATTCTTATGCACAACAATTCCCAGAGGAAGCGTCTTTTATTGGGAAGATAGTCATGGACTGTTTAGAATAACTCCTACTACAATCCAAATCAGAGGCCTAATAACAATCTTTCATATAGCAGCAATCATGCGGCTAACTCATCATATGCAGTTCCTAATCAAAATCAACCTCCTGGTTTTCAGTCGCGTTAGCAGTATCAGGCCCAACAACAATATCAACCACTACCAAAGAAAAAGAAAGAACCTGCTGATTGGGAGGTCGTGCTCAATCAAATGATACAAGGAACTACTGGGGCATTTGCCAACATGGAGACCAAATTTGAAAAGGTCAAGTCGAGGCTTGATCAGATGGCTTCATCTCAAAAGATGTTGGAAACACAAATTGGCCAAATTGCTAATAAGGTTAGTGTTCATGAGCAAGGATCACTTCCCAGTCAACCAGACCTAAATGGTAAGGAACACTGCAAGGATATCACTCTGAGGAATGGAAGAGAATTACAAGAAATTAAGGTTATTAAGCCTAAAGAGAAGGCCCTTGCAAAAGAAGATAAGTTAGTAGAGGTTGAAGCGGAAATTTTTGAGAATGTGAATGATGAGCAGAAAGAAGAAGAGATCGTACCAAAAGTACTAGTAAAACCATATGTGCCTCCAATCCCTTTCCCACAAAGGCTTCATAACAGGCAATTGAAGAAATATTATGAGAAATTCATGCAAATTTTTTGACAATTGCATATAAACATTCCTTTTGCTGATGCTTTGTCCCAAATGCCACTTTATTCCAAATTTCTTAAGGTGATGTTGTCTAAAAAGCGGAAACTTGAGGATGTGGAAACTATTACTCTAAATGCGGAGTGTAGTACAGTCATACAAAAATCAATTCCGCAGAAGTTAAAAGATCCTGGAAGCTTCTCTTTGCCATGCACTATTGAAAAAATGGAGAACATTAAAGCCTTGTGTGATTTAGGGGCTAGTGTGAGTTTAATGCCACACTCCATTTGTAGAAGACTTGGTCTTGGAGAGCTCAAGAAGACAAGAATCTCACTTCAGTTGGAAGATCGTACTATTATGTATCCTTTGGGAGAGTCATTGAGGATGTACTTGTCAAAGTGGATAAATTCTTTATCCCTTATGATTTTGTGGGGTTGGAGATGGATGAAGATGTTGAGATGCCCATTATCTTGGGAAGGCCATTTTTGGCTACTCCTGGAACCACAACTGATGTCAAAGCTAGAAAATTGACATTAAATGTTGGTGATGAGAAAGTTGAGTTTGATCTCAACAAAGCTATGAAGATGCCTTCATTTGATGCTACATGTTTCACTGTTGACATAATGGATGAAATCATAAGTCTTGAAGATGCAGACTTAGCGGAAGTGCAACAAGCCTTAGATGATACAGAGGATGGAGACTCACTTGCACTCGATATGCAAGGTACAGGTACGCCGACAATTGGGATGGCACTTTAAGTTTCAGAAGCACCTCAGGTAGAACTCAAACCTCTTCCTTCTAATCTAAGGTATGCTTTTCTTGGTCCTAATGATACATACCCTATGATCGTGTCCTCTTTGCCTAATGACGTTGAACTAGAAATTTTTTTACATGTGCTTAGGCAATTTAAATCATCAATTGGTTGGACAATTAAAGATATCAAAGGAATTAGCCCCGCTCTTTGCATGCATAGGATTTCTTTATAAGATAATCATAAACCTGTGATTGAGGGACAAAGAATATTGAATCATAATTTACAAGATGTGGTTAAGAAAGAAATAACTAAGTTGTTAGATGTTGGCATTATATACTCTATTCCACATAGTAACTGGGTTAGTCCAATACATGTTGTACCTAAGAAGGGTGGGATGACTGTCGTTCATAATGAAAAGAATGAATTAATCCCCACTAGGATTATAACAGTTCGGAGAGTTTGCATTGATTATAGAAAATTAAATAATGCTACTCGTAAAGATCACTTTCCTCTCCCATTTATTGATCAAATGCTCGAAAGACTTGCAGGTAATGAGTACTATAATTTTCTAGATGGATTCTCGGGATATTTTCAGATTCCCATTGCTCCCGAGGATCAAGAAAAGACAACCTTTACTTGTCCTATGGTACTTTTGGATATCGTAGACTACCTTTTTTTTTTTTTGGTAAATCAAAATATATTAAAATCACCCCAAACTTCTCAAAACAAGTACAAAAAGGACAATCATTAAAATGGATTGTCCAACGCAACTCTACAAAATCAAAGTCCTATATTATCTACAAATTATAGAACCACTCTCTGTCCATTAGAGATACTTTCCTTCCCATGATTCCTTGTATTCTACTTTTAACAACCTTCTTTATTCTTTCCACTGCACTGTTTATAGTCATCACCTTTTTATTCCACAAAGCCTCGTTTCTATTCTGCCATATATAGTACATAGTAGCAATAACGGTTGTTGCCGCTATTCTCTTCGTGAACCTGTTGCCTTTATATTTCCTTCGAATCCACAGCAACACATGATAAAGGTTACCACCCCTGTTAATTCTTAGCCAACTCATTCCCTGTGCTATACATCCAACACTAAAGTCACATCCTCCCAACAAATGATTATTAGTTTCAACTTCTTTTCCACAGATCTCACACATATTATCCAAGCAGATTCCAAGTCGAAATAATTTGTCTTTAGTCCTTAATCTATTATTACACGCCAAACAAGCAATAAATTGGTGTCGAGGCATCCCATATCTGTTCCAGATGAGATAAGACCAAGGCTTAGTCTCAAATACTCCTTGTAGTTTCATATAAGCTTTGTTAACAGAGTAACCATCAACATGTCTCCAATTCTGCATTTGTAATCCATGTTTCATCACATTCTTCACTTTACAAATACTTTTCCAAACCCAACTTGCATTCTTTGATGGTTCATACTCCCACCAGTTTTTGTCCTTTATATAAATGTTGTGTACCCATTTTATCTAAAGAGCATCTTTTTTCTTTGCAACATCCCACACCAGCTTTCCAATAGCTGCATTATTCCATAACCCTATATTTCTTAACCCCAGACCTCCGGCCTTTTTTGGCTTACAACAGGTTTCCCAGTTGACATGCCCAGCTTTTCCATTGTCTGCATTACCGCCCCAGAGAAATGATCTGCACACATCCTTAATCTTCTTAATCACCATTTTTGGAATGACAAATATTTGCGCCCAGTAACTATGAATGCTCATAAGAACAACATTAATAAGAAGACTTCTCCCTGCAAAAGAAATATTCCTGGTGCACCACATCTTAATTCTCAAAATCATTTTATCAGCTAACATCTCACATTCAGCTACTTTTAAACTTCTAGTTGTGATTGGAACTCATAAATATTTAAAAGGAAAATTCCCAAGCACAAAACCAGAAAAATCTTTGATAGATCTCACATCCTCATCAGTCATTCCGGTGCAATAAATTGCTGATTTACTGCTGTTAGCTTGAAGACCTGAAGTTTTAGAGAAAAGTTTTAATCCTTGCAACATCAATCGAACAGATCTAACCTCACCTTTACTGAACATTAACAAATCATCCGCAAAACAAAGGTGATTAAGCTTCAACGTGGAGCATCTAGAGTGAAACTTTAAATCTTCTTTGTTCCCCACATATGTCATAATTCTACTAAAATATTCCATACAGATAACAAAAATGAGAGGAGAGATAGGGTCACCTTGCCTCAAACCTCTTTTGGGAGCAAAGAATCCATGAGTAGATCCATTTATCAACAAGGAAAATTTAACTGTTGAAATACACGTCATCACCACTTTTATAAAATTTATTGGAAAATTCATCGCATACATCAACTCCTCCACAAACTCCCAAGAAATTGTATCATATGCTTTCCTAAGATCAACTTTTATCATGCATCCACTTTGAGTCCCTTTTCGTTCATACTGCTTCACTAAATCCTGTCAAACTAATATATTTTGCAGAATGCTTCTATTTGCTACAAAGGCACCTTGATTCAATGATATGATATCTGGGAGAACCTTCTTCAGATTTGTACATATTAACTTTGTGTTGACTTTATAGATGACATTACAACAAGATATGGGTCTAAAATCTGCCACAGAAACAGGACACTTAATTTTTGGAATCAAGGTGATTGTTCTAGAATTGATTTCCTTCAACAATTTTCCATTCTCAAAGAACTCTAATACCGCTTTTGTTATATCATCACCCGTGGTATTCCAAGTGGCTTTAAAAAATGAACTACTATAGCCGTCTAGCCCAGGTGCTTTGTCATCTAGTATCGAAAAAATTACATTCTTCACCTCATCTTCAGTGAACCTCAAATTTAACATATTCTGCTGATCAGTGCTTAAAACGGGGCCTTGGTTAAGAATCCTCTTTAGCACCACTGATCTATTCTCATTCTTGGTTCCTAAAAGCTCTATATAATATTTCAAAAAAGCTTCTTTCACACCACATGGGTTAGAATACCAATTACCTTCCATATCAGCGATAGTATGCACTTTATTCCTTCCATTCCTGACCTTAATAATTTGGTGGAAAAATTTGGTATTACTATCACCATCCAATAACCATTCAACTTTGGCTTTCTGACTCAGAAAAGAAATGTAATTTTTGTGGACCTCTTTGTATCTTATTCCAGCTTTTCTTTCCTCATCTAATTTCTGTAAATCTTTAGGATTTTCGTGCATCCCCTTTTGAGCCACCAAATAGTCATGATAAGTCTCTAAATCCATAGCTTCCACATCATTAAATACTTCTTTGTTCGGAGCTTTCAACTCTATTTTAAGATCTTTAAGTTTTGCAACAACAATAAACATTTTACATCCAGAATAGTACTTTTGCCATCCCTTTTGAATTATGCTTTGAAATTTGGAAGATTTGCACCACATCTTAAAAAACCTGAAAGGTTTTTTATCCCCATGATCAGAAGGAAAAAACCTCATGAGAGCAGGGCTATGATCAAGATAACCCTCTGGTAAAAAGGTGACTTCCGCAGAATTAAAAATATCCAGCCATGCATCATTAGCTACCACTCTGTCAATTTTAGACATCACCCTATCCTTCCCTTCCTGCTTATTATTCCAAGTGTAAAACCTTCCATTGTAATTTACATCAGATAGACCACAATACCTAAAGCAATCTCTCATTGGTTTAATCTCCATCTCCCTCACAGCACTTCCAATTCTCTCATCAAAATTTAAGATAGAATTAAAATCTGCCATACAAACCCATGGCTCATGAATATAATTTGACAACTCACACAAATCTTTCCATAATCCAACTCTACCATCTCTACCATATATAAATGTACAATAAAAAGTATCCTTACCAGCAGCAGGTTTAATCTTACAATGCATAAGCTGGCTAGTACAATCTATAATATTCACGTCAAAACTAGCAGGATTCCAAGCCACTACTATTCTTCCATTTTTATGCTTAGATATATTACTAGAGAAACACCAATTAGGACACAAATTAAGGTACAAAGATCCAAGATTAGGAGCCTTGACCTTTGTTTCTAGAAGACTAAACAACTGAATGTGATGTTGAGAAATAAAATTTCTTACATCTTTTTGCTTAGATACCTTGTTCAGCCCCCTAGTATTCCAGCATAAAATACTATCCATTAGGTGCTGGGGGAGTCACCCCCACACCTTTTGGACCTCCATCATTAACTCCAGTTACATTTTGATGCTCATCTAGAACTGAAAATTTATACTCATTCGATTTTTCATTATTAGTCTTTTTACTACTTTTTGTTACCAACTGAAACCCCTGCATATCATACTTTGGAACTTGTTTTTGTTTCGCAACCTAGACTTTCTTATTTTTCATCCTACAGATATCCTCCAAATGTCCATACCCATTACAAACCTTGCATTTCAAAGGCCTCCATTCATACTCTACATGCTGCTCTTTCTTATTTCCTCTTTCGTTAACAAAGGTTATTACATCAGGCAACACATTGTCAATTCCAACCTCAATAAGCACTCTAGAAAACATGAGTTTTTCTCTTTTAGAAGTTGCTTGATCTAATTTAATTAATTTCCCAATAGGAGTTGTCAACTTAGCCAGGCATTTCTCTCCCCAATATTTGATATCAAGATTATGCAATTGAACCCAAACTGGCACCACTTTAATGTCTTCTTTATCCATCTCCATATCTTGATGCCATGCCTTCATGATTACAGGTTTCCCATCAAATAGTTGATATCCCCCATTCAATACATTATCCCTACCTTCTACTGTTATGAATCTCACTAGAAACACACCTTTTCCAACAAGCGAAACTTTATCCACACCATGTTTTCCCCAGATTCTTCTCACAAAACCTTCCATTACATGTGAGGGAGGATTTATACCCAAAACATAACAAATCATAGATGGAGCCCAAAATTCAACCTCTTCTTTAATATCATCCAATTCAATTTTGACACAATTTTCACCATTATCAGTATTTCCCTCATTCATTCTATCATTAACTAGAGGATCAATACAATCAGAATTTAACCCGTTAAAACCCTTATTGACATGAACTGGAGAGCTCAAATTAAACGGAATCGAAGTTTTAGGGTTACCTATTCCCGACATCGATTCACCCATCACATGTTTGCTCTTCGTACACTTCAACCAATCCGATAATTCCTTATGTGCCTCTGATTCACTATCCTTCAATGAAACTTGCGATGTAACCTTATTATCGTCATCCCCAGATTCTGACTCAGTTAAATCCAACTCCCCAACTCCCATTATTTCAGCCATGGATTTTGATTTTTTCCCTTCTGATTGTGACGGACCATTTGCTTTGCTTTGCTTTGTTTCCCTCTTTTCTTCCTCGCCATAGAGCTACCCTGCTAAGGCAACGGCTAACACCGATAGGCTTCTACTTTTCAGCGGCTCATGACGACTATATTCTCAGATTTTATAGGAAAAACCATGGAAGTCTTCATGGATGACTTTACAGTATATGGTTCTTCCTTTGATTCTTGTTTAACCAGTTTGTCTCAAGTGTTGCGGAGATGTAAAGACACTAATCTTGTTCTTAACCGGGAGAAGTGTCATTTTATGGTAAAGGATGGCATTGTGCTTGGGCACAAGATTTCGAGTAAAGGCATCGAGGTGGATAAGGCGAAAATTAAAGTGATTGAAAAATTGCCACCACCCTCATCTGTGATGGGGATTAGAAGTTTTCTTGGACATGCCTGTTTTTACCGTCGTTTTATCAAAGGTTTTTCTAAAATTTCTCGTCCTCTTTGTAATTAACTTGAAAAGGATAGTGTGTTTGATTTTGATGAGAGTTGTCTTGTTGCTTTTAACAGGTTGAAGAAGGAGCTTACATCTGCACCTATCATGTCAGCCCCTGATTGGAGCTTGCCGTTTGAGGTTATGTGTGATGCTATTGACTATGCTGTGGGTGCTTTTTTGGGACAAAAGAAAGAAAAGCGCATGCACGTGATATATTATGCAAGCAAGACACTTGATGATGCACAAATCAATTATGCAACCACTGAGAAAGAGCTACTTGTTGTGGTTTTTGCCTTTGACAAATTCAGATTCTATCTTGTGGGGTCTAGGGTGATTGTTTATACGAATCATGTTGCGATTCGTTATTTAATGTCAAAGAAGGATGCCAAGCCTCGTCTCATCCGTTGGATTCTTTTACTCCAGGAGTTTGATCTTGAATTTCGAGACAATAAAGGTTCTGAAAATCTGGTAGCTGATCATTTATCAAGGTTGGACCAGGGAGATGGAGTGGTAGGACTTGATATGCCTATCAATGATGCATTTCCGGAAGAAACACTTCTAGCTGTATCTTTGTCTACACCATGGTATGCGGACTTCGTAAATTATATCATAGGTGGTATTTTGTTGCATTACTTGAGTTATCAACAAAAGAAAAGGTTTCTATTTGATGTCAAGCACTACTTTTGGGAGGAACCATTACTTTATAAAGAAGGTGCTGATGGGATCATGAGAAGATGTGTGCCACACGAGGAAATTCCCAATGTCTTGAAACATTGTCATGCTTTAGAGTGTGGCGGTCACAATAGTAGCTCAAAAATGGTAGCAAAAATTTGGCAATCTAGATTTTATTGGCCTTCAATGTATCAGGATGCTAGAAACTTTGTTGCAACTTGTGACAGATGCCAAAGGACGGGAAATATTTCAAGATGGAATGAGATGCCCTTGCAACCTATTCTTGAGGTTGAGCTTTTTGATGTTTGGGGGATAGACTTCATGGGTCCATTCCCATCATCTTATGGGAACAAATATATTTTGGTGGGAGTTGATTACATCTCTAAGTGGGTGGAGGCGATTGCTAGTCCTACAAATATTGCTAGAGTGGTTAAAAAGTTCTTACAGAAGCATATCTTCACACGTTTTGGAGTGCCCCGGGCCATCATCAATGATGAAGGATCTCACTTTTGTAATAAATTAATTGAAAATCTTTTGCGGAAGTGTGGAGTGACTCAAAAAGTTGCTACACCTTATCACCCTCAAACTAGTGGGCAAGTGAAGATTTCAAATCGAAAGTTGAAACAAATTCATGAGAAGAGTGTTGCTAGCTCTAGAAAAGATTGGGCAAGGAAACTTGATGTTGCCTTATGGGCTTATAGGACTACTTTCAAGACACCTATTGGTATGTCTCCTTACAGGTTAGTGTTTGGAAAAACATATCATCTACCCGTGGAAGTGGAGCACAAAGCATATTGGGTGACAAGATTTCTGAACAAGGAATTGAGTGTTGCGGGACTTAACAGGTTGATGCAACTCAGTGAACTTGATGAGTTGAGGCTTAAATCCTATGAAAGCGCCGCAATCTATAAGGAGAAGTCAAAGACGCTGCATGACAAGCACATTAGACCGAAAGAGTTTGAAGCTGATCAACTAGTTCTATTGTTTAATTCAAGACTGAAACTTTTTCATGGAAAATTGAAGTCAAGATGGTCTGGACCGTTTAAAGTTGTCAAGGTGTATCCATATGGTGCTGTAGACATTACTCGTGATGGTTCTGATATTTTTAAAGTGGATGGGCAGAGACTCAAGCCATACTTAGTTAGTGACGTCATTCCAAGAGGAGTCAATTGGCTTTTTGCGGAACCTCGAACTTATTTCCATCACGCAAGACGTCGAGCTAATGACGTTAAACAAGCACCTTTTTGGGAGGCAACCCATGATTTTTGTATGGTTAGTAATTTTTTATTTTTATATTTATTTTTTTTGTAATTTTTTTTAGGTTAGATATTATTATTATTATTATTTAACTCCCACAAGATGTCTTGATAAATTTTGTGTGAAGTGATTGAGGAATAATTTTTTTTTGAAATTTATTGCGTTGCAGGTGCGGCAGGTGTAAAAAAAGAAAAAAACTTATAATAACAATACTAGTGCTGGTAGTAACAGAAAATGTTGACCCGCGGTGTGATCCAAGTGCCTGCGGTATTATATTTCCTGGTGGGCCATGCGCGATATTAATCATCAAACTTCCCCACGCTTGTACTACACACGGAGTCATGACCACCTAGTACTACCACCTAGTACTAGTACAGTACAATCACCTTTTTTTATTGTAATTCTTATTAAATAATTTATTAATATTATTATTGTTATTTAACTATTATTTATGTAAATAGTTTATAATATATTATATGGTTTTATTAATTATATTATATTATATTTTGGTATTTGTATATTATATATATTTTTATTTTAATTTTAATTTTCTTAATATTGTAAAATCATAAGATAAATTTGTAAAGATTATACTTTATTATTAACTAATGTTATATATGTGTGTACATGGTCCTAACATATGTGTTCAGGTATAGCATATACCAATCACATTTCCATGCTGAGCAACAGTTATGAATATGTGCACGTTGATTTGGTTTGCATGCTTTGAGTACAAGTAGGTGCATTAGAGAAACTTGTGTTCACTAGCAAGTTGAAGCTGGTAGACTTTTTGAATGTTGTAAGTAATTAAAAGGACATGAATATGTGCACGTTGATTTGGTTTGCATGCTTTGAGTACAAGTAGGTGCATTAGAGAAACTTGTTGCTTGAGATTGATTATGTTTGGGCACCAGGTGAGCTTTTGAGCATATATGCATATCTTTTTCATTTTATATTCGTTTGCTTGAGTGTTCACATGTTTGCATTGCTAGCACTTGTTTGAGACCTTTCTTGAAACGCATGACATTATTTGATGATAACATGATAAAGGCATTTAGGGATAACCTCATATTTCATATATTACCACACCATTTATACATGATCAATTAGTTACCCCGTTGAGCTTAATCATATTTTTTCGGTGACACACCACACTACTTGCCTAGACCTTTTTCTTGTATTGGCCGTACTTTAACTTGAACTCAAATTGTCAAAGGCTAGTAGAGTGTTTGAGGGAGTAAAAAGGTGTGCAGGGGGGGTTTAATGATGGTCATACTTTGGGGAAATATCGAGTTTGGTTGTTTACTTGTTAGTCGAATTTATAAGAATGGCATGGGATCATTGCACTTGTTTACATTTAGCTCTAAAAAAACAACAAAAAATAGGAAAAAAATAGAAAAAAAAACAACAAAAAAAAGGGAAAAAAAATATTATTTATATGAGAGCATCCTTATGTTTGTGTGATCTTTCTTTGTTCGACTATTCAGGTTATTTGTTGGAAGAATAAAAAAAATTCCAAGTGTGGGGATGATAGACAGGGAGTTGAATAATTTATGTTGTTGGGTATTAGCTTTTAACACTTCACCTTCTTTGGCTTTACTTGACATACCTTGTCCCTAGCCCCCGTTACAACCCGAATAAAGATCTGTTCATTATCATCATTGATGTATGTTGTGTTAAAGTTAGGTTGATATCAAATGTCAAGCTTGCTTATGATTTTGTTGGAATGGAGTGATACACCACTTGCCCTTGTTTTTGAGTGAATATTATTTTGTGAGTGAAAGGTGAGTTATTATTTGTTTTGGCATATGAGATCCCAAGTTTTGACTCAAAGATGTACTCCTGTAGGGTTAGCATGGTTACCAACTTATTCTTACACTTGACATGGACTTTTGAGAGCTTATGTATGTTCTTTGAGTAGATTATGTGAATACTTGCACCTTCGACACCAAGACGTTGCATAATTACTTTGATTCTTAAGATGATGTAGCATGAGAGGACTTGTATGTGTGGTGTTGCATTGGCATTAAATCTTTTACATGAGCTAGATGGATTTTGTGGGTACATTCGCTATAGGACCCCACGAGACCTCACTCGTCCACTAGGGCTACCTAGGGGTTTGAAGGGCTTGTTGCATATGCCAAATGCAACCGTGATCACCTACGAAAGTGTTAAGCGTGGGGATATTTGATGGAGTTTATATTTATATACACTTTAATAGGATTTATTTCTCATATTTATAGGATTTTGTAAATAATTGGTTGTTTATTAATTATTTGTAGTGTTTAATGGAAAAAAATAAATATTCCTAAAGTTGGAAGGAATTTAGCTTAATTTGGGATTATTCAGAAGGAAATTCGAATTTTATTGATAGTTTGCGCAACAAATCTTGTTTGGGCCATTACTTGAGTTCTGGATATCAAAATTGAGCGATCTTACAGCCCACGTGAAGATAACAGAATTTTCTACAAGCCAGAGGTGGTCCAACACTTATATTTCAACTGGAGCAGTCCGAAAATAGGCCTGAAAAGCAGAATACGATTTTTATTGTAGAATCCAATTTGTTTTAGGAAAGTAGTTTTATTTTCCACGGAAACCATTAAAAAACCTTTCATATTAGGATATATAGAATGTTAGGGCTGAATACTAGAGGTGTCGTGTATTTTTGAGAGAGAAGAACGGAGAGAGAGTAGCGAAAAGAGAACTTGGGCAAGGGTTTGAAGGGATTCAATCCAGAGCTAGAGATTTCTTCAAGTTGTATCTTTCTTAACGCTATACTCTTGTAAACATGGTTTTGATTATATATATATATATATATATATATATATATATATATATATATATATATATATATATATATATATATATATGTTTGTGTTCTGTATATATCATGGGTAACTAATCCTTTAATCCAGGGATTGGGTAGTATTCATTGGTTAAATATGATTGTTTGATTACAAGTGATTTTCTTGCTTTGCTAATCTATTATTGAGGATTTCACACGATTAAGGGAGTCATGAACCTTTGATTGTATCTCTAGGAATTGTAATGAATTGGGAGAGGATTTACAGTTCTAGTACATGTTGTAATAGACGTAATTCAATTATTGAATCGGGAGATTAATATGCGAGTTATGAAACCATTGATTCTTGGGTCTTAATAGTTTATGATTATATTTTGATTGATCATGGGAGTGACGTTCAAGGTATAGTGGTAAGCACTATATTGTATCTTGGGAGAGAACAATATAAATATTAGAAGAATTGTTTTTTTATCAAAGTAAGAACATAGATATCACAAGTATTAGACAGTCATTGACACCAATTGAAGAGCCCTGATTTCCTGGATTGCTTTTATCATCGTTAAATCGTACTTGCTTTATAATTAAATTTAGTTAGCAAACAAAACACCCAATTATTCTTCTACACTTCTAGATTGTATGATATATTAAAACTTGAACTTAAATTAATAATAGTCCTTCCCTGCGAACGAACTCTCACAAATATTACTTCAATAGTAGAGTGCTTCACACTTGAGGAGCAGCTGCTAGGAGACTCTCTACGTCATCCTTGGATCAATTTTAAAGGTTAGAAATCGATCCCACAACTTTATACATGAATCGTATGCATTATATATGCAATATATATGTTATAAATTGTGATTTACGCTTCCGTATATGTGATAAATTCCTTCAATGGTATCAGAGCATAGGTTGTATGCATATAGATTCATCTGTAAATTTTTAGAATTTTTAGATGATGTATGAATTAATTATGGATTCCACAATTGTTGTAGATCATCTAGATATTTTTTTCATAATTTTCTGATGTGTAGATTAATTATTATAAAGTTTTGAAAATTGTTTTCAATTAAATACATATAATTAATTCAATCTGATTTGAATTATATGATTGAATATTTGATGATTACATGGAAAACCAAGCATTTGATTCTGATCAACTGATTACTGATGCCTGATACTAGTACTGCACTCCTGCTGCTGTTGTCTGTACTAATAAAAAAGAAAAAAGTTTTCTGTCAGCTGTAGATGCTGATTCGGGGGTGGGACCGCCTGAAAAGGCTGTAATGCATGTAGAGTATGCGTTACAGGCTTAAAACGTATTCTGCTTATGCGTTACAGTGTAAAAATATGTTTTAAACCTGTAACGCATACTGGTTATGCGTTACTGACCTGTACTGACATGGCATTTTCTTCTTTGGGCTTTTCCGGGAGCTTGGAAGCTCCGTTTACGGCGTGCAATATATCGTTGGATTCGTTTTTTTGAGACGGATCTGATGGTGTGGTCAAATATTTTTATAAAAATAGTTTTGAACTGTTTATTGCCCTGAAAGCGTATTAAAGCATGTTTTTAACAGTTTAACTGCTTTCAATGCAATCCATGATACATAGAGATGTATATAATTGTGTTATATGTAATAACATGCCTACCTTTATGTTTATATATGTGATATATGCTTAAGTTTACCATGCGACGATAGATTTAGGTGAACATAATTGACATAAGGCGTAGTTTAGACGTTTTAGGATTTGTGAAATTGTTTCACAAATTTAATATAAATAATATTATGAATACAATCACGAGATTCTTGTGTTTGTGAAACACGTAATTAAATATGAATTTTCAATATTGAGAGAAAGGATGATTCTGTCAAAAACAGATTTCGATCTGTAAGAAAGGCCGGGTATTAAGTGACGCCTCTTGACAATGCTCCCCCCCCCCCCGATCCGGGAATCATCCAATTATCGATTATTGATTTGAAATATTTAATTTAAAAGGAAGAATCTTTTTATAATATGATTATGATTGTAACATAATCTAATCCCTCTAAAATTAAATAATATCAAGTAGTAATTGGCCAATGACACAACGGGCTTGTGTCGGTCATAGCCTTCCAACATGGTAGAAAGTAATTCTTATTTTTGAATCATTGTCGTTTCGTGCTACAGCTGAGGGCTTTGATTTCGAAATAAGTAATACTTGCTATTACATAGAGATGTCTACAATGAATTAGAATCTAATGGTCGTTACGTGCTACAGCCGGGGCTGTTGGAGACTTATTCAATTGTACGAGATGTTGGGTTAGACTTGACTTAGAATATTGAGTTTGTCGTGCTACAGCCGTGACTCAATTTTTCAAGAGGCTAAAGATTATAAGGAATAACATAAGATGTAGTTGACAAGAGTTGTCTGCCTATGGAACATTGCATTACGTTTCGTGCCACAGCCGAGGTGATGTGATGGAAAGTAGGATCCTTATTCTCACTAGCATTATGAATGCTTAGTTATACATTTAGAGGGTTGTATAACTTAGATAAAGTAGTGAGAGCCACCAATGAATAAAGACCCGATTCATTTGGTGTAATAATAATGAAATTAAATATATGCTTATGTTGTTATGTGTTTACATTTTTGGATTCTATATATATATCATGTCTTCTGCACTATCACTCTGTAGCATACTTGATGCTAATAAATTGACTGGTCCCAACTTTGCTGATTGGCTTCAAAAATTGAAATTGTTCTCAAGTCTGAGAAGTTGGACTTTGTGTTAAACTTACCATTGCCTAAAACCCCTGTTGAAGATGCACCTTATGAGGAACATCAAGTCTATCGTTCTTGGATACCCCAAACCAAACCAAACATACCCAGTATATCCCGCTCATAGCAGGGTCTGGGGAGGGTAGGATGTACGCAGACCATACCCCCACTATTTGAGCGGGGAGGCTGTTTCCGTGAAGACCCTCGGCTGAGTGCACAACAAACATAGAGTGTGGAAAATACAACGGAAAATGAAACATAAATGGACAAAGACAAACCTGCGGCCCATGGTGTACTCCACATGGGACCTACCTATCTGCGAGGATTTATGATACTCCTAGCTGGATGCGCTCCCACCACGCGGAAAGTCCCGCACGGAAAAATCACCAGGCCCAGCTCCCTGCAGCTGCACAACCAGAAAACAAAAGACACTCAAAACGAACAGTGAGAATGCTACCGCCGAACTACTAGAGAATCGCTAACCGAGACACGGCAACTCTGAGGCTCTCGACAACAGAGCCATAACCTAAAAGGGAATCCACCACTCTGATACGCCGCCTCCAAGAACACCTATCCGCGAGCATTGGATGGATGAGGCAAATGTTGCCCAATGTATAATGTTGGCATCTATGAACTTTGAGCTTCAGAGGCAACATGAGCAAATGGATGCTTACACTATACTAGTACATCTACAAGAGTTGTATGATGTAGAGGGGAGGATAGCTCGATATGAGATATCAAAAGAGATATTCCAATGTAAGATGGCAGAGGGGACATCTGTGAATGACCATGTGCTCAAGATGATCAATTTGATTGAACATTTGGGGCAACTTGGTTTTGTCATGGATGGGGAGCTAAGCCAAGACTTGGTCTTGCAATCGCTTCCAGATTCGTTCTCGCAGTTTGTTGTGAACTTTCACATGAATAAGATGGATGTTAGCTTGCCTGAACACCATAACATGTTGAAAACCGCTGAGTCGAACTTTCCCTCAAAGAAGATTTATGTTCTATTGGTGAAGGTTCTACTTCCAAGAAAAGGAAAAGGACCCATCCCAAGAAGAAGAAGGGTGGTGAGAAGCCTAATCCTGCAAAGGCTAAAGAAGACCCCAAGAGCAAAGCTGTTTGCTTCTACTATAACAAGGTGGGTCACTAGAAGAGGAACTACAAGGCTTACCTTGCAGAGATGAAAAAGAAGAAGGCTAGCACTACTAAAAAAACTGCAATAGACATCCGCTAAAAACCGATATCTATTTAAAACCAGAAGCGATGTCTTCACATGTGTAGAGAAAGGTAGGGGTCATAGACATCGCTTTTTAACCGATGTCTCTGCTTCAAATTTACTTCGATTTCTTAATAGTGAACTGATGTCTATGTTTCAAATTTACATCGGTTTCCTAATAGTGAACCGATGTCTATGTTTCAAATTTACATCGATTCCTTTTCTGGAACTGATGTCTAAGTTTCTCTTTTACATCATTTTCTTAATACGAAGCTGATGTGTTTCTATTCTTTTTATATTATTGCATGTTTGTGTGTTGTTGTTACTTTGTCGTATTTAACATCAGTTTATTGCAAAAGTGATGTCTGATTTGTTTTTTTATATGTGGATATCTTGCATATATATAAAAAACCAAAAAAATCAAGACCAAAATCAAAATGGCAAACCAAAACTAAATAAGAAAATCAAAATGCCAATATATACCAAAGCCAAACCAATACATTCAGTCGGCCAACTATATTCCAATTCACATTAAAACTAACTACATAATCCAAACCATCCAAAATATCCACACCATCCAAAATCTAATTCATCAATCATGAAATTGGAACAAGATATTACTTAGCTTTTTTAGAAATGAGAATGTAACACCTACTACAACATATTACTTAGCTGCTTTGGGATTGTATTCGTGCAATTGTGTTGAACCACTACTTGCCATCAAAGATGTGCTTGAAAAGTCTGGGATAGAGGACAGTAGCTTTTCATACATATTAACTATGGATGTGGGAGCTGGTGGAACATCTAGACTAGTGGCCTTTTAACATGCTGCTTTCTTCTCTGCAAGTTGTTGAGATTTATCCTCCTTGGGAACAGAATTCACACCAAAAGGTTCTTCAGAAGGTTCCTTTAATAACAAAAATAAATGAACCAGTTTTAAAATAATCTACGATGATCTGAAGAGATCAATGCATCGAAAACACTTACATAGTTCTTCAAATGTGAGATTTCCTAATAATTAAGATAATTAATACAGTTTAGTGTATCTGGTAAGTCACCATAATGTTACTAAGAAGACACTTATGGTGAGGCAGTAGCCGCCATGACTTTGCTTTCAGCTATTTTTGTAATGATATGACAAACTTCCCATTGAAACATCATCGATTTACTATCTAAAAGGATCAGGTATATGCAGTAGGTATCTACTAAAACAAGTTTAGGTACCTCACATAAATATTTTTTAGAAACCATAATATGTACCCTTCCTATTCGACCAATCATAGCAAAACCTGCTGTCAAAGTCTGCAGCAGAAAAGGATATAAAAAGTATGGACAGATCTTGTTTTTATCTTGCTGCAGTTTGTAAATAATATATTTTGAAAAAAGAAATAGCTAACCGTTAGAAGACCAAGTGACAAGAACAACGGGACTTTTCCATCACCTGTGTAGAAGGAAGAAATGTATGTGCTTCAAATTATTGTTGAATGGTGCAAGAATGTTGCTCACGACAGGAAACAGGATAGGGAAAAACAACTAGTCATCCGACTCATACATTGTAACTCCTGTGTTTGGATCAACCTGTAGAGAGGGAAGGGTAGAAGCTTTAACATCCATTCCAATACGCAATACTGTCTAAATGAATCAAATAAAACATGTTGTGGTTCACATATCTTAGATGAATGACAAATCTCACCTACATCCTACAAATTGAACAGCAAACAGATAAAGGATATGAAATATGTAGTGTTCATAAAGTCACACTTATAACACCAAAGTTAAGTATATTTAAGTTGTCGTGGATGGGAAGGAGGGAAACATATTGGTCAGTGGTTTGGTGAAATAAATTTTGCGTTAGAAAGGCAGCTGCTTTAATTTTGTAAAATTGAAACATGGAAAAAACTTTTTCATAACTAAAGCCAGAATGTTGGTCTCATAGATAAATTGCTCTGACACATTCTAATATTTTTATTTCACCAGAGGTAATAAAGCCAAAATTTATTCTCATTAACAAGGAACCAGAGCCTGATCCTGAAGAATTTATTCTTATTAACAAGGAACCAGAATTGCTTGCATAGAAAAATGATTAATTATAACCATCAAATTCAAATATTACCAGAGCCTTCCAATATATTGGTTTAATACATTTCTTATACCTCAGGGAATTTGTAAAAGGATGGATAGTATTAGAAGGTCTTTTCTCTGAGGTGAATTCAAAGATTAGGATATGAGAATAAAAAAGCTTCATTTAGCTATCTGGGAAAAGATTTTGGGGCCAAAGAATCAAGGAGGCTTAGGTATCACAAGTATAGCCGTAAAGAACAGATCTATGTTGGGAAAGTGGTGGGCTAGATGGCAGGCGGATAGAAGTTCATTGTGGATTAAGTTCATAAGATCGAAATATGATTGTGGGATTAGTGATGATCTCGGTAGTGCGTTGAGGGGTAAACAGGTGTCAGGTATCATGAATGGGATTTTGAAAATAAACAATTCTGATGGCTTTAATGGTAATCTGTCGAAGAATAAATTCAAATGGATTATTAGGGATGGCAACAAAGTGCTATTCTGGGAGGATATTTGGAAAAACAATGAAAGTCTTAGTGTAACATTCAGTAGATTATACTTACTCTCAAGGCACAAAAATGTCTCTGTAAGAGATTTTTGCAATGCCTGGTGTAGTGCTGATACAGATACCACTTTTTTGTGTAGTCAAGAGCTGCGAGCATGGGAATTAGAGAAGGCTTTGAGACTAAATGACTTAATAAACGAGGTGGTATTTCACCAAGGGGATCAACTTCTTTGGCACTGTACTGGGAAGGTGTTTAGCTCTAAAGACGGGTGTAAATTCTTTACTAGTATTAGTGGTGCATCAGCTCAAGAATGGATAAATATCTGGAAGTCCAAAATACCACCGAAAGTTCAGCTATTCTTGTGGAAAATGGAGAAAAAAATCATTCCAACATGAGTAATATTAGTAAGATTTATGTCAAACAAAATCACTGATATTGTGTGCCCTTTATGCAATGCTTATGAAGAACAGAAAAATCATTAATTGTGGGAATGTGTATTCGCAAAGGAAATATGGAGTAAAATATTTGGATGGTGGGGTTGTTCGAAAAAATTCAGGCCTCAAGATAACATGCAAATCTGGGAATGGCAAAAGTGGTTTAGAAAATCAGAAGTGAAAGATTATTGGGGGCTAGTCCTGGTGGCCACGTTGTGGTCTATATGGTTGTGTAGAAACTCAATAATTTTTTAGAATAATAAAATCACATCAAATGAAGTTTTCTGGTCATTAAAGGTGAGAACTTGGAAATGGGCTCTAGCTAGCAGGTTAGTCCCTGAATATATAAGAAATATGTGGGATATCAATCCAATTGGTGCAATACAATGCAATTCAAAATGGACAAATTTATTGCAGCTGCAAGATTATATTGATATCTGGGGGTTTACAGATGGTTCCTTTCAGTATAACAGTGGAGATGTTAAAGCGGGAATTGGAGGATTTTTGAAAGATAAGTTTCAGAATCTACTTTTTATTTTTTCTGGCCCAGTTGAAGCAACAAGCCCCTTTCATGTAGAATTTAGTGCTATTTCATTCTTAATAACGTCCGTCGTAACAAGTCGATGGAAGGAGGCTAATATCCTGTTTCATATTGATAGCAAGGAAGTTGTTGATTTTATTTTAAAAGTTAAAGCTGGTCTAATCATTGATCAACCATCAGTTAGTCATGAACTAGCAGTTAATTTTCAGAGGAGGAATTTGTCTTCAAGCACGTGTTAAGAGATGTCAACTTGGGTGCGGATGATCTTGCTTCAAAGGGTTTGCAGAGGAGAAATATTATTCAGGGGTGGTGCTAATACTTTTCATGGTTCATTCATAAAATGTTTATGGGCTATGCAAAAAGGGTTGGTAGTGGGCTAGGAGGAAGATTTGAATGTAGCTGTTGATAAGATCGATGAGGAAGACGGGCAAGTCGAAGAAGGGAATGAATGATAAAGTTGCATCATGATTTGTGTCTATTAAAAGGAAATCAAGTCTTTGTCTTTGAAGGTCGTTGTTTAGAATTCTGGTAGGGTAGTTAAGTTCTTAATATTGGTTGTTTTAAAATTGTCTGTGGTAGTGGGAGCTGTGAGGGTGTTGTTTTGCCCCTATTTTGTAAATCTCTTATCTGGTTCGTTATTAATGAAATTTCTTGTTGCTTTTCAAAAAAAAAATCAAATATTTTTACATGTACTCTTGCATTGTCTATATATCACTAATTCATAGTAGACTGGGCATTTGTTTCCCAAACTTATCTTCTCATGGTTCAAGCATTTCAATTGTAATGTCATTAAATCTCCAAAGAACTTGGCACATTATAAATAGGCTACTATTACCATATGTTCACACATAATACATAAGTATGCAACATACCTGTAGAAGGGACAGCTCTCTCATTATTTCTATGTTGTCAAGATCAATCCTTAATGCATTTTGGTAGCATTTGACTACCTCCCTACACTCTCTGTCTGAACGGTATAGAAGGCCATAAACATGCCAGCAAACATGACTTTTTAAGTCATTCTGTGTTCAAAATGGTGCTACATTTAGTTTCATGAAAAAATTGGTATGCAAGTAGAATCAATGTAAAAAGCGAGAGGAAGGATCCTAACCTTCAGCCCAAGTCGGACAAGTTCATAAGCTTTTGACTTTCGGTCCATGCAATTCAAAGTTAGTCTATTCATCGATAAAGTCTCTAGCAACCCATAAAAGGAGACAAAAACAGATATAGCATCAATCATAATTACAGATGGAAAGTCGACTGCAACAAATGGCATAGAAATACATAGACAAACACTTTTAGATATGCTGCACAATACACAAACAAATATATGCATCCATGGAAATATAGATAAAGTTATAAATACCTTACCAAGCAAAGTTGTAAATTATTGAACCTCAAAGCTCTAAAGCTCAAAGTCGAATTGCAACCAAAGCTCCAGGCTCGCCAAAACCAACCTCTAAGCTCCAAATCTGTTGGAAAAACAAGGAAAATGAAACAAATAAGCTATAATCGATAAATCCGACCAATGATAATAATAACCCTCAACATCTCTCTTAATCAGACAAATTAGACACGATGGTGGGCACTCTCTTGATCCTCAACATCTTTATTCAATTATTATTTATGTAATAATGAATTACATAAACAAAGATATTCTTTTCGTAATATTAATAATAATCAGATTTTTATTTCAAAAAAAATAATAATAATCAGATTTTACTTAAAAAACTTATTAAACAAGTATTATAAATGTAGATAGAACCGCCGCCGATGAGGAAGAGGAGATCGGAGGGGGTGCCGCCGACAGAGGGGAGAGCACCACGGCCGCTGTATGGCGAAGGATTAATGAGAGAAGTTAGACAACCTTTACGATGTAGAGAGCAATTGAAAAAACAAAAAAATAATTGAAAGCTGTAATCGGACAAATGAAGTATAATCGAGCTTAACTGAAAGCTAGGGTTTTGTTCGAGAAAAAGAGGAAGAGGATATTGATTTGATTTTGTGTTTTTCTGATTTCTGTGTTATGTGCTTTTATTATTTTTGTTTTAAAATTTTATTATTTTGTGTTTGATAGGGGGACAACTGGGTGTTTGTTGGAGGTAGGCGGGAGGGGAAAATTTTGTTTAAGAGGGAAAACAATTGTTGGAAATTTTTCCAAGGTGGGAAAAAAAGGGGAGTTCACAATTAATTTTTTAAAAAGGAGTTTGAGACATCATTTTTCAGCTAACTGATGTCTAGATTTCTAAAAGACATCGGTTTTAGTAATACCGATGTGTTAGAGACTTTTAACATCATTGACTTTTCGAACCGATGTCTAATGTGTGATGTCTATTAACAGATTTCTAGTAGTGTAGCGAGACTACCGCTTCTGATTCTGGTATGTTCATGATCGAAGTGAATTTGTTACTAAGTCAAAATTCTACTTGGGTATTAGATACCGCCTGTGGTTCTCATATTTGCAATTCGTTGCAGGGACTAAGGGGAAGTAGGACTCTTGAAGAAGATGAAGTGATTCTACAAATGGGAAATGGAACAAGAGTTGCTGCCATAGCTGTAGGATCATTTAGTTTACATATGCCTACGGGCAAGACTATTATTTTGAATAATTGTTATTACGTCCCTCAGTTGTGAGGAATTTTGTTTCCATTCCTATGTTGGATTTGGATGGTTTTTCATTTATTATTAAGAATAATGAATGTTATATTTTTAGAGATAATGTTCTTTATGGTTGTGGTACTTTAAATAATGGTTTGTATGTATGTGACTTAGATAATAATTTACTTGCGATTGAACAAACCAATAAAAAAAAAAGAGATGATGAAAATTCGACTTATTTATAGCACTGTAGGCTAGGTCATATTAGTGAGAAAAGATTATGTTCATTGCAAAAGGATGGGTTAATTGAACCATTTAATTTTGAATCATATCCGGTATGCGAATATTGTCTCAAGGGTAAGATGACCAAATCTCCATTTACTGGACATGGAGAGAGAGCTGCAGAGGTGTTGGGGTTGGTACACAGAGATGTATGTGGACCAATGTCAACACATGCTATGGGAGGATTTTCGTACTTCATTACTTTTTCACGGATGATCGATCCAGATTCGGACATGTTTATTTAATGAAACACAAGTCCGAAGCTTTTGAAAAGTTCAAAGAATATAGAAATGAAGTAGAAAAACAAACCAAAAAGAGTATTAAAGTTCTTCGATCAGATCGAGGAGATGAATACTTAAGTGGGTAGTTTTTGGATTATCTCAAAGAAAATGGTATACTATATCAATGGACACCTCCAGCAACTCCACAATTGAATGAAGTGTCTGAAAGGAGGAACCGAACGTTGTTGGACATGGTTCGATCCATGATGAGCTATACCGATCTTCCAGTATACCTTTGGGGTTATGCCTTACAAACTTCAGCATATTTATTGAATAAGGTACCTTCCAAATTTGTTCCTCCACCTCCATATGAGATATGGAAACAAAAGAAACCGAGTCTTAAACATGTTAAGATTTGGGGATGTCCAGCTTATGTCAAGAAGCTTGAACTTGAAAAGCAGGAATCTAGATCCGTGAAATATAGGTTTGTGGGATATCCTAAGGAGACTTTGGGATATTACTTCTACACCGATCATAGGGTGTTTGTTTCTAGACATGCGACCTTCATGGATAAACAGTTTATCCTTGAAGGAAACAGTGGGAGCAAAATTGAACTTGATGAAGTTCAAGAAGCACAAACTACTACGGTTCAATAGGAAGTACCTGTTTCGAAAGAATAACCTTCTGTAGAACAGCCTGTGCGTAGGTCAAATAGAGTGTCTCGCCAACCTGAGAGGTATTATGGCCTTGTCATTGAGAATTACAATAAGTTGACGCTCATTGATGATGAAGATCCTATGACCTACAACGAGGCTATAAGTTGTGAAGACTCAGAGAAATGGCATAGTTCCATGAAATCCGAAATGGAATCTATGTTTGCCAACCAAGTTTGGACTTTTGTTGAGGCACCTAAAGGTGTAAAGCCTATCGGGTGTAAGTGGGTATATAAAAGAAAGATTGGAGCAGATGGCCAGGTGGAGACCAATAAGGCCAGGCTTGTGGCGAAAGGATTCAATCAAAGACAAGGGATTTACTTTTATGAAACTTTTTCGCCTGTAGCCTTGCTTAAATCCATTCGGATTTTTCTTGTAATTGCGGCTTACTATGACTACGAGATCTAGCAAATGGACGTGAAGACAGCATTCCTTAATGGGAAACTTGAAGAGGATGTGTACATGACACAACTAGAAGGTTTCGTTTCTAAGGGAAATGAACATCTAGTTTGTAAACTGCATCAATCCATTTATGGATTGATTGTACGGGAACCATTCTCTGACTAGGTTCTAGGTATTCTAAGCATTGCATTCATATTATCTGGATAGTCGCAATATGCTGTGAAGTATCCCTCACGATGTAGAATAAATATGATTAATTATTTAATTAATTATTTTTAATGAATTAGAGGAATCCATATAAATGATACTCCATCCGTCCCCGGTGATTGTTTACGTTGGGTTTTTTCACGGAGACCAAGAATTATAATTAAAATAAGTGAAGTAGTGGGTGTAATAGTAATTTTATTGTTAAAATAAGTGAGTAATGATTTAATTGTTAAAATAAATGAAGTAGTTGGTGTAATAATGTTGATATGGGCTAAAAATTAGCCCTAAAGACACATTTAGTGTTGCATTAATTAGACCCGGTATGGTCCGAACGTGGGGCCCACCAACAGGGTCCAAAATCCTATTTTAAATATTAATTTCGTAATTAATATTGGAGGTGAAAAACAGCTCAGCAATAAGAGTCAAACAAGGATATTACTCCTGCCTGACTTAGCCTCCAAGGCACTCAATTCAACATGGAAACTGATTCCTACAAGGAAGGAGTCTAGAACCTTCCTCAAGGAGGTGGCTTGCCCACCTAGTCTCCGAATCCTACCATAATTCTAAGGCTCCCGCAGCCTATATAAAGGGCCTGGCCCCTCATTCTCAGAACTACGTTTTTGGCTTGATCTTTGATATTCATCGAAGTACGTAGGCATCTTGTGAAGGCAGATTCAGCCACGAACACAAGAACAGCCATTAAAGCTCGAAGCTCCCACAAACCCTAGTAGTTAATACGCAATAAATATACCCTACTTTTTATTCCACAACATTTGGCGCCGTCTGTGGGAAGACAACATCAACCATGGTTCAAACACGAAGAACAACACCAGTTGCAACTGAGGCCATACCTCTCAGATCTGTTCCACCCATCACCGAACAGGTTCCCCCAGCATCAGGGGCGATTGCCCAACAAGCTCCGCCAGCATCAGGGGCGATCACCCAATCTCAAGTTTCTCAACAATCAGGGGCGATTCCCCACGTTGAGAGTACATTACCTCCGATTACCCGTACAAGACGAGAAACCAATCCTCTTCATATGGTGGTCTCTCCTCTGATTGATCCGAATAACCCATCGCATGGGGTCCAGATCCACACTACAGATCTCCCCGTGAGTACTAACCCGACATACGGGTTGCCTAATTATCCTCCTATCCAAGGGACATGCCCAAGTGGTCACGCTTTGCAGATCCGAGATCGAGAGTATCACGATTATTCGGGTCCTTATACTGATGAAACCTCCTCCGACGATGAGGATGATGACCGTGATGAAGCCCCGAGGAGGCGACGTGCTAGTAGAGAACATCGAAGGAGGACTCAAGACATCCGTGATGGACAATCTTTGACAACTGCTGAAAGGATCAAGGCTTATGAGGCCGAGATCTTAAAATTGAAGGAAGATATGGCAAGGGAACAGGCAAGACAGAGTCTAATTCGACCCCCTCCAATCTCAGGAAGGATTCCCGTTATAGATTTGGAGAGGTCCTCAAGAAGACAGAAGAGGGCTGATGTCCCAACAAGAGAAGCTATGAGGGTGGAAACCCCCAGGGAGTAACCCCAGGGATCTCATGCCACTTGGATATCCTGATGATCCCACACCCCCGTTTACTGAGGAGGTCATGAATGCTCATATTTCTAGGAAGTTTAAGATGCCGACAATTAAGGCTTATGATGGAACGGGTGATCCCGCAAATCACGTCAGGACGTTTTCAAACGCACTGCTACTACAGCCTGCAAGTGATGCCCTAAAGTGCAGAGCGTTCCCCCAAACCCTGTCGGGCATGGCTCAGAGATGGTATAGCCGATTGCCTGCGAACTCTATTGGCTCTTTTAAGGAGTTGAGTGCCACTTTCGTTAGCCAATTCATTAGCGGAAGGGTGCATGAGAAGAGCTCCGCATCTCTTATGTATGTAGTGCAAGGAAAGAATGAAAATCTGAGAGATTACCTCAAGCGATTCACTAAGGAGACCCTGAATATCACTGATTTAGAAAATAAGGTGGCAATGGTAGCCCTGGAACACGGAACCACTGACCTCTTCTTCAAGAGATCATTGGCGAAGCATCCCCCTGAGAACATGGCTGAGCTCCAACGAAGGGCTGATAAGTATATTAAAGCTGAGGATAACTTGAAGAAAGAAACCACCGTAGGTGGAGGAGGAGGTAACAATGACTCCAAGAAGCGAAAGCAAGACCAGGACTATGATGATCAAGAGTATGATGCTAGGGACAAGTATCCCCGAACTAGCGAGGATTCCGACTCTGCCCCTAAGAAGAACCAAGGGTCAAGGTTCACTGAGTATGCAAGGTTGAATACTCCTAGGAGTCGAATCTTGTTGGACATTGAGAATGATAAGGATTTCAGATGGCCGAAGCCACTCAGGGGTGATCCCGCAAAGAGAAACCAGAATCAGTATTGTAGATTCCATAGAGACGTGGGGCATGACACTGACGATTGCAACCAACTCAAAGATGAGATCGAGTTTTTGATCCGTAGAGGGAAGCTGTGGCACTTCACTAAGGGTGAAGACCGTGGTAACCAGAGAAGAGACTATAATAGAAGTGATGACGATCAAGATCGCAACCCACAGCCCCGAGGGCCAGTAATCAACATGATCTCAGGAGGCCCGACTGCGACCGGGACAACTAGGAACTCTCGAAAGGCTTATGCTCGAGAGGTGTTGCACATCGTGGGAGAGGCCCCGAAGCGTGCAAAAACTGAGGTAGCGATTAGCTTTGATGACTCAGACTTGGAAGGGGTGAAGTTCCCCCATGATGACCCGTTGGTCATAACTCCTGTGATTGGAAACTCGGAGGTGAAGCGAGTCTTGATAGACAATGGAGCTTCCGTTGACATTCTGTTTCATGATGCGTTTGTGAAGATGGGATACACTGATTCTCAGTTGACCCCCAATAACATGCCTATATACGGATTTAATGGAATAAAATCCAAAGTTGAAGGGACTATTCAGCTGCCTGTAACTATTGGGCAAGGGCCCAAGGAGGCCACTCGGATGTTGAACTTCCTGGTAATCAAGGCGTCTTCAACGTACAACGCTATCCTTGGAAGGACTGGACTTCATGCATTCAAGGCTGTTGCCTCAACCTATCATGTGAAGATCAAGTTCCCTACCAGGAATGGTGTTGGAGAACATAAAGGTGATCAGAAGATGGCACGAAGCTGTTATGTAGCCTCGTTAAGGCCTGATGGAGTCGGGGGGCAGGTCCTTCCGATTGAAGACGTGGATGTCCACAGTGATAAGGAAGACCTAGAAAGGTCGGCAGAGGACATCACACAAGAGCCTCAAACAGCCATTAAGGCTATGGCATCAACTGACTTTGTGGTTGAGTGTACCATTGGCAACCAAGAAGTTGGGGGGCAGGAGGTAGTACCCCGAGCAGGAAGTGAACTGCAGAATAAGAATGAGGAGACCAGAAGGAGTGGCGGGTGCTCTATTTTGATGGAGCATCAAAAACAAAATCAAGTGGTGCAGGCCTAGTCTTGCAAAACCCCGATTGAGCTTAAGTTATCCTAGTAGGACTTAGCTTCATATTTATATAGTAGAAGTAGAAATAAGGTTCATTAAAACCATTGCAGAGCATGTTGCTCCGAGTAGGACAGTAGTACTCTATGTAAGGGTTGAACCCATTTCAAGTTATTAATGCAAGTTTGTTTTCCATTCATTGATTGTGATTTTATTTATGTGCCAAGCACCTGATGTGTGAGTCAAAGAAGATCAAGTACCGAAAATAAAAGAATACACGAATGAAAACAAACGAATGCATACCCCGAATGGTAGAGTTAGGTTACAGCAGATAAGAGTTTAAGTCCATGAAGGACCCTGGATAAAGACAAACGTTGAAGCCCTGATGGAACACCCGCTGAAGAAACATATTTCATAGCCCGGAAGATAATGGAAGGCTCACCAAGTGGATTGAGGCTAAACCTTCAGCCAAGATAACCACCAAACAAGTAATGCACTTCTGGAAAAGTGTAATATGCAGATGTGAAATTCCACGAATCCTGGTTACGGACAATGGAACTCAGTTTAACAATGATGAGTTCAAGAAGTATTGAGAAGAGAATGATATCCAATCGCGTTTCACTTCTGTTACCCATCCTCAAGCAGATGGGCAAGCTGAGGTTGCAAATTGAATTATCCGAAATGGACTAAAGGGTTGAAACCCCATGAACCTAAGACATTCAGTCCAAACCCCATCATTCGATATGCTCAATGTAATGCTTGAAGCCGAAATAAGATCCCAAGTCTCGAAAAAGACCAGTATAATTTCTATGAAATCTTAGTGCATTATCATGGATGTTGGGAAGCATGATCAGCCATTTTAATCCCAGAAGTTCTTCAAGTCTTCAAGAAATAATCAAGGGATGAAGATCGAACCCAGAAAATCTTCAATAAATGAAGATTGGGCCCAGAAAACTCTAAGCTCAAAGCGAGGCAATGAATTTAGGCCAGGTTAGGCCTAGTTCAATCAAGGCCCATGCTGGCTAGGCCCAAACCCCAAACGGGTCATGTCCAACAGAATAAACTCCCGAAAGGAGCACTCAAAATTTTAAAGTCGAATTAGTGCTAATTCCAAGTCGCAGAGGTAAAGTCGAAATTATACCACAAAAGAGGTTTGAATGCTTCGACCTCACGGCGAAATGAGATCGTGAAAGGCCTTGGAATGAGGTCGAAAAATAAAGGTTTGAGCTCGCAAGTTTGAGCTCGAAAATACATGCAGAGGTAAGGTAAAACACGACGATCTACATCCCTGTGCGGACGAAACCTTGAGGTCGTTAATAACCTACGGATGAGGTCGAAAAACAGTTGAAATGTGAGGCCCACGTCAAACAAAAGGCCGGAAATTAATTAGGTTTAGTCTTAAAGGCTAAACACCATGACGCAATCAAGGCCTAACATGGCCCAATCAAATTTCTGTAGAAATCCCAAAAGGCTGAAATGATTAAAAGTGGCCTAAAGGCTCTACAAAGCCCAAGTCAAGCAAATGACTCAAGAATGAAGGAACAAGTGATAGTAGGGTTAATAAATTATGTAGGCCCATCTTGGATCAAGCCCAAACTAAATGCCTGATAAGGTCCAGACAAAAATGAATGGCGAAAGTTGATAACAAAGGCACGAAAGCCTAACAAACTTTTAGTTGGACTTGAGTAACAAGGCCTGTTAAGGCCCAAGTCAAAATCAATTAGGACTTCAAGATGAAGAGCCCAAATATACGATTGGGTTCACGAGGAAAGGCCCCAAACTCTGATGAGTCTAAGGCCCAAAACAGAGGAAAGGCCCCAAAAAAAAAAAAACCAAAGGTCCCAAACGAAGTTGTCTGAGGTCGAGACCAACGACCTCGTTTTGCAGCATGTTTTCGAACTCGTTCAAACGACCAAGAAGTCGATTAAAACCCTGGGTTGAGGTCGTAAATGTGATAAGATAAGCTCGTGCGAATCTGCTCGAAAAAGAACTAGCAATCTCAAGTCATGTGAGCGACCTCACTCCCATTTGAGGTCGTAAACGACCTAAGATATGAGGTCGTGGTTATATCGATTCCAAGTCGAAGCATCGAGCTCGTACTTGAATTAAAAGTGAATACGAAAATGTGCGACCTAGGTGTAAACTAAAGCCCAGAATGAAGTCGAGATAACCTTGGGTCGAAGTCGTGCAATCCTGGTCGAATATCGACAGTGAAATGAAGTCATCGAGCACGACCAATGTCTCATTTCAGGTCGTTAGATCATGAAGTAAGGTCGTACGTTTGAAATCGTAGTTGAACTACGAATAGGGCTCGTAACGTGCGACCTGGACATAGAAAAAGCTTACGTTGAGCTCGTTGCATCCTAGTCGAAAATGAACTAGAAAAATGGAGAAAACCATGCGACCAGGACATGAAATGAGGTCGTGTGTACCCCAATTTGAGGTCGTTCAACCCAGGTCGTTTTTGAACTAAAAACTGTGACCAAAAGCTGCGACCTGGCCCTAGTTTGAGCTCGAAAAATCAGACCTTATTTCGACCAGAATCCTGGTCGAAATCCTGGTCGAAAAATGTGAAGTTTCCTGATCGAAATTTGTGATTAAAACTCAGAAATTTGAGTCGAAATGATAATTTCTGAATAGTACCAGCTCGACCCCAGCCAGGGGCTCTGCCCCTTGGACCCCGCCCGGGGGCTGCTGCCCCCGGACCCCCGCTAATGCCGTTTAGCACCGTTTAGCGCCGTTTAGAATCGCTTAACATTGTTTAAGTGTCGTTCAAGGCCCGTTAGTGCCGATAAGCACCGATTAAGTACCGATTAGCACCGTTAGTGTCGATAAGCACCGATTAAGTACCGATTAGCACCGTTAGTGCCGATTAGCACCGTTCAGTGTCGTTTAATGCCGGTTGGCGTCACTTAAACGTTGTTTAAGTGTCGTTTAAGGCTAGTTAGTACCGTTTAGTGCCATTTTATGCCATTCAACGTCGTTTAAACATTGTTTAAATGTCGTTAAGGCTGATTAGTGCCGATTAGCATCGAGTTAACATTGTCGTAAACGCGTCGGTCGCTCCACGCTTTACATAAAGACAATACTCGTGAAACACTAGTGTATAAAGATGAACCCAGACCCGAGTCTTGGAAAGGACCGTTAAAACTTCAAGGAAAACCTGATCAGTTTTCCTAGAAGTTGGGGCGCAAATGATATGGGCTAAAAATAAGCCCTAAAGACACATTTAGTGTTGCATTAATTAGACCCGGTATGGTCCGAACGTGGGGCCCACCAACAGGGTCCAAAATCCTATTTTAAATATTAATTTCGTAATTAATATTGGAGGTGAAAAACAGCTCAGCAATAAGAGTCAAACAAGGATATTACTCCTGCCTGACTTAGCCTCCAAGGCACTCAATTCAACATGGAAACTGATTCCTACAAGGACGGAGTCTAGAACCTTCCTCAAGGAGGTGGCTTGCCCACCTAGTCTCCGAATCCTACCATAATTCTAAGGCTCCCGCAGCCTATATAAAGGGCCTGACCCCTCATTCTCAGAACTATGTTTTTGGCTTGATCTTTGATATTCATCGAAGTACGTAGGCATCTTGTGAAGGCAGATTCAGCCACGAACACAAGAACAGCCATTAAAGCTCGAAGCTCCCACAAACCCTAGTAGTTAATACGCAATAAATATACCCTACTTTTTATTCCACAACATTTGGCGCCGTCTGTGGGAAGACAACATCAACCATGGTTCAAACACGAAGAACAACACCAGTTGCAACTGAGGCCATACCTCTCAGATCTGTTCCACCCATCACCGAACAGGTTCCCCCAGCATCAGGGGCGATTGCCCAACAAGCTCCGCCAGCATCAGGGGCGATCACCCAATCTCAAGTTTCTCAACAATCAGGGGCGATTCCCCACGTTGAGAGTACATTACCTCCGATTACCCGTACAAGACGAGAAACCAATCCTCTTCATATGGTGGTCTCTCCTCTGATTGATCCGAACAACCCATCGCATGGGGTCCAGATCCACACTACAGATCTCCCCGTGAGTACTAACCCGACATACGGGTTAATTTTAAAGGAGACTCTCTACGTCATCCTTGGATCAATTTTAAAGGTTAGAAATCGATCTCACAACTTTACATATGAATCGTATGCGTTATGTATGCGATATATATGTTATAAATTGTGATTTACGCTTCCGTATATCTGATAAATTCCTTCACGAATACCCTATCCTAGTAATTAAAAATTAATTGCTTTGTTGTAGCATTATAAAGGTAAAAATATTTCTGCATAAGATGAACAAGAAAATGGGAAGGGATGAGATTAGTAGTTTAATTAGTCTTTACATTTAAATGTTTACTACTTCACTGTGGAAAATTAGAATCTGGTAATTAGATGACCATTATTTGAATATAAGTAAAATAAAATTGTACAAATTAATTAAGTTGTTTTTTCAACCCTTAAACCACATCTCCCATTTTGAGCAACCCAACATCAGGAGGAACAAGCGTAAGTTCTGGCATAGAAGCTCAAACATACATTAGATCTAGGACCTAAAAATTTAAAGGACCTCCAACATATTTTGGCAACCAAAACATTCGAGACAGGTATGTGTGCATCATTTCTAAGAACAATGACTATTAGGTAATTGTATATGTTTCTCTATCTTCTAGATAATGGATGAAGCTAATTGTTGTCTTAGCAAAAACCCCTAATGAGGATTTATCACATAGGATGGTCTTTTAATGAACTAAATACATGGAGAATAACACATTCTGCTGCTAGTAAGCTTAGGAAGTCAAAATGAGAACTGGAAATCAGTAGGAATTTAAAGGGAACAAATTTTTCTACTACATGTACTAGTGAGCAAATAGGTCCATATATATATATATATTATAAACTAATTATATACTGCTCCATTAAAGCAGGTTTATACCACACACATACTTATATATCAATGCATGTAAGCTACTTGAAAAATATTAATCCCTACGTTTGAGAAAAAAATATGCATATCAAGAAATCTTATTAACATTGATAAACAAATTCAAATTTTTACTTGTATATATTGTATTTTGATAGAAAATATAGATAGGGTAATCGCCACTTATTCTTTTTTATTTTTGGTATTGTTGTAAGGCATCGTCGTTGTCATCATTTAAATTGAAAAACGATCATCGATCATCATTTGTAAGTAGTTTTCATTCCCAGGTGCCATTAATTGATGATCATAAGTGGTTTCTTTGTTGTTTTGGTAATGTATAGTTATTCAAACTCGTCATCATCATTTTCATCACTTTTGTCGTCGTCATTTATTCCTTTTCTATTTTCAATGAAGAAATATTATCGTAATTTGTCGTCGATCCTTTTCAATGAGAAACGATCATTAGGTATTCGTAAGTCATCATCACAACCAATCGAGAAATGATTGTCCTATCGACGTCATTTGTGAGGTTATCATCAGTTTAATAGTTGTCTTGATCATAGTAGTTTTTCATACAAGTCATAATTATCATCATTATCATTAGCCTCTCTAAGAAACTCGATAAAATAGTCCCGTAACTTCGGGAGAAGGGGTGCTTCCATTTTATCGTCATGGTTGGTTTTGGGACAAGCCTCTTCACAAATCCATAATTATTCTTTCACTGAGAAAGCCAAGTTTGCTCGATACAAACGCATACTTGTATGCCTTTTGATCTCTGAAGATTCTAGTACCATGATAAAATATGTTGGGAGAGTTTTATCATAATCAACCTTTGAAATCATTTGCAATATCACTATTACAATATAAAAGATATTTATATAAACAACATCTAAATAATGAAAATAATTTTAACAATGCATAACTAATATGATAAGGTATAACTCTCCTTGATTCTCTAGGAATAATATACATGTTAACACTAATGGATATGTTAACATCACATGTTTATTACGTTGTTTGAAAAATAGTAGTGGAATAGAGTTAATATTGAGAATATAAAAAGGTATTCTTGGTAACTTACATAGAATATTATACCCGTGCACCCCACTACAAGAAAACTCATTTCTGCCAACGAAAATGTTTCCGTTGGCATTTACCAACGGATTGACAACGAATGAGCAGGTTAGTGCTATACCAATAGAATTCCAACGGATCACTAACAGATATTTACCAACGGATTCCGTTGGTAAATATAATTACCTTCAAATTAGTAACAGAATAACAACGGTTAATCAATGATTTACTAATGGAATACTAACGAAATTATTTGTTGTTCATTCCGTTGGTAGTTTATTGGCAATCCGTTACTATACATTCTGTTACTAATCCGTTACAAAAGTTGATTGGTTATTTTTTCATTCCGTTATGAATCCATTGCAATAAGTCAAAATTAATTGCCAATAGATTGCCAACATATTGATTTATTCCTTTGGTAATCTGTTGGCAAGCCGTTAGTATCCGTTGGTAATTAATTAAGTATTTACAAAAACGATTAGATATCCAACCAAATTAATTTTTTATTTTTTAAAAATTTGGGAATATCATCATATTAAATATATCTTGACATCTGTATAGTTGGATCATCAAGAAATATTTTTTAAAAAAATATAAACAACAATATGTGGCAAAGCACTAGTTACGAGTACTAGTCAATGTAGTAGTGTTCTACTAAGATCTCCTACCAAATTAATTTTTTTATTTTTTGAAAATTTGGGAATATCATTATATTAGATATATCTTGATATCCGTACGGTTGGATCTTCGATAAATATTTTTAAAAAATAGAAACAAGAATCAGTGACAAAGCACAGGTTACGAGTACTAGTCAATACAGTAGTGTTCTACTAAGATCTCCAACCAAATTAATTTTTCATTTTTTGAAAATTTTGGAATATCATTATATTAGTTATATATTGACATCTGTATAGTTGGATCATTGAGAAATATTTTTTAAAAAAATATAAACAATAATCCATGACAAAGCACTAATTACGAGTACTAGTCAATGTAGTAGTGATCTACAAAGATCTCCAACTAAATTAATTTTTTATTTTTTGAAAATTTAGGAATATCATTATATTAGATATATCTTGACATCAGTATGGTTGGATCGTTGATAAATTATTTTTATAAAATATAAACAACAATATGTGACAAAGCACTAGTTACGAGTACTACTCAATGTAGTAGTGTTCTACTAAGATCTCCAATCAAATTAATTTTTTATTTTTTGAAAATTTGGTAATGTCATTATATTAGATATATCTTGACAATCCGTACGGTTGGATCATCGATAAATATTTGTAAAAAAATAAAAACAACAATCAGTGATAAAGCACTGGTTACGAGTACCAGTCAATACAATAGCGTTATAGTTAGATCTCTAACCAAATTAATTTTTTATTTTTTGAAAATTTGGGAATATCATTATATTAGATATATCTTAATATCCGTATGGTTGGATCGTCGAGAAATATTTTTGAAAAAATAGAAACAATAATCAATGACAAAGCACTAGTTACGACTACCAATCAATACAGTAGTGTTCTATTAAGATCTCCAACCAAATTAATTCTTTATTTTTTAAAAATTTGGAATATCATTATATTAGATATATCTTGACATCGGTATGGTTGGATCATCGAGAAATATTTTTAAAAAAATAGAAACAACAATCAGTGACAAAGCACTAGTTACGAGTACTAGTCAATGTAGTAGTGTTCTACTAAGATCTCCATCCAAATTAATTTTTTATTTTTTTAAAATTTGGGAATATCATTATATTAGATATATCTTGACATCCGTACGGTTGGATCATCAGAAAATATTTTTAAAAACATAGAAACAACAATCAATGACAAAGCACTAGTTACGAGTACTAGTCAACGTAGTAGTGTTCTTTTAAGATCTCCATCCAAACTAATTTTTTTTTAAGAAAAATTTAGGAATAGCATTATACCATATCACTACTTGTATGATTTTTTTGAATTAAATATATGAAGATGTACATATATAGAGAGAGTCGGGCTCTGTGAACAACTGGACAACAAATGACTTCATTTGCTGCAAAGTAAAATAGCAAACTGACTTGATATGCATCATATGCAGAATCACTCGGTGATTATGTATAACAACACAGTGATCAGTTTTAACATGCTTGAAGCTGCAAGGATCAGTGGCGTTAAGAGGTTGGTTGTCTCAAACTTGATTTTTTCTTTTCAATAATTGTTTCCTAGTTGATAATTGTGCACGCAAAACTGAGTTTTGCAAGTGTTCGGCCTGTTAAGGGCATGCAAATATTCTCATAAGTCCATGCATTTATGTTCCTTGTCCTGCAAATAGAAAACAATCTTAAAAATATCGATGATATTTCTCCATGGTTTATTTTGTTGCACTTTACATTTTAAGAGCAAGCCTTCCTTTGTGATATTTTTGAATGGTAAATATATCATGTCGGGTTTAGATGAAAAGAAGTGTAGAAAGCACCCTGGCATGCTTTTACTATGACTTAAATATTCTTTGTTATATTAATTCAATGCTAATTATTTCTTTTCCACGGGTATTGAAATTTATTACTCTGATTCAAATGACCAACAACTTAAATTTTGTGTGAACTAGTGGCATTTATCCCTTAGCGCCTCTTATGTGGGATTCTGGTTATAGAATTATGCGGCCACTTAATTATATCTCTTCAAGGATAACTAAAGTTGTATCATCAGAAAATTTTAACCATAATATGAGCCAATCTAGTATGTTTGCTTCAAGCCTCAAACACGAAATTTGTGATATTCATGCAGATTTTTGACATCTATTGTGGTGTGCAGGCTCTTTTATGCATCTAGCGCTTGTATTTACCCTGAATTTAAGAAATTGGAAACTAATGTGAGCTTGAAGGAGGCTGATGCTTGGCCTGCAGAGGTTTATTTCAGTAACTTGTCATGAATAATTTTTTTTGTTGTAGGTTTTGATGATATTAGTAGTATGTCGATGGTACTTGGATTATATATTGGTACTTAGAATGTATTATCGTGAAGTGGTGGATTTTAGATATATATTGGTGAAGTAGTGGATTTTAGATATATTGGTGAAGTGGTGGATGAGTCATGTACTTTGTATTGACTAGGTTGGTTTGTAATATAGGGTAAGAATGATCTTGTAACTCTTAACCCCATTTTCCATTTTAATTTGTATTATCTACTTAGTTGTTGGTATTATATAAAAAAGATTTTTGTTATCATTTGTTTACTGGTATCATTTTTTTTCGATATTAAAAATTTAAATATTGGTAAGATATTTTGCATCCGTTGGCAAAATCGGATTTTTCGTTGGGAGTTTTTATAAATTTAACAACGGGAATACCATTGGCAAATGGTTGTTAAAACTACCAACAGATTATCCGTTGGCAATCTGTTATAAATTTTTTACTAATAATACCAACAAACTATCCGTTGGCATTTGGTTGCTAATAATACCAACAGAATATATCCGTTACGAAGTCGGTTGGGTTATGGTTATTTGTAAAAACATGAATTTCTTTACTAGTGTGTTGGCATTCCGTTGTTAAATTTAGTAATGAAAATAAACCCGTTGTTAGAAACTTCCCAATGATGTTTATACCAACGGATTGTTTCAATTGCCATTCCGTTGGTATGAGGTCTTAGTAACGGATTTCCTTAACATGCCAACGGATATTTCTGTTATTAAAATAGGATTTTCTTGTAACGCTCCCATAATAAATGTCCTAATTTTTTTTAAGTCTCTAACATGCATCTGTACGCATCTAAAAAAGATATTTGTAGTTATAATTTTCTCATTTTTTTTGTTTTATATAAAATAGGAAATTCAATCTTTTACAAAAACAAAAAATTCAAAAAATATTACCTACAACTATGTTTTTTATATTCGTGAAATGCGTGACAGAAACTTGAAAAAAATTAGGACGTTTATAATTATATGACGGAGGGAGTATTAACTTAGAACTAGGCATCTAATTTTGTTTGAAAGTGAACTATTAATTTGGAAATGAGAGCTAGTAATTAGTTGAATGTACACTCACCCGAGAATTGCACATCACATATTTAGAGCATCAAGCCAAAATGAAGGCAAATGAAGTATAGTCTATAGCAAAACATAAATTAACAACCTGATCCTAACCGCAATCTAAAATCCAAATGATTACTTATATAGAACCATTTAATTAAGTAATAGATAAAAAGAAAAGGAAGAACTAAAGCAATAGATAAAGAGATTAAGGAACCTAAGATACGTCGTACACAGATTTTACATAGAAATATGGGATGAACATTTTTTGTAAAATCAGGATTCGTTTAAAATTTTAAAATATTATTAATTTTACAATATTATTAATTAGCCTGCGGGCCGAATAAACTTTAAAGCTTATTTTTTAAAGTATCTCAAAAAAGTTACCTAAGATACATCTCAGGTTCCTTTTCCCCTCATAGATAAATTCAATCTTAAAATACATAATAGAACAACCACTACAAGAAATCTGGCAATAGACGACACGTATCAGACAACACCCATGGAAAAAAGTGTTGCCCGAAATGATCAGACAACTGTTATTTTCCTACTCGAGAAAGTATTGTGTAATCCAACATTCAGACAATGGGCCAAAACCGTGGTGTGTTAAATCTTACCAGACAAGCATTTCTTGACCAGGGGTGTTGTGTAAATGCATAAGTATTTTTAAGATTAGACAAGCGTTAGCAAATAAGTGTTGTGTGAATGCCTGCAACACAATATTCCGGAAAACCGTTGTTGTATGCAGACAAGTGCTTTTAGGTCTGTTGTCTAAGTAGCAGTCATACAATATGTTATCCATAGTGTTATGTGACAGTGAACCAACACACAACATTTTTTAGAAATATTATGTGAATGAAGCATAGACAATACTTCGTAAAAAGTATTGTTAGAATGACAATTTTAGAAAATAACTTTTCTGCATTTTTATAACTAAATTTTGGATTTAAAATAAATAATCAAAATAAAAACAATTATGAAAAGTAAATAAATAATTTACCTTTTTAAATAAAAGGTAATTTAGTAATTAGAAGTAAATAAGTTAAAAGGTGAAAAGGTTAAAAACATTTCATTTGTTACCTTTTTACCAAAACATGATTAAAACAATACTATTCATCACAATATTCAAGCTTTCATTCCAAGAACACCAAGACTACTATAATCAATCTCCAATTTCTATATGTTATGGAACTCAAAATCCAACATATGATATATGAAATTGACCAGAAAAACAAGATCTACAAAATGGCATCTTCAGATTTCACAACAAACACATTTTGAAATTTTTTTTATTTTCAATCATAATAATTTCGAAAATAAATCAAATTTTAGAAAACAATTGAAATCACCAGCACCACATCTATTGTCAAAAACACGTAGGGTTCGTTGAGAGCTTCGATTCAACTATCGAAGCGTCAAAATCCGAATTCAGTAACATCTTCGAATTGGACTTTGATCTTCAAGAATAATATTTACCGGAATCTATATCAATACAACGTTTTCGTTTTTGCTAAAATCTCGTACAACCCGACCTTTTTATTTTTCGATTATTTTTTCCCAAAACTAAAATGAGTGTTTATTAACATCCGTACGGTTGGATCATCGTAGAAATCATTCAAAAAAATTATTCAGTGAATCTGAATCGTGCCTCGTTATAGGAAGCAGCACTTTTACTGCGTTTTTGTTAAAATCACATACAACCAAACATTTTTATTTTTCGATTATTTTTTCCCAACACTAAAATGAGTGTTTATTAACTTTCGTACGATTCGATCATCGAAGAAATCGTTCAAAAAAAATTATTCAGTTAATCTAGATCGTGCCTCGTTACTAGAAGCACCACTTTTACTACATTTTGGTTTTAATCTCGTACAACCCGATTTTTTTATTTTTCGATTATTTTTTCCTAACACTAAAATGAGTGTTTATTAACATCCGTGCGGCTGGATCGTTGAAGAAATCATTCAAAAAAATATTCAGTGAATATGGATCATATCCCGTTATAGGAAGCACCACTTTTACTACGTTTTTGCTAAAATCTCGTACAACCCGACCTTTTTATTTTTTGATTATTTTTTCCAACTCTAAAATGAATGTTTATTAATATCCGTACGGCTGGATCGTCGAAGAAATCAATCAAAAAAATTATTCAGTGAATCTTGATCGTGCCTCGTTATAGGAAGCATCACTTTTACTACAGTTTTGTTAAAATCTCGTACAACCCGACCTTTTTATTTTTCGATTATTTTTTTCCAACACTAAAATGAGTGTTTATTAACTTTCGTACGGTTCGATCATCGAAGAAATCATTCAAAAAAAATTATTCAGTTAATCTAGATTGTGTCTCGTTACTAGAAGCACCACTTTTACTACATTTTTGTTAAAATCTCGTACAACCCGACCTTTTTATTTTTAGATTATTTTTTCCCAACACTAAAACGATTGTTTATTAACTTTCGTACGGTTCTATCATCGAAGAAATTATTCAAAAAAAAATATTCAGTTAATGTGGATCGTGCCTTGTTATAGGAACCAGCACTTTTACTACCTTTTTTGTTAAAATCTCGTACGACCCGACCTTTTTATTTTCGATTATTTTTTCCAAACACTAAAATGAGTGTTTATTAACATCTGCACAGTTGGATCGTCGAATAAATCATTCAAAAAAATTATTCATTGAATATGGATCGTGTCCCGTTATAGAAAGAAACACTTTTACTACGTTTTTGTTAAAATCTCGAACAACCTGACCTTTTTATTTATTGATTATTTTTTCTCAACACTAGAATGAGTGTTTATTAACATCCGTACGATTCGATCATTGAAGAAATTATTCAAAAAAATTATTCAATAAATCTGGATCGTGCCCCGTTATATGAAGCAACTGTTTTACTACGTTTTTATTAAATTCCCGTACAACCTGACCTTTTTATTTTTTTGATTATTTTTTCCCAACACTAAAATGAGTGTTTATTAACATCCGTACGGTTGGATCGTCGAAAAAATAATTCAAAAAAATTATCCAATGAATCTGGATCATGTCCCATTATAGGAAGCAACACTTTTACTACGTTTTTGTTAAAATCCCGTACTACCCGACCTTTTTATTTTTTGATTATTTTTCCCAACACTAAATTGAGTACATACATATATGTAAAATTTAAAATTTTAAAATTGAAATCTAATAAATTCTTGATGAAATTAAAATAAAATTAAAATTTGAACCAAAATATTTAAAAAATTTAAAAATGAAATGAAATAACACATTGAAAAACTTAAAATGTTAAGACGCACAAATTCCCCCAAACTGAAAGTTTCCAGAATTTTATTTCCCCCTTCTCCCCCTTATCCCCAAACTTTGCTCGTCCACATATTCTAAACCTTACTCTTATCCTTCAATCCTTCAATCTCTCTGTGTCTCCCTCAATCTCTCTCTACATCTCTCTCGTTCTCCCTCTATCTCTCTATGACGTTAATGAGTAAATAAAGACAAAACATTTCCTTCTAATTCTTAGATCTGTTTATCTGCTAAATCTCTACTTACACTTGACCCATTTCATATCGCGCTGTTATTTATAATCTTCAAGTTTTAATTTTTCACCATTAATTTTAAGCTGAATTTGTTGATGTTTCTGGGAAACCAAGGAATTCCCATTAGCCACTGAACTCTCTGTATGCATAAAGGTACAATCTTGATTTATTTTTCTGGATGTTTCTTAAAACCTCTCTAATCTCTCAACTCTCTCTTTCTCTCTCAGTCTCTCCAACCCATATCTTTCGCAAGCTCAATCTCTCCTCTTTCCTTCTCTATTAAATTTGTGTGTGTGCGTGTATATATAGTGTGAGTGTATGCGGCTATGTGGTGTGTGTAAGGTGTGAGTTCAACTGTCTTTTTGTTCAAATTAAAGACTTCCCTGAGTTCTTGTGAGCTATAACAGGGTGTGGGTTTGTTGTTGTTGTGTTTGCAGTAGTGGTGTGTCGCGTGAGGGGAACTGGGCGTGGGTTTAAGCTGGTGTCTTGATGTTTCTGGAAATTGTCTAATTGTCTGCCAGAGGCAGGTATAAATTGCCGAGATAATTAGGTTTCTATTGTGTGGGAAGATGGGCGTGGGTTTAAGCGGATGATATCTTTCCCAACTTGCCTGTCTCCCTGTTTTCTACTAACTCTAATCATCTCGAAACTCTTCCTGCAACTTATCTATCATCTCCTTACGGTCTCTTCTTGTTTCTTTCCTTACACTACGCCATAGATGGGCATATGTAACGCCTCTCTGATGTTACAATAGGCCCGAAAAATGTTACATTAGATCTATTGTAACACCAGGAGGCGTTACGTTTACGAGCATTACAATAGATACCATAATGTAACACTTTTCTTCTCTATTGTAACAGTAGCAAAAGTATTACAATAGGCACCTATTGTAACACCAGGGGCCCAATTGTAACACATTTTGAGTGTTACAATAGCTCAGTTCAATTTTTTCAGACGTGGCACCATGTGCATACGTGGCATTACGTGGCACCACGTGGCCACGTGGCAACACATGTGGCGCCACGTGGCACACTGTGTACACGTCACCAGCCTCTATTGTAACACTATACTGGGCAATTGTAACACATATTAAGTGTTACATTTGACTTGGTAAATATTTTATAGGGGCCCACATACCCTATTGTAACACCATTTTTATCTGTTGTAACATTATTTTTTATTTATTGTAACACTATATATTAACAAATGTAACACTACAATAAGCAAACGTAACGGTAAATTTTTGAAATTTTGAAATGTAGGCTCTGCATTAATAATATTCCCAGCCAACACAACAAGATCCACTACATTAATTCCAAACTACATAATAAACCAAAAGCCATCTCCATACTACTCCAACCAAACCTCCAAAAGGAATCCAACATAATTCTAAACCAACAAGCACATACGATTAAGTCTAAATTTTAAAAGTACGAAACCATTACAAGAACACATAATTTCATTAGAGTACTGGTACACAGAGTAAATCTGATGTTTCTCCGCCAGAATAATACCAGTAAAGATAGAAAATAGAAGCAGTAAGGTATGTTACATAGAGTTCATTCGGCAACAGGAAAAGCTGATCCAATATTGTTTCCGAGTCGATAGCACTTGATGTTGATTGGGTAAGGTCCAAGCTCCACATAATTGTTCTCCCCACCCATGTAGAAACACAATGTGTATAGAGCTATTTCAAATTCTGGGCTCACTCCAACCAGTGTGCTCGACACTGATTTCATCACACCGTTCCATTCAAACTGAATTGTCAGCAACTGGGTCTCTGAATCTGGCTGCAATGTGATTATACATACACATCAACAAATTTACTCAGACTGACTGAACAACAAAAAGTAGTCATTATCAAAAAAAACTCATACTAGTACATAAAAGCCTCGAGTATCTGATCTCACTGCAATTGAACATACAGTCTGTTTATCAACAGACTTACCCTTTATTTATCAATATTGGCTTCCCAATGAAATCAGCAGAGGTCATAAAGTGAGCAGGAAGTTCTCATGTATTAGCAGATCTATGGTAACCACAACTTATAAATAGCTCAATTTCAGAATTGAAAACACCACAAGACTCACATCATGTAAGTTACATATTCCAACAATAAAAAAAGATATGTTTGATTTTGGAAATATAAGTTTTTTCTTTCTTTTATATCATTCCGACCCAACAATAATAACTTTATATAAGTTAATTACTTGACCGAACAAAGTGGGTCCAGCAAGAGAAACATTATTCAAAGCCTTTGTATACGCAGCCATGATGCCCTCAACTCCTTCAACCTGTGTGCATAAAACAATGACGATTTACATGGACATGGAAAATCAAGAGATCAATGAAGATTATCATGGACATAGGACAGGACCAAGCCACCTAGGCAGATTGCTATTTATATTTTAATTGTACAGTGGTACCATTAGGAATATCCCTTTAATTTAAAAGAGAAGGTGTTTGTTATGAAAACACTGCATGAAGTTGTAAGGTTGTATTGCAGTACTAATGACAAAAAGTTTTAGTTCATGAGGTATCAATGGGATGAGGGGTACTTCTGGCAAGAGATACTCTGGTTAGTACTAGCCCCGGAAACTAAAGTTTGTTAGCCACTTGGTCTAACTCGCTGAAAAAGAAAATTTTTACAAATAAATCTGAAAAAGCAAAAAACTACCTCCATGACAGAAGAGTCCCATATTGGCTTTTAAAAGTTAACCATCAGCATAGCAACTTCCAGAAGAAAATAATTGTGTCCCTAGTTCTCTAGGAAGTGATTTGGGCCAACCATATATAAACATATTTGAAAGAGTAGAGTATTACCTCAACGCCATTGGGACTCCCATTCAGATTGAAGCAATGAGATATCACCCCATCAAATGTCTTTCCACCAAACCCCCAAGCAGGAAAGAGCCTATCAGAATCATAGAATTGTATAACTTCCCCGACCTCCATTATAGCCTGTAATGGTTTAAGTAATTAACTCAAAAACCCCAGACATACATAGAGTATTTGGAGGGAAAAAAAAAGAGACAAAACCGCATCATTGCAATTTCCTGATTCTTGTCAGGGCACAAATTAACTAGCTTGCAATTTAACATTGTTAGATCATTCTAAAAATACAAGTGTTTATTAGTTTGAGATGTCAGGATCTATCTATCTATTCACTATTTCACACGCTAGCACATACTTAACTACTTTAAATATAGATTTCTGAAACTCGGATAAACATAAAGTCAGCATCGCAGTACCTGCTGATAAGCATTTAAACGGCCTGAAGGATCGACATAGTGCAAAGAATCTGGATCTCGTGGATTTCCATTCGATGCTAAAATATGTAGAAGCATTAATTCATGGTACGATAATAAAATATGTACACAATGTAGAAAGTATTAAGATATTCCAAGTTAATTTACCAGTAAAGTAATAAAAATAATACCTGTAAAATCAACAGCAACCATGAAGTTGAGCTCAAACCCACTAGATATGTAATCAATGAAACTGTATAATTGCTTCTCAAGAAAACTATCCACGAAAAGCTGGCCTTTCAGAACCTATAGAAGTCCAAGACGTAAATTATAATAGGCAAGCACCAAATGGTTCATATACTGATATGAGTATAAAAATCAGTACCTTTTCACGACCCTTGCGACGAGATGGTAAAATAAAACAACATCGAAAACATAAAACAACATCCTGGAGCTCTTTAATTAATTAAAAAAAATCATGTCAGAATCTCTAAGGAGGAGCACGATACAAAGAAACAAAAAGTTATATTAAGTATTAACTATACCTCAAGTCCCAAATCCTTACTGTACCGTCTTCAGAACCTGAATACATCCAGTTTCCATCGCATTGAAAACCCACTGCCATAACATTGTTGGTATGTGAATCATAGCTCTTACCTGCCATGGTAAAAAATTGATTTTCTATCATAGACAGAAGGTTCAAGGAACAAACACAAAGGTATACAAAGGTGCTGGAGACATACAGGCTGAGGGCTGTTTGAATTAACATCAAACAGGCGAATGTGAGGGTTCCCAGCTGCTGCAACCTAAACTCAAACACGGACCATCACAAGCAAAAAAGTGCCAACACTATCCATTGACCGTAGATGAAAACAAAACAAGTCAATGTGTTTCGAATGCAATAACTCAGAGCCACCATTAAGAGCTATAACAGCTACTAATTAAACAAGTTTATACCCCTCAAACAGACAAAATACACATTATTTAACCATTTCACTAGCTCAACTTAAACTCAACACATACGAAAACAACAACAATAATTAAACTGAAAAAAGAAATAATCTTTACAATCCATCACATAAAACACTCAATAGTAGGTACACGACAAAATCAAACACTAATGAAGCAAGTAAAAAAGAAAATGCAATCCCAAAATTCAGCATTATCCGGAAAAACCAATCAAATTCAACAGACAACACAGCAAACTAATCCAAACAAACACCTAACAGAGAGAAATGGGGGAGCAGGACAAACAGTGTTAATAAGATCGATAATGACGAAAAGCTCCTGATGAGCCGATTGCAAGTTTTCGACAAGGGTCTTCCAGGGCCAGGGCTTAGAAGTAGAATTAGAACTAGTACTAGTATCTTTCTTGTGCTTCTTAGCAGAATCTTCTCTATCCACTGCCCACCCGAAATCAATTCGATGAATTAAATTCAATCTCCTTTCTTCATATCCTACATCACTGCAAATTCAAATGTCATATAATTAGTGTTTATTATTAAGAATACAAATATAAATATACATACATACACATAAGAAGAAGTATTAGGTTAGCGATGTAACAACTTACTTGGGGAATCGTTCGGCACCGTTCTCTTCGAGGGCCTCCAACCGTTTAATTGGAAGCTTATCAACTGAAATCTCCAAGTTTCCGTCCATTGTTTTCCTTCCTCCGATCAAAGCCCTAGAACCAATTCAGCTGTCTCCCTGAATTACAATTCAGGGAGAGTGTTTTGTCCGCTCATTATGTATTTTCCATGGCCAATTGCTTCGTATATGTGAAAGTCATTCATAATCTAGGGTTTCAAATTGTGAGTAACAAAATTAGATGCAAATTTACAGATGGGAGAGATCGAGATATGGATCAGAAAATTTGTTACCACAGAAACCATTTCTTGGAGGGCTTCTTCCGGCCGAGAAAGTGAAAGAGCTAGAAGAGAGGAATGGTTTGTTTAGATATGTGTATACTTTTGTTTCAGGGGGAAATGAAAATGTTTAGTTTTCATTTGGGGGGAAAAAGCCCGCCCCATTTTTCACCTAGGGCAACACACTTTACTACTACTTATTATATCTTTTATAATTTAATTTAATTATTAAATTTATTATAATATAAAAATAAAAATATATCACATGTATTAATATATAGTATAAATTAAAAAAATTATCACTTAAACATACATAAATATCATGTTCATGTAAAAAAATATAAAATCGTCGAAGAAATCATTTTTACATATAATTTTATATGTAAAAATATAAAATCGTCGAAGAAATCATTTTACATGTAAATAGAGATAGGGATGAGTGTTTGACTGTTTGGATAAGTGGGTTGTGAGGGTAACGAGCGGGGTTATCTATTTTCGTTTTGGGGGGAAACGAATGTACTCCACGCTGGCAGTTCTAATATATTATTAGTTTTTAATTTATTTTTAAATCATTTTTCATAATTTTTAAAAAGTCATACAAAATATATGTTATATATTTATATATAAATTTTAGTGATAAAAATATTCTAAATTTTTTACTATATTATTTCTTATATTTTAGTGAGAGAAACCATCTAAATATATTATATTATTTTCATAACATATTTATTTTATTTAGTACTTATTATTATTATGTGAATTTCTAAAATTAATATTTAATCCAAATAAGGAGTTCGTTAATTTAAAATCAAAGAGGGTTTTCATTTTCCGGAAATTGGGTTAAAGAGTAATAGATTTATTAATTAAAAGTTATTAAAAAAATAAATATTAGTATTAAAAATTTTAAAAAAATAGTAAAATTCAAAAACTAGTATTACCTATTGTAACACCACGGTGTGGTGTTACATTTCACGTAACACCGTAATTTCAGAGTAACACTAGATATATGGCTAATGTAACACCAATCGAGCGGTGTTACAATAGGTATGAACTTTACTAGCTATTGTAACACTATTTGTGTAACGCTTACAAAAAAGCATTACAGTAGCCCACTTATGGCGTAGTGTTAATAACCTGAACTTAGTTTTGAAGACATACCAGTCAAAAACTTTAGTTGTTCCTTCCAAAATTGTTTAGGTCACTGAGGATGGGAAGGAGGAGCGCCATCTAGTTGCAACAGTTGGCAAGTTCAGTGTGATATGGAATTTCCAGCAGGTGAAGGATGGTTCTCATGAGTGCTACAGAAACCAGGTTGGGTTGAAGAGTTGCTACTGCTACAAGATAGTCCTAAAACATGAGTCCATTGTTGCTAGTCGCTTCATGCATGAGAAGTATGCTGTTAGCGATCAAATCTTTTTAGAGGTGCTGTTCCTCCATTTGTTTCATTTAATCTTGGGTCCTTCGGATTTCTCAATTTGCATATCGTAAGCTTCTCAACTCTATTTAAACCTTGCAAGTAAATTTGTTGGCTCTGTTTTTTAGTTCATGGTCCTTTTTTTTTCTTCAACACACAGTTTGCAGACTATAGGAAGGACTTAAAACAAGTCATTCATGGGAACAACACAATGGATGGTGTTTATATAACTCTCAAGCTGCGTCTTCACTGTGAGATATTTCGAAATGGTAAATCAATGCCTGGAAAAGTATTTGATGTCCTCAATGAAATTGTGGTTGATCGTGATTCGAATCCATATCTTTCCAAAATTGAATGTTACGAACATGACCGCCTAATAACTAAGGTGATGTAGAAGTTTATATTTTTAAATTTATCTTCTAAAGGTTTCTTTAAATGAATTTATCTTCTAAAGGTTTCTACAAATATGTCAAACTTGTAATGTTGCGGAAGTGTTGCTTAATGTTACAGATAAACTTTGAAGGTGCAAGCTGACGGGGTCATAGTAGCCACACCGACTGGGAGTACAGCTTACTCTACAGCTGCAGGAGGCTCAATGGTTAGTTGGGTTGTTTATTTTTTGTATTTCATATTAAAATACTAGTTTAATTAAATGTAAGCAGGCCATTTGAACCCTGCATTATGACCATTGACCTATTTTTTGCCCACCTGAATCAAGCATAAGAACACTAAAATTTAATCAAATATGGGGATAGAAGGCAAATAGAGAAATGATTCTATGAGGAAGGGACGGAGGATCCTCAAGTTGTCACTACTAGACTGAAGAGTATGGTGGATTGTTAGTCATCTGCCTACTACTTCTGCCTACTACTTGGTGGATTTAGTTTTATGAGATATAAATAGAAATCTAAGCTGATTATCTTATTGGACTGTGTTTCAGTTTCCAGCTGACCATGTTAATAAGCTGGAATGAACATATGTAATCTTGTACGTACATAATTAAGATATGTTGCCAAATGGCAGCCTCTTGTTCCTGCTGTTAGTGCAGAAGATGCGCATTTTGTCTTGTTTCGTGAGTTGTGGATTCAAATTGATTTCTTGCACTTTCTGTGCATTTGTGGCTTCCACTTTACTGGCATTATTGTGTACCCTTGTTACAGTATTGATTGTCTAGCTATGAGTTAACATTTATCATTTGAATCAGACAATCTATTCTAGGGGGATCCGCATTCAGTTCAGAAATGAGGAGGAATCTGGAAACTTACATTATGCTTTTACGGAGTGCAAGAACACACAAGGTGTTAAATTAATATCAGTTCACATCTACTATTAGGTATTTAAAATTAGAAGTACTATACGCAGGATAGCAAACTCAGACCATGAGATTGTGAATCAAAAGAAGTTCAATTATTTTTTGTATGTGAACTTGTGAAGAAAGAAATAATCTTAGCTTAAATGTGCCTAACTCGCGGTTACGTTTTGTTTGCAGGATCGAGTTTACCCAGTGGGACAACTTTGGATTCGAAAAGCAAGTTTGATGATACATGGGATGCCAGAGTAGGGTAATACCAACTTTAAGAGCATGTGATATGTAGTACAACTACAAATGACTACAACCAAGTTTCCAGGGTAGGGTAGTTTTTGTAATGAATCACTACAACACATCATGGGTTTTTTGACTGAATTTTTGCACTAAATCCGTCAAAAATTGGGTAATTTTTGACGGATTCCATCCGTCCATTATAGTCCTGTCTAAAGGTTCTTTTTTTTTGTCACAAGTTCGAAATTTTGTCACAAGGTCAAGTGTGGGACCCAATTTATATAAAGAAATACAAATTCAACTTTTGACGAAATGTTAGTAAAAAAATGATTATTTTATTATTTTTAGTTGACGGATATACTTTTGACGGATATATAGTCAAAAAATGAATTTTCTAATATATATATATTTTTGACAAAATGAATAGGAAAATTGAATTAAAAAATCCTTTAGACGGACTTTCAGTCCAAAGATTGGTATTAAAAAATAAATGAAATATAATATTTAATAGCTTGTGACTAAATATATCAAAAACATCTGTCACAAGTTATACTACCGAGGAGCTTCCTCCTGGTTATTGTTCTTTCTATCCAGCCATCTTTGGCTTCTCATATTCAAAACATGCCAATTTGCATGTACAACATATATATAACTAAGTCATCCTAGCTAGAAACACAGTCTAAAGTCTGGTGATCATAACATTAATAATAAGATAAGACAAGATACAGAAGTCATCAAAGTAAGGTACATAGGCCATCACAAAAGCCATCAAAGTACGTGGATTAGGAAGTTAGAGTTCAACATCTCTTCAACAGAACATAAAACAATCCACAACAGATGGATCAAAAGTTAAATTTCCTATAGTTAGTGCTAGCCACGTATTAATGGACCACCTGAAGTGCGAGACATCCGTGAACTAGAAGGACCAGCACCATCATCACGAGGGTCATCAGCATCATGATCATCATCACGAGGGTCATCAGCATCTTCATCATCTACTGCCGCCTTACCCTGCTTTTATATACAGATGAAAAAAACATGTCTTAAAACACAAATTATGGCCTCATAGTATAATACTTCATAATGAGTCTTTTCCACCAAAATGACATATAGATTAGCTTGGGGGGAGTGGATGCCCAGTTTATGACAAAAGAATCATCAAGAAAATTACCTAAAATAAATAAAGCAATTAAGACAACTATAGCACTTTAAAAGTTGTCACATATATACTAGTCTATTCAGATTGAGTTTCAGGTTTTTAAAGCATTCTAAATAAATTCCGGAGATTTTACAACTTAATCATACGTAGCAGATTTTCTAATGTTTCTGGCAGCTCTGACATGTCTCGTTCCATTTCCTAGAACTCTCTCCACAATTACTCAATCTAGCTGATTCTTTTTTCTGAGTATAGTAAACTTTCATGACCTGTACATATCCGAAATTCACTATATAATACAACATACATGATTTATGGTATAATTTTGAAGTTTAGTATGCAGCAGATTTACAATAGGTTGAGTCTGCTGCACCAAATCAATTGTAACTCAACTTGTACTGATCTGGTGGCTACCATATTTTACAAGCATGTTCTATAGGACAAATTCTAAAACTTTCATTCTTTCCTTCTCAGCTAATTTCGAAATTAAGGGCAGCAAAACATTGACGCAACATTAAATATGAAGTCTGGAAATTCCAGAATTTTAGAACACTCTATCAATATTCCGGTTCTAACCCCTTCACTTTGACCCTGAAAATTCCCAAATTCTACAGACTTGTGTGTTAAAGGTGAACAAACAATTCTTACTTATTTACCATCGAGTGATTAGGTCGTTAAACCTCTCAAAACAGTCACCCAAAACAGATTAGAATCGCTGGATTACAGAAATGAATAATTAAGGCCAGTTCTATAGTCCTAATTTCTGAAATTACACTCTTTAATTATATCTTTACATCACCTGAACAAGTATTAATATAGGTGAGGTCTTCGCTTAATAGAATTTTGTGTATCTGCAGAGGAATCTATTCTTTTGTTAGTCTGTTCCATGGATAATTTAACCATACAGAACCGATATAGAACTATGCTAACCTTTTAAACTTATAATTCACCTATGTGTCTTAACTTAACCATATCACATGAATTAGAACATGTTCTTGCAAACCTACACATATATGCAAGTGATAGTGTTTATACCAATATACATAACTCCATCCCATATCGGTTCATCAATTTTCAGAAGCAAGTTTACCTTATTATTTGGTCCATTTCTTTTGTACATGTCATTAAGCACTTCGATGATGACATCTCTTTCTGAAAGTTAAGGGATGGAAAGTAAAAGAAGCTACCAATCTGATCCTTAACCTGGAAATTGTAAGTCCAGTTCGATCCAGATTGGATAGGGCAATTAGTACCAAGAACACCAGCTTGCCAAGACGTGTAACACATATGGACACCAGGCCTATCAATCGAAGCAAAATTAGACAAACACAAACAACTTTCTCACTCACATTCCAAAACACGAACTCGTAAATCAGATTTGCTAACTTACCAAGTCATGAGAATTTTTTCGTTCAATCTGTTATTAACATTCAGAGTGACATCATAGTTGGTAGTAACATTAATAACAGGACCTGGAAACTTCCTATTAACTGCTATAACCTGTAACCAAATGTACAGATCGAATCTGAGTAAATATTACAAACGTAGCTTAAATGTCAACACCGAGTTCAACTAACCAAAAGTACAAATCGAATCTGAATAAATATTCCGAATACAACTTTAATGAAAACACCGAATTGAATTATTCAGCGAACCAACATTGATTTACGAAAACCAGTTAATGTAGCTAATGACATCGCCCAATCAAAATAATCACAAAATCACTTGAAAGTACTGAAATCGAAAAATAGCTATCGTTTACAGGAACTCGTAGCAACCCTAACAACTACCAAGGCACCAAATCACAGTATAATTCATCGTATCACAATTTGAAACCCAAACTATAGATAAAACACATGTGATACCCAAACTATAGATAAAACACGCTTTAATGCACATACTAAAGCACGTAAACAAAAAGAAAATTGCGAGAAATTTAGCGTATAATCATCCCACACCTTCCTGTAAATCACCCACGCCTTCTCGTAAATCCGCCGAACTAAAAGCTTCAAAGCCCTGAAATGCTAAGCCTAAACTGAAGACGCCCTAAAATTAAGAGAGAGAAGATTAGTTGAAGTTTAAGTGGAAAAATAGAATCAACTAAAATCAATATTAAAAACCCCTAATTTGGAGAACCCTAATTTGAAGACCAAAAAACTCAATTGAAGCCCTCAAACCAATTGAGAAGTTGAAGAGAAGCAAACTGACTACGAATTTTGAAGCTGAAGGAGTGAAAATTGGGAGAAAGAATTTTACGAGAGAGAGAGGAATTGGGAGAGTTGGGAGAGAGAATTTTACTAGAGAGAGAGAGAGGTGTTAAAATAAAAGAGAGAGAGGTGTTGAAATAATTTGTAAAAGGGAGAGGGATAGAGTGAAAGTGTTGGGCGGTATTATTTGCCGCTCCAACATTTCACTGATAAGTGTGCCTTTCTCTAATAAAAAAATAATATTATTTATGTATATTTTATTTTTATTTTTATTTTTTTAAATTGTACATTGTAAATTATAAATAAATATCTTAGTTAATATTTAAATTTAATGAGATATTTTTATGATAAACTCTTTTTTTTAAAAAAAAATTAATGATTCATTTGGTATATAATTTCTTTTTTTTGATAAAGAAATTATTTTTTTTAAATTGCATATCAATATTTGTATTAAAATTAGGAGAGATTCTTATTATTAATATATTAATATCATTTTTAAAATTTAATACATTTAAGATTCTTAGTTTACAAATTTAATAAAATAAAGAGATTTTGAATAATAATAATAATAATAATAAATAAATATCTCAATTTTTATAAATAGTAACTCATTAATTTGATAAACTATTACTTTTCATAAAAACTAATTGATTTCATGATAAATTTAATTTTTAAATAATTATTTTGTGTTTAATTAATAAATTAAAAATTGTGTTTATTAATGATCTAAGGCAACATATTGTACATGTTGCCCCGCATCTAACACTTTTCCAGCTAGAGCAACATGACGTTTCTGCCTAAGGTAACCCAAAATGAAAAGTGTTATACTAGGATATACTAGGCCAAAAGTAGTATACCTAAGGTAACATAATCTAGCAACAAGGAAGAGGTTGCGATAGCTTGTTTATTGTGTAGTGTATATTTATGTGATATACAGTAGTGCTATTATTTTCAACTATACATTCATAAATTGTACTACTTCTACTTGATAAAAGTATATCGACTTATATTAAGACCGGATTGGATGAGAAATGAAAGCACTAGTTAATTATAGTAGTCTCGATCATAATGTGTAAAATTTAGGGTTAACCAAGTCACTACAGTAGTCTCGATGATAAATTGTACTACTTGATAAATATGTCCGACTTGGAACAGGAATGGAATAAATCACTCTACGAATAGAGTGTCTACTTGATAAATAAAATTATACATAACGAGATTCACTATAACATATTATAATATCTCGATTCTTGCACTAAACATTTTTAAGTTACACGTGTTCATTACAAATTGCAACGATAATGCAATAAAATGTACATACTTGGTTGGTATTCTTTCGTATCGTGTAAAGAGTATAATCAACTAACACTTATTACCGTTCTACACAGTAACATCGTTTATTTTTCAACTAGTAATTATTTCTATAATATTTTGTTTTTGACAGATATAATAGGTACCTTAAATTATTCCATGTGATAAATTTTATATAAATAGTAATAAAAAGAATTTTGGTTTTGACGGATGTTCTTAAGTAAGTCACAAGTACTAAATTTTCTGCAGTTGTTTTGACGGAATGAAGAACATCAGTCTAAGCAACTGCAAAATAAGTAGTACTTTTGACGGATTCAGTCCAAAAAACTGCAAAATAAGCAACAAGAAAAATATTGCATTATACATCATGTTCTTCGAGGTTCTCATAACCATCTTCTTCTTCTTCATTCTCCTCCTCTTCTTCTTTTTGTTCAGACCTTTTGACGGCTGATACACATTCCGTCAAAAGAACAGGTCGGCTTAATTATTGCACTAATGAATTTGTGACAGCAACCCCAGAATCCGTCACAAGTTCAGACCTTGTGACGAACAGTCAACGTGTCATCAAAAGTATGACTTTAGTTAATAATTTTAAAATGGCATTACAATATTGATATATGAACTTTGGACAGATGACTACATCCGTCAAAAGGTCCGTTCGCCAAAATGGCAGGTTTAAGAATAAAGAAATGTTATGGGCCAACAAAAAAAATCATAAAATATTAACCTTTTGACGGACGGTTGTTTCCGTCGAATGCTTGCCGTCATAAGCTCAATATCCGTTCAATGTTCTGGATCCGTCAAAAGATGGCCGTCACAAATGACCAGAAGTGTTGTAGTGAATATTGGTTAGTTGCTAGTACTTTGTAACTCTAATTTTTGTTGTAAATAAAAGTGTTGTTTCATTTATCATTAGCCAATGTTATCATCTTTTAGAAACACTCATGGAAAATATCATCAGACAATTGACATGTTTCAAGAAATCATTGTCTATTCTATGCACATACAATACATAAAAAGAAACAACCATTGTCTGACGACAAGAAACACAAAATAAAACTGTTGTTTAAAAAGAACATGTACAATACATAAAAAGGAAAATCATTGTATGACTACAATAAACAAAAGCATTTGGAAGGAATAAACCGTTGTGTGTTGGAATTCTAGCAAATGGTTTTTGCTAAGAAACCATTGTCTGTAGTGACATACATCAACAGCCCTGATCAAGTAAAAGATTGTATCTTTTGCACTTAAACAATAGGCTTTCTTTTAAAAACCATTTTCTTTACTACTTAATAACAACAATATATTCGTTAAAAAGTGTTGCGTTATTGGAGCTTTGACAAGAGGTTTCCAAAGAAGTGTTGTTGTTTCTGGGTATTAAACAACACTTTTCAGATGGCTTTTACTTATCTTTTGGTATATTCAGACAACACGTTTTGCCTGTTGTCTAAAGCAAAAATCCTTGTAGTGAACTACAACAAGAAAGCTATCATACTATGTCTTCATTGTCAAGAACCCAAAAGCCAGCAATCAAGCAATCTTTATTTGAAGGCAATCAGAGTAATTTTCTCCACCTGTCTGTAGCGGACACAACATAGAGAGGAGACATACTGAGGCCTTCCTTCTACAAACTGAACACAAATACAAGAAGCCATATATGAAATCCTTCTTGTAAAATATAAAAAGTCAGACAATTAAGTAGTATTCCCTATTACTAGACTAAATATATTTTAAACAGATATATATATATATATATTTGACAAATAGGTTTACACTTGCAGTTGAAGCAAACTCATTTTTAAGATATTTGTTATATTCATGATGAGGTTTTGTATCCTGGTTTAATTGTGATTGTACTTAGTTGTAGTTTGAGTACCCTAACCAGGTTCGATTATAAGCAGGCAGGTAGCTACGAAACAAAGGAGTTGTAATTAAATTTGGGTTAGTACCTAGGATGCAGTTAAGCTTGGGCAAAGCATGGTTTCCCGGTATGAATGCACAAACCTCCACGGCTGAAATCTCAAGGCATTTATCTCAGAATCTCGTAGACTAAGTTCACATACATCCCTCACGGTCTTGTGCTTGAAGCTGTACGATACAACTCGGTCAAAAATATGAACAATAACACAAGAGTCTCCTTCATCCTCTTCCTCTCCAGGAACTAGAGCAAGTACATGCATTGGGAGTGCTGGTGACGAAGCAAAAGGTTCCACAAGATTGAGGTTAACGTAATACATTGTGAACCACATGGAGTAATCACTGCTCAGCTCTAGCATGTCAAATGTACCCCCTCTCATACTTCCATATCTTACCATTCGCAAGTAGCCCCTGCATTCCCCAAAATAAGCTATTTTGGATTGAGAAGAATCATCAGGTTGGGGTATATAAGGCAACCATAGAAGCTTCTCCTCTCGCACATTGAAAATGAGGAGCCCGGTGGAGAGGTAACGTGGCCAGCACAGTGCACCATCTATACAGACCCCATACTCATATAAAATCCCATCATATGTATGCAAGTCAGGAAAATCAACGTCAATCTCTCTCCACAACAATTTAGTAGTATGACCGGGTTCGAGGACCATTAGAATATACTCACCATCTTCCCATTGACACACAGCAAAGATTTTATATCTGTCTGGGGTTTCAAAGGCAAGGTTCATTGCTACGACGACACCCATATCCTTAGGTCGGGGAATCTTAATACTTTGCATTGTTGTAGGATTACATCCTGTAAAGTGGTGGCTCTTGATTTGTTTCCAATCCGCCGCCGCTTTCTTGAAGAATGAGATATTTGACAGCTGATTTTGGCCGCCGACAATTCTTGCTGTTGACGGCGCCCCCTGCCAAGTCGTGAGGATCCGGAGATGGTGGTGACTGGAGCCGCCACCCTGCCATTGGCATTTTTTCCCCTCATTTCGTATTTGAAACAATAGATCTAGGGTTTAATGCCAAAAAGAAATAAATTTTGGGATTAGGGCTTGATGTAAGAGAATGGAGGTTAAGGGATTAGGGCTTGATGAGAGAAATAGTGCTGATTTAGGAGTTTGTGCTTAATCTGCGATATCGAGTAGCGCTAGTGTTGAGGCTTGATTGAAAATTATCAGTACTGATTTGCAGATTCAACACCTAGGTATCTGAGCTCTATACATCTAATTGCAGATAAGGGAATCAAGCTAACCCACAACCAACTGATGAAGATGGAAATTACAGATGAAATTTTGTCTTGTAAATATAAAGAGGCTGCCAGTAATGAAAATTTTTTGGAGGCTAATGTCCCTCTCGTCATGTTCTAATGTTCTAGTAGAAATGATATATATAATGAGAAAAAGGAATTTTCAAGATAATTTTTTTGAGATACTAATTTTAATATATTCATTGAATCTTTTGATACACCAATATATATATATATATATATATATATATATATATATATATATATATATATATAGAGTCCAAAAATGAGGTCGAAAATGACAACTGAAAAATGGAACATGAAATCAGCAACTGAATGCAACCATATGCAACTAAATTTCTGATTTCAGTTGCATTCAGTTGAATATTGCCCCTGGCGGGGCCTTGCAACCCAAATCCACCAAAATCACCCCACCTTAAAAAAAAAGAAAGTTGAATGTGGTTGCATTTGGTTGTATATTGCCGTTGGCGGAACCTTGCAACCCAAAACCCAAATCCACCAAAATCACCCCACCTTAAAAAAAAAAAAAGTTGAATGTGGTTGCATTTAGTTGTATATTGCCCCTGGCGGGGCCTTGCAACCCAAATCCACCAAAATCACCCCACCTTAAAAAAAAGTTGAATGTGGTTGCATTCATTGGTTGAATGTGGTTGCATTCAGTTGAATATGCCCCTACGGGACCTTGCAACCCAAATCCACCAAAATAGCACCCCACCTTAAAAAAAAAAAAAGTACAACCGCCGCCTGAAGGGATAAAGGGGAAAAGGGAAAGGGGGAGGGTTAGGGTTAGGGTTGGTATTTTTGCAATTTTGAAACTTAGGTTGGTAAAATTGCAATTAATTCAAGGATGGTATTTTTGCAAATAGAAACTTTAAACCTAGTATTCTTGGTAAATTTCCTAAATTATTCTAGGTAACTATTTGTAATATATAATAATGATGAAAAATTTATAATTTGAGAATTAATGTTTTATAAACATTCTTGGAGTTGGAATAGTGATTAGAAACACTAAAGGAGAAATGGTAGATGATTATACATGACCCTCATGAAGAAAATCAGTGTTCAAAGTGAAAAAAATAATGTTTAATTTTAACATAAATATTTTTTTTATTATATATCATGTATCCTTTCAAAGGAATCTTCAAATTTTATTGTGAAATTTTTATATTACCTTCTTGTAATTGTTTTTGAGAATATATGTTGAATCTTAGAATGTTGAACATGATTTTGTTGAATGAAAATAACATATATGTTGAACACATGGTTTAACTACAAATAACCTATATCATAACATCAACTTTCTCAGCAAATTAATTCTATGAACTTTATTGAACTAAGACTTTGTTTAGGTTGAATGTATAGTTTTTAATTGATATTTACGTTTTTTAATTAAATAAAATACTAAATACTTGCAATTTTGTGTTCAATGCTTTGATTAATTTTTTTTTAAATTTCAAACTAAATTTGTTGAAATTTTAAATTGTAATTGAAGTTGCAGCATAAATTTCAAAAATGTAGCACAATCAAAAGTCTAACCATATATTTAAGTTTTACCATGTTGAACACACATTATTCTTATTACTTCATTGATTAATCAGTTAAATTAAGAAATGGCTCAACTACATTGAACATAATTCTATACTACTAAAGGTGGATTGTTGAACTAAGGATGGAAATGAATTTTTTTTAAATTAAAATAAAAAATTTAATAATGTAAATTTCTGTACCCAACAAAACATTAGTAAACCCCAATGGGAAAATATTTATAAAAAGTAAAAAGATTAGTTTAAAAAATTAATATTTCTAAATCCAAATTGTAGGTTATTGAACCCAGTGTGAGAAATGATTTAAAAAGGATAAAATTAAAATTGAATATTTATATACCCAACTAGTGTATCTCAGATGTAATAATTTTGTTGAACTAATTGCATTGAACAATTATTTTATACCAAAAGTTGAACCCAAATTGAATAGTTTTTTTCGAACAAATGGTTTAATTTTGTTGAAAATAAATATTTTATACCCCCAATAAATTGTAGAGGGAAACAGTTTATAAAAATAAAAAGATTACATAAAAAAATAATATTTCTATACCCTATAAAATATAAAAAAAATAAAATGATAAATGAATATTTCTATTCTTTATACCCCAAATCATCATCTGCTGTTGAACTATAGAAGAAAATGATTTATAAAAGAATAAAAATATTAATTAAAAAATGAAATATTTCTATTTCCCATGAATGGACTGTGAATATTAATTAAAATAATAATATTTCTATGCTCGACAGAAGCTTTTGAACAGATTTGATGTATACTCGCCTCCATCTGATTATCTTCAAATAATGTCCACTTTGTTTCTCTGCCAATGCTTTAAACTCCTTGAATTTGTGAAGAGCCTCCGACTTTTCTTTCAGAATGTACACCAAACTTTTCCTTCTAAAATCATCAATAAATGTCAGGTAATACCTATTATCTCCAAGTGATGGAATATCAAATGGACTAGCAATATCGGTGTGAACAATCTCCAATGGCCTTCTGCCTCTCCATGATTTTCCAACGGGAAAACTTTGTCTGTGTTGTTTCCCCTTGACAACTGATTTGGTTCGTTGATTGCTGGCATACCATCCACCATCTTTGTCTTTGACAATAACTTCAAACCAGAAAATCCAAGATCACCAAATCTTAAATGCCATAACCACGTGTCATTTTTAATGACCGACTTTAAGCACTTCTGTACCTTCGTCTATATATCAAGTGTAAACAGTCGATTGTTTGACATCTCCACATTTGCAATTAATTCTCGAACCTGATTTCTGATGATAAGAGAATTATCCTGCATCTGAATATTGTATCCTTTCTCCACAAGTTGGCCAAGACTGATGATATTACTTTTCAAAGCAGGTATATAATAAACATCATTTATATACTTCGTATCACCTTTCTTTGACACAATCGTAACAATACCTTTCCCTTTGACTAGAATCTTTGACGAGTCACCAAAAGTAACTTCTCCGCTGACAGTCTATCTCCGTAAATAAATCATTTTGGTCACACATGTGGTTGCTGGCTCCCGAATCAAGATACCATGTATTCTTCTTGCCTTCATCATCTCCTTTGTAAGTGAGGAACATAGCAGACCCCACATCTTTATCTTCTTTTGTTGCTGTAAAATGGCTCCTTTCTTCCACCTTCGGTGGTCTACACTCGTAACTGAAGTGACCATATTTGTTGCAATTATAACATTGAAATTGAGACTTGTCACCTCGTTATTGGAATCCGCCTTTTCCTCGGCCTCTAAAATTTTGACCACGACCAGATGGTTGATAACCTTGAGAATTCTGGCCTCTATTGAAGGACTGCCTTCCACGTCCTCGTCCACCTCGGTAGCCACCTCTGCCACGTACAGAACTGCTGCTGCCAGAACTGTCATCGATGGATACTTTACTTTGCAATGCGTTCTCTAAATGGCTTGCATCATCACATTGATTCATTCGCTGCTCGTGCGCTAGAAGTGAACCAACTAGCTCGTCAATAGAAATCGTGGACAAATCTTTCGACTCCTCGATAGAAGTAACAATATAATCAAATTTTCTTGTTATCGAGCGAAGGAGCTTTTCCATGATTTGAACATCGTCTAGGCTTTCTCCATTTCTTTTCATCTCATTTGTCACCATTTTCAAACGCGTAACATATTCACCGATATTTTCTGAAGTGTTCATTTTGGTATTTTCGAACTCGCCACGAAGAACTTGTAGCTGCACCTTTTTAACTTTCTCGACACCTTGGAATGATTTTTCCAAAATCTCCCACGCCTCTTTCGACATTTTTGCATTTGAAATTTTTTCAAAGGTTGATTCATCGACACCTTGAAAAATCAAAAATAATGCCTTTTTATCTTTTTTTCAGGACTCCTTTAACACCGTCTTCTCGACATTTGATAGAGCTGCTTCGGCAGTTGCATCAACAAGCTCCTACTTTTTGTTACAACATAAGATGACAAGCTACAGCTTGATTTCTTTTGACAAACATAAACACAAGGCTGCTGCCTTCCTTCTCTCAAACGAGCTACAGCTCCTTTCTTTTTTCTCTCAACTACTACACTGTTTCTCTTGGTACATAACAATCACAGAGAGAACCAGCCTATTTATAGGCTTAAGATACACTGCATTACATAATGGCATACTTCACGTACTATTTATTGCTACAATACAACTCCAGCTATTTTATGTCTATCAAATGTCTACATCCTACCTTAAAATAAGGCTTCATCCTTGATTTGAACTACTGTACCAGTATCTTCTTTGCTTCACATGTGTGTGCCACCTTTTTTTTTCTTCAGTTTACATTTGAGCCGTGTATTGTATTTTGCATAGCCCACCTTTTTTCTTGGCCTTCATAAATACACAGCTGCATGGTGATCATTTGTACCACACACGTATTTGACTTGGGTATAAATAAGAATCTTTCGCTAACCATATTTCTAGGACTCTAGCTGTTATCACTTGTCTTACATACTTGCATGTTATACACTAGCTGTAACCTTATTCTTTTGTCATAATATTAATGCATTTATAAAATATAAACACCCAGCTGTTATTATTAGTACGAGTTTGAATTCTAACAATAATTAAGTATGGATCTTTACTCATAGTTTTCCACCGTTTAGAGACAAGAGTCAAGCTAAAACAGCCTCTTTCCGGAAACCCTTATCAAGATCTCGTACCGGACTCCGGCAACATTCAGCACATCCTCCAAGGTGGTAGCTGACTCACGACGCGGTTTTCCTGGAGTGTTTGATGAACCCGAGGTTACCTGTGTTGCCGCCAATGCAGTCATCCCTTTTTCAGCGTAAAGAATTAAAATTAAAATTAAAATTATTTGAGATATGTCTCAAGTGAGGAATTGGGAGTTGGGATGAAAAAGGGTGCAGATCTGGGAAATATATGTGAGTGCGCGCAAGCCTTTTATAGATCTTCACTACAATAAAAATGCGACCATACGACACCTTTCACACAACAGTTAAACAAATATCCGTTGTCCCGAAAAAACAAACAACGGTGAATGTTTTGTCCTCGTAAAAGTGTTGTAAGAGTCTTTCTATGACAACTGTGTTTACTGTTATTTGAAACCATTGTCTAAGCGGTATGCTCTGATAAAATCAGACAACTGTTTTTTTTGAATGTGTTGTGTGGAACCTTTTAATACAAGTGTGTAGCACTGTTGTATGTAGACAAATTCATATTATCTTCAGACAACGCTTTTAGACAAAGCCGTGGTGTAAGTTAGACAATTGTTTATTGAAAGTGTTGTTGTATACATCAGACAATGTGTTTTAAATACCGTTGTTAGAAGGAAAGTTGATAGACAATGGTTATTAGCATTGTGAGATAAATGGGTTTCATACAACAGAGCAGAATACCGTTGTTTGAACATCCTATTTAGAAGACGGTTATAAACATTACTAGAATAACTGTTGTCTGTTTAGTAAGGATAGAAAAAAAAATTACCCAATTCCAACAGATTTGCAAACTAAAAATCAACCAACCAAGAGACTAGCAAACCAAAAATACTCAACCAAATTTGGAAAACCAAATACTTCCGTAAATTGACAAGTTAGTCCAATTGGACAATACACAAATCTCATACTTTGACAATTTGACAAAATCCATTAATCGGAATAGAAGTAATGATACAATAATACAGAGCTACTAGTTAGTAACAGCGCACACCAACTCTATTAGACAGTTATGGAGTACTTCTACATTACAATCGAAATGAGTTTGGTGTAGTACTAGTACCACAACCACATTACAATTTGCTTCTTGTCTTTGGTAATATCCTGCTCCGTATCCACTCTTTCCAAGGTCTTCTTTTGACACCGTTAAATTTGCATAAACATAAAATATAACATTAACCTTAATTTGGAGAAGTTTGATAGAGCAAAAAAAAATTTAGGTGTATAATCTATAATAGATAGCATCTCTCCAGAGTCCTCTCGATGTAGTCGATGATAGCCATATTTATATTTCCTTCGAATGATTATTTTAGCTATGGTAAAATCATCATCTATTATAAAAAGAGACATCAAGTCGAAACATTCATAACTTGAGAAGTCAAAATTCAACTGGATGATGATTTTACCACGGCTAAAGTAATCTTATGAAGGGGTTCCTTTAGATGAAACTTGTGATCAGTAGAAGTACATCTAAATAATATGAGTTTCACATAAGTCAGCAGTACATGGAGTTAAATATTTTGCAACTCATTTCTGCCAACGAAATCTGCCAACGAAAATGTTTCCGTTGGCATTTACCAACGGATTGACAACGAATGAGCAGTTCAGTGCTATACCAATAGATTTCCAACGGATCACTAAAAGATATTTACCAACGGATTCCGTTGGTAAATATAATTACCTTCAAATTAGTAACAGAATAACAACGGTTTATCAATGCCTTACTAATGGAATACTAACGAAATTATTTGTTGTTCATTCCGTTGGTAGTTTATTGGCAATCCGTTACTATACATTCTGTTACTAATCCGTTACAAAAGTTGATTGGTTATTTTTTCATTCCGTTACGAATCCATTGCAATAAGTCAAAATTAATTCCCAATAGATTGCCAACATATTGATTTATTCCTTTGGTAATCCGGTGGCAAGCCGTTAGTATCCGTTGGTAATTAATTAAGTATTTACAAAAACGATTAGATATCCAACCAAATTAATTTTTTATTTTTTAAAAATTTGGGAATATCATTATATTAAATATATCTTGACATCTGTATAGTTGGATCATCGAGAAATATTTTTAAAAAAAATATAAACAACAATATGTGGCAAAACACTAGTTACGAGTACTAGTCAATGTTGTAGTGTTCTACTAAGATCTCCTACCAAATTAATTTTTAATTTTTGAAAATTTGGGAATATCATTATATTAGATATATCTTGATATTTGTACGGTTGGATCGTCGATAAATATTTTTAAAAAAATAGAAACAACAATTAGTGACAAAGCACAAGTTAAGAGTACTAGTCAATATAGTAGTGTTCTACTAAGATCTCTAACCAAATTAATTTTTCATTTTTTGAAAATTTGGGAATATCATTATATTAGTTATATATTGACATCCGTATAGTTGGATCATTGAGAAATATTTTTTAAAAAATATAAAAAATAATCCATGACAAAGCACTAATTACGAGTACTAGTCAATGTAGTAGTGATCTACAAAGATCTCCAACTAAATTAATTTTTTATCTTTTGAAAATTTAGGAATATCATTATATTAGATATATCTTGACATCCGTATGGTTGGATCGTTGATAAATTATTTTTAAAAAATATAAACAACAATATGTGACAAAGCACTAGTTACGAATACTACTCAATGTAGTAGTGTTCTACTAAGATCTCCAATCAAATTAATTTTTTATTTTTTGAAAATTTGGTAATGTCATTATATTAGATATATCTTGACAATCCGTATGGTTGGATCATCGATAAATATTTGTAAAAAAAATAAAAACAACAATCAGTGATAAAGCACTGGTTACGAGTACCAGTCAATACAATAACGTTATAGTTAGATCTCAAACCAAATTAATTTTTTATTTTTTTGAAAATTTGGGAATATCATTATATTAGATATATCTTAATATCCGTATGGTTGGATCGTCGAGAAATATTTTTGAAAAAATAGAAACAATAATCAATGACAAACCACTAGTTGCGAGTACCTATCAATACAGTAGTGTTCTATTAAGATCTCCAACCAAATTAATTCTTTATTTTTTAAAAATTTGGAATATCATTATATTAGATATATCTTGACATCGGTATGGTTGGATCGTCGAGAAATATTTTTAAAAAAATAGAAACAACAATCAGTGACAAAGCACTAGTTACGAGTACTAGTCAATGTAGTAGTGTTCTACTAAGATCTCCATCCAAATTAATTTTTTATTTTTTCAAAATTTGGGAATATCATTATATTAGATATATCTTGACATCCGTACGGTTGGATCATCGGTAAATATTTTTAAAAACATAGAAACAACAATCAATGACAAAGCACTAGTTACGAGTACTAGTCAATGTAGTAGTGTTCTATTAAGATCTCCATCCAAATTATTTTTTTTAAAAAAAATTAGGAATAGCATTATACCATATCACTACTTGTATGATTTTTTTGAATTAAATATATGAAGATGTACATATATAGAGAGAGTTGGGCTCTGTGAACAACTGGACAGCAAATGACTTCATTTGCTGCAAAGTAAAATAGCAAACTGACTTGATATGCATCATATGCAGAATCACTCGGTGATTATGTATAACAACACAGTGATCAGTTTTAACATGCTTGAAGCTGCAAGGATCAATGGCGTTAAGAGGTTGGTTGTCTCAAACTTGATTTTTTCTTTTCAATAATTGTTTCCTAGTTGATAATTGTGCACGCAAAACTGAGTTTTGCAAGTGTTCGGCCTGTTAAGGGCATGCAAATAATTCTCGTAAGTCAGGACAGATGCATTTATGTTCCTTGTCCTGCAAATAGAAAACAATCTTAAAAATATCGATGATATTTCTCCATGGTTTATTTTGTTGCACTTTACATTTTAAGAGCAAGCCTTCTTTTGTGATATTTTTGAATGGTAAATATATCATGTCGGGTTTAGATGAAAAGAAGTGTAGAAAGCACCCTGGCATGCTTTTACTATGACTTAAATATTCTTTGTTATATTAATTCAATGCTAATTATTTCTTTTCCACGGGTATTGAAATTTATTACTCCGATTCAAATGAGCAACAACTTAAATTTTGTGTGAACTAGTGACATTTATCCTTTAGCGCCTCTTATGTGGGATTCTGGTTATAGAATTATGCGGCCACTTAATTATATCTCTTCGAGGATAACTAAAGTTGTTTCATCAGAAAATTTTAACCATAATATGAGCCAATCTAATATGTTCGCTTCAAGCCTCAAACACGAAATTTGTGATATTCATGCAGATTTTTGACATCTATTGTGTTGTGCAGGCTCTTTTATGCATCTAGCGCTTGTATTTACCCTGAATTTAAGAAATTGGAAACTAATGTGAGCTTGAAGGAGGCTGATGCTTGGCCTGCAGAGGTTTATTTCAGTAACTTGTCATGAATAATTTTTTTTGTTGTAGGTTTTGATGATATTAGTAGTATGTCGTTGGTACTTGGATTATATTTTGGTACTTAGAATGTATTATCGTGAAGTGGTGGATTTTAGATATTTTGGTGAAGTGGTGGATTTTAGATATATTGGTGAAGTGGTGGATGAGTCATGTACTTTGTATTGACTAGGTTGGTTTGTAATATAGGGTAAGAGTGATCTTGTAACTCTTAACCCCATTTTCCATTTTAATTTGTATTATCTACTCAGTTGTTGGTATTATATAAAAAAGATTTTTGTTATCATTTGTTTACTGGTATCATTTTTTTTTCGATATTAAAAATTTAAATATTGGTAAGATATTTTGCATCCGTTGGCAAAATCGGATTTTTCGTTGGGAGTTTTTATAAATTTAACAACGGGAATACCATTGGCAAATGGTTGTTAAAACTACCAACAGATTATCCGTTGGCAATCTGTTATAAATTTTTTACTAATAATACCAACAGACTATCCGTTGGCATTTGGTTGCTAATAATACCAACAGAATATATCCGTTACGAAGTCGGTTGGGTTATGGTTATTTGTAAAAACATGAATTTCTTTACTAGTGTGTTGGCATTCCGTTGTTAAATTTAGTAATGAAAATAAACCCGTTGTTAGAAACTTCCCAATGATGTTTATACCAACGGATTGTTTCCATTGGCATTCCGTTGGTATGAGGTCTTAGTAACGGATTTCCTTAACATGCCAACGGATATTTCTGTTATTAAAATAGGATTTTCTTGTAGCGCTCCGATAATAAATGTCCTTATTTTTTTTAAGTCTCTAACATGCATCTGTACGTATCTAAAAAAGATATTTGTAGTTATTATTTTCTCATTTTTTTTATTTTATATAAAATAGGATGTTCAATCTTTTACAAAAACAAAAAATTCAAAAAATATTACCTACAACTATGTTTTTTATATTCGTGAAATGCGTGACAGAAACTTGAAAAAAATTAGGACGTTTATAATTATATGACGGAGGGAGTATTAACTTAGAACTAGGCATCTAATTTTGTTTGAAAGTGAACTATTAATTTGGAAATGAAGGAGCTAGTAATTAGTTGAATGTACACTCACCCGACAATTGCACATCACATATTTAGAGCATTAAGCCAAAATGAAGGCAAATGAAGTATAGTCTATAGAAAAACATAAATTAACAACCTGATCTTAACCGCAATCCAAAATCCAAATGATTCCTTATATAGAACCATTTAATTAAGTAATAGATAAAAAGAAAAGGAAGAACTAAAGCAATAGATAAAGAGATTAAGGAACCTAAGATACGTCGTACACAGATTTTACATAGAAATATGGGATGAACATTTTTTGTAAAATCAGGATTCATTTAAAATTTTACAATATTATTAATTAGCCTGCGGGCCGAATAAACTTTAAAGCTTATTTTTTAAAGTATCTCAGGAAAGTTACCTAAGATACATCTCAGGTTCCTTTTCCCCTCATAGATAAATTCAATCTTAAAATACATAATAGAACAACCACTACAAGAAATCTGGCAATAGACGACACGTATCAGACAACACCCATGGAAAAAAGTGTTGCCCGAAATGATTATTTTCCTACTCGAGAAAGTATTGTGTAATCCAACATTCAGACAATGGGCCAAAACCGTTGTGTGTTAAATCTTACCAGACAAGCATTTCTTGACCAGGGGTGTTGTGTAAATGCATAAGTATTTTTAAGATTAGACAAGCGTTAGCAAATAAGTGTTGTGTGAATGTCTGCAACACAATATCCCGGAAAACCGTTGTTGTATTCAGACAAGTGCTTTTAGGTCTGTTCACTACTACAAAACTGAACTTAGGATATATCACTTAGATAGCGTTTTTTGAAAAGTGCTATCTAAGTTTATTACTTTAATAGCGTGTTTTACAAAAGCATGATGTAAGTTAATAAATAAAAAATCAAAATTAAACAAAAAATTAAAAATATATACTAAGATAGCGTTTCAGTAATAAACGCTCTGGAAGAGTGAACTTCTATAGCGTTTACTAGAAACGCTCTGTAAGTCGATGTATTTTAAGAATTATATATTTATTTTTTATTTATAATATAATTCACTACAACACAAAGTAAAACCTATTCTCTCAGCTAGGGCTGGAAAAAAAATCCGAAAAATCCGATATCCGTCCGAAATATCTGTATTCGTATCCGGAAAAAAGCGGATATTATCCGTATCCGGAGTCAATCGGATATTATCCGTATCTGAATCCGAGAGTTTAGGATACGGATATGGATATAAGCGCATCCGTATCCGAAAATATCCGTATTCGAAAGTAATTATATATAATATATTTTTAATATATATAATATATAATTATATATTTTAAACCCATTTATAGTTATAAGCCCATTTATATATTTTTATACACATTTATAGTTATATTTATATATTTCGGACATATTACATCCCAACACAAACCAAACCAATAATCAGCCAATTCCAACAGATTTGAAAACTAAAAATCAACCAACAAAGAGACTAACAAACCAAAAATACTCAACCAAATTTGGAAAACCAAATACTTCCGTAAATTGACAAGTTAGTCCAATTGGACAATACACAAATCTCATACTTTGACAAATTGACAAAATCCATTAATCGGAATAGAAGTAATGATATAATACAGAGCTACTAGTTAGTAACAGCGCACACCAACTCTATTAGACAGTTATGGAGTACTTCTACATTACAATCGAAGTGAGTTTGGTGTACTACTAGTACCACAACCGCATTACATTTTGCTTCTTGTCTTTGGTAATATCCTGCTGCGTATCCACTCTTTCCAAGGTCTTCTTTTGACACCGTTAAATCTGCATAAACATAAAATATAACATTAACCTTAATTTGGAGACGTTTGATAGAGCAAACAAAATTTAGGTGTATAATCTATAATAGATAGCATCTCTCCAGAGTCCTCTCGATGCAGTCGATGATAGCCATACTTGTATTTCCTTCGAATGATTATTTTAGCTATGGTAAAATCATCATCTATTATAAAAAGAGACATCAACTCGAAACATTCATAACTTGAGAAGTCAAAATTCAACTAGATGATGATTTTACCACGGCTAAAGTAATCTTATGAAGGGGTTCCTTTAGATGAAACTTGTGATCAGTAGAAGTACATCTAAATAATATGAGTTTCACATAAGTCATCAGTACATGGAGTTAAATATTTTGAAATAATTGAACTTCAATCCAATGCAATGATATATATTACCATCATGGAAGTTGAATCCCTTCTTCTTCCTCCTGCATATAACTAGATTTTTCCTCGTCAAGTTCGTCAACATTGGGGAATATTAGCACGTGCAGCTCATTCTCAAGTTCTATTTCTACAGATCCATCATTTTCATCATCACATTGGTCATAATAGTTTTTTTCTGGTAATATCAGCACAACAGACCAGTATTTTTCGAGAGGATCATCAATGTAGCAGACTTGTTTAACATGTTTCCCTAGCACAAAAGGATCATTTACAAAACCTAATTTGTTTAAATTAAGCAATGTATATCCCAAGTCATCTAGCTTAACCCCTTTGTTCATATCTACCCAATTACAATGAAATATAGGGACTCTAAAGTTGTTATAATCTAACTCCCATATACTTGTTATAACTCCATAGTAGCTATGTGAAGTATGTTCAATAGTTTTATCCTTACCGACAAAAATTAATGCATCTGCAACAACACAAACACCACTACACTGAACCTGTCGATTATCATCGCGCTCCTTGGTGCTATAAGTAACACCATTGATTTTATAACCCCTGAATGTAGGAACAATCTTGTTAGGCCCTTCTGCAATCCACCTTATCTCATCACGTATGTTATTATGGTCATGCAACAATTCTGATTCAATCTGTCCAAAAATAAATTGATTTAAACTAATTATTCGATACAAATAAATATCATAATTATAATTTTATAATTTGTAGAATGTGTAAAAATATTATATATTCTTTCAATGTCCAAATTTATTAATTTTAACTAAAGTAGGAAAATTAAAGTAGGAAAACTAAAGTAATATACAGAATAATTTGATTACCGTAAACATATTTAATTAGTTATTTTAACCAAATAAAAAGATTACCTTTTTCCGGAACCATTAGGGGAATTCATCATTTTGCTTGTTTTTTAGCCATACATGGAGTTAAATATTTTGAAATAATTGAACTTTAATCCAATGCAATGATATATATTACCATCATGGAAGTTGAATCCCTTCTTCTTCCTCCCGCATATAACTAGATTTTTCCTCGTCAAGTTCGTCAACATTGGGGAATATTGGAACGTCCAGCTCATTCTCAAGTTCTATTTCTACCGATCCATCATTTTCATCATCACATTTCCCTTCTTCTTCCTCCTGCATATAACTAGATTTTTCCTTGTCAAGTTCGTCAACATTGGGGAATATTGGCACGTGCAGCTCATTCTCAAGTTCTATTTCTACCGATCCATCATTTTCATTTTCACATTGGTCATAATAGTTTTTTCTGGTAATATCAACACAACAGACCAGTATTTTTCGAGAGGATCATCAATGTAGCAGACTTGTTTAACATGTTTCCATAGCACAAAAGGATCATTTACAAAACCTAATTTGTTTAAGTTAACCAATGTATATCCTAAGTCATCTAGCTTAACCCCTTTGTTCATATCTACCCAATTACAACGAAATACAGGGACTCTAAAGTTGTTATAATCTAACTCCCATATACTTGTTATAACTCCATAGTAGCTATGTGAAGTATGTTCAACAGTTTTATCCTTACCGACAACCATTAATGCATCTGCAACAACACAAAAACCACTACACTGAACCTATCGATTATCATCATGCTCCTTGGTGCTATAAGTAACACCATTGATTTTATAACCGCGGAATGTAGGAACAATCTTGTTAGGCCCTTCTGCAATCCACCTTATCTCATCACGTATGTTATTATGGTCATGCAACAATTCTGATTCAATCTGTCCAAAAATAAATTTATTTAAACTAATTATTTGATACAAATAAATATCATTATTATAATTTTATAATTTGCAGAATGTGTAAGAATATTATATATTCTTTCAATCTCTAAATTTATTAATTTTAACTAAAGTAGGAAAATTAAAGTAGGAAAACTAAAGTAATATACAGACTAATTTGATTACCGTAAACATATTTAATTAGTTATTTTAACCAAAAAAAATCTTACCTTTTTCCGGAAACATTGGGGGAATTCATCATTTTGTTTGTTTTTTAGCCAGACTTGGTCATTTTCATGTTGCTGGTATCTTGTCATCAAAGTTTCCATATGTTCACTACAAGTAAAATCAATTACATTAATATTTTAATCAAAATGCAAAAAAAAATAAGGAAATAACACACACACACACATGTCAGTAACTTACTCAAAATATGGCCTAACGTCCTTGCTATTTTGCAGAGAACACAAGTGTGTTAGGTTCAAGTCCTCTTTGCTCGGCTTTATCATTGTCGAACCAGATAAGGGTCTGCTAATTGCATTCTACTCATGCCTAGCATTTTTTGGCAATCCTATGTTAGCTTCTTCAAAATTCACCAAACATTCAACGGCCTCTTCGGCAACATATGCCTCGGCAATACAGCCTTCGGGATGAGCTGGGTTTCGTACATATCCCTTAAACGCCTTCATATATCTCTCGAAAGGATACATCCAATGTAGAAATATTGGCCCACAAAGATTAACCTCTCTCCCAAGATGAATTGAGAGATGGATCATCACATCAAAGAACGAAGGAGGAAAGTGTTTTTCCAGCTGGCATAATGTTTCCACCAACTGAGATTGCATTTTTTCCAGTTTATCTACATCGATGACTTTACTACAAATTGCCTTGAAGAAAAGGCAAAACCTTATTATTGTGTACCTGACTTGTTTTTGCAGTACCGACCGAATTGAAATTGGAAGCAAATGATGCAATATCGTGTGACAATCATGAGATTTCATTCCAACAAGTCGAAGATTTTCCATATTTACCAGATTCTTGACATTTGAATAAATTTCATCCGGTAACTTCATTTTAAGAAAGGACGAGCATACTGTTCTTTTTTCTGCATTCAATAAGTTCTATGATGCCAACGGTACCTTCTCTTTCTTTCCGGGAGTCTTTAGCCTCAGCTCTGTTCTGATTCCCATTTCAGCCATATCAAGACGGACATACTCCATCTTTTGTCTTTCTTGGAATATTTATCAAAGTTCCAATTAAAGCTTCGCATATATTTTTCTCGATGTGCATCACATTAAGAACATGCCTAACCGGCAAAAACTTCCAATATTCAAGTTGGAAGAATATAGAAACCTTCTTCCAAATGGGTCGAGCTTCACATTTCTTCCATCGAGGTTGGCGTTGTGTCTTACCAAAGACATGGCCCTTTAGATGTTGTACTCTTTCAAGAACCTGCTCTCTAGTTAACGGAATAGGCACCCCTTTCTCCATAGTGTTATCGAAAGCTGATTTTTGCCTTCTATATGGATGATGACGGTCTAACCACCTCCGATGCCTCATAATCACTGTCTTCCAATAATTAACCAGCCTAGTAGCATTTGTGTTATCAATACAAATAGTACAAGCATTATACCCTTTAATGACGTTTCCTGGAATGTTCCCTAAGGCTGGATAATCACTTATTGTCCATAATAAAATGCCCCTAAGTAGGAATGACTCTTTCTTATATGCGTCGTACACTTGTTTCCCGTGCCAAAACTCCTGCAGATCTTCTATAAGTGGTTGAAGGAACACATCGATATCATTTGCAGGCTCAGTCGGTCCTGATATCAACAAGCAAAGCATAATATACCTTCTCTTCATACAGAGCCAAGGCGGAAGGTTGTAAACTGATAGCAAAACAGGCCAACTTGAGTAATCAGTATGGTTTCCACGAAAAGGATTAAAACCATCGGAGGATAAATCTAACCGAAGGTTCCTACTCGCTGATGCAAAATTAGGCCACTTTTGGTCGACATCCTTCCATGTTATTGAGTCAGTCGGATGCCTCATTTTACCATCTATTTGTCGCTCGGTTTCATGCCAAGTGATGTCCTTTGCAATTTGAGGTGTATTGAACATATTTCTTAATCTTGGTATCAAAGGGAAATACCATAAAACCTTAGCAGGGACTCCTTCCAGTTCCTCTCCTTTTTTATTCAATTTCCATCTAGAGGCCTTACATATGCGACAAGTAGTCTCATCTTCATCTATCTGGCCACGATATAAGAGATAAATATTCAGGCAGGCGTGTATCTTTTCATACCCCATTCCTAATGCACATAAGGTTTTCTTCGCTTCATTGAAGAGGAAGAAGGGAGATTGTTTTCTTCCGGAAGCAAAGTCCCAATGAATAACAGAACTTCAGAGAAACATGAATCAGACATACCATGATATAGATGTTCATCTTAACCAAAGCTTTCATCTTAGTGTAACTCTCACATCCAGGATATAGAGGTTCATGTTCACCTTTCACCAAGTCTATGAAATCTGAAGAATCTGAAGAAATATCATCATCATCGTCGTTGGCTTCACCCGTTGTTCTGGAGGCTTGATTAGTAGATTCTGAAGTGTCGGTTTCATCTAATATAGGACCTTCTACCAGATTTGGCTCCCCATGCCAAATCCAGCGTGTATACGTTTCATCAATTCCATACTGAAAAAAATGGCTTTTAACAATCCGAGCCTTCCATGATTTGCTATGTACGAACTTCATGCATGGACAACTTATTTTTTCTTCAGTGAACCCATTTTCAAATGCAAACATTAATAAGTCGTCCACCCCTATTTTAAACTCTTTTGATCTTCTATCAGCTGTTAACCATGATCTATCCATCTTTTAATATGAATAACTATAGACGTCTGAATAGAACCTCAAATCCAATACGAAACGTGCTTATAACCATCACCATCTGAAAAAAAAGTGACATACATGGTTATTATGGTGTCAATAGCAGTAAAACTCATGGAGCTCTAAAGTGCAAGTGAGTCACACACACAAGACAATAACACAAAACAATACAGTGAAGAAATAAATAATGTTAAGTTGTTAACTAAATCATAAAGTCCAAGGCCAACTGGGATACTAATCACTAAAATTCTGCAAAAACAGAAAAGAGTACTATTTCCCCCAAATTATTGACAAAGACCGCGGGACAAGATGGTAGCTTGAAATAGGCTTCTCAACAAGCAAGTTGTCACTCTAACGGTGGGATTGATGTAGATGTAGGGGTAAAGAATCTTCATACACCTGAAAGTGCAAGGAAGATTTTTCAGGTTCAAGAAGATAAAGATGTTCAAAAATTGAAAATGATTGACACTGTATTTGTTGATTTTGGTGACATTAAGGATGATAACAAGGTGGCTGGTGAGGATGCTGTTAGTCACAGAGGCATGCCTGAATACATCTAATAACAAGCCCAAGTGGTTCGTAATGCTATGCATTACCTACATGACCTCTTAACTGAGGGAACCTCTAGTTGTAGAGTTTCTACTTGTTTGTACTATGTAATAGGCATCAAATTCTATCTGTGTAACTGTACCTACTAAGTCAAGAATAAAGCTTGAAAGAAGTTCTAAGGTTCATGCCTCAAGCAAGGAAATGAAGACTGTCAAATAATCACAGTTGGGATTTGAAGAATTGAAGAAGTGAAGAAATTGCCTAAGTACTAATTCGAGAAGTACATTTGTTTATTCGAGAAGTCTAGCATTCGAGAAGTCTGGAGTTCGATATCTCAGAAGACACTATTCGATATCTCTCGATATCTCATTCGATATCTCAGGGATTCGATATGTCCATTACACGGTTCGAGAACTCAAGGAGTCAACAGTTCGAGTTCTCAAAGGGTCAACAAGTCAATGCTACATTCGATATCTCAAAGACTCAATATGCTGTTCGATATCTCAGGGATTCGATATGTCAAAATGCTCTATTCGATATCTCAAGGAGTCCCAGAGAAAAGAGCTATTCGAGAAGTGATTCGATATGTCAAGATAACAATATTCGAGAACTCAGAGTTATCGATCAAGTCAACTCCAGTTCTCGAATCACTCACTTAGTCACTTCTCGAATACATTCTTGAGGACAAAATACTGAAGAATTGTACAAGTCAGAAACCTGCAACAAGCCAGGATACTTTATTTGACTCTGTCCTATAAAGCATGCTGGAAAGCCTACAAAGAAGCTTGGAGAGATAAGACAAGGGACAAGGAGCTGAAGAAGTGGATCTAAACAGGCTTTTCAAAGTCAAATCTGTAGCCGTTTGGACTCTTACTAAAATGAGATAGACAGACTGGAAAGTGTTTTTGTTTTTACCTACCTCATTTGTAGTAAGTGGGTGTATCCATGTCTATAAGGATACAGCCTCACTTCCTTAGCTGTTAAGGTGTTGAAGTTTCTCAAATACCCAGAAAATATCTCTCTGAGAAAAACGAAGCTGAGAATACTATCATTTGTATTCACAGATTGTAGCAAAATCTTAATCTAATAAGATATTAGATTAAAGTGATATTGTGTTGTGTTTGTCTTTAATTATCCGCATCTTCATATCTCACACACTCATCACTTATCTTGCTGCAAAGATTCAAGAACGAAGAAAAGTTCAAGAATCCATTCACCCCCCCCCTCTGTATTCTTTTACTGTATTCAATACTCAACAAGTGGTATCAGAGCAGGCTGTTTAATCTAAACAGAAAATGATCATGAGTTCGAATACACCAAAGACTACAGGTACGGTAAAGGTCCCTAAGTTCGACAAAGAGAATTACAACCTCTGGAAAATAAAAATGCTGTTGTTCATCAAAGCTGCCAATCCTCTCTACCCTGACATTCTCAAGAATGGTCCATTCATACCACAACAAGAAGTTGCTGAATCCACAGTGGGCGCAGTAGTCATTCCTAGATCATACGTTCCAAAAGAGCCATCCAAATGGACGGACTCAGAGAAGGAAAAGATTGCCCTAGACAGCCACCTCATGTTGTTAATCATAGACTCCATGGATATGTCGATGTTTGCCAACATAGCATCATGCAGATCAGCCAAGGACATGTGGAATCACATCGAGGTGTTATGTGAAGGGACAGAGGAGGTAAGAGAAAATAAGAAACAGATACTGGTCACACAGTATGAGGCGTTCATGGCACAGCCCAAGGAAAGTATCACTGATATGTTTGAAAGATTTCACAAGCTGGTGACTGAGCTCCAAATGAATGGGAAGGTTTACAGCACTAAGGAATTAAATATGAAGTTTCTACTATCGTCACCAAACCATCTAGAGCAAAGGGTCATATCCCTAAGAGAAAGAGATTTGAACAAAGTCACGTATGATGTGCTCTATGGGGTTTTAAAGACACACGAGCTTGAGTTGCTTCAAAAGAGGGCTATCCAAGCTAACCAAGGCAGAATGATAAACACATCCTGTGCCTTGATTGTCAACAAATCTATTCAAGACCTGGAAGCATCTGCAAGTCAGCTGAGAATAGAAGAGATAGTAGATGATGAAGAAACTGAGGAAGTAGTGACTGAACCTGCTGATGACAAGGAAGAAGATGAGTTCTACACTCTTGAAGAGCTGGATGGCATGGAAAATACATCATATGCTTTTATGGCTAGAAAATTCCCAAACATCAGATTCAAGAGGAATCAGCCCTTCAAGCCTAGACCTCAAAATCATTCATTCAACAAGAGCAAGGCACCTATGAAAACAAACAAGAACAGATTCAAAACCAACTATGTGGATAGGTCATCTGTAAGATGTTACAGATGCAATGACCTAGGGCATTTTGCCAGTGAATGCAAGAAGCCTAAAAAGAAGGATAAGGAGTTTCTTGAGCTTGAAGCTAAGTATGAGGCCCTTCTAAAGAAGCAGACACCAGGTAAGGCTTACATAGCTGAAGGGAAGTGTTGGGATGATTCTGACAGTGATGGGGAAGAACAAGAATTCTGCAACTATGCCTTGATGGCCAATTCCAAGGAAGAACCATCTGCATCAGACTCACAGGTACCATCTCTCACTACCATAGACATGTCTGTTTCTGAATATAAATCTTTGGTTGAACAACTATCCGTTGAGATGTTTAACATTCATACTAGTATGACTGCTGCTAATGAAGAGATTGCTAAACTGTCTACTAGGAATGAACTGTTAAATAAGAGAAATGAGGAACTAGAGCTAACTACTGTGCAAATAGAAAATCTTAAACAAGAGATTGAGTATCTAAAGAACAAAGTTCTATGTGCTAGTCAAGTTGAGAAAGCTCTTAGGGATGAATTAGCTGAAAATGAATTTAAGTTGAAAACATTTAAGAATTCCTCTAGTCTATTGCAGTCTTATCATGAGAAAAATCTAGCTAGACCTAAGGCTGCCATTGGACTTGATTATGACACTCTTAAACAGAGGAAAGGCTATGCAGTCATTGAAGATGACATTGTTGTTCAAGAGGAGGTGCCTCAGGTTTTGAAAAAGACTGAGAATCCAATATTTAAAACACCAACACTTGAGATTGATGAGGATGCCTTACTCATCAAGCAAATGTTGGAGGATGAAGATGAGGCACAATCAAATGAACAACAAGCATCCTCTGAGAGTAAGAATGTCAAAACCAAAGCCAAGGAGCCAGTAGGAGGTAGACCTAGACTTGAGAAATCTGTAAATTTTGTTTCAGCTGGAAATTATGAGACTAAGAAGAAAGTGACTAATAAGAGACCAAACAGGAATGGCAAATTAGGGATTAACAAAGATAACAACTATGCTTATGTGCCAAATGCCCCTAGGAAAGTTTGTCAAAACTGTTTTAGCTCTAATCATTTGACTCATGCTTGCAAGAAACCATCTGGTAGTGTTGCTAAACCATTCTATGATTGCTCTGTGCCTTTAAGACATAGAGACTCTCCTTTCTGTGATAAACTTGATTGTATGCCATGTAACATGAATGTGATGACTAGTTGTTTTAATTTGAGAAGACAATTCATTGAGGGCTGTATCAATCATAATGTTCACACACACTACACAAGGACAAAGTCTTCAAGTCCTCCTAAAGTTAGGAAGGTACCTCTGTCACCTAAGTCTAAGAACCCTGATTCTAAGACTCCCAACAGTGACAAGAAGACCAACATCAAGAAAACTGATAAGCATGCTGATTTTGATAAAACTGTCACTAAGTCACATGGACCCAAACTCGTTTGGGTACCAAAGGAGAAGTAATACTTTTGTGTTTGCAGGGCAAAGAAAGTAAAAAGAAGGTCATGTGGATTTTGGACAGTGGATGCTCAAATCATATGACTGGTGATATGGCCCTGCTATCACAGTATGAGGAAAAGGCTGGCCCAATGGTTGCTTTTGGAGATGACAGCATTGGCAACACACTGGGATATGGCAAGTTGGAAATTGGAAATGTCATCATTGAGAATGTAGCACTGGTCAAGGGGCTCAAGCATAATCTACTGAGTGTTGGTCAATTCACTGACAGAGGCTTCAAAGTGAACTTTGACAAAGATGAATGTTTGATCACCCACAAGAAGACTGGTGATTTTGCTCTGTCTGGAGTAAGGAAGGGAAGCCTGTTTGTTGCCAATATGGACTCTGCAAGCAAGGACACAATTTGTTGCTTCTACTCAAAAGCATCAAATGAAGACAGTTGGCTGTGGCACAAGAAGCTATCACACCTGAACTTCAAAGCCATTAATTCCCTAGTCAAAAGGGAGTTAGTGAGAGGCATTCCCACACTTGAATTCTGTCAAGAAGGAGTGTGTGAGGCGTGTCAAAAGGGAAAAATGAAAAGATCAAGCCACAAGTCAAAAACAGTGACATCTATAACCAAGCCCCTGCAACTGATTCATATGGATTTGTTTGGGCCTGTCAATATTATGTCACTAGGAAGGAAGAAGTATGCTCTAGTGATGGTTGATGATTTTACAAGGTATACATGGGTAGAATTTCTGGCATCAAAGGATGAGGCTCCACAAGTAATCATTGAGCACATAAAGAAAGTTGACAAAGAAGCAAAGGCCATAAATGCAAGTGTGATTGCATTAAGAAGTGATAATGGGACAGAATTCAGAAATGCCATGCTTGGAGCATTCTGCAAAGAAAATGGTATTTCTCAACAATTCTCAGCTCCAAGGACCCCACAACAAAATGGAGTTGTTGAGAGAAAGAATAGGACTCTGATAGAGGCTGCTAGAACAATGCTACTTGATGCAAAGATGCCTACATGTTTTTGGGCTGAGGCTGTGAGCACTGCATGCTACATCCAAAACAGAACCCTCATCAACAAAAACACTGGAAAGACACCTTACAACTTGATGACTGGAAAGAAGCCTACTCTAAAGTATGTTCATACTTTTGGAAGCAAGTGCTTTGTGCTAAAAGATAATTCAGAATATGTTGGAAAGTTTGATGCAAAGGCATTTGAAGGAATCTTTCTTGGCTATTCTATGGAAAGAATTGCATACAAAGTTTATGTCATTTGTCAAAAGAAAGTAATGGAGAGCACAGATGTAACATTTGATGACAGCAAACTACCTGGATTAGAAGAAGCCAATGATGAAGATAAAGATCCCTTGAAGTTTGACAATCTAGATGATTCTGATGAGGAGATTGAAAGTGAATCTGAACTCATAATCCAACAAACTCAAGTGAATGAAGAACCTGTGTCAACCAACAATGAAGAAACAAGCATCCAAGATACACCTGTGAGGAGTGACAACTTCACAGGGGGAGGAAATGTAGATGATCATGATCTAAATGATGAAGCAACATCAAGGATGAGAAATCAATTTGAACATACAAGGAAATGGGATAGATCACACACTGCAGATCAGATAATTGGAAATCCAAATGCAGGAGTAAGGACAAGGAGAGCAACTATAAATGAATGTCTCTATGGCTGCTTTCTATCCCAAGTCGAGCCTAAGAAACTTGATGATGCATTGTTGGATCCTGACTGGATAATTGCTATGCAAGAGGAGCTAAATCAATTTGAAAGGAGCAAAGTATGGGAACTAGTGCCTGCACCAAAGGATAGAACCGTTGTTGGAACTAAATGGGTTCTAAGGAATAAGATGGATGAAAATGGCGTAGTCATAAGGAACAAAGCAAGGTTGGTTGCAAAAGGATACTCTCAACAGGAAGGTATTGACTATGATGAGACCTTTGCCCCTGTTGCTAGACTAGAAGCCATCAGAATTTTCTTGGCATTTGCTGCACATTCCAATTTCAAGGTCTATCAAATGGATGTCAAGAGTGCATTCCTGAATGGGGAGTTGGAAGAAGAAGTATATGTGCAACAACCACCTGGCTTTGAGGATCCACAGTTTCCCCACTTTGTCTACAGATTACTTAAAGCATTGTATGGACTCAAGCAAGCTCCTAGGGCATGGTATGACACACTATCACAATTTCTACTGGAGAATCAATTCACTAGAGGCACACTGGACAAGACACTGTTCTACAAGAAACATGATGATGATATTATCCTAGTTCAAATCTATGTGGATGATATCATATTTGGCTCTACAAATGAGAAGCTGTGTGAAAAATTCTCTAAGCTCATGCAAAGCAGATATGAGATGAGTATGATGGGAGAATTAACATTCTTTCTTGGACTGCAAGTTAGTCAAAGGAAGGATGGCATTTTTATAAGCCAAACCAAATACATTAAAGATTTACTGAAGAAATTTGATTTGGAAGAATGTTCACCTGCAAAGACACCCATGGCCACTGCCACCAAGTTAGATGATGACGCTAAGGGCAAAAAGGTAGATATCTCAATCTACAGAGGCATGGTTGGTTCTCTACTCTACCTCACTGCTAGTAGGCCAGATATCATGTTTGCTACATGCTTATGTGCAAGGTTTCAATCAAACCCAAAGGAATCACACATGATAGCAATAAAAAGGATCTTCAAATATCTGAAAGGCACACCAAACTTGGGGTTATGGTATCCTAAGGACACAGGGTTCAATCTGGTTGGTTATTCTGATGCTGATTATGCTGGATGCAGAGTGGATAGGAAAAGCACATCAGGTAGCTGCCAGTTTCTTGGACAAAGGTTAGTCTCTTGGTACAGCAAGAAACAACAATCTGTGTCAACTTCCACAGCTGAAGCTGAATACATAGCTGCTGGAAGTTGCTGTGCTCAAGTGCTTTGGATTAGAAACCAACTTAGAGATTATGGACTTGTGTTGGAAAGAATTCCTATCATGTGTGACAACACAAGTGCAATCTCTATAGTTGCCAATCCTGTCAATCATTCTAGGACAAAGCACATTGACAACAGATATCATTTCATTAGAGAACATGCAACTAATGGAACCATTGAGTTGCATTATGTCTCTACAGAAAAACAACTAGCTGACATATTCACTAAGCCATTAGATGAAGCCACCTTCACTAGGCTGGTCAGTGAGATTGGAATGCTGAATTCTTCGAATTCTGGCTAAGTGAATATATCAACTAGATTGTTGCAGCAGTAAATACTTACTTTATCAAATGCCTAATATTTCTGAAGTAAGTATTGGCTGGAGTATGATGTATAAATATTCCAATGCTGCACATGTTGAAAATCATACATATGTAGCTTGAAATTTCTGTAAAAATTTTGAGTAAACCACTATTTAATTTGGTAGAATATTCGTCAATGAATATTTCTAGTAAATTTTAAATGATAGTGGAAATTGAATTTTATGAGTGAAAAGTACAGTTCGATAAGTCAGACTTCTCGAATGGTTCATTGTTATGTCTTGGCTCGAGTTCTCGAATAGGCCTATCTAGAACCCTCTTGAGTTCTCGAATAGTGTCTTTTAGAGAAATCGAATAGCACACTTTGAGTTCTCGAATAGAGTATTTTAGTTCTCTAATGATAGAATTCTCGAATACTGCATTTGAGTTATCGAATCATTTGAAAAGGCTGATTTTTCGCTGACACTTAATCGCTTTTTGGATTTATATTCAAACCTTCATTTCACTCATAAAAATATATTCTTAACTTTGAATTATTTTCTGAGTTAAATCACTGCCAGCTGTGAGTTAAAAACTGCCTGAGATATCGAATAAGCCTTTCTTGACTTCTCGAATAGTTGTTTCATACTTCTCGAATGACTTGTCGCTACAGAACACTTATCTATCGACAACTCAAGACATTCATATATATATATATACAACTTCACAACTATTCAATTCATTTCATTCGATTTCTCAAGCACCTCAACTCCTGAAACCTCTGAAAAACCCTAACTGCGAATTTCTTCTTCAATCCTAATTCTCTTTTCTTCTCTACCCAAATGGCAAACACTCAACTCCCCATACCATCCCAAACTAATTTCATCGCAATCTCCAGTGATGTGGAAGCACCGAATGCCAATTTCAAGTGCTTTGTTCGGTGGTTATCTGAATCATACATCAAGAGTGCGCTCTCAGCCAACCCAACTCTGTACATAGATCTATTGGAACAATTCTGGAGGACTGCTACTGTGGAGGTCATCGCTCTTGAGAATGCTATCACCTCTTATATTGTTCACTGCAAGATTCGAGGAGAGGATATCACTATCACCACTGCAGACATGAATCAAGCCTTGGATACGCAGCAAGAGACGTATGATGCTCTGGCCTCCAATGATGAGTTGGAAGAATTCTTTGACTTCATCAACTACTCTGATACTATCAAGCTGGGAAAGTTGAATAGGAAGTTCTTGAGGAAAGAATGGAGCTTTGTATTTGCTACACTCCATCAAGTATTCACTGCACGGAAATCAAGCTTTGATCAGATTAGTACACCCGTGCAGCAGCTTGCCTATGCCTTGGCTCATGGGAGAAAGATAGATGTTGGACTTCTCATCCTACAGGAACTCTATGGGAGACTTGGTCAGACCACAGCCAAGAGAGGTAATGAAATTTTCTTTCCTCGCTTTATTCAATCAGTGCTTAACTTTAAAAATGCTTCTTTGATTGAAATGCCTGGAGTAGATAAGAGTAAAATAGGCTATCCTAAGTCCATGACCAAACTCATTTTTGGTAATTTGGAGACTAGGAATGATGTGGATGTAAGACTTAACATAACTCCCCACATGGAGGGTTTGTTTAGGTCTTACCCCCACAACATGCCAATATTTGATTCAAAATCACAGTTAGCACAGCCTAAGCAAGGAGAACAAAGTGCTAACCCAAGGCCTGCTAACCAACCCCCTCAGCCAAACACTCTATCCAGCAAAGAGCCAACTGCATCATCCTCTCAAAAGGGTGATGTTAGTAAAAAGAAGAGAAAACAGGCTGCTTCTGAACCTTTAGAAATCTTAACTGAATCAGCCTTGGCTGTAGAACTAGGGTTAGAAAGTGAGAAACCTGAGTCACCTATCATAAGCCTAAAGAAGAAGAAGAAGTCTAAAACCACCTCTTCAGTCACTCAAATGGCTGAAGTTGTAAAATCAGGGGCACACAGCTCACTAGATGTATCCTCTCAACAGGATGCATCTATAGAATCAAGCATCCTCCCCAATGCACTTATCTGTAAAGAGTCAGCACAAGGGAGTGATAAGGCTGGCACAACACTGAGTGGAGAGCACATCATAACTGAAACTCCCTCTATTTCTCAGGGGGAGTTGCCAAAATCTTGTCTACAACACACTTCTCTTTCAGAATCTACCACTCATATTTCTTTGAAGCCTGCAACTCAAGCAATTGAGGAGCAAGGCATTGATCATCAAGAATTCTTTTCCTTTGATGAGCCAATGAATTCAAGTGACTTGGTGCATGACACCTTGCTCACCACCCAGGTACCACATTTGGATGGTCAGGGAATGCATGCTGGGGCATATCCTAATGACACCATCACAAACACAGAGGATTCACTAGTTCTTACTAGAGACTCTGTGCCTGTGTCAACTACTGTTGTAACTCATCCCACTTCTGTGGAGACAGCAGTAGTAGAGTCTGTTCATCCGGTTGCAGAAGTTGCATCTGTAACTGAGGAGCCTAGCAAGCCTAGCTCTAGCTCTAACTTTTTGTCTCAATGGCTGAAGCCTGTGCAACATGACAGTGCTTCAGGATCAGGGTCTGTTCCACCACAATTGACGGTTGAAGCACTTCAAAGCTTAGTTGTGGATCAGATCCCTGAGTTCACAAAAATTGCTCAGCACCTTCTCACTGCAAACATGCCCAATCCAGACTATGAAGCTATTCTCCTATGTCACAAAGAGGATGTAGAGCTACAGAAGGAGAAGATCATAGATGAAACTGAGAGAGATGGGAATATCGATGCTTGGCTGCAAGGAACCAATTCAATCCCTCTCTCAGAAGGTCTTCAGTATCTCAGAGAAGAGTACATCACTTCACTAGGGTCCAATGCCAAATCTCTCAACCCTACTGATGTGTTTGAAGCAGTGAATGACAGCTATAAAGGCATTCTCAAGGCTGCACACTATCTTGGTAAAGGCTTAAAGACAGAAATTAATGAAGTGTGTTCAGCTACAACCAAGGAGGTGCATGAGATCAAGAGGACTTTTGATGCTAAATTCCCTCAATTGGAGACTGTTCTCAAGGACATTCGAACCTGCAATGCTACTTGCACCAGGATGGACAATGGTTTGGCTATTCTCAAGGATGCTGTCACAGGTCTGGGGCACAAATTTCAATCCTTATCAGATCAGACAACTGATGCCAATGCCATGCTCAGGACCCTCTTTGCAAATCAATATGGAGACAAGCTGGTCACTGAGGTTCCTGTGCATGAGATGTCAAGGTTCGAAGTGCAGAGACTGAAGGATCAATCCCTATCTGGTTTTAAGGCCAATGAACTCTTCATTAAAGTGGATACTCTTGAAAAGGAGGTAGTCTCTCTCCACAAGTCCAATGCTCATCTTACAGACACTGTGACAACTCTGACTGAGCAGTTGAACACTCAAGCCACCACCACAGCTGATGTTCTTCTGCATCAACAATCAATGTTGTCTGCAATGATGAAGCACATGGGTCTCCCTCTACCTGATGAATCTTCAACTCCAAAGGTGCCTCCTACAGTCCCTGTGTCTGTCAACAAGCCTAAGGGGGAGAAGAGGATATCAAAGAACTCAAATCCAAAGGGGGAGAGACCACTAGAAAAGGGCATCAAGATCACTGAGGGTGGCCATCAGAGAACTTTGAAATCTACTACTCATGTGCCTGGAAAAGGAAAGGACAAAGTTGATGAGCCTCCCACTTCTCTGCCAGTTGTCACTCTACCAACTGTGCACATCACTACTCCTGATGGTCAAAGGCAGTCTATCACAACCACAGTGGTTGCGGGGAGTATGCCATCTGACAAGCCTCGAATCTCAATATCTAAGAGTGCCAAGCCAGTAGAAGTGAAGGTGGTCACTGAGGCCAAGCTACAAGAAATTGCAAACTCAAATGTCTATCATGATGATGCATTCTTGGAGTTTCTGAAAGTCTCTAGAGAACAGGCTGGTGATGCTCTGCTATATCATGAGAGTTTGAAGAGTCAGATTGACTGTCTCACTGTAGTACCAAGGAGGCTTAATGATCTATGGCTCAAGGAGATATTGATGGTAGGAAAGAACAAGATATGGCACTTAACCATCAATACTCTACAGAGTCTAAAGCACTCAGAAGTGAATGTGCTCCTTGGACTAATTGAGAAGGGAAATGAGAACAACAAGAGTCTTCATGATGACTTGAGGAATGGTCAACCTTCAAGGCTACCTGAAGTTTTCACAGATCCTAGAACTATTATCTACCAGGCTGGAACAAGAATTGAAGATATCAAGCAGCTGGTCATTCCTAAGCATCTAACTCCTCAAAATAAAAATCTCATCATAGCCATCATTGAGAAACTGATCAAGAAGAAGGGATCAAGAATAGCAGAAGAATTAGAAGCTATATCTTATCTCAGGTCATATATTGCAACTGGCATTGTATCTGAGACTGCTAAGTTCAACCCAAGCAAAGATCAAGACAAGGATGAAGATAAAGGTGACGGAAGGGGAAGACATCACAGGAGTAATAAGGGTGATGAAGACAAGAAGAAGAAGAAGGATGATGAGAAGAGGAAGAATGATGATGATCAAGGTAAAGGCTCTGAGAGGAAAAGTGGAAGACAGCAAGCCTCAGGCATTGCTGACAGTAACCTCACCACAACGCAAGACTCTAAGTCTAGGGTGAATGCTGCCAGTAGTGACCTTTCAAAATTTGCATCTATGGCTTCTGCAACTGTCTTGCCACCTCAAGAAGAGAAGAAGATTCAAGTCAAGAAACCATCTGTATGTTTCAAAAAGCAAACTGCTAATGGAATACTACAATGGTCTACAAACAAAGGTCACATACTGCTGCCAAGTAATCATGTAAAAAGAATCAAGTTCAAGCAAGCTGCAAGGAAATCAAAGCCAACCATATCAAAAACCCTGACAATCTATCCAGGCCTAAAACTCCAACCACTAGATGAAGATTATGATGTAGACCAACTGCAATTTTTGCAAGCTCAAAGAATCTATCATGTTGCCATTGTTGATAATTGCCTTGAGATCAAATATTCTGATGGAAGGGAGGAGAAATTCAAACAAGGAGGATGTCAACACTGGGGCAAGCTATATGACATAGAGAGAATCATTGCACTGTTGAGCTCAGAAGATAAAGTGGAGAGAGTATGGAAGCTGGAGCTAATTGATTTTGTGAAAATGAAGAGAGATCATGAAGAAAAAGTCAGAAAAGGGTGTTTTGAGAAATGGCTGGCAAGAGAGAGAGAAATTGAGAGACTGGAAAGTGAAGCAGAAAAGCTGAGGAAAAAGGGTTTGTGTAGAGTTCAGTTCAACCCCTACATGGTAAAGTATAGGAGGAGAAATGGAAATCAAGTCAACATCAGAATGAATCTACTCAACCACTATCCTGCAAATATTCTGGAACCAGTACTTGAAGATTTCAAAGACTCAATTTTGCTTGAAGAATTGGATGCTATGGCAGAAATAATAAAAGCTATGGATGAGAATACAAGGAAGGAGAAAGAAAGAAGAGAGAAAGAATATGATGAATTTCAAGCCAAAGCTATGGAAAGGGAATCAAAAGACAATGGCTAGTTCTTCATCATAGGCTGTAAGATTACTCACTCTGTAGTTCTATCCAAATTGCTAATGGAAATTCATACCTGTACTGTCAAGTTTTATCTTTATGTATGTTAGGCTTGTTATCAGACATGAAATTGTGACTAAGGGTCTTACTCACAATTTGGGGGAGATTGTTAGTCACAGAGGCATGCCTGAATACATCTAATAACAAGCCCAAGTGGTTCGTAATGCTATGCATTACCTACATGACCTCTTAACTGAGGGAACCTCTAGTTGTAGAGTTTCTACTTGTTTGTACTATGTAATTGGCATCAAATTCTATCTGTGTAACTGTACCTACTAAGTCAAGAATAAAGCTTGAAAGAAGTTCTAAGGTTCATGCCTCAAGCAAGGAAATGAAGACTGTCAAATAATCACAGTTGGGATTTGAAGAATTGAAGAAGTGAAGAAATTGCCTAAGTACTAATTCGAGAAGTACATTTGTTTATTCGAGAAGTCTAGCATTCGAGAAGTCTGGAGTTCGATATCTCAGAAGACACTATTCGATATCTCTCGATATCTCATTCGATATCTCAGGGATTCGATATGTCCATTACACGGTTCGAGAACTCAAGGAGTCAACAGTTCGAGTTCTCAAAGGGTCAACAAGTCAATGCTACATTCGATATCTCAAAGACTCAATATGCTGTTCGATATCTCAGGGATTCGATATGTCAAAATGCTCTATTCGATATCTCAAGGAGTCCCAGAGAAAAGAGCTATTCGAGAAGTGATTCGATATGTCAAGATAACAATATTCGAGAACTCAGAGTTCGCGATCAAGTCAACTCCAGTTCTCGAATCACTCACTTAGTCACTTCTCGAATACATTCTTGAGGACAAAATACTGAAGAATTGTACAAGTCAGAAACCTGCAACAAGCCAGGATACTTTATTTGACTCTGTCCTATAAAGCATGCTGGAAAGCCTACAAAGAAGCTTGGAGAGATAAGACAAGGGACAAGGAGCTGAAGAAGTGGATCTAAACAGGCTTTTCAAAGTCAAATCTGTAGCCGTTTGGACTCTTACTAAAATGAGATAGACAGACTGGAAAGTGTTTTTGTTTTTACCTACCTCATTTGTAGTAAGTGGGTGTATCCATGTCTATAAGGATACAGCCTCACTTCCTTAGCTGTTAAGGTGTTGAAGTTTCTCAAATACCCAGAAAATATCTCTCTGAGAAAAACGAAGCTGAGAATACTATCATTTGTATTCACAGATTGTAGCAAAATCTTAATCTAATAAGATATTAGATTAAAGTGATATTGTGTTGTGTTTGTCTTTAATTATCCGCATCTTCATATCTCACACACTCATCACTTATCTTGCTGCAAAGATTCAAGAACGAAGAAAAGTTCAAGAATCCATTCACCCCCCCCCTCTGTATTCTTTTACTGTATTCAATACTCAACAGATGCCAGTTGTAAGGTGGCTGGTGAGGATGGAAATTGTAAGGTGGATGGTGAGGATGAAGATTGTAAGGTGGATGGTGAGGATGAAGATTGTAAGTTTGTTGTTGAAAAGAAGATAGGTGAGGAAGTTAAAGTGAATGCATCCGGTAGTTCTGATTGCATATTGCAAATTGGCTGTTGGATCGCCGAGCAACATTGTAGCTTATGCAGAGATTCATGAAGTACTCGTTCTTGAAGGACGTGATCAGACAATCCATGGTGTAAGACTTAGAGAAGAGAATGCAAGAGTTTCAATCACTCGAGTCAGTCAGTGCGGTGCTAAGATTCCCTTCCCTATCGGTGTTGACATTGTGACTGTGGAACAAGCCATAGGAACTTTTATTGCATGGCCGAGAAACCTTGTAGTAATAGGAAATAATAGCACTTCCGATGGTTTCTCATGTCCAAATGTTAGATCGTTTTTCTATTAGTGTGCTTAATATATCTAGCATGTTTTTATTTATTCTATTTCTTCTTACTATTTTCATGTGCATCTTTTCAGAAAAAGAAGAAAGGTCATTCCAAGAAAATGAAAAAGACGTATAAAGTAGTTGAAGATGTTCTAGCAGAGCTTTTTGTTGAGATGGATGCATATTATCCATCTGCATTGAAGCGTTTGTGGACATGGGCAAAAGGATGCCTTGGTTGATGAACGGACAATGTCTTTTCAGCTAAGCAAAGAAGCCTTTTGCTCTACACAGAGGCAAGTCATTTTCTTATCAGATGTACATGCACTGTGCTATGGAGGTGAAATGGCAGGGTCTCTCATTTGCCTTTTTATTAATTAAGTTTCTCTGTAATTTCTTTTATTTTCGTAGATAGTCCCGTAATATAACTGGGAATTTGTACTCACTACTATTTAATTTTATATGTAGCCTCTTAAATGAATATGTGAAAAAGCATAAGATGACAAACATGATAAGCTTCGTAGATCCTAGCACGATTGGTGCCATTGGATGTGGTAATGCTGGGTAGAGGTCGCGTGTACTTTGGTTCATGTTTGCGTAGGAACCACTGGACTTTGACTGTTGTAAATTCTAAGGCAGAGATTGTCTACTACATGGACGCTCTAAAACGTCGAATTGCAAATGAGGAATGGGTGGATGTTGTCGACAAGTAAGTTCAACTTCTAAAGTTTGTGTATTGATTCCTGAACCTTAATAGACCATATCTTTCTGTGCTTTGATTTTTGTTGATAAATATTATTTTTGTTACAGTGCCATTAAAATGTACAAGGAGGATCTGAACAAGGTTACAAAGAAGAAAATATTATGGGAGAACATGGCCGTTGTTGTGGAACGGAATATAGGGTGTATTTACTGCGTATTTAATGCTAAGGTTTATGAGAGCTTCAAGCTTTAATGGCTGATCAAGTGTTTCGTGACTTAACTCGGGTCCTCACAAGATGCCTACGTATCTTGCAAATATCAAGAATCAAGCCAAAAAACGTAGTTCTGAATGTGAAGGAGCAGGTCCTTATATAGGCCTTGGGGGCCTCGAAAGTAGGGTTTGGTATCTTGGTGGACAAGATACCTATTTTAGGTAGAATTCTGGATCCTTCCGGGTAGAATGTGGATAAGCATTACAGCTGTATTCCTTGGAGACCACTCCCGGGATGATTTGGTTTCCTTTAGGACTCGATAACCGAATCTCATATTGGCTGATTTATCTAATTACGAATTATTATCATAATTAGGGTTTTTGGGCCTTATAACTGGGCCTTGTCTTTGGACCAACCTAGGTTTATTTAATGTATCATTAAAGGTGTCTTTAGGGCTTTATTTTCATCCCATATCATTTGCCCCCCAACTTCTAGGAAAACTGATCAGGTTTTCATTGAAGTTATAATTGTTAAATATAATTGATGTGTTTTGATCAGTGTTTAAGTGTTACAGGGAGTTATCAGAGTTTAGCTGGAAGTAGTCAGAGTTTGCGTAAACTCTGACAGTTGGAATCTCGACAGACACTACGCCATAAAAGGCCTACAGCAACACCAAAAAAATGTTGCCGTAGGTCCGAAATATGTTGCTGTAGGCCCAAAAAACCCCAAAGGCAACATTTTGCTGGTGTTGCTATTTTTGCCGTTGCCTTTGGAGTCAAAGGCAACATTCTACTCTTCTAAGGCAACATCAGTTTTCTGTTGGCGTAGACTAGCTATGGCAACAATATATCAGTTTTTACCAACATTATATTATGTTGCCTTTGGCTTAAATATTTTGCAAAAAAGTGGGGCCCACCAGTGGGGCCAACTGTGGGGACCATGTGGGGCCTACTATGGGGCCCACTGCGGGGACTACCCACTGTAGGGACCATTGTGGGGCCCACTTTTATGGCAACACAAATTTTAGCTGCAGCAACATTTTCCTAGCAACATTTGTTAACATTATTTTCACTTTTTGCCAACATTTTATAGCCTCAATGGCAACACTTTTCTATTTTAACAAAAAATAGGTAATTTGAAAATATTCATTCCCATAACCAAATGAACACAACAGACATTCATTACCATCATAATAATCCATACAGATTCAATATTACAGTCAACCAACAACAACATTCAGAGCAAAAGGCATAAGTGCCACCAATCATAAAACTACAAGCTTAATTACTAAGTACGGAAGTCTAACATAATAGCAAAAGACGTAAAACATAACATATGGTACTAAGAGCTGGTGCCACCAGTCATTGGAGTACCACCTTCATTGTTACTCTAGATAGTCGCACAAAGCTCCCATGATCTTCATTGTCGCTTCACGTACATTTACCTGAAATTTATAGCAAAATAAGTTTGTAAGTGAAAGTGAAGCTGCACTATAAAAATTACAGATACACACTTTAATTTGCAAAACTAAATACGATGATTCTGTAATGGAATACTCAACAAATTCTTGTATATGAGATTTAGTAACAAATCAAAATACACATAAAACAATATTGTTAAAAAGATTGAACCCCAATGGATCTAAGATTATTCACAGTTCATAGCAGAATCCTTCACATATAATATTAACAAATGAAAGTACAAATAGTGAGATTAAACAGAAAATAATTTTAATACCTGATATACTGAACTTCATCCAGAAAGAAGCTATCAAGGGTTACATGTTTACTTTTTAGTGTACACAGACATGAAGTGGAAGCATGCATTAAGTGGACATAGTAGAATATAAGGTTTTTCCAAGGAAGGGAATAATCCTACTTCATAGTTCACAATAAATATACCCTGCACTACAAAAGATAAGATTAAAAATTTTCACTTCGTAAAAATTAAGGTTAGAAGTGGGAAAAAGCTGTTGTAAGTGACCTGCTTTTATACAGCTAATTGCGTAATAATAAATATTATAAATTGGATCAAGGGAATAAGACTTTTATAAAAAACAAATAATAATAGGTAACAAAAATCATGAGAAGCTTAACTTACAAAACTGAGACAGAAAGCTCCAAACAAAACCGTTAAAGGCATAATGCAGTATAGATATAGCAGGTAGCATCTAACAAATTCTGTTTCACCAATTGACATATGGAAGCTGCTCTATACATCATATAGCATAAGATAACAGGAAGTAAAAATATGTATTGTCCCATAATCATAATATGCATTGTCTCCAGATCAACTACTGGCATTGCACGCAAAGCCTGCAAACAAGAAGTAAAAATATGCATCTACTTTGATTAGTAGGTGAACCATCTGCATAATCACATGTTACTAAATGCTGCTCTTGCAACAAATATAGGAATTTAATGTACATGTCAAAGGACATCTTTACCTCCTTGATAAACAAATTCAGGGGAAGCCTTGACCTGGTCAACAGGTAGTGGAGACTGGTACATGTGATAAATTAATAACAATTAAAAGCAAGTAAACTAGTAAAGGAAAAGCAACAAGATTGAGAAGCCCTAATTGAAATAACAGAGTTGCATGGCTTACAGTGATTTCCGTTAAACTGCAAATTCACCAAAACATATTTAGTTTAAAGTTCCAGACGAATAACAACTTTTCCTCGTGACCCTAGCTTGACAGTTGAACAAATTAGCTTCCAACTTAAAAGAGAGATGGAACACGCATACAAGCACAGATAGGTACACAAGCACAAGAATAAATAGGCTATGAGATACTGGTATATTAAAAATTTATAAATGTGCAGGTGTACATATGAATATATGTTGGACACTATTATCAACAAGTTTTGTGCTGCAAAAGGATTTTGTAAACTATCTGATCTGCTATAAACAACTTACTATGATTCTTAATGCCTTCAGTCAACTCCCTGTAATTCATTGTCAAACACACTTTCTCCTGGATAGTTGGAAAATAACCTGAGAGTATACAAAATGAAAATCAACAACTTTAACTAATCAAAAGAAAAATTCTGACATTGTAGATGCTACGGAAAAAACTCTAATCCCTTCCATCTACATTGTTTAAGTTCAAAACTACTTTAGATATTAGAAGGTAATGGCTAAACTGATTGTTTCTGTAATAAGTGAAATAGAACCTGATGGAATACGAGATAATGAGTTGCATCAATAGAATCTCTGCGATATACATCTCCAATAACAAGAAAATGAGTATGTCCCTTCCTTAATAACTCATCCTGAACCTTTCCCCACAAACTCTTTACTTTTTTGGTTTACACGCACATTAAATAGACAAGCTCAAAAACAAGTAACACATCATATCCCAAATTTTATAAATTTATAACAAGAATATAAATCAAATTTTATTTAAAAAGATAATAAAAAAAGAAGCAAAACTAATAACAAAAATATTCAAATTCAAAGTAAGATTAGCAAGTAGTACATACTAACGCATATATACACACATACATACCGCATACACACACACGCTTATAAACTCTTGAGCACAAAAGTCCAGTACTTAAAAACAGAGTAAGCACAAGTAAGCAAAATACTTGTATGGTCGAATAAAACATGAATCGAACCCATAATTCATAAAACTATAAATGTTATATAGGGGAATATAGTAATACCTGAAAAGCCCTAAATCGGAACCCTGATTCACGCGTTAAACCCAATCAGACCGTAAATCGCCTGAAATTTCAAATTAAAGAACAAAGTAAGCAAAAAACATCAATCGAAGAAACAAATCACCTAAATCAAAGAAAAATATCACCCTGAATTGAATTTAAAAATCAAAGACGAAAGAGTGTGAAACTTATAGAGAGAGGATGGGAAAAAGGAGTGGTAAGTGTTTTTTTGAGGTCATTTGTATTTTGTAATCCAAGAAAAATATGACCTAAATCGAACTTGAAATCAAAGAGAAAGAGGAAGGGAGGTTGGGAGAGAGAGAGAGAGTGAAAGAGAGGGAGAGTAGAGAGAATGTGTGAATGTAATTTGTGTGATGTGCAAATGTGATAGTGTTTTGACTTGGTGAAAAATAGAAATAGCGGTCTTTTTGCCGCTCTATTATTTCAGCTTTTTTTAGTACACTTTGGGTCATTGTATTATAGTACTCTTTATTTATTTATGTAATTAAATAAAAATTATAATGCTTTAATGGTAGTTATTCATTGTAAGTTTTTTTTATCAGAAATTATTCATTGTAAGTTTATTAATAATTGAATTAATAAAAATATTATTATTCAATTATTTAGTAGATTCTTAGACGTCATATAATTTTTTTTATCAAAATTAGTTAGTTCGCATGTCAAATAATTATAATTTATTAATTATTATTTAAAAAATAATTTATTTTGTCATTAAATATTCAATTTTTTTAAATAATCTAAAATAATATATTTATATAGTTTTAATCATATACAAAAATATTTTTATTTTAATGACATATTAAAATATATTTAGAAAAAAGTTCATTTTAAAAATTTTGTTTAATATTATTTAATGAATTATAAAAATGAAATTATTCATTTAAAATGTTTTAACATTTTTATTGAAATATTCACTTCTATTAAAATTACACATCTTAAAAAGTTTTAACATGTTTAGTGAAATATTCACTCTCTTATGGAATATTCTAGATTTTTATAAAAATAATTTTATTATTTTTATTAAAAAAGTAATTTCCATGTGAAAAAAGGTTAAAAAATTTATTCATAGTAGAAAATATAAAATTTTGTTCATTGTAAAATCATGGCAACACAATTTCAGACCTACGGCAACATACAAACATTTTTATTCTATGCCAACATATTTTTTCTACCTAAGGCAACATAAAAATGATAATGTTGTATTAGCAAAAAACATGCATGGCAAAGGCAACATATCCAAAGGCAACATAGGCTCTAGATGTGTTCATAGGCCTTTTATGGTGTAGTGAGAGTTTGTTAAACTCTGTCTGAAGGAAGCGCGTCTACTGTTCAACAGTGATTGAAGACTTATTATGGAAGCGAAATCTTTGAAGATTGGATAGCTATCAAAGAGATCGAGTTGACATAGGAGACGTGTGACAATCTGTAATTGATATCATTGTATAGCTGATTATTAGGAATATCAATTAGAGATTGTATCATAGCTGTATGGTATATAAATACAGATAGGTTAACCCTAGAAGGGTATCGATAACGAATTATCTTTATTGTAACCTAGCAGCTCTTTGTGATATTTTACATCACGAAGAGGGTTTGAAATACAAGAAGTTTTTTAAGTGCATAAACGCTTTTACTTATTAATCTCTCATACAAAGTTGATTATTAATTGTGTATTCGGCCTAACAAGTGGTATCAGAGCCAATCTGTTACTTTATTACAGGTTAAGATCCAAACACATCAATAATCATGTCAGAAATTCCTCCACCAACACCTACTGTTTCTGAAAAGGCTCCTACTACTGTGAGTCGTTATGAACCAATCAGGGTTCCTATTCTGAGGCCATTAGAGTATGCTATGTGGAAGGTCAAAATGACTATGTTTCTGGAGGCTACAGATCCAGAATATCTTGACAGAATTTATGAAGGCCCTCACAATCCTACAAAGCTATCTGTTGCAGTTGCTGGTGAAGCAGCAAAAATGGTTCCAAAGGAAAATAAGGACATGACTCCTGAAGATCTATCATCAATTGCTAAGGATGCAAAAGTTAGGCATTTACTGCATAGTGCTTTAGACAATGTTATGTCTAACACAGTCATTAACTGCACCACTGCAAAAGAGATATGGGATGCTCTTGAAGTCAGGTGTCAAGGAACTGCAGCTATTAAGAAGAATAGGAGAAACATACTCACACAAGATTATGAGCATTTTGAGGCTAAACCTGAAGAGACCATGACAGAAACATTTGATAGATTCTGTAAACTGATTAATGATCTGTCATTGGTCAACAAAGAGTATGATCTAGAAGACTCGAATCTCAAGTTTCTTCTTTCTCTACCTGAAAAGTGGGATGTGAAAACAACCACTATTAGAGACAACTATGATCTTGCTGAAACAGAGATTGATGAAATCTATGGACTGCTCAAAACTCATGAGTTGGAAATGGAACAGAGAAACAGGAGATCAAGCAGGAAAGGAAAGTCTGTTGCTCTTAATGTTGAAGAGAAGCCTCAGAAGAAAGAGACAACAAGAAGGAAAATGAAGGGAAAAGCTTTGGTCATACATTCAGAAAGTGAATCACCAAACTCTGATTATGATTCAAATTCTTCTGAATCATCATACTCTGAGGATGATGAAGAAGAAATGAGGAAAATGGCTGTGTTAATGGTGAAGACTTTCAAGAAAATGGGCTTCAAGAATTTCAAGAAAGGAAAAAGGTTTTCTAGGGATTCAAATGAAGACAGGAAAAGCTACAGGAAGTCTGATAAGAGAGATTCTAAAGGAAAGAAGGATAAGTCTGAAATTCAATGCTACAAGTGTAAGGAGATGGGTCACTATGCTCCTGAGTGCAAGAAGGGTAAAACTGGAAAGGTACTCTACACTAAAGGCAGAGATTGGGCAGATACTTCAGATTCTGATGAAGAAGTGAACTATGCTCTCATGGCTACTACTGAATCAGAATCCTCTGAAAATCAGGTACCTCTAACTACCTATGCTTATAATATTGATGACATTGCTCAATTAAGAATTTTTCTTAAGTCATTGCATATAAGTTATAGGGATCAGACTTTAGAAAATGAGAGGATAAAAGCTGAAAATTTTGAACTTAAAGAAAGAAATAAACTTGTTGAAGAGAAACTTGAAAACATGCAACAAGTTCAGAAAGAGAGAGATGATGCTGTTTCTATAGAACAGGATTTGCTTCAGAAATATAAACAACTAGAATCTGAGTTGGAGGAAGCAAATAAGAAAATTAGGACTTGGACTAATTCTGGAAAGGACACTCAACAGATTTTTCAAACAGACACTGTTGGTCTAGGTTATAATGAGGGAGATGAACTTAGATTTCAAAATCAAGTTAAAGTCAGAACTAAATTTGTTCATGGAACCAGTAAATTTTTGTCTGAGAATGAAAAAGAAGCTGTCAAAAGAAAACCAGTAAAAACTAGTGTTAAACAGGTTAATATTGGTTCAATGACAGATAAACAACTCAAACATAAACTGAAGGAGTTAAAATCTGTTGAGAAAAAGAAAGTGTCAAACAAGAACAGAAATGGAAAAGTAGGCATCACTTCAGGAAATAAACCAATGCTTGCTAGTTATGCTCCAAGAAAGACATGTCATAACTGTGGTAGTACTAAGCATCTTGCAAATTTTTGCAAGAAAAATAAAAATATAAATTCTTTACCTACAAAGTCTGAGGTAAAGAAGGATTTTGCTAGAACTAAGCCACAGACTCTATGCACACACTGTGGAAGCACTTGGCACTCCATCTATACTTGCAGAGAATATCATGCTATCTATCATAATTACTATGAACTGAAACCCAATCTGAAATGGGTTAAAGTTGATACTGCAAGTGTAAACACTGATAATGTTAGCTCAAACTCTGATAATGTTAATTCCGCTGCAAAAGCTAACAAAGTTAAGAATGCCAAAGGATCCAAGCAAGTCTGGATCCTTAAAACTAATCCTCAGTAATTGTTTGTGATTGCAGGGTAACAGGGAGGCAACCCTAGTCGTGGACAGTGGATGTTCAGGACACATGACTGGAAATAAAGCCCTGCTATCAGAATATGAGGAGAAGGCTGGCCCAAAAGTTTCCTATGGTGATGGCAATATAGGAAGAACATTGGGATATGGCAATATCAATCTTGGAAATGTCATCATCAACAATGTAGCTCATGTCCCAGGACTCAAGCATGACTTGCTATCTGTGAGTCAAATCTGTGACAAGGGATATCATGTAGATTTCCAACCTGAATATTGTGAAGTTATCAGCAAATCTACAGGAAAGGTTGTTCTAGTTGGTCACAGGCAAAACAACATTTATGAAATCCAACTTTTGATAGACTCTGTTGGAAAAGCTGTTTGCCTGTCTACAAGAATGTCTAGTGAAGAGAGTTGGAAGTGGCACAAGAAACTCTCACATTTTAACTTGAACAACATCAATGAATTGATCAGAAAGGATCTTGTAAGAGGACTCCCAAAGACCCTGTTAAATGTTGATGGCCTATGTGACTCATGTCAGAAGGCTAAACAAAGGAAGTCATCTTTCAAGAGCAAGATAGAATTTTCTATCACTGATCCCTATCATCTTCTGCATGTTGATCTCTTTGGTCCAGTAAATGTTATGTCTATTGCAAGGAAGAAATATGCTTTAGTCATTGTTGATGAATACACTAGATTCACTTGGGTGTATTTTCTAGCAAAGAAGGATGAAACTGCATCGACTCTGATGGAGCATGTGAAGCTTCTGGACAAAGGATCAAGCAACAAAGTCAGAATCATCAAAAGTGATAATGGAACTGAGTTCAGAAATGCAACAATGGAAGAATTCTGCAAGGACAATGGAGTGAAACAAGAATTTTCAGCACCTGGTACACCACAACAAAATGGTGTAGTTGAAAGGAAAAATAGAACCTTAATTGAAGCTGCCAGAACTATGCTTGATGAAGCAAAATTGCCAACTTATTTCTGGGCAGAAGCTGTTCAAACTGCTTGTTTTACTCAAAATGCAACACTGATCAATAAGCATGGAAAGACACCATATGAGATGGTGAAGAAAAAGAAGCCTAACCTGAAATACTTTCATATTTTCGGGTGCAAATGTTTTGTTTTGAAGACTCATCCAGAACAGTTGACCAAGTTTGAGCTAAAGGCAGATGAAGGAATTTTTGTTGGCTATCCACTGTCAACAAAGGCATTCAGAGTTTACAATCTGAGAACTAAAGTGATCATGGAATCTATACATGTTTCTTTTGATGATAAGAAGATAACTGGACTTGAAGACAAAGATGAATATGATCAACTGAACTTTGAAAATGAAGTTTTAAACTCTGATGAAGGAAACTCTGATGAAACAATTCTGATAGACTCTGTTGAAACAAACTCTGAACATCTACTGGTAAATTCTGAAGAAACTTCTCAGTCACAACAAAGGGGAGAACCAGTTGAGGGGGAGCATGATCAAGATGAAGACTCAAACACTGATACTAAGTGAACTGAAAAATCTGGATCAAACTCTGATGCTTCAAACTCTGAAAATTCAAATTCTGACTCTGGGTAGTCAAGTTCAGGGGGAGTCTCAGAAAATGAAGATAGATCACAACAAAATCAGGAGAGCATGGATCAAGGGGGAGGATCACATGCTGATAGAAGTCATTTGCCTTCTGCTAGGAAATGGACTAAATCACATACACCTGATTTGATAATTGGTGATCCAGATGCAAAAGTAAAGACAAGAAGTGCTACTGCAAGAGAATGTCTGTTTCATGCATTCTTGTCTAAAAATGAACCAAAGAAACTGGAAGAAGCTCTTCAAGATGCAGACTGGATAACAGCAATGCAGGAAGAGTTAAATGAATTTGAAAGGAATGAAGTTTGGACCCTTGTACCAAGGCAAAAGAACAGATCTATTGTTGGTACTAAATGGGTTTTCCGAAACAAGACTGACAGTGAAGGTGTTATCACAAGAAACAAGGCTAGACTGGTAGCAAAAGGCTATTCACAGCAGGAAGGAATAGACTATGATGAAACATTTGCTCCAGTAGCAAGATTGGAGGCAATCAGGATTTTTCTAGCATATGCCTCTCACAAGAAATTCAATGTGTTCCAGATGGATGTGAAAAGTGCTTTTCTGAATGGAAAGCTTGAAGAAGAAGTGTTTGTTGAACAACCACCAGGATTTGTGGACCCCAAATATCCAGATTATGTCTACAGGCTAGATAAGGCACTATATGGACTTAAGCAGGCACCAAGAGCATGGTATGAGACACTTGCTCAGTTTCTTCTAGAAAGTGGATTCAACAGAGGAACAATTGACAAAACTCTGTTTTATTTCAATCAAGGAAGTGACCTCCTTTTAGTTCAAATTTATGTTGATGACATCATCTTTGGGTCTACTAATGATAAACTCTGTAAGAAGTTTGCCAAGCTCATGCAGTCCAGATATCAAATGAGCATGATGGGAGAGCTTAGTTACTTTCTAGGCCTACAGGTGAAACAAACAGAAGATGGAATTTTCATTAATCAAGAAAAATACACCAGAAATCTTCTCAAGAAATTTGGTATGCTTGACTGTTCATCCGCATCAACTCCCATGGCAACAGCAACTAAATTGGACAAAGACACAGGAGTTTCAGTGGATATGACAAACTACAGGGGCATGATAGGATCTCTTCTATACTTGACAGCTAGTAGGCCTGACATCATGTATGCAACCTGTCTTTGTGCAAGGTTTCAGGCAGATCCTAGAGAGCCACATCTGACAGCTGTGAAAAGAATCTTCAAGTATCTCAAGGGCACCATATCATTAGGTCTGTGGTACCCCAGAGAATCAGATTTTAAGCTACTTGGGTATTCGGATGCAGACTTTGCAGGCTGCAAGGTAGACAGAAAGAGCATTAGTGGAAGTTGTCAATTTCTTGGTGACAGACTTGTTTCCTGGTACAACAAGAAACAGAAATTAATCTCCACATCTACAGCTGAAGCAGAGTATATTGCAGCTGGTAGCTGTTGTGCACAGATCTTATGGATGAAGAATCAATTGCTGGATTATGGATTGAGGTACAGTAATATCCCTATTTACTGTGATAATCAAAGTGCTATTGCTATGACAGGTAATCCAGTACAGAATTCAATGACCAAGCACATCAGCATAAGGTACCACTTCATCAAAGAACATGTGGAAGAAGGAAATATTGAACTACATTTTGTATCTACAGAACAACAGCTTGCAGATATCTTCACTAAACCATTGAGTGAACCTACATTTACAAGACTGGTCAATGAACTAGGATGGTCTCTGGTTCTGACTGGAAATGTTGGTTAGATTCAAACTTTACTTATGTGATGTATTAATCATATTTCCTGATTGGTTAAATGCTAAGTGAACTCTGTTGATTAAACTCTGTTATGCATACTCTGTTAAACTCTGTCAGTATGTCTGTATGTCATACACTGTTAATAAGTTTGATAAACTCTGTGAACTCTGAGTTGATTTTTGTCTGAATGAAAACACCAATGAAGAAATATGTATGAAGCATGATTCTCAGCAATTAATCATGAATCTTTCTGAGTTATTGTGATCTAATTTTAGATTGTGCAGAAAGTTAACACAGCATGATACTGGCTCATATTTATAGCATCTCTTAGTTTATTTTGTCCTAAACTCTGAGTCTATAAATACTGTGTGCATTACCTTTCATGAAAAACTACTGATGTTGATGAACTCTAAACTCTGTTAGTTATACTCTGATAAAATAAAATGCTTACTGCAATACCCCAAAGAAAATGTATATAGGTTGTTATACTCCTTTGAGATTATGTTGGATACTAGGATGACCCAGGAACCTATTGGTATATAATATGTGCTAAAATTCTCTGATTTTTGGTGACTAGTTAAATACTAGGATGACCCAGGAACTTATCAAAATGATAAGGGCTAAAATTTTTGAATTTTTGGTGACTGGTTCCAACCTCTGATTACTGGAATAAAAAAAAATTGAAAAAAAAATGATGAAAATAAAAAAAAATGCATATAAAGGGGGTATAAAATAAAAAATTACTGTATAAAGTTCGATTACTTCAGAGTTTAGCTTTCATCATACAGTCAGTGTTTACTATGACAGTTTGTGCATCCAGTGTTTATTGATTTACTTTATGGATTTTATGAAAAATTAGATGCTCTAAAAATTGACTTAGTAAACTCTGCTTCACACACACAAATATTCACAACTGTGCAATTTATGAAAGGGTTTCGGTGATAAAGTTGGAGAATTGACAAACGCTGTTGATTCGTGATTTGTACTCTAAGGTAAATTTTCACTTGGACAATTTGAAAGTCTTGGAGTAAGTAGGGTTTTTGACAACTGTTAATCAGTGGATAGTTGATGAATGTGTTCTTTATATGATTACTTTAATTAGTTTTCATATTCTCTTCTTGATTTATTTTCTTGAAGAACAGTTCATAAAACATAAATAACAGTTGCAGAACACAATGAATATGATTAGAGAAACAAAATTTTCATTAATAATACGAAAGAGATTACAAGCAAATATTACATCTTTTTGTTCTCTCTATCTGCTAATCTATTCAACAGGAAAGTAAAAGGTTCGTCCACACCACTCCATTGTTAGCAAAAATTCCCAGATCCCATCTTTGCCACTTTATTTGGGTGGAAGTTGAAGGGATAAGGTTATTTTTGCTGACATATTCATTAACAATGGTTGGTGGTGTTGGATGAGGATGCCTTCGAGGAGAGCCATGCCAATGTTGCTTGGAGGGCAGCATTGATGTCGATCACCCTTGCAGGTTTCTCTCTCTCGAGCTCTTCCAGACCAGCATCCATTTGCAGCCACAGCGTCTCAAGCTGCCTTTCCCACTCAAACGCTTCAAATTCTTCACGCGTATAGCTGAAGATGTCCCTATTCTCGACAAGATGAAGGTTCTTTTCTTTGATGGTAAGGTTGGCCATTGTTTTTCAAGAGTATTTGGTTTGAAGGGTTTGTGATTTTACAGGGGAGACTGAAAGGTTAAAGATTTAATGAAATAATCTGAGCAAGTCTCTAGGCCTTAAATAGAGATGGGTAAGAACGAAGTTCTTAATCGCTTCGTATTCTGGTTATTAAAGGCAACAGGTAAACGTTTCAAATTCTGGTTTTACTTGGGTCCAGATATTTTTAAAAGAGTATTATTTGATTTTTGTTTAAATCAAATATTTTAATGTTTTAATTTTTTAATATACTCTTCTTAAAAATAGGCGCACGTAACCCACTCGCCCTTTAATGTGTCCCACTTACCTATTATCGTGTCCCACTACACATTAATCTAGGAACTGATTGAGTGTTTGTTACATAAGAGATTGAGTTTTTCATTACTTTAATCACTTTTGTGTCCAAACGATTTTGCCTTATTCTTAAATCTCACAGTTTTCTTATTTTTCTCTTGGGCACTCACGCAAACACCTTTTCTACATACATATCTCTTGGAAATTCTTGCAATTTTCTTAACTCAATGGCATCTAAAGCATTCACTGCTCTTGGTTTACGGTTTGTTCCTAACAACTATGAAGCTCCACTCTATCATCAACGCATTCCAGAATCGTTTCATCTCATGCAGAACTTCTTGAGGGATTCAGAGATTGGACAGGCTTTGATTGGACCTGCTACTCTTTCTGCGTCTCAAATTGCTACATTCTGGCAGAATTCAGTTTATGAGGATGGAGGAGAGAGTGGAACTCCTACAATTATCTTCACTTACGAAGACCAAGATTATGTGATTACTCCACAGACTGTACGAGATACAATGGCGTTTGACACACATACTTCGTATACTCTGGTTAATGAAACTTATCTGAGAGAGATGCTTCGAGAGATAGGTTACATGGAATCTCTTGACAAGATTGGCGGTATAAAGAGGCCAAATCTCAGAAAGGAATGGAACTTCTTCTTTGATTGCATAACAAGGACGTTCTAGAAGAAAGTCACAAACTGGGATGCCATTCCTATAGACAGTCTTCAAATCGGGTATTCTCTGCTCTATGGTACTAATTTTGATTTTGGTCGACATGTTCTGATGAGTTTAGGTGATAAACTATCAGAATCTACTACTGTTTATTATGCTCGTTTTTGTCAAATGCTGTTCAATGCATGTGTACCTGGTCTCGAAATTGATCCTTTTAGAGTCAATAAGCGAATATTCTCTGATATGACTAACAAGGATGTTGGTAAAGCAAATCTCCCTGCTTTTGTCATGCCTCTTGCTCTGCGAAATTTTCTCAATCAACCACAGGAACCACAACAACCTGAACCACAACAAGATCAACAAGAACTACAACAAAATGAACCTGAACAACAACAACAACAATCTCAACCACACCCTGAACCTCAACCAGAATCAAACACTGAATCACCTGCTCAGTCAGCACCTACAAAGCAACCTTCACCCACCTCACACACAAACTCTGATTCATCACAATCTCCACCAGCATCACAGTCTAGAATACAAAGAGTTAAGAAGGCAATTACTAAACGACGTGTAAGTCTAAAGCAGGAAGAAGAGACACAAAGAAAATCAAAATGGAAATCTCCTGAAGCTGTTTACACTAGAAGGGGGAAAAGAATGAAAGCTCGGGCAAACATGCCTAAGTCACCATCTGTTAAAGAGGATTCAGACAATGTACCTCTAGCAAAACGAAGAAAACTGATATTCTCTGATTCTGTGGATGAAGATATTGAAGCTCCAGAGGTTGTTTCACAGCAAACACCTCCTGTTGAGGTTGAGAAAGATGTAATACCTGCAGAGGATGTAATGCCTGCAGAGGAAAAAATGCCTGCAGAAGAGGATGCAAGAGATGGTGTTTCTCCGATAAATGATATTCCTGATTCATTTATGCCATTCTCTGATCCTATCTCTGATATTGGTGTAGCTGATCAACCTACGGCTGTTTTTTCTGAAGCTGTGGCATCTCATACTAAGTTAATATCTGATGCTCACCAAACTGTTGAAGAAGGTGAAGAAATTGATCAGGGAACCAAAGTAACTTCTCAGTCAATGCCTGTTGCTCAGCCTGAGCAACATGGAGAAAATCTTGCCAAGCCTACAGAAGAAATTGCTAAACCTATGGCTGAAGATGAACCAGTTAAAGCTACAAGTGTTGAAGCTGAAGGTGACAGTAGTGCAAACTCTGATGATTCTCTGAGTGCACCAGTACAAACTGACGATAAACATACACCTTTTCCTCAACCTTGTACTTCTCATGCAGTTGAGAGAGAACAATTTGCTAAGAATGCTGCTGAATGGTACAAAGAAGATTGTATTTTTCCACAAGGAAGAGCAGCTAAGTTTGTTAAGCAAAGTGCTGATACAATCTCTAATCCAGAGATTCTTTCTTGCTTGAAAGCAACTATAGTTCAAGTTAAAACTCTGGATAGACGATTTCATGATACTAATTTGGCAATCACTGCTTTGCGAAATGAGGTTGTAGCTAGAGAGATGAAGATGGAAAGAGATTCGAAACTAGTGACTACAAAATTCTCTAAAGCTCAAGACAATCTTTTTGCCAGGCTGACTAAAGTTGAAGAGCACCAGTCTGACTTATCGGCTAAAATTGATTCTATTGCTACCTCCTTGGAGTTAATTACTTCTATCCTTATGCCTGATGATGTCAAAAAGGGGGAGAGAGTTGTCAGAAGGGATAGTGCTGGAGATGGAGGGGAAGGTAACAAAGGAAAGAAAAAGGCTGAAGAGGTTCAAACTCTGAGAACTAGCAAGTCATCAAAATCACAGTCTGTTGGGAGAAATACTGATACTCAAGGTACTTCAAGGACCAAGAGTTTGCTGTTATCTTCTAATCCACAAACTGATGAAGAATTGGCTGCTAAGCTTTTCATTGAAGAGAATGAGGAAGGAGTTACGATGGAGGACATTGAAGCTGAGGAAAAGAGTTTACAAGAAGAACATCTTAAAGCTTTAAAGTCTGATAAGGTACAAAGAGGAAAAGCTCCTAGACCTGTTGTTAAAGGTGTTGTGATCAGAGAAAGGACTGAAGTTAGTCAAAGTTCTCGGTTCTCAAAGGAAGCAATTGCAGTAGAGGCTAAACTCAAGCTAAAAGGCATTGAAGGTGAAAGTTCACAGAAGAAAGTTACAACTTCTGTTGCATCTCAAGCAATGATCACACCTTTACACTCTTCACAGTTGAAATCTGTTTTTGGAAAAGGAACAATTTCTGATCCAAATGTGTTATCTGGAGTCTCAATGAATGTTTCTGATGGAAAAGCTTTATCTGGCAAGGTTGGTAATAATAAGGGTGGACTAGGTTCACATAGAGACAAAAGGCAATACACTGGTCCTAGAGATCCTTCTTCATTGGCTGTTCCAGGTCGTGGTGTTCCTCAAGAGAGCTTGGACAGACTGGAATCAGTGCAATTAGTTCATCAGAAGAGTTTAGACAAGGATTTTCTTTTATACTTCATGGCTGATGGGACGGTATTCAAAGTTGGTGAGGATGATATTGGCTTGAAATGTTGGGAAGAACTAGAGTATGTTCTATATCTTCTCAAGGTGAATAGTCGAAGGACTCAGTCAGTTGCTAATGTGCTCAGACAGAAAATGACTCAGAATCTGGCAATCAGAGGACAGAAATACAATAGCAGATATATTCCTAAGTACAGGGATTACAAAGGCAATCTCATTGAAATGAAGAAAGGTACTGCAAAGTTAAAAACTGATTTGGGAATCACAGTACTTGACTTCAATACACAGGCAGAAAAAGTCAGATTTATTAGACTGGGTAATGAAATGAGAAGGAACAAGATTTATGATCTTAGGGCTGCTATCTACCAGACGGATGAAAGTGATCCTCAGCTCAGAGAAATCAAAGAAGCAATGAAGATTGAACTTGAAAATGCAGAAAGAAGATTGCTGATTGATTATCTCAGAACCATGCCAGATCTTGAAATGATAAGAGATTAAGTACTGTAAGAATTTTCTTATTCTCTATAGTTTTTATTAAGTAGAAGCTTAAACTCTGAATTTGTATAAACACTGTATTTGTCTATTTGTTTTGACATCATCAATCATTGTCATTAACTTGTGCATTTTTGCTAAATGAACAAGTTGGGGGAGATTGTTAAATATAATTGATGTGTTTTGATCAGTGTTTAAGTGTTACAGGGAGTTATCAGAGTTTAGCTGGAAGTAGTCAGAGTTTGCGTAAACTTTGACAGTTGGAAGCTCGACAGAGTTTGTTAAACTCTGTCTGAAGGAAGCGCGTCTACTGTTCAACAGTGATTGAAGACTTTTTATGGAAGCGATATCTTTGAAGATTGGATAGCTATCAAAGAGATCGAGTTGACATAGGAGACGTGTGACAATCTGTAATTGATATCATTGTATAGCTGATTATTAGGAATATCAATTAGAGATTGTATCGTAGCTGTATGGTATATAAATACAGATAGGTTAACCCTAGAAGGGTATCGATAACGAATTATCTTTATTGTAACCTAGCAGCTCTTTGTGATATTTTACATCACGAAGAGGGTTTGAAATACAAGAAGTTTTTTAAGTGCATAAACGCTTTTACTTATTAATCTCTCATACAAAGTTGATTATTAATTGTGTATTCGGCCTAATAATAATTGGTTCTTATCGAGACTTGGGGTTTGATTCATCCCTTACCTGGGACAATCTACCCTAATTCGGGGATTTTTCGTACACTAGTGTTTCACAGATATCGTCTTAAACGTAAAGTGTGGAGCGACCTACACATTTACGACGATCTGCCTTATTCGAGGGTAAATAACAATTTTTATGCTTTAAAGAAATTTAATAACTTCCTTGCACTTTTTCTTATACTCACGAGCATTTCGTCAATGCCATAATTTCTAAAATTTCTTTTCAAAGAAATCGCTTTTTGCAGGAAAAATCAGAAAAAGGCCTTCACAATTTTCGATCAGGATTCCTGGTCGAATTTTCGATCAGGATCCTGGTCGAATAAAATCAATTTTGGCATCCTGGTCTGAGACATTTCGATCAGGATTCCTGGTCGAATAAATGCAATTTAGACATCCTAGTCTGAGGCATTTCGACCAAGATTCCTGGTCGAATTTTCGATCAGGATCCTGGTCGAATAAATGCAATTTGGACATCCTGGTCTGAGGCATTTCGACCAAGATTCCTGGTCGAATTTTCGTCAGGATCCTGGTCGAATAAATGCAATTTGGACACCCTGGTCTGAGGAATTTTCGATCAGGATCCTGGTCGAATAAATGCAATTTGGACACTCTGGTCTAGCTCATTTCGACCAAGATTCCTAGTCGAATTTTCGATCAGGATCCTGGTCGAATAAATGCAATTTGGACATCCTAGTCTGAGGCATTTCGACCAAGATTCCTGGTCGAATTTTTGATCAGGATCCTGGTCGAATAAATGCAATTTGGACATCCTGGTCTGAGGCATTTCGACCAAGATTCCTGGTCGAATTTTAGTCAGGATCCTGGTCGAATAAATGCAATTTGGACACCCTGGTCTGAGGCATTTCGACCAAGATTCATGGTCGAATTTTCGATCAGGATCCTGGTCGAATAAATGCAATTTGGACACTCTGGTCTAGCTTATTTTGACCAAGATTCCTGGTCGAATTTTCGATCAGGATCCTGGTCGAATAAATGCAATTTGGACACTCTAGTCTAGCTCATTTCGACCAAGATTCCTGGTCGAATTTTCGATCAGGATCCTGGTCAAATAAATTCAATTTGGACATCCTGGTCTAGCTCATTTCGACCAAGATTCCTGGTCGAATTTTCGATCAGGATCCTGGTCGATTAAATGCAATTTGGACACTCTGGTCTAGCTCATTTCTACCAAGATTCTTGGTCGAATTTTCGATCAGGATCCTGGTCGAATAAATGCAATTTGGACACTCTGGTCTAGCTCATTTCGACCAAGATTCCTGGTCGAATTTTTGATCAGGATCCTGGTCGAATTTTTGATCAGGATCCTGGTCGAATAAATGCAATTTGGACACTCTGGCCTAGCTCATTTCGACCAAGATTCCTGGTCGAATTTTCGATCAGGATCCTGGTCGAATAAATGCAATTTGGACATCCTGGTCTAGCTCATTTCGACCAAGATTCCTGGTCGAATTTTCGATCAGGATCCTGGTCGAATAAATGCAATTTGGACACTCTGGTCTAGCTCATTTCGACCAAGATTCCTGGTCGAATTTTCGATCAGGATCCTGGTCGAATAAATGCAATTTGGACACTCTGGTCTAGCTCATTTCGACCAAGATTCCTGGTCGAATTTTCGATCAGGATCCTGGTCGAATAAATGCAATTTGGACACTCTGGTCTAGCTCATTTCGACCAAGATTCCTGGTCGAATTTTCGATCAGGATCCAGGTCGAATAAATGTAATACTGGGCTTATTGGGCCTATTGGGCCTTAACCCCCTTTATTTACTAGGAAATTTATAGTTCTTCTAGATCCTTCCTGCTCTTTGGGCCTATGGGTCTCTCAACGGGCCTTAACCGGCTATTGCTAGTTATTTGGAATTTTAACCGGCTATTAGCCAGTTGCAAAATTCCTATGAAAAGGTGGAGTGAGATTCATTTCTCACTTCACTCTAACATACTATACTTTCCCCTAAAAATTTTCTTAGTCATTTCTCTAAAGTTAAGGCGATTCCCGGCGATTTTTCCCAGCGATTTTCCGTTCTCAGGCGAGTTTCTGCCGGTTTCTGGGTTTCTTTTGAAGATTTTTTGGGCTTTCTGTTGCATCTTTATCTTCTTCAACTGAATTTCTGGGCTTGAGCATTCATACCTTGAAGATCAATGGCGGACAAATCTGCACAACGCCTTCTAAAGATGAATTCAGCTTCCAAAAGAGGTAACGACATCGAAATTCGTTCTTCTTATATGAGTTTAACTGAAATGATCAACTTGCGTGGAGATGATCACCCTTCTCTAGCTGATTTAGATGCTTATAATTGCTGTAACAAGTTTCATGATGATGACGTGATTAAAAATTACAACAAAATTTATGCAATTAACTCTCCATATAGACTTGTTAAGGCTGGGCCTGGTGACAGGCCTTGTCATTGGAGGCCTATTGGGTTATGTGTTTTTATGGATGCCCTCATAGCTGGGCTTAGGTTCCCTTTCCACGAGTTTATTCCCAAACTTTTGGCCGACGTTCAGATCAGCCCATGCCAACTCCCACCAAACGCATGGCGATCCATTTTGTGTTTTATGGTGTTGTGTCTTAGGAACAAGTTTCCTCTTTCTGTTCCTTTGTTTAAAAAAATATTTCTATTCTATAATAGCTCCTCTAGCCAACCGGGGTGGGTCTACGTTAGACAGCGCCCTAAAATCCCACATATCTTCAATGGTCACTCGATTATTGACAACAACCCTAAGTGGAAGGAAGAGTTTATGTACTTGGCTTGGAAATGGGGTGATTGGGACACCCTTTTCCGAAGCTCATTTGGTATGGTGGCCGATGGCAACCCTAACAAGATAGTTCTCAATACTGAGGAGCAAGCGGCTTATGACGAGCTAATCAAAGACAATGGTGAGACTTTGTGTTGGGACCTCATCAATGAGGAATCTCTTAGGGCTGTAGGCCTTTCTGCCGTTTCTGATTTAGGTAATTTCTACTCTTCCGTGAGTTCATTTTATTTCTAGATAAGCTTATACCCACGTTTTAATTTGTTATTGTGTGCAGCTGCTATGAAAATCATGCGGAAGACAGACCCTGGCGAGGAGGAAACTGCTCGTATGAAGAGAGCAAATAGGGCCCTTGACACGAGGGGCAAGTCTAGTGAACCATCTTTTCTCCGTCCACACAAAGTGTAGAAACAAGACTTGGTTGTTGTTGATGAAGAAGACGGACCAGTGCAGGTGAACGTCCAATCGATGGTGTATAGGCCTCCATGGGGCTTTAGGAAGATGGACTCTGTAGTTGGCTCCACCAAGCATTCAATGGATTGCTCATTGAACTCAATTACTCCTGTCGACTACAAAGATTTCGTGGCAGGCGGAAACATGCTGGAAAACGAGTATCTGGGCGCCCAGGCTTTGGCTTCTGTATGTTTTTCCTTTTGAATTCTTCTTTTTCCTTGATTTATCATTATTTGATGTTATACTCCCTACTGACCTAACTCCCTTGCAGGCCAAAGTTCACTTTCAGGGCATGGTTCACCAGGCTAAAGCCTGGCAAAACAAGTCAAAGTCTGTTGGGACTAAGTATCAAAAAGAGAAACTCAAAGTAGAAGAAGCCGAAGATAAGTTGAAAGGGAAAGTAGAGGAGTTGGAGGCAGCCCAGGCTGAGGTGGTGCACTTGCGGGCCAAGAAAGAAGACCTTATTGAGGAGTACATGGACTCCCAGGACTTTCAAACTTTGATGGAGAAGCACGATGCGGTGCTCTATCCAGCCCAGTACACCGATGGTTGGGATGAGGCCATAGAGGCCGTGCTGAAGAAACTTCCGGGGCTGTTCTCTCCTGCTGACTTACCTAGCCCACATCCTCATGTTCCTACTCCTGTCATGGGTAGTGAGGATGAGGCCGCTGAAGGGAATAGGATTATAGATCCCGAGGTTAATCCGGTTCGCAGAGACTCCGATACTACTCACACCTCTTCTCCACGCGCAGCCAAGGGTTCGAAGGCCCAAGGAAACGAGGAGGATTCTGCCTCATCTCGAGCTCCCGAGGCTTAGTATTTTTCTTTTGATGGCCCTGCGTGGCATGTTTTTGATTTCATCATTCATGTTTTGTAACTTAAACTTATAGCCTTCGGGCTTATTTATGCTTTTCTGGGATTCTCTTTATGTTTGATAATTTTTTGTCACTTGTATTTGGCCTTTACTAGCTTGCAATTTAATTATGCATTGATACATTCCAGACATAAAAGAAGAGAACAAGTAGAATATTGAAAACCAAACTGAATAAATAAGTCTTGAAATGGGTCCAGCCCTTACATAATACTTTACTTCCTACTCGGAGTTTGCAAACTCTGAAATGGTTTCGTCGACCTTATTTCTACTTCATTAATAGATAAAAAAGCTGAATCCTTACGAGGATAGCTCAAACATAATAAACTTTGAGGTTCAAGGCATGCCAAGTACGGGGCACCTCAACCCGTCCAAGGTTTCCAACTTGTACGATCCTCGTCCAAGTGTCTTCCTGACTCTATACGGCCCTTCCCAATTTGGGGCTAACTTTCCTTTCTGGCCAACTCCGGATGCTTCAATCTTTCTGAGCACTAAGTCTCCTTGATGGAAGAACCTTTCTTTCACCCTTAGGTTGTAGTAGAAGGAAGCTTTCTTCTGATGCTCTGTATTCCTAGCATGGGCTTCATCCCTTACTTCGTCGATCAGATCGAGGGCTAGTCTCATCCCTTCCTCATTGGTGTCTGGTTCAAAGGCCTCCACCCATGGAGATACATGCATGATTTCCACGGGTACTACAGCTTCAGCCCCGTAGGCTAACATGAATGGAGTTGCTCCAGTAGTCACCTTGCATGTGGTTCGGTATGCCCAGAGTATGGGTAGTAACTCATCCACCCAAGTATTTCTGGAGCTTTCCACTCTTTTCTTCAGTCCATCGAGGATGATTCGGTTGGCAACCTCAGCTTGACCATTAGCTTGAGGGTGGGCAACTGAGGTGAATCGAAGCTCAATCCCATTCTCTTCACAATAGTCCTTGAACTCTTTGTTGTTAAATTGTAAACCATTGTCCGTAACGAGGATTCGTGGTATTCCGTATCTGCACATGACATTCTCCTAGAAGAATTGCATAATTTGCTTGGTTGTGATTTTAGCCAAAGGTTTGGCCTTAATCCACTTTGTAAAGTAGTCAATAGCTACAACTAGAAACTTCCTTTGAGCAGTGGCCATAGGAAAGGGCCCAAGAATGTCCATCCCCCACATAGCAAACGGGATGGGGGAGCTAATGGATGTCAACATCTCTGGTGGTTGTCTAACCACTGGTGCATGTTTCTGGCACCGATCACACTTTTTCACATATTCTTTGGCATCAGTCATCATCTCAGGCCAATAGAATCCAAGCCTGACTATCTTGTGAGCTAGGGCCCTGGCCCCCAAGTGTTGTCCGCAAATTCCCTCATGGACCTCCTCAATAGCTGATTTGGCCTCTTTGGGCCTTAAACACTTTAGATACGGAATCACCAAAGATTTTTTGTAGAGTATCCCTTCAATCAGAGCATACCTCAGTGCTCTCACAGATAATTTTCGTGCCTCCATGGCATTAGTCGGGAGCCAACCAGTCTCGAGGTGTGCTTTTATGGGATCTATCCAACATTCCCTCACTCCAATAAGTGCGATTAACTTTGAATCGATGGTAGGGGTTCTCAGAACTTGGAAGTAAACACTTCCAGAGTAATTCTCTATCTCAGAGGAGGCAAACTTAGATAAGGCATCAGCCTTGGTGTTTTCCTCCCTCGGAATGTGCTCAATGTAGCACTCATCAAATTGAGTTATTATTGCCTTCACAAGCCTTAAGTATTTAGCCATGGTTTCATCCCTCGCCTCAAACTCTCCATTGACTTGAGCCACAACCAACCTTGAATCTCCACAAACTTTAAGATTTTTGACCCTTAGGGCTCCTGCTAAGCCAAGTCCAACTATCAGAGCTTCATATTCTGCCTCATTATTGGTTGTTAGAAAGTCCAACTTCAGGGCGTATTCAATCATGAACCCATCGGGACTTTGTAAGACAAGACATACGCCACTTGTTTTCGTTTTTGATGCCCCATCAAAATAGAGCATCCAGAATTCCTTCTCCTCTATTACGGGTTCCTTGTCTTCCTTATTGCCTTCCTGAGGTATCTCCTGCCCCCCGATTTCTTGGTTGTCAATGGTACATTCAACCACGAAGTCATCAAGTGCCTGAGCTTTGATGGCCGTCCTTGGCTTGTACTTAATATCGAATTCTCCCAACTCAATTGCCCACTTGATGAGCCTACCACTGGCCTTAGGGCTGTGCAAAATATTTCTCAACGGCTGTCCTGTAAGGACCTCAATCTCATGTGCCTGAAAATAGGGCCTTAATTTCCTAGAGGCAGTTACCAATGCTAAAGCAAACTTCTCAATAGCGGAGTAGTTCAACTCTGCTCCATGTAAAACTTTACTCACATAGTATACGGGTTTCTGAACCTTGTTTTCCTCCTTTACCAGCACCGCACTCACAGCTTGACCTGAAATTGACAAGTAAAGATAAAGGATTTCTCCCGTACTTGGCTTGGCCAACAGCGGGGCCTCAGACATATACTTCTTCACCTGCTCAAAGGCCTCTTGGCTTTCTTCAGTCCACTCAAAGTTTTTTACCTTCTTTAAAGTTTTAAAGAACGGCAAACACTTGTCCCCGTATTTGGAGATGAACCTCCCTAACGCAGCAATCCTCCCAGTTAACTTCTGTACATCCCTTATAGAACGTGGTGGTTCCATGTCCAAAATAGCATTGATTTTGTCGGGGTTGGCCTCAATTCCCCGTTTTGAGACCATAAGACCCAAAAATTTTCCACACCCAACACCAAAAGCACACTTGGCCGGATTCAACATCATCTAATGGTGCCTCAGCACTTCAAATGCCTCGCGTAGGTGTTCAATGTGATCTGCCATGTGTAGGCTTTTCACCAGCATATCATCCACATAAACCTCCATAGTCTTTCCAATGAGATGAGCGAAGATCTTGTTTACCAACCTCTGATAGGTAGCTCCTGCATTTTTCAGTCCGAAAGCCATGACCAAGTAACAATACACACCGAAGTCGGTGATGAACGATACCTTTGGAATATCATCCTTATGCATCTTGATTTGATTATAGCCACTAAAGCCATCCATGAAGCTTAACATCTCATGCCCAGCCGTGGCATCTATCAGCGTATCGATCCTTGGCAAGGGAAAACAGTCCTTTGGGCATGCGTCGTTCAGATCAGTGAAGTCTATGCACATCCTCCACTTTCCATTAGCCTTCTTGACCATTACAGGATTGGCCAACCATTCCGGGAACTGGATTTCCTCAATGAACCCTGCCTCTAGGAGTTTGTCAACCTCCTGTTTTATGGCTTCTTGCCTCTCAGGTGCAAAATTTCTCTTCTTTTGTTTCATTGTCTTCCGGTTTGGATCCACATTCAGGCTGTGTGTTATCAATTGGGGATCTATCCCTGGCATGTCAGCTGCTGTCCATGCGAAGACATCACTATTGTCTTGCAAAAAGGAGATCAATTTGCTCTTCAAGGGGTCTTTCAAAGATGCCTCGATGTAAGTAACCTTCTCAGAATCTCCCAGCTCCAAAGGTACGGGAAGCAATTCCTCTGCTGGTTTTCCTCTGCGCTCTTCATTCTTCCGAACATCCATATCTTCGATTGGGAGAACCTGCCCCCCGGTTCCATCCGGCCTTAGTGCGGCCACATAACAACTCCTTGCCATCTTTTGATCCCCTTTCTCTTCTCCTACTCCATTTCTGGTTGGGAACTTAACCTTTAAATGATAGGTAGAGGCAACCGCCTTGAAAGCATGTAGTCCCGTCCTACCTAGGATAGCATTGTATGTGGATGTAGCTTTGATAACCAAGAAATTTAACATCTGAGTTGTCTCCCGTGGCTCTTGCCCTATAGTCATGGGTAGCTGAATTGTTCCCTCGACCTTCGATCTACTCCGTTGAACCCATATATGGGCATGTTTGACGGCGTCAACTGAGACTCGGCGTATCCCATTTTTAAGAAGGCATCATGAAACAAGATGTCCACCGATGCTCCATTGTCGATCAAGACCCTCTTTACTTGGGAATTGCCTATCACAGGTGAGATAACTAGGGGGTCATCATGGGGAAACTTCACCCCTTCAAGGTCCGAATCATCGAATCCAATCGAGACTTTTGTCTTTGCACGTTTTGGTGCTTCCCCTACAATGTGCATCACTTCTCGTGCATACGCCTTTCTGGAATTTCTACTTGTCCCGGCTGCTGTCGGGCCACCGAAGATCATGTTGATTACTAGCCCCCGGGGCTGCTGATTGTGATTACGATCCTCATCTTTCCTATCATGATCCCGCCTTGGGTTTCCCTGATCCTCATCTTTGCAGAATTTACTCAACTTTCCCCTACGGATCAAGAACTCAATTTCATCCTTCAATTGTCTACAATCGTCGGTATCGTGACCCACATCCTTATGGAACCGACAGTACTGATTCTTGTTTCTTTTCTCATGATCAGTCCTTAGTGGCTTCGGCCATCTCACATCCCTGTCTTTTTCTATCTCCATCAGGATTTGACTTCTTGGAGTATTCAGCCTTGCGTATTCCGTAAACCTTTGCCCGGGACTCCCCTTTTTAGGGGCTGAATCAGGATCCCTGCCCGTGCGCGGGTACTTATCTTTAGCATCATATTCCTGTTCCGACTTCCGCTTCTTAGAGTTGTCACCGTTTCCGGTGTTCCCCGTTCCTGGATCTTTCTTCAGACTATCCTCCGCCTTGATGTACTTGCTCGCCCTTTGTTGGAGCTCATCCATATTTTCAGGGGGATGCTTAGCCAATGACATTTTGAAATAAACATTCGAAGTTCCATTCTGCAATGCCACCATGGCTACCTTGTTTTCCAGGTTTGTAATGTTGAGCATTTCCTTTGTGAATCGCTTGAGATAGTCTCTGAGATTTTCATTCTTTCCTTTTATCACAGTCATGAGGGATGCAGAATCTTTCTCATGAATTCTTCCTCCTATGAACTGGCTGACAACAGCATTGCTTAGTTCTTTGAAAGAGGCAATGGAGTTTGGTGGTAGGCGGCTGTACCAACGTTGTGCCATGCCCGCTAATGTTTGGGGAAACGCCCTAAACTTCAAGGCGTCACTGGCGGGTTGTAACAGCAATGCGTTAGAGAACGTCCTTACATGATTAGCGGGATCTCCCGTTCCATCGTAAACCTTTATGGTAGGCATCTTGAACTTCCGTGATATATGCGTATTCATCACCTCCTCAATGAATGGAGGGGTTGGATCATCAGGATCTCCAAGTTGCCTCTGGGGGTTTCGACCCTCGTGCTTCTACCTCTAGGGACTTCGGTCCTTCTCTCTCTCCTTGGGGTGCTTTCTAAATCAACAAAAGGAATGTCTTCTCCCGTCACTGGTGGGGGTCGATTCTGATTCTGTTTTCGCTGTTCCCTTTCTATGTCCTCCTTTCATTTTTGGATCTTGGCCTCGTGAGCCTTGATTTTTTCAGCAGCCGTTAAGGGAGGTCGGTCATGGGTTCTTCGGCGTCCAATAGGTTCCTTACTTGGACGACGTCTTCTCGGGGCTTCATCCCTATCTTCTTCCGAGGATGAATCATCAGAATACGGGCCTGAGTAGTCATAGTATTGCTGGCCTTGATTGGGTCCTAAACCCCTGATGTAAGGTGGATTGTACGGCTCGTGTATCTGGAGGGCGTGACCACTTGGTCCGTCCTGATACGGGGGATAATTAGGCAATCCATATATCGGGTTCGTGCTTGCGGGGATCACTGTAGTAGAGATCTGAGCGGTGGGTGGAGCGGACTGCCCTCCGAGAGGGGCGACCACCATCTGAAGGGGATTCGTCCCTTGGGTGGTGGGATTCGTCACTGAGGGTAACGACTCATGAGGTTGCGCTTCAGTTCCTTGTGGCCGAGTGACTAGCGGTTGAGAATTCGCCCCTGGGGGCACTTGTTCCCCAATCGGGGGTGCGGTGGTGTTAGTGATGGTTTCAGAAAGTGTTGGTGTTCTCCGGGTGGTAACCATGGTTGATATCGCTTCCCACAGATGGCGCCAAATGTTGTGGAACGGAATATAGGGTGTATTTACTGCGTATTTAATGCTAAGGTTTATGAGAGCTTCGAGCTTTAATGGCTGATCAAGTGTTTCGTGACTTAACTCGGGTCCTCACAAGATGCCTACGTATCTCGCAAATATCAAGAATCAAGCCAAAAAACGTAGTTCTGAATGTGAAGGAGCAGGTCCTTATATAGGCCTTGGGGGCCTCGAAAGTAGGGTTTTGTATCTTGGTGGACAAGATACGTATTTTAGGTAAAATTCTGGATCCTTCCGGGTAGAATGTGGATAAGAATTATAGCTGTATTCCTTGGAGACCACTCCCGGGATGATTTGGTTTCCTTTAGGACTCGATAACCGAATCTCATATTGGCTGATTTATCTAATTACGAATTATTATCATAATTAGGGTTTTTGGGGCTTATAACTAGGCCTTGTCTTTGGACCAACCTAGGTTTATTTAATGTATCATTAAAGGTGTCTTTAGGGCTTTATTTTCAGCCCATATCAGCCGTATTAATTCATTCTCATCATATTTTATTTATGTCATCGAAGGAGATTGTAGTTAAATTTTTATTTGGTACTTTAGGGAGTTCCACTGCAGACAGGGAGCAAGGACTGTGGCATGGTCGTGATGAGGTACATGAAGAAAATCGTTGAGGACAAAGAGCTTCAATTTGCTGCTAAGGTGAGAATTTCACTTTTTTTGGGTTTTCTGATTAACTTTATAGATACTTGGTTCTTTAGGATACTAGTAAAAATATGTGACTTACAAAAAACCTTTGGTTATTTTTCAGTGGATGCACAGGTCGAACTTGGTTTATACTGATGAGGACATTAACGAGATCAGGATTGACATTGCGAAATATTTTATGAAACGCCATGCCTGTTAGGTTCTACAGTCGGTTTCTTTCTCTTGTTATGAACTGTTATGAACTAGTAGTAAAGTGGAAGATTTATGTATAGTTGGTGATGGTAAATTAAACTTGGGATGATGTATTTGGTGTCCGGTGAACTCTATTTGCTTGTTTTGTGTTTTTGGTGGATTGATCGATCGTTAATTTGGTATCTATTTCGTGGTTTTCTTTTGTGTTTGGTATCGTTTTGTTTTATAATGTATTAGGTCATTTGTCACGTGGTTGAACCAAATGTTGATTGATGGAATTTAGTTTTAAGATTTCGCTCGTGGTTTGTATAAAATGTGAATTTGATGTCCAAAATTCTACACTTAAACAAATTACTGTGTTTTAAATCAAAAATATCCACTGTACGAACATAATTGGGACAACGGTATAGCATTGTTATAACAGTTGAGTGAAAGTAGATAAACAAATGTGTAAAACTTGTAAACCATTGTGTCTACAATATTTCCATAACAAGAGGAATTATATGGCGTTGTCTGAAAACTTAAACTACAATATGAGTTATACTTAAAATGTGGTCTGAAGAGTTTTCGGATAACTGTGAACCACAATTCAATATTAAAACACAATGGTTAATGCTTTAAACAAAAAGTTGTCTAACACCAAAACGACTACATGTGTGTTTGTCTACACGGTTGTCTAACACTAACTAAGATGACAGTGGTTCTATAAAACTGTTATGGTTAGGTTTTCACACAACAGAGGATTACAATAACTGTTGTTTGAAAAAGAGCCTGGAAAAATTGAGAACTCTTGCATGACATCTATTCCATGTTGTCTGTTAGTCAGAAAACCATTGCATTACGGTGTTTCCAGTAACGGTTCTTATTAAACAACTGTTGTGTTACGTAAATTTTAACAACAATTTAAAACTGTTGCGTTACCTTCTTCTATACATCGGGTAAAAAACCATTGTTTGTCGGATAGACAACGAAAAAAAAGGAGGTCACACAACGGTGAAAAAGAGTTGCAGGATCGAGTTTTTCTTGTAGTGCTTGTTGGATATTTACTAAATATCTACTTATAAAAAATAAAATTTTTCAAATAAAATATTTTCATTTACAAGCATATAATTTTTCAGTTTTTTCCTTCCGTTACTTTTCATTCTTACCACGAGATTTGTGAATGAACAGATACTCATTGTAAAAGGCTATAAGCCAAAATATTCAAAATAATAATAATAATGCCCCATTAATATGTTGCAAAGCAAAAATATTCAAAAAATAATAATGCCCCATTAATATTATTTGCTTCAGTTATTATTTAATTGCCTTATATACATAAAGGGTTTGTAAAAAAATGGAGGAGGTTCGCATTCACCCATACACCGCCATTCTTTTGTTTTATTCTCTGTTTCACCTAAAAGCTTTTTAATATGCATATAGTAAAACATACTATCATATGAAAAACTTGTATACTTGATTTCATGGGTGTTATTTGGAGCATAGGAAAATTTTTGTTGATATTTATGATAGTTAACTGGGTGTTATATTGCTAAGGAATTGCCAGAAAAACCTTGCACGACAAGGGGAAAGATTCCTTAGGACAGCATATTCAAGCGCCTCACCTCAACAAAATATGTATCCTTTTTATAAGTTCTATTTATATTATTTCTGGCATTCTTAATTCAAGATTTATCAAAATCAATTTAATCTTGATTTTCATTTGTGGCTTTTGTTGGCTAAGAAACGGGAGATTCCTAACAATAAATTCAGGAATCAATGTGAAATTCAATTCAACAATAATGCAGATGGAACACAACACAACATATCCTAAAGAGAAAGGTTAAGAAAATAGTAAAAATCAAGTTAGGGGAACAGAAGAAGATTGAGTTTACCGATGAAATTTAGGGATGCCGAATTCACCTAAACCTAAAGAAAACTGCACCGAATATACACTTCTCAAACTTCTCACAGCATCATCAACCGTTCCAAGAATCACTATTGTTTGAAATAAAAAAATTTGAAAGAAAATTAACTTTACTGAAATAGAAAAAGTAAAATTTATTTGTAAGTTGCAATTAATTATTTAAATGTTACTATTACAAGAAACAAACAAGGTACTATTAAAAATAATTGTTATGTGCTCAATAAATGTTAGAAATAGAATAAAAAACAACAATTTTTAGTGTTATACAAAATCACATGGACACCAATAATAATATTTAATTTGTATGTTTTTTTATATATAATTAAACAAATTTCAAAATAGTAAATAAAAAGTAATTTTAAAAATAAACCTCACAATAAGTGTATGAATCTAATCAAGAACTTAACTATAACTTTTATTACCTGAAATTGTTAAAAAAAAAAATGTTGAATAGTGATGGATGACACTTACCATTGATCTTTGATATGGGCTCAAGTTAAAATTGTAAAGACACATTTAATGTGGCATTAAATGAGCCTAAATCGGTCCAAGGTTAAAGTCCCTTAATCAGGCCCGAAATCCTAATTAAATAATAAAATTCGTAGCTGATAAATCAGCCAAATAAGGGACTTTGTAATTGAGTCTGAAAAGGAAACTGTATCAGGAGTAACCTCCAAGGAATATATCTTCAATACTTATCTTCTTATCTTTTGGAAGGCTCTAGAATTGGGCCTAAGGTGTGACTTGCCCACCAAGTCTCCTAATTCAACTCTTATTCTAGGGTTTTCATCACCTATATAAGGATCTGTTCCTCCATAAACAGAACTACCACTACAAGGATTTTTGCTTTAGACAACATGCAAAACGTGTTGTCTGAATATACCAATTGACTATTGAGAAGTCGTCTGATACACACCTCAGACAACACATAACAAGCTGTTGTGTGAAAGTTGAAAGACAAGTAAAAGGCACCTGAAAAGTGTTGTCTGATACCCAGAAACAACAATACTTCTTTGGAAACCTCTTGTCAAAGCTCCGATAACGCAACACTTTTTAACGAATATATTGTTGTTATTAAGCAGTAAAGACAATGGTTTTTAAAAGAAAGCCTATTGTTTAAGTGCAAAAGATACAATCTTTTACTTGATCAGGGCTGTTGTTGTATGTCACTACAGATAATGGTTTCTTAGCAAAAACCACTTGTTTTATGGTTAGATGTACAACATGTTTTCTCATATGGCATGTTGTTGTATAGTAGGAAGGATAACACTTTCTTAATATATAACTCTTGTTTGAAATTATTTCAAACAATGATTTTGCAGAGTATAACATGTTGTTATTTGTCTGATACCTAGAAACAACAACGGTTTTTCTTTTTATATGTTGTATGTGTTCTCTTTAAACAACGGTTTTTTATTTGTGTTTCTTGTAGTCAGACAATGGTTTTTTTTCTTTTTATGTGTTGTATGTGCATAGAATAGACAATGATTTCTTGAAACATGTCCATTGTCGAATGATATTTTCCACAAGTGTTTCTAAAGATGATAACATTGGCTAATGATAAATGAAACAACACTTTTATTTACAATAAATATTAGAGTTTATACAGTACTAGCAACTAACCAATAAAATCAAAACCAATAATCATCTAAACAGAAACTACCCATCAATATTTCTCGATATAAAGCTACTACTGATATCAATTCGCAACAAAGTACCACTGCTGCCCATTTCTGCAGAACTTACATGTGACTCGATCCTAGCAAGGTCCCTGGAGCTATAAGCACCTTCAAACTAGTTATATAGAAGAGAAAATGGGATTTAATTCTTGAAGCACATATTTCAAGCACTTAAAATTCATGTATACAATAAGTATCAATAATTTGACAGTACAGAGGAACTCACAGAGTTTTGAGATTAGGCATCTGCGTCAATGTTGCTGGTATAGGACCAGTGATTTTTGTTGTTCTTCAAGTTTCTACATTCAGGTAATGATCATTTAGAAAAATTAAATAAAATAAATGTATTATCAAAATGAAGCTGCTTAAGTCAAGATATAGAACTCATAATATATAACTCAAGTTGTTTGAGTCTGGATATAGACAAATCCTGCGCTAAACATTTACACAAGCCAATTGACACACAAGTCCATTTACACAAGTCTTTTGTGAGTACAAGTTTCACATGTATTTAACTGTAGAGAAAACAAAACAAGAAATGTTGATTCCATGCATTATCCAATTAAAAATGGTTCATATTTCTTTTTTCAACAATGACTATTTGAATTAATACAGCCCCTTCTATAAATTGCATTATGAATCCAACAGAGTAGAATTTGAACTAGACAATAGAAATGTACATGACTTTAATGATTCCCACACAAAACTACATAATGGTTTATTTCTCAAAGAAGCAAAGCTCTATCATAAATTCTTTCTGTTTGGGAGAATACCATGTTGTAGCCTTTGCAGAACCAAGAACTTGCAATGCATATGTAGCAGCAAATACAGGATCCTTTACACTCACAAGCCGCTCCATATTCTTTAAATCAATAGATACTCCTTAATCCACTCTAAAACTGATAAGGCCAACAATCTACAACGAGCGCAAAAAATAATCATATCTGGTTTGTATGAAGACATCCAAAAAAAGAATGTACAGCTGGATATTAAATACTAGATAACAAAATGAAATGATCAAAGCAACTGGCTGTAAAGGAAAATTGGGCAGCCACGAAGTTAGGAGCTTGAAATCTTATAAACTAACAAGAAATTTTATTGTTCATCTAAATGAAAAATGAACAACAAACTTTAAACTCAAACATGCAGAGCTGCATTATTCTTGAATTTTAACGTACTGGAGCTGCATTATTCTAATACAGTTTATTTATTTTTTTAAAAATGAAATATTCAAAATAATATGAACAAAAAGGAAATGTGTAATTATATCCACATGATCATAAAACCATCCCATTACATCTTTATTTCATTTAAATTAGCTAGTTTCAGCATCACAAAGGATACCTACTGCTGGAAAGAAAGTGTTGTACTGGGACATATTCCCTGAAATGCATCCATATTCGGTATTTGAGAACTGTGAAGATCATTCGCCAAATGAGATGCTCCTGAAATAAACATTGAACCAGAAGTTTCCAAGCTGTGTAGAAAGTGACACTGATGCAAATGTATCAGCTAAAATAGCAGAAAGTGATCACCAAAGACCCATTTTTAACTCCAGCCTCTGCTAAATATTCTCCTAGAGAGGCACTAACAATAGCACCTGCAAAAAAATTGACAGGAGTTAAAAAATAACTCTGTAGTGCATTAAAATTGATTACATATCTAGTGGAAACATGTGAATTTATGACTTCGTCAGAAAGCTTATGTGACAAGTAGATCATCTAAATAACTTTGGTTCACTTTCATATTCTATTAACTGATTCGACCTCCACTATCAATTTTAGTGTTAGCCAAATGTTGCGTCGTATTCTCGGAATGATTATCTATGAGTGTAAGCAATTTGATTGTAAATAATGTAACATCCTGTCAAAAGTAAAATTTAATGTTACAACCATTGGAGGGGTGAATAATTAAATTATGAAGCTCCTAATTTCCTAGTAAGATTGAGATGGGCCTAAACTTTACCTCCAAGAACACGCTTCTAAGTTCTACCTGTAAACAACCGTTCAATTGATTAAAAAAGTTGACTCAATGGCTTGGCTGTCCCGATTCCTGCATTGCATTTCCAAGCACTTCATAAGAAATTACAAGAATTGAGATTCAAAAGAATTGAAAGAAGTTTATAAACAAAATATGTAACCACTGCAAGGAACAGGACATTGCTTCGAGTGAACATACCAACCAACAAATCGAGCATTCTCAACATAACACACTCGTCCGAGAAATACACACAACAAACAAATGTTAGTAACGATTTAAACAATAAAATCTCAAATAAAAGACGAGTGTGAGATTATCAGTGTATATAATATGTATGAAATTAAATCTGAACCACCGGGATAGGAATGAAGCTACGCTATTTTAAGACCTTCGATAGCTCAGAATGGTCACCAAAAGCATCGAACAACCATCAAAATAATTGAACCAACATGAACATGCAAGAACCGAAAAGGGATTGAAGGGGGTTGTGAATATACACGATTTTTCTTGTATATATATTTGAGAAACAAGATCAAAATACTGAGAAAATGAGTGAAATTAACAGATTTTTGGGATTTTGTCGAGGGTTTCAAACATTTGAGATTAGGGTTTCAAAATCGAATTGGGGGTTTCTATTTTGGGCACAAAGGACGTTTTTTATGGTAAAAACTCATAAAATCAAGACAAATAGATTGTTTGTTTATGAATCGAGAGAAAAGAAAAGAGGCATGGTCTAGGTTTGGCAGGATGACAGCGCCGGAGATACAACTTACGACGAATCATCTATATCGGGGACAGAGAGAGAGAGAGAGAGAGAGAGAGAGAGAGAGAGAGAGAGAGAGAGAGAGAGAGAGGAGTCTACAACAATTTATGAACCGTTGGGGGCAAATAATGTTTATTTGTTTGTGCGGCTGAGAGGATAAGAGGGGAGGCTATGAAGATAGAGGGGTAAATGAAATTTTGGCCTGGAGGGAAATGAAACTTTGATTTGGGGGAAGCGAAATTTTAGTAGAGGGGGAAGTGAAATGAAAGGAAAAATTAAATATTAACAAGCGGTAATAAGAATTAGATGAAGCGTGAAAAAATAATCAAAAAGGGTTGTATGAGATTTTAACAAAAACGTAGTAATAGTGGTGATTTCTATAATGAGGCACGATCCAGATTCACTGAATAATTATTTGAATGATTTCCTCGACGGTCGAACCTTACGAAAGTTAATAAAAACCCATTTTAGTGTTGGAAAAAAATAATCAAAAAATAAAAAAGGTCGGGTTGTACGAGATTTTAACAAAAACGTAGTAAAAGTACTACTTCCTATAACGGGGCACGATCCAGATTCAATGAATAATTATTTTGAATGATTTCCTCGACGGTCGAACCTTACAAAAGTTAATAAAAACCCATTTTAGTGTTGGGAAAAAATAATCAAAAAATAAAAAAGGTCGGGTTGTACGAGATTTTAACAAAAACGTAGTAAAAGTACTACTTCCTATAACGGGGCACGATCCAGATTCAATGAATAATTATTTTGAATGATTTCCTCGACGGTCGAACCTTACGAAAGTTAATAAAAACCCATTTTAGTGTTAGGAAAAAATAAACAAAAAATAAAAAGGTCAGGTTGTATGAGATTTTAACAAAAACGCAGTAAAAGTGCTGCTTCCTATAACGCGACACGATCCAGATTCACTGAATAATTTTTGAAAGATTTCTTCGACTATCAAACTGTACGAAAGTTAATAAACACTCATTTTAGTGTTGGGAAAAAATAATCAAAAAATAAAAAGGTCGGGTTGTACGAGATTTTAACGAAAACGTAGTGAAAGTGTTGCTTCTTGTAACGAGGCACGATCCAGATTCATTGAATAATTTTTTGAAAGATTTCTTCGACGATCAAACCGTACGAAAGTTAATAAATACTCATTTTAGTGTTAGGAAAAAATAATCAAAAAATAAAAAGGTCGGGTTGTACGAGATTTAAACAAAAATGTAGTAAAAGTAGTGCTTCTAGTAACGAGGTACGATATAGATTAACTGAATAATTTTTTTTTTAACGATTTCTTCGATGATCGAATCATAAGAAAGTTAATAAACACTCATTTTAGTGTTGGAAAAAAATAATCGAAAAATAAAAAGGTTCAGTTGTATGAGATTTTAACAAAAACGCAGTAAAAGTGCTACTTCCTATAACGAGGCACGATCCAGATTCACTGAATAATTTTTTGAAAGATTTCTTCGACGATCAAACCATACGAAAGTTAATAAACATTCATTTTAGTGTTGGGAAAATATAATCAAAAAATAAAAAGGTCGAGTTGTACGAGATTTAAACAATAATGTAGTAAAAATGGTGCTTCTAGTAACGAGGCACGATCTAGATTAACTGAATAATTTTTTTTGAACGATTTCTTCGATGATCGAATCGTACGAAAGTTAATAAACACTCATTTCATTGTTGGAAAAAAATAATCGAAAAATAAAAAGGTTTGGTTGTATGAGATTTTAACAAAAACGCAGTAAAAGTGTTGTTTCCTATAACGAGGCACGATCCAGATTCACTGAAAAAAAAAATTTGAATGATTTCTTCGATGATCCAACAGTACAGATGTTAATAAACACTCATTTTAGTGTTGGAAAAAAATAATCGAAAAATAAAATGGTCGGGTTGTACGAGATATTAGCGAAAACGAAAACGTTGTAATGATATAGATTCCAGTAAATATTATTCTTGAAGATCCAAGTCCAATTCGAAGATGTTATTGAATTCGGATTTTGACGCTCCGATAGTTTAATCGAAGCTCTCAACGAACCCTACGTGTTTTTGACAACAGATGTGGTGCTGGTGATTTCAATTTTTTTCTAAAATTCGATTTATTTTCGAAATTATTATGATAAAAAATAAAAAAAAATTGGAAAAGTGTTTGCTGTGATATCTGAAGATGCCATGTTGTAGATCTTGTTTTTCTAGTCAATTTCATATATCATATGTTGGATTTTGAGTTCAATAACATATAGAAATTGGAGATTGATTATAGTGTTCTTCGTGTTCTAGGTGTTCTTGGAATGAAAGCTTGAAGATGTTGATGAATAGTATTATTTTAATCATGTTTTGGTAAAAAGGTAAAAAATGAAATGTTTTTAACCTTTTTACCTTTTAACTTATTTACTTCTAATTACTAAATTACCTTTTATTTAAAAAGGTATATTATTTATTTACTTTTCATAATTGTTATAAAAATGCAGAAAAGTTATTTTCTAAAATTGTCATTCTAACAATACTTTTTATGAAGTATTGTCTATGCTTCATTCACATAATATTTGTAAAAAATGTTGTGTGTTGGTTCACTGTCACACAACACTATGGATAACATATTGTATGACTGCTACTTAGACAACAGACCTAATTAAAAACACTTGTCTGAATACAACAACTGTTTTCCGGGATATAGTGTTACAGGCATTCACACAACACTTATTTGCTAACGCTTGTCTAATATTAAAAATACTTACGGATTTACACAACACCCCTATTCAAGAAATGCTTGTCTGGTAAGATTTATCACACAACGATTTTGGCCCATTGTGTGAATGTTGGATTACACAATACTTTCTCGAGTAGGAAAATAACAGTTGTCTGATCATTTCGGGCAACACTTTTTTCCATGGGTGTTGTCTGATACGTGTCGTCTATTGCCAAATTTCTTGTAGTGTACATTTTTTGGCTTGATTCTTGATATTTGTAAGATACGTAGGCATCTTGTGAGGACCCGAGTTAAGTCAAGAAACACTTGATCAGCCATTAAAGTTCGAAGCTTCCATAAACCCTAGCATTAAATACGTAGTAAATACACCCTACTTTTCGTTCCACAACATTTGGCACCGTCTGTGGGAAACGGATATCAACCATGGTTATCACCCGGAGAAAACCAACACTTTCTGAAACCACTACCAGCACCACCGCACCCCCAATTGGAGAACAAGTACCCCCAGGGGCGAGTTCTCAACCACCGATCACTCATCCACAAGGAACTGAAGCGCAAACTCATGGATCGTTGCCTTTGGTGATGAATCCCTCTACTCAAGGGACGAATCCCCTATAGATGGTAGTCTCCCCTCTTGGAGGTCAATCCGTTCCCCCCATCGCTCAGATCTCTACTACTGTGATCCCCGCAAGCATGAACCCGATATATGGGTTGCCCAATTATCCCCCGTACCAGGCCGGACCAAGCGGTCATGCCCTCCAAATACACGAGCCATACAACCCACCTTACATCAGGGGTTTAGGACCCGACCAAGGCCACCAATACCGCGACTATTCCGGCCCATACTCTGATGATTCATCCTCGAAAGATGAGGATATAGATTAACCCCCGAGGAGGCATCGTCCGTGTAAGGAACCTATCGAGAAAGGTCGACGAAGAATTTATGATGGACCCCCTCTAACAGCTGCTGAAAAAATTAAAGCTCATAAGGCTAAGATCCAGAAACTGAAGGAGGACATAGAACGAGAGCAACAAAGACAGAATCAGGGCCGACCCCCACCAACAACAGGAGGAGAAATTCATTTTGTTGATTTGGAAGGAACCCCAAGGAGAGAGAGGAGGGCTGAGGTCCCTAGAAGAGGAAACATGAGGGTCGAAACCCCCAGAGGCGACCCTAAAGACCTGATGCAACTTGGAGATCCTAATGATCCAACTCCTCCATTCACTGAGGAGGTGATGAATGTGCGCATATCACGAAAGTTCAAGATGTCTACCATAAAGGCTTATGATGGAACGGGAGACCCTGCTAATCATGTAAGGACGTTCTCTAATGCACTACTACTACAACCTGCTAGCGATGCTTTGAAGTGTAGGGCGTTTCCCCAAACATTAGCGGTCATGGCACAACATTGGTACAGCCGCCTACCACCAAACTCCATTGCCTCTTTCAAAGAGATAAGCAATGCTTTCGTCAGCCAGTTCATAGGAGGAAGGATTCATGAGAAAGATTCTGCATCCCTCATGACTGTGATACAAGGAAAGAACGAAAATCTCAGAGATTATCTCAAACGATTCACAAAGGAGACGCTCAACATTACAAACCTGGAGAACAAGGTAGCCATGGTGGCGTTGCAGAAAGAAACTTCGAATGTTTACTTTAAAATGTCGTTGGCTAAGCATTCCCCTGAAAATATGGTTGAGCTCCAACAAAGGGCGAGCAAGTACATTAAGGCGGAAGATAGTCTGAAGAAAGAGTCAGGAACGGGGAGCACTGGAAATGGTGACAACTCTAAGAAGCGAAAGTCGGAACATGAATATGATGCTAGAGATAAGTACCCGCGCACGGGCAGGGATTCTAATTCAGCCCCTAAGAAGGGGAGTCCCGGGCAGAGGTTTACGGATTACGCAAGGTTGAACATTACAAGAAGTCAAATCCTGATGGAGATAGAAAAAGACAGGGATGTGAGATGGCCGAAGCCACTAAGGACTGATCCTGAGAAAAGAAACAAGAATCAGTATTGCCGGTTCCATAAAGATGTTGGACACGATACCTATGATTGTAGACAATTGAAAGATGAGATTGAGTTCTTGATCCGCAGGGGAAAATTGAATAAATTCTGCAAAGATGGGGATCGGGGAAACCCAAGGCAAGATTATGATAGGGAAAATGAGGATCGTAACGGCAATGAGCAGCCCCGGGGGCCAGTGATCAATATGATCTTTGGTGGCCCAACAGCGGCCGGGACAAGTAGAAATTCCAGAAAGACGTATGCTTGAGAGGTGATGCACATCGTAGAGAAAACCCCAAAACGTGCGAAGACGGAAGTCTCAATTGGATTCGATGATTCGGACCTTGAAGGGGTAAAGTTTCCCCATGATGACCCACTGGTTATCTCACCTGTCATAGGCAACTCCCAAGTGAAGAGAGTCTTGATTGACAATGGAGCATCGGTGGACATTATGTTTCATGATGCCTTCTTGAAGATGGGATATACTGAGTCTCAGTTGACACCGTCAAACATGCCCATATATGGGTTCAACGGAGTGGAGTCGAAAGTTGAGGGGACAATTCAGCTACCCATGACTATAGGGCAGGAGCCACGGGAGGCTATTCAGATGTTAAATTTCTTGGTTATCAAAGCCTATCATTTAAAGGTTAAGTTCCCAACCAGAAATGGAGTAGGAGAAGAGAAAGAAATCAAAAGATGGCAAGGAGTTGTTGGGACAATCAGATCTTGGCACTGCGATTTTTGATACAATAAATTAACGAGTACGAATAGAAAAGTCACCTTGTTAACGGTTGATTCCACGCTCTTCTATTATATTCCCAAATTCCCTTGAGCGAAGTGTGGCCTTCGTCTTCTCAAGTTAACCTCTCTTCTTGCTCCTGGGTGGCTACAAAATTTCTTGACCAACCCTAGCAAGAATAGAATAAGAATATATATAGGGCTACAATAGGGATCATGGATAATTAGGTTAGGCCTCCCAATGACATTCCGAGCCCAGCCCAATGTCATTTAATATTAATTCAATCCACTAAAGAATTAATATTTGCACTACCGTTCCTAATACCGTAATTTAATTAATTAATTTGGTTCCAAAATTATTTGCTTATTAAATTTCCCATGTTTAAAATATCGCATGTCCATTAATTAAATAAATTACTGATAATTCATTTAATTAATATCTTTTATCCTTGATCATCCACTCAACCTTTATTTAATTATGCCGGAATAAATCCACCTACAGGGTTTCACATAATTAAATCTTTTTGAGCTTTCAAGGGGACATCATTAACCCGAATATTATCAGGACATGGATTCCTTCTATAAATAATATTCACCATATATATTATTTCATCACCCAAAATATAATGAAATAAATCAAAAGAATTATTTCATATATAAATCAAAGCATGTAAATAATATACATGTGTCAATTACTATATCTGGATTAAGAACCTAAGCATTAATAATAACATAGAATCTTAGTTCTCTTTCTTAATCAGTATAAGGGAACAATTCTAAATTTGATCATGTTCAATATACACAAAGTATACTAGTATTATTTATTAGTCAATATAAACTAATCTAAATAATACTACTGCCATTCCAGTGGATTGTCTAACTCCACCTGTGCTGTGAACCTTATTATATTATATAAACCGTATTTGACAATCTAATATTCTGTATCCCATTTGATACTAGATTGTCCACAATATATAATATTAGACAGCATGTAAACATTTAAATGATTCTCAATAAAACTGGGCCAGAAATAAATGTATATACTTTAAATAAATATTTTCAGTATACACCAACAATCTCCCACTTATACTCAAAATATTCTATGTGTATATCAGTGTTTATTTAATCCACTATTACACAAAAAAACTATGTGTCCATCCATCTGACTCCTATCGCTTCCACATGGCTGTCAAAAACCTTGGCGGGCAAGCTCTTTGTGAAAGGATCTGCCCGGTTGTCTTCTGATGATATGTGAGCCACAACTATATCTCCTCGCTTTACGATTCTTCGTATGAGATGATACTTACGTTCAATATGTTTAGCTGCTTTGTGATCTCGCGGTTCCTTCGAATTTGGCACAGCACCAGTGTTATCACAATACACTGTCAAGCTCATAGGCAAATTAGGTACCACATCCAAGTCCAAAAAAAAGTTCCTGAACCATACAGCCTCAGAGGCCGCCACGTACTCGGCTTCCATGGTGGTGTCTGCAATGCATTTCTGCTTTACACTCCTCCATATAACGGCTCCACCTCCCAAAGTAAAAACATATCCCAAGGTTGATTTCCTCTTATCCCTATCTGATTGGAAATCTGAATCAGTATATCCCAAAGGAAATAGATCTGAGGCCTTGTAAATTAACATATACTCCTTAGTCCTTCTCAGGTACTTGAGTATAGTTTTTACTGCACTCCAATGTTCCTGACCTGGGTTCGACTGATATCTACTAACCATGCCTACAGCAAAGCAGATGTCAGGCCTCGTACATAACATAGCATACATTAAGCTTCCACATTCCGAAGCATAAGGAACTGCTTTCATGCTCTCTATATCCTTAGGTGTCGAAGGACACTGCTCCTTGGATAGAGCCACTCCATACTTAAAAGGTAGAAAGCCTTTCTTAGAGTTCTGCATGTTAAAACGAGCTAATACTTCATCAATGTAGGGCTCTTGAGATAAAGCCAACATCCTTTTCTTGCGATCCCTTATTACTTTGATCCCAAGGATGTACGCTGCTTCACCTAAGTCCTTCATTTCAAATTGTTTGAACAACCATGCCTTTACTGATGACAACATATTAACATTGTTTCCAATGAGTAAAATGTCATCTACATACAGTACAAGAAAAACCACTGCATTACCCTCACTTCTCTTATACACACATGATTCGCTTGGACTTTGATCAAATCCATATGACTGGACTGCCTGATCAAAATGAATATTCCAGTCCCTAGAAGCTTGTTTTAGTCCATAAATAGACCTCTTAAGCTTACAAACAGGATGCTCTTGGCCTTCCTTAATGAATCCTTTTGGTTGTTGCATATAGATGGTTTCCTCAAGATTTCCATTAAGGAAAGCTGTCTTGACATCTATTTACCAAATCTCATAATCGAGATGAGCTGCTATAGATAAAAGAATCCGGATCGACTTAAGCATAACAACCGGCGAAAAGGTTTCCTCATAATCGATCCCTTCTTTCTGAGTAAACCCTTTCGCAAAAAGTCGTGCTTTCTAGGCTTTCACCTTTTTGTCAGATCCTCTTTTCTTCTTGTAGATCCACATACATCCATTGGGTTTTACACCTTTGAGTGGTTCCACGAGCTCCAAAACTTGATTGGAATACATAGATTCCATCTCAGATTCCATTGCCTTTTGCCATAGATCTGCATCTTTATCTAGAATTGCCTCTTCGTATGTCCTGGGATCCCCATCATGTTCACCAGGGACCAAGTCCGAGGACTCTCCCAAAAACATGAATCTATCTGGTTGTTGAACAACCCTTCCACTACGACGAGGCACTGGTACAGTATTAGTGTTAAGTTGTGCATTTTCTTGTGGCTGTTCTACTTGTACTATTGGCACTTGGGGATTATAAATCCCTCCCACTAGTTCCTCTAAAACGATACTACTCATGGGTTTATGGTTCATTATATAGTCTTCTTCTAAGAATCTAGCATTGGTGCTAACAATGATATCTCGATCCCTAGGATTATAAAATGAATAACCTTTCGTTCCCATGGGATAGCCTACAAACAACTTTACTTCTGTACGAGATTCTAACTTGGTCGCATTCTTGTTCAGCACATGTGCTGGACAACCCCAAATCCGAATATGTCTTAGACTTGGTTTGCTACCAGTCCACAATTCTATTGGAGTCTTGGGAACCGACTTAGAAGGTACCAAGTTTAGAAGGTAAGACGTTGTTTCTATAGCATATCCCCAGAACGACTTGGGTAAATCTGAATAACTCATCATCGATCTAACACTCTCTAAAAGAGTCCGATTCCTTCTCTCTGCTTCACCATTCTGCTGAGGTGTGCCAGGTGCAGACAACTAGGATGTGATCCCTTTTTCTGATAAATATTCCCTAAATTCTCCAAGCAAGTATTCGCCACCACGATCTGATCGTAGTGACTTGATACATTTTCCAAGATGTCGCTTCTCCGCACTTGCTTTGTACTCTTTGAATTTTTCAAAGCACTCAGACTTACGGCGCAACAAATAAATGTACCCATATCTAGAATAATCGTCAATGAAAGTGAAAAATACTCATAACCTCGTCTTGCTTGGATACTCATAGGTCCAAATAAATCAGTATGAACCAATTTTAACACTTCTTTGGCTCTATTCCCCTTTGCTTTAAAAGGCCTATTAGTCATCTTACCTTCCAAGCAGGATTCACAGACTGGAAATATCTTCACTGCCAACGAGCCTAATGGCCCATCTACTACCAGTCTTTGAATCCTCCTCAAGTTAATATGACCTAATCTTAAGTGCCAAAGATATGTTTGGTTCAATTCAGAAGGTTTCTTTCTTTTATTTGAGCTAGAAAGAATGTTATTAGTTTCCTTATGTTGCAGCATTGGTTGGATAGGATTAATAATATATAAATTGTCTTGCAATGTACCAGAACATATAACTCGTTTATTCATCATAATAGAAACATTTCGATCCAAACAAACATTATAACCATCCATGGCAAGTTTAGAAACGGAAATTAAATTCCTTCTAAAAAAACGTACATAAAGACAATTGTTCAAAACCAAAATCCTATCATCGCCAAAAGATAATGTAATTAGTCCAACTACAACTACTGCTACTTTCGTAGCATCTCCCATGAACACATATATCTCGCCATCTCTAAGCATTCTGGATTGCTGGAACCCCTGCATAGAGTTACAAACATGGTCAGTGGATCCTGTATCTACACACCAAGTCCTCGTAGATATAGCCGCTATATATGTTTCTGTAACTAGAGAAAGAGACATACCAGTATTGTTTGTCTTCTTAGGAAGAGGACAATCCTGTTTCCAGTGACCTGACTGCTTGCACCTGAAGCACTTGCCCTTAGGTTTTTCCACAGCACCTTGAACTCCCACTGCATTAGCAACCTTTCCAGCTTTCTGTGTCTGAACCTTTTTCTTCTTCTTGCCTTTCGGCTTAGAGGAAGAAGCTTTCTCAGCCACATTCACTTGAACATTCTGCTAAAAGAGTCCTTCAGCTGCCTGAAGTTTTGTCAGAAGTTCCGCGAGACTATACATCTTTTTGTTCATGGTGTAATTCAAGCGGAACTGCTCAAAACTTTTGGGGAGACTCATAAGGATGATATCGATCTGGGTTTCCCCATCAATATCAGCACCAAGGATCTCCATCTCATTTAGATGAGACATCATCCTGAGAACATAATCCCTTACAGGTGTTCCTTCAGCCATCTGAGTGTTCATTAAAGCCTTCATTGCTACTTGCCTAGCAACCCTATTCTGTTCTCCAAAAAGTTCCTTGAGATTAAAGAGCATATCTGAAACAGTGGCCATAGCCTGATGCTGATGCTGCAAACACCCGACATTGCTACCAGAATGTAACATCGCGACATCTCATCAGCCTTAACCCACCGCTTATAATACTCTTTCTCACTTTCAGGAGCATCTTCAGCAGGCTGATCTGGCTTGGGTTCATAAGTACAAAATTTGTACTCCTCAGCAGTCAACACTATGTGCAAATTACGTTTCCATTCAATATAGTTCGGTCCAGTAAGTTTGTTATCCTTAAGTATGGTGAATAGTGGATTAAAGCCATAATGATCTAATCCTGAGAATCATACATGTAACACATAATCAGAGAGTTGCGCAAATCTTAAAACCTATTTGTTTCCTCTAACAATTAATTAAAATTAATGCACTAATATTTAAACACCATAAGTATCTGGTACGCCACGATGGGTGACATATATACCACTTCAATTCGTTTAAATATTACTTTGGTCCTATTACTAAATAATACGCCACGTTAGGGTGGACTATATATTATTATTCATAGCTAAGTGTATACCATTATTTAATCTTAAATTACTTAAACCAAATACATCCTTTTGATATATTAATGGAAAATTCCCAGGTCTCGGAGGAGTCACAACGGCCTCGCTTAATACCCAATTCCTAGACAGAATTCTCCATAGTCAACATCAAAAGAGTATTCAATTTTCGTAACGAATTCTATGAAACATGGTATGTCACGTTAGGGTGATCTATATACCTTTTAATATTCTTTATTTAATTTAAGAATTTTGTTCTAGTAATTTCTGCAACCTTTTAAAATACCGTAAATAGTACGCCACGTTAGGTGATCATATATACCATCTACATTATTTAAAAGGTTATGTTACATACAAAATAATGGAGACCGTGGGATTTAATTCCTAACTAATTCCCTCACCCACTTAGAATTTTTAATTAAAATTGTGGAATTTTAAATTAAATGGGGCCTATGTCGTTACAATTATGTCTAGCATGCATTCAAAATACACACATAATTTAACAACATATAACATTTAATTAAAGCAATAAATAAAATATATGTCCACGTCATCCTAATTATGTTAGCAATTATAAATTACACACATAATTAACAACACACATAATAATTTATTTAGAGCAATAATTAAAAAATAAATTACGGAATTAAATAAAAAAAATTCCACTATTATGGCCCCAAAAAAAAATTCTGCAGCTCCTTTTGTTGCTGACATGTGCTGCATCTGTTGCACGGAGGAGAAAATAATAACAGCCTGTTGCGCAATTTGTGTCTGCGTCACTGCTTTTCCGCCTTTTACACCTGTTGCGCAGTCAGCTCTCGCGTTACACAATCCGGAAGATCTTGTCGCGCAGTCTGGCCCTATGCCACACAAGTGTTTCATTGGTGACGCAGGCCAGACCTGCGTTAACAGGATTTCAGCAGAATTATTCAACAGTTTCGCCTCCTGTTTCTGCTCGTTCAACTTTTGTCAGATGCCAACATCAGTCTTCAACAGCTTGCGCAGCGGAATAATTTTGGTCTCGTTTTTGATTTCCGATCGCACGTAATTGTTACAAAATACCCGGATATATATATAAAAATCCATCAAACAATTACAAAAAAATAGATCTAATACAAAACTAATTTTGTAAATCTATTATAACATGATCAACCCTCGTGTAAATTACAACCACGATAAACCACGTGGAAACCAATTGCATAAAAATTAACCACGATAAACCACGTGGGATCCAAACACATAATTAAAATATACATGGCCATAATAGTGGATAACAACCTGCAAAACAAGCCTACCACTATATACATGCATATATAATTACGACATGGACATCGTATCAAAAATCGCAGAACCATTGAACCTAGCTCTTGATGCCTATTGTTGGGACAATAAGATCTTGGCACTGCGATTTTTTATACAATAAATTAACGAGTACGAATAGAAAAGTCACCTTGTTAACGGTTGATCCCACGCCCTTCTATTGTATTCCCAAATTCCCATGAGCGAAGTGTGGCCTTCGTCTTCTCAAGTTAACCTCTCTTCTTGCACCTGGGTGGCTACAAAATTTCTTGACCAACCCTAGCAAGAAAAGAATAAGAATATATATAGGGCTACAATAGGGATCATGGATAATTAGGTTAGGCCTCCCAATGACATTCCGAGCCCAGCCCGATGTCATTTAATATTAATTCAATCCACTAAAGAATTAATATTTGCACTATCTTTAATAATACCGTAATTTAATTAATTAATTCGGTTCCAAAATTATTTGTTTATTAAATTCCCCATGTTTAAAATATCGCATGTCCATTAATTAAATAAATTACTGATAATTCATTTAATTAATATCTTTTATCCTTGATCATCCACTCAACCTTTATTTAATTATGCCGGAATAAATCCACCTGCAGGGTGTCACATAATTAAATCTTTTTGAGCTTTCAAGGGGACATCATTAACCCGAATATTATCAGGACATGGATTCCTTCTATAAATAATATTCACCATATATATTATTTCATCACCCAAAATATAATGAAATAAATCAAAAGAATTATTTCATATATAAATCAAAGCATGTAAATAATATACACGTGTTAATTACTATATCTGGATTAAGAACCTAAGAATTAATAAAAACATAGAATCTTAGTTCTCTTTCTTAATCAGCATAAGGGAACAATTCTAAATTTGATCATGTTCAATATACACAAAATATACTAGTATTATTTATTAGTAAATATAAACTAATCTAAATAATACTACAGCCATTCCAGTGGATTGTCTAACTCCACCTGTGCTGTGAACCTTATTATATTATATAAACCGTATTTAACAATCTAATATTCTGTATCCCATTTGATACTAGATTGTCCACAATATATAATATTAGACAGCATGTAAACATTTAAATGATTCTCAATAAAACTGGGCCAGAAATAAATGTATATACTTTAAATAAATATTTTCATTATACACCAACAGTTGTTATGTGGCCGCACTGAGGCCGGATGGAACAGGGGGACAGGTCCTCCCAATCGAGGATATGGATGTTTGAGAGAATGAAGAGCGGAGAGGAAAACCAGCAGAGGACTTGGTTCCCATACCTTTGGAGTTGGGAGATTCTGAGAAGGTTACTTACATTGCATACTATGTGAGCGACGCATGCCCAAAGGACTGTTTTCCCTTGCCAAGGATCGATACGTTGATAGATTCTACGGCTGGGCACGAGATGTTAAGCTTCATGGATAGCTTTATTGGCTATAATCAAATCAAGATGCATAAGCATGATATTCCTAAGGTATCGTTCATCACCGACTTCGGTGTGTATTGTTACCTGGTCATGGCTTTTGGACTGAAAAATGCAGGAGCTACATATCAGAGGTTGGTAAACAAGATTTTTGCTCATCTCATAGGAAAGACTATGGAGGTTTATGTGGATGATATGCTGGTGAAAGCCCTACACAAGGCAGATCACATTGAACACCTACGCGAGGCATTTGAAGTGCTGAGGCACCATAAGATGATGTTGAATCCGGCCAAGTGTGCTTTTGGTGTTGCGTCTGGAAAATTTCTGGGTCTCATGGTCTTGAAAAGGGGAATTGAGGCCAACCCCGACAAAATGAAGGCTATTTTGGACATGGAACCACCACGTTCTATAAGGGATGTACAGAAGTTAACTGGGAGGATTGCTACGTTAGGGAGGTTCATCTCCAAATCCGGGGACAAGTGTTTACCGTTCTTTAAAACCTTGAAGAAGGTTAAAAACTTTGAGAGGACAGAAGAAAGCCAAGAGGCCTTTGAGCAAGTGAAGAAGTATATGTCTGAGGGCCCGCTGTTGGCCAAGCCAAGTATGGGAGAAATCCTCTATCTTTACTTGGCAATTTCAGGTCAAGTTGTGAGTGCGGTGCTGGTAAAGGAGGAAAACAAGGTTCAGAAACCCGTATACTATGTGAGCAAAGTTTTACATGGAGCAGAGTTGAACTACTCCATTATTGAGAAGTTTGCCTTAGCATTGGTAACTGCCTCTAGGAAATTACGGCCATATTTTCAGGCATATAAGATTGAGGTCCTTACAAGACAACCATTGAGGAATATTTTGCACAGCCCTAAGGCCAGTGGTAGGCTCATCAAGTGGGGAATTGAGTTGGGAGAATTCGATATTAATTAAAAGCCAAGGACAGCCATAAAAGCTCAGGCAATTGCTGACTTCGTGGTCGAATGCACCATTGACAACCAAGAAGTCAGGGGGCAGGGGATACCTCAAGAAGGCAATAAGGAAGACAAGGAACCTATGATCGAAGAGAAGGAATTTTGGATGCTTTATTTTGATGGGGCATCAAAAACAAAAACAAGTGGTGCAGGTCTTGTCCTACAAAGTCCTAATGGATTCACGATTGAATACGCCTTGAAGTTGGACTTTCCAACAACCAATAATGAGGCAGAGTATGAAGCTTTGATAGCTGGGCTTGGTTTTGCAGGATTACTGAGAGTCAAGAATCTTAAAGTTTGTGGAGATTCGTGGCTAGTTGTGGCCCAAGTAAATGGGGAATTTGAGGCAAAGGATGAAACCATGGCTAAGTACTTAAGGCTTGTGAAGGCAATAATGACTCAATTTGATGAGTGCTACATTGAGCACATTCCGAGGGAGGAAAACACCAAGGCTGATGCCTTATCCAAGTTTGCCTCCTCTGAGATAGAGAATTACTCTGGAAGTGTCTACTTCCAAGTTTTGAGAACCCCTACCATCGATTCAAAGTTAGTCACGCCTATCGGGGTGAGGGAATGTTGGATAGATCAAATAAAGGCATATCTCGAGACTGGTTGGCTCCCAACTAATGCCATGGAGGCACGAAAATTATCTGTGAGAGCACTGAGGTACGCTCTGATTGAAGGGATACTCTACAAAAAGTCTTTTGTGATTCCGTATCTAAAGTGTTTAAGGCCCGAAGAAGCCAAATCAGCTATTAAGGAGGTCCATGAAGGAATTTACGGACAACACTTGGGAGGCAGGGCCCTAGCTCACAAGATAGTCAGGCTTGGATTCTATTGGCCTGAGATGATGGCTGATGCCAAAGAGTACGTGAAAAAGTGTGATTGGTGCCAGAAACATGCACCAGTGGTTAGATAACCACCAGAGATGTTGACATCCGTTAGCTCCCCCATTCCGTTTGCTATCTGGGGGATGGACATTCTTGGGCCCTTTCCTATGGCCACTGCTCAAAGGAAGTTTCTAGTTATAGCTATTGACTACTTCACAAAATGGACTGAGGCCAAACCTTTGGCTAAAATCACAACCAAGCAAATCATGCAATTCTTCTGGGAGAACGTCATGTGCAGATATGGAATACCACGAATCCTTGTTACGGACAATGGTTTACAATTTAACAACAAAGAGTTCAAGGACTATTGTGATGAGAATGGGATTGAGCTTCGATTCACCTCAGTTGCCCACCCTCAAGCTAATGGGCAAGCTGAGGTTTCCAATCGAATCATCCTCGATGGACTTAGGAAAAGAGTGGAACACTCCAGAAATACTTGGGTGGATGAATTACTACCCATACTATGGGCATACCGAACCACGTGCAAAGTCACTACTGGAGCAACTCCATTCATGTTAGCCTACGGGGCTGAAGCTGTGGTTCCCGTAGAAATTATGCATGCATCTCCATGAGTGGAAGCATTTGAACCAGACACTAATGAGGAAGGAATGAGGCTAGCCCTCGACTTGATCGATGAGGTAAGGGATAAAGCTCATGCTAGAAATGTTGCACATCAGAAGAAGGCTTCTTTCTACTATAACCTAAGGGTGAAAGAAAGGTTTTTCCATCAAGGGGACCTAGTGCTCAGAAAGATTGAAGCATCCGGGGTTGGACAAAAGGAAAAGTTGGCACCAAATTGGGAAGGTCCCTATCGGGTCAAAAGTACGATAGGACGAGGATCATATATGTTAGAGACTCTGGAAGGAAATGAGGTGCCTCGAACTTGGCACGCATCTAACCTCAAGGTCTACTATGTTTAATTATCCTATGTAGGACGTAGCTCATATCTATTAGGAAAGTAGAAATAAGGTCGACGAAACCATTTTAGAGTTTTCAAACTCTGAGTAAGAAGTAGAGTATTATGTAAGGGCTAGGCCCATTTCAAGTTTTAATGCAATTTGGTTTTCCCCTCTCTTAATTATTATTCCATGTCTGTCATGTATCGAAGCATATCTAAAATTTCTAGCTAAAGTAAGCCAAAATACAAAAGGTAAAGCAACTAAGTTGAAGGAAAAACCAGAAAATGCATAAAACAAATAAGCAAGCCCGGAGGCTATAGTTTCAAGTTTGCAAATTTAAACAAAGCAAAACATTAAAAGTCATGCCACGCAGGGCCAAGGTAAATAAAATCAAGGTGCCTTAGTCTTGCCAGTACTCCTAGCAGGAGAATCTCTGTCGGTGCTAGTATGGGTAGTCGAATCCCCAACAACTGAACCACCAGATCTAGCATGGAAATGGGAGCGATCAGGGTTCAAGATCCTAGCAGCAGCATCCTCCCCTTCCTCCTCTTCCTCCTCATCCTCCTCATCCTCCTCCATGGGAGTAATCCTCTGAGACTCCAACAACTTGGTCAGCTCCAACGGGGCCTCAGGGCAAGGAATATCACCAATCTGGAACATCCCGTGGTGCCTCTCAGAAACAGCATCTAGTGCCCCCTTCCAGCCACTAAAGCAGTTGGCTGGATAGATAAGATCATCATGCTTAGCCATAAGCCTATGAAAGTCCTCGGAATCCATATAATCATCAATGATATCCTCCTTGCCTTGGCGAAGCTCAGCAATGCTGCCATAGGCTTTCTCCAGCTCCTCCTCCTTCGCCTTCAACTTCTCTTCCAAGCCTGTAACTTGGGCCTTCGACTGGTCAAGATCCTTCTTGTGAGTTCCAGCCTGAGTTCGCCAAGACTTGGCATGATGCATGACAGCCTGGAAATAGGTGTTTCCCTGAAAAGCAATAAGTTAAAAACAGGCAAGAAGTAAAAATTTAAGATAACGAGATAAAAAATACTTACGGTAGCAAGAGCCTGAGCACCCATTAGCTCGACCGCCTCCAAATCGCGAGAAACAACAATATCGCGATAACCAATCCTTGGAATGCTTAGTGCTCCCTACAACCGAATCATGTTTTCTGATGCCCCAAGCTGGTCGAAAAACAGAACTCTTAGCAGAGGAGGCAGGCCCACTGCCCTCTTCTACATCAATAGCATCATGAGGCCTTAAAAAGGCAGGCTCTGTAGGTTGTCCCCTAGGGTCCTTCGCAGCTCTTTTCCTCTTCATACGGGGAGTCTCCCCAGCCAAATGCTCTTGGAGCTCATTTATGGCTCTAGCAGCAGAAAAATCAAAGGCAAAGTTAGTAACAAATAAAATATAACATGTAAATGAATGAAAAGCTAAGTGAAAGAATGGTGGGGTTTACAATTATCAGTAACAGAAGAAAGACCCACAGACTTGAGGGAAAATTCCTCAAGAAGAGTGAAGAAGTGAGTTTCCCCTTTGTCTGCAATAAGGGTGTTGAAAGCAGCTCTTTCGGCATCATTTAGCTCGATATCATCTGAATTTCCATCAGTTGCCTTCCCAAAGGAGCTACGAAAGAGGGTGCCCCAATCACCCCCTCCCACACAAGGTACATGAACTCCTCTTTCCATTTAGGATTATTATCAGGAATTGAAGAGTGATCGTAGATATTTGGGATCGTAGCACGAAGGCTGATATATACCCAGCCAGGATAAGTGATTGCACTATTTTTAAAATAAAAAATCTTCCTAAAAAGAGGAACAGATAGTGGAAAGTTGTTTTTCAAACAAAGAACCATGAAACAAAAAATGGCTCTCCAAGCATATGGGACTAGCTGGCAATGGTTTATTTGAACATCCGCCAACAAGGTGGGAATGAAATTATGAAAAGGGAAACGTAGCCCAGCCATGATAGCATCCTTGTATATGCAAAGGGCATGGGGTTTCCAATGACAAGAACGATCTCCTGGTTCAGTTGGGACTAATTTTAAAGGGGAACGAACATTGAAGAGTTTGTTGAATTTTTTGATTTTTTCAGCATCAAAAAACTTCGAATGATGATTATACGAATCTAATGCAGAAATAGAGGGATATTCATCTCCTCTTTGATTAATCATGTCGATCAAGGAAGTATACTTTAAACAAATAGGAGGCAAAGAGGTACCTCGTGATGTTGCACTCATCTTGATGAGTCTCCTGGCTTCTCTGTCATCCGCCATTGATATTCTTCGGATGAATGCATCGAAGATGATCTTCAAAGGAAATCCAGAAACCACCGTAAATGGGAGGAGCTCCGCCAAAAACCTTTTCCGAAAATCGCCTTAGCAACCGAAGCTCTAGAGAGAGTTTTAATGAGAAATTTTAGTGAAAGATATGAGTGAAATGAGAAATGAAGTTTCTCATCCTACTCTTTTATACAGGAGATAGTCGGTCATCTAGCCGATTAAAAAGGTATGGCAACTGGTTATAGCCAGTTACGGCCCAAAGGCCCAAACCAAGGCCCAAAATTTAGAAGCTTACAGAAGCTTATAGAAGGATCGAGAATTTTTTTTTAAAAAAAAAAGTAGTAAAATTAGAATAAAAACATCTGCGATTTCAATCCAGGTCGTATGCAGAGGTTGTAGATGATACGACAAGGATAATTATTGAACCTTACACGACCTCAATTTAGGTCATGAGTTGAGGTCAAGAACAATATGAACAGGCTGCATCAAAGGCCTTGGACGACATCGATTCACCTCGTGAGTAGAGGTCGTAAAGCTAACGAACACTCAAAACAATGGTCCTTACACGACCTCAATCCTGTTCGAAGATTGAGGTCGTAGACCTCGCGACCCGACAGTCTTAAAGACCTAACACGAACTCAAAACATCTCGAAGGATGAGTTTGTAGAAAGCACGACGAGACTAATTGTTGGTCCTTACACAACCTTGATCTAGTTCGTAAGTTGGCTTCGTAAAACTCACGAACAACCAAGATGTGAGAGCTTGCACGAACTTAAACCACTTCGTAGAGCGAGGTCATCAATTATTCAACAAAGCCATCTTATGACACTTACACGACTTCAAACTAGATAGAAGGTTAAGGTCGCACGTCAGACGACCTGCCTCTTTTGCCGCCCTTACACGACCTGGATCCACCTCGTGGATTGAGGTCGAGGTTCTCACGACCAGACCAATTCAAGGGCTGTGTACGACCTCGAACCAGGTCGCACATTGAGGTTGCAGGTTGTACGACCTGGTCACCCTGTTACCACCACAATTCAGGTAAAAAAATGTGAAAATAATGTGAGTAAGGGGAAGAATGCGGGAAAATTATTTAAAATTTTCCGTAAGACTTAAATATAATTGTTCAGCCTCGAATAAGGCAAATTGTCGTAAATGTGTAGGTCGCTCCACACTTTGAATTCAAGACGATACTTGTGAAACACTAGTGTAAATAAACCTTTTAACTTCGATGAAAACCTGATCAGTTTTCCTAGAAGTTGGGGGCAAATGATATGGGCTGAAGTTAAAATTGTAAAGACACATTTAATGTGGCATTAAATAAGCCTAGATTGGTCCAAGGTTAAAGCCCCTTAATGAGGCCCGAAACCCTAATTAAATAATAAAATTCGTAGCTGATAAATCAGCCTAATAAGGGACTTCGTAATTGAGTCTGAAAAGGAAACTGAATCATATCAGGAGTAACCTACAAGGCATATATCTTTAGTACTTATCTTCTTATCTTTTGGAAGGCTCTAGAATTGGGCCTAAGCTGTGACTTGCCCACCAAGTCTCCTAATTCAACTCTTATTCTAGGGTTTTCATCACCTATATAAAGACCTGTTCCTCCATAAACAGAACTACGTTTTTTGGCTTGATTCTTGATATTTGCAAGATACGTAGGCATCTTGTGAGGACCCGAGTTAAGTCACGAAACACTTGATCAGCCATTAAAGCTCGAAGCTTCCATAAACCCTAGCATTAAATACGCAGTAAATACACCCTACTTTTCGTTCCACAACAATCTTGAATTGTACATTTAATGATTCAAAATATGTTTCTTTTAAAATACATTAAAATTTATTTATACATATAACATATTTTGTTTACTAAATGTTGAATAATTTTCTTTAGATGTTTAGGGTACACCTCATATTAATATTAATGGAGGATCATAACCACATGCTACATATGATAATTAAAAAATAAATTTTACATGAATTTAAATTTTTACAAGTTGCTAGCAAAATATATCTATATTAACTTTATCAAAATTTTAACTAACAAATTAATTATAATTTAAATTTAAAAATAAATCCATTTTCTAGGTTAATATAGTATATATTATTATAAAAATAGAGGTGGAGATTTTAATTATTTGTGATGCAATATAATTAAGTCTCTCTTTTGAACAGGGTGAGGGATATAAATGTAATCTCTTAAATTACAAATATATAAGTTTAATAAATTAGATTGGATGAAATTCGGGAAACTTCCTTATCAATTATATATATAGAGGGCTATTCTAGTGAGACCCCTGTTATAGTGAGAACTGCACATTGGGCCACAAATTAGGCCCAATAAGTAAAACTTGCACGCGGCACTACCTTGTTCAAATTAAAAAAAAAAAATAGACAATGCCTAACTACCTTCTTTATTATTCACCACTATCGATGAAACAACCTCTCTCTGTTGCACGGTTATTCACCATTTCCTCTGTTGCTCACACCTTCTAATCACCCCCCAATTTGCCCTAATCGAGCCTCTAAACCGTTGAAGTTCTTCATAACACTACAAGATCTCGACTGTAAGTATAAAACACGATATACTCTTCATTATTGAGAAAAATACGTGTGTAAATCACTTCGTTACATTGTTGTAGAAGATGATTTCGCTCATATTTTACTTGAATCATGTTTTATTTTCTTGAATCACGTTTTATTATACTTGAATCACGTTTTATTTGCTTGAATTACGTTTTTAAGTGATTTTTTGCATGTCACAACAGAGAATAATTGGGGTTTTAAGTCATTTTTGATGTTTTGGTTTGTTTCAGTTGATATTGTTGTTTTACTTTCGTTTTTTAAGTGATTCTAATGTTAATGTGTGTCCATTACTCTTTATTGCAGGAGCTATTAACAAATACTTTACTTCAATGGATAATACTAAATGAGGTAATATATTATTACTATTAGTAATTAATGATTATTAGAAACTAGTGATTTTCTGTATAAAACTATTGATTTGTGATGATAATAAGTGACTTGTAATTTGTGATTTGTAAGTTGTGATTAATAGTAATTTTTGATACGTGGTGATATAAAAAAACAGTGATTTCTTATAATAAAAGGTGATTTGAGAGTTGTTATTATGTTGTGCTTTTTTGTATATAGTTTATTGATTTGTTTGAATGCTAGATCTTTTTAAAAGTTCTTATAAAAAGAGTGATTTCTTGTAATAAAAGGTGATCTGCAACTTGTAATTTATGCTTATATAGTGACTTGTAATCTGTTCTATTTTAAAGTGTTATAAAAACAGTGATTTCTTATAGTAAAAGGTGATTTGTGAGTTGTTATTATATTGCGCTTTTTTGTATATAGTTTATTGATTTGTTTGAATGCTAGATCTTTTTAAAAGTGTTATAAAAAGAGTGATTTCTTGTAATAAAAGGTGATCTGCAACTTGTAATTTATGCTTATATAGTGACTTGTAATCTGTTCTGTTTTAAAGTGATTTAAAATAGTAATTTATGCTTATAATCTGGCTTGTTTAAATGTATTTATCAAATATAATGTTTTGTTTATTAATATTGTGTGTTAATTATACAGGTTCTAGTGCAAGAAAAAGCGCAACATATGAAGTTTCCAAAAACATCTTATAGCCATCCAAAATCTGTTGTTTTATGGACGGAAATATGTGCCGCAAATAGACCTAAACTCGTCGCATATATTATTTACGACGCCATATACGACGGAATTTGTTCGTCGGATAAAATCTTGTCGTATATAGTATTTATGAAGGAAAAACCCGTCGTATATACTTTATATTACGAGTTTGACCATCTGTCGTATATAAGATATGCCACAGATTGTTGTGTCTAATGTAGAATATACAACGGTATTTGGTAGTTGTTGCAATTATAAATTACGACGGTCGGATATTCGTTGCATATATATTTATGCGACAGAAAACTTTGTTGCAAACAATATAATATATGCGGCCTGTTAGTACCTTAATAACATGTCCAGGTTATATAGATTTTGTTTAGAAATCTAATTATTGATATTAAATTCTGCTAATAACCATAACATATATTATATTCAAGCCCAACAAAAATATAAAAACTAATATCTTCATTAATTAAGTTTACGAGTAGAACTACATTTCAAGTAGCTAGCTAGTAATATCATAGTTCTTCACTTAAACAAAATATAGAAAAACGTAGTACTTCACTGAAACAAAAGCCTTGTTTATTGGCATAGTACTTTACTGAAATATAGAAAAACGACCAAAATATCATCAAGTTTAATGAAACAAAAGCCTCTGAATGCACCAACTGCTTTTGCCTCTGGAATGCGCCAAAATATAGTTCATCAACTTTTATAGGTTGCCTTTGCCTTTGCCTCTGAATGCGCCAGTAGCCTCTGCCTCTGGATTGGTTGTTTGCAAATCAGACACTTCTTGGTTTGGAACCTTAGGATCTTGGCACACTCGCTGCACATGCACTGCACCAAGTAATAGATATAAATATATTTTGGCATTATAGGATATGATATAGTACTTTTCAGGTAGCTAAGGCAGAGCTTCCTTAAACCATATTTGGCAAAATCACATTTCCAGGAAACATGGAACAGTAGAACAAAAAACATATCCTCTAATGGATGTTACTCAAAATGCAGTACACCAATATATAATAATGCAACAGCATAAAGCAGACAAACCTATACTTTCAATGTAAGCACTAGGATTTTTACTATACTTATCGTAATGTAAGCACATGTAGACGGTCTAATAGAACCCTACACACAGGTGAAAAGTCAGAGCATAATTGAAATCAAAATTCTCAAAAGAAAACTGCAAATAAATGATTATAACAAGAATATTATGGAATGAACGTATCAAACAAATGTACTAGAACCTAAGATGAGCCTGTTCTGTTCTTCCTGCTTGACATACAAAAGGGTGATTAGATATTTGTGCCCATCAAGGCCATCATAGACCGTCTACATGATCGTGTAGTTTATTGACACTATTGGCTGTAATGCAGATCTACTATTACACAAATAGAGTTTATGATCAACTAATGTCTAGGTCATAGTATGAAATGTGAATATTTCGACAAATGATGTAAGGGTTAGGTAATGCAAAGTAAGATGCAAATTTATAGAAACAGCTTCTAGGTACTGTAAGGGTTAGGTAATGCAAAGTAAGATGATTAAAAATTTTACTGCTTTTATATGGCAACTCATTCATAACATTTATCTTTAGGTACTGACTGAGAGTTCAGACAGACAACTAGTGGTTGATCTTAAGCTGTGTGAAATTAAAAAGCTATTCATTAAAAGAAGTTTACTGCCTTGGATATATATAGTTATATATTTACCTGTTTCAGATTGTAGTTGAGAGAGCAGTTCTTTTTTAAAGGCTTCCATTCGCAACCCCATTTCTATCCTAGTTGCTTCTCGTTCGGCTTGAATGCGAGTCTCTGTTTCTTACTTTTGTAACTCAAGTTTTTCCTCGAATTCCGCGCGAACTGTTGCAACACTTTCAGCTGCAGTTGATACTCCACGCTTTCTGCCATACACCATAGTTGGCATAATACCACGTCCCAAGCAACGCATTCATCCATGTTTATCTTCACCAAATTTTTCAATAAATAAATTTTCAAGTTCTTCAGGAGTATCCTTGTTAGCTTCTTTCAGTTCATCTCTACAAACCTCAAGCTCGCGCTGTAATCATAAATTCAAAAGTTAGAAACAAAAAGCATGTAATAAGAGCATAAAATAATTATTTTCAACTCAAGTCAGACTTTAAAAATTGCTTTATATATTAGTAGAATACTTACTATCATGCGTTGTGTAGTAAGATCTTTCGCACCTTCACGAGAGGCAATAAACATGCTAAGTCGGTCAGTAGGCTTCCCCTCGCCAACCCTCTTTAACAAATAAGAAATTAACATCTCAAAATAATGGATTTGAGTACATATATAGTTAGAAATGCAATAAAAAGCTTTCCTTCATACCTCTTTCTTTAGCACAGCGAATGGTTTCTTGCCAGTATGATGCAAACAATCTTCTTTTGATCGATTATCCTTATTAGTTTGTACTTTTTTCTAAAAATACAACACTAATTAGGTACATCTACTTCTATTGTTTGAAGTGGTACTATAATGTTAATTACCCATTTCTCTATTACCTGGTAGCAACCAATGAACTCAATTTTTAAATTTAATTACCTGTACATCTTCTCTTCCCCACATAGATACCAGCACACGCCACTGACTCTCGACAACACCATTTGGACAATGAGCTAGTCTTTTTTCATCAGTATCATATGCATAATAATTATCCTTTTTTATACGACATTTCCAATCCCTCCACTGGTCACCCATCTTATCAATGCAATGTTGTTTGGCATAAAATGGTGCATTTGTATTACTCTGAGATAAAAAATTAAAGTGAATCAGATTTCAAAATAAAGATGTATAATTAAAATTGAGTAACTATAAAATATTAATAAATATGTACCTGAATATCATCCCAAACTTTTTCAATAACAGTCAAATCCATTTGATCCCAACGTTCAGTAGTTAAAGGGAAAGATGTTCCATCTTTAATGAAACATCCAAGTTGAGTTGCAAATTTTTTATACTTACCCCCGCATGGACGACCAATGTCATCAAAATCAATCATTAGCTTTTTTTTACCCCAATTACGCGTCTTTTTTGCTAGGCCTCTCCCTTTTCGTTTTCTATTGACATCGCCATTGCCTGAATCGCCATTGCCTAAATCGCCATTGTCTGAATCGCCATTGCCTAAAGAACTTCCACATGAAGCTTGCTTTTCCATATCTATACATGTTCCGGGGGGTTGCATTTTGAGTTGGAGGGGCTGCATTCTGAGTCTCTGGAAGGACCTGAGACAATCAGCGTAATAAATAAATTAGAAAACAAAACCGATTGACATTTAAATCAATATACTTTACCTGACAAAAAAAATTAAAATACTTTTACCTGAAGTGTGGTTCTCGAACGTGTCACTGGCCTGGAAGTATTGGTCACCGTCTTAACCTCTCGACTTGGATTTAATTTTTTCTTTTTCATAACTGGCTTTGACATGATATCTTTCCCATCATGTCTAGATAACTTGCTTTCACCCTCGGACAAACTGCCTTTTTCCTTATTAAGATCACCTTTCAGTTTCATTATTTGAAGCTCCCGTAACTTGTCATCATTTTCTTTCTTTCGCGCCAACCATTTTCTTTCATAGTTTGGAATTTTCTGAAATATATTATATATATATATATATATATATATATATATATATCTGTGTGTGTGTGTGTGTGTGTGTGTGTGTGTGTGTGTTAAATTAAACCCAACACATGTGTGATATGAAAAAAAATGCAGTAGATTTTAATATATTAAGTAAATAACTTGAATAAATTTAACCTTCGGAGACATGTTTTTTGACTTTCCCTGGTCAGCAATCTCAACTGCACTAGATTTTGCAGCCAATCGATTGTGCAGATCTTTTATTGTCACAAACTGACGCTTTCCGAGTAATCCTCTTGGTGCAATCAGTGGATAAGAAAAAAAGATAATCGGTATCTACATGTGAAATAATTAACAAATTAAAAAGCATTTGTGAAATTGTACCTTCCAAAAACAAGTTTCTCGGTCTCACAGTCACATGTGGTTGCATCTGTGACCCAGGTGCTATAGAAAGGTCAACTACGTTATCGACATAAAATTTCAAATTCACTCCAGCAGCTTCAACTGGTTTCACTCCAACAGCTTTTACAAACTCATTCAAATCGGCGTCGTTGGCAATTAGTTCCCAACCATTCGGCACTTTCTTGACATAAACTCCGCCAATTTCCGTGTAATTCAGATTTCCCTTCACATACTCCATCAAAACTGTGTACGAGAACCTATCAGCTTCAACAAGCTCTGGAATTACAGTACATGTCCCACCTACATACATTGTTTTCGTGAACTCTCCCTTGTGGTGGAAACTGAGAATATAGTCTATATCCTCCGTCCTGAAAAAAACATAAAAAACAAAAGAAAAATAATTAGCAATGGAATATACACACATTTGACTAGTCGATAGAAAACTAATTAGAAAGCAGAGAATAATATAAAAAACAAAGTCAGCTAATATTGGCCACACCTTTAAGACATAATGAACTAATACAAGAAAATATTTCATTTTTTTATATAAGCCGATTGTATATATCATGACCCCAAAGGGAAAATTGAGAATGATACAGATTTGGTGGGTCTAACAGAATGTTAAGCATGCTTAGCATTATAACCTAAAGCAAAATGAACAAATACAAGAAAAACAAGTAAATAGCACTATAAATTCTCTATTTGTCAGATTTCAAGATCATCCTCATCCTCTTCAACAATCTCAGTGTCGTTATCTCCTTGATATTCAGAATCAACCTCCATCCCTTCTACTCCCTCACGCACCCATGAATATTCGGTGTCTATAACATTATCATCAAAGTCCTGCACATTAAATGGTTGAATTTGAGATATAGGTGCCGACTCTGCAGAATCTTCAATCGTATAAACATCAAAATTATCCCTGACTGTCATCCTCATTACAACACTCCAATCAGTTTCTATAGGATCCTAAACATACCACACTTGCTCGGCTTGAGTTGCTAATATAAAAGGTTCATCACTAACCCGATTTTCCTTAAGCACATGTTTAAAATTTACTAGAGTAAACTTAAATGGATCTTTCACTAAACCGGTGCGATGGTCCACCCAGTTACATTTGAATAAGGTAAGCCTGACCGAATTACTATAGCGTATCTCAATAATATTAGTCAACTCCCCGTAAAAGTTCATGTCACCGGTAACAGGATTAATATCTTTCCGACTCGCAAAGCTAGTGACACTTGCACTTAGCATAACACCACTATTTTGGCTTTTTCTTTTTAAATCGACCTCTTTGATTCTGAAATGAAAACCATTTATTATATATCCTTTACACCTCCTGGCATCCATGTGCGGTCCTAATGCCAACAACTTGACATCATCTGGTATTGCATCTTTTTTCGTGCATACCTTGGAAAAAATATAGAAGACGATGTATGATCAGTTTGATTGGCTTGTATACACAATTTATAAATTATCATAAGAAATATTTACTTACATAGTCTTTGAACCATGTATCAAAATTCAGATTATGCTCTATCTGAATTCGATGTGACCGATTACGAGGGACTGTCCTCTTTAGGTGTGCTAAATGCATTCTGTAAATCAACAAATAATTATCAGAATGTATATACACTAACTTAAATCTACTACATACACTGGCTTAGCTCTACAAAGGCCACTAATATTGCCTCTATCATCATTTCTTCCAGGACGATTCAGTTTTGTCTCAACATCCTTTAGATATCGAGAACAAAAGGTCATGCATTCTTCTGCAATATATCCATTAGCAATTGACGCCTCTGGATGGGTACGATTACGCACATAAAGTTTTAATGTGAGCAAATATCTTTCAATTGGATACATCCAACGAAAAAGTACGATGCTACACAAGAGCGCCTCTTCGGCTAGATGCACGGGAAGGTGTTCCATGACATCAACAAAAGAAGGTATAAATATCTTTTCAAGTTGACAAAGTGTAAGAGGTATACGACCATTTATATCTTCCAATTCAGCTACTGTATTAGTTTTTGAGCATAGTTGTCTGAAAAAATTTGCCAACTCAATTAAAGTCTTAACAACATCAGGTGGCAATGTTTTTTGAGCAGCCAATGGAAGGAGTTGCTATAGTAGAATGTGGCTATCTTGACCTTTTAATCCCCACATAGCACTTTCATCCAAGTGCACACATCTTGATATGTTCGAAGAATATCCATCGGGGACTTTGACTTGCCTCAACACCTTAAGAAACGTCTCTTTCTGCTCTTTACTCAATCTGAACTGAGCCGGAGGTAAGAAACTTTTGGAAGATCCCTTGGGTTGTGGCTGCAATGATGTCCGAATATTCATTTCTTGAAGGTCCAACCTGGACCTCAGATTGTCCTTTGATTTTGATGTATTCAAGAATGTATGTAACAAATTGTCACATACATTCTTCTCAATATGCATAACATCAAGATTATGGCGAACAAGATTATGTTGCCAATAAGGTAATTCAAAAAAAATGCTTTTTTTCTTCCAATTATGAGGCAGCTTACAGATCTTTCTTTTCTCGGCTCTGGCTTGATGTTTTTCCCTTTGTAATCTGGTTCTCTTCCCTAGCACGTCTTGTATTTTGTACTCGGTTTCAATATTCTCCACTTGTTGTAGTATTTCAACACCCGAAAGATATTTTGGTTTTATTCTAACTTCACGTGATCCATCAAATGCTTTCTTGTCCCTGCGAAACTTGTGATTATAAGGTAAGAATCTCCTATGTCCAATATAACACCATTTACGACTATGTTTCAACCATTGGCCTTGTGGTCTCTTGTTGCATGTCGGACATGCATATTCCCCTTTTGTACTCCATCCAGACAAGTTTGCATATCCAGGGAAATCGTTTATTGTCCACATTAAAGCCGCTCGTAAAGTAAACATCTCATTTTTTGATGCATCATAAGTCTGAACACCATCTTCCCATAATTCTTTCAACTCTTCGATTAAAGGCTGTAGATATACATCAATTTTGTTACCTGGTTCCTTTAGGCCTTGGGTGAGTACAGATAAAATGAAATTACCTTGTTTCATGCACAACCAAGGTGGCAGATTGTATGGAATGAGTACGACAGGCCATGTACTGTGAGAAATTGACATAGTCCTAAATGGATTAAATCCATCATATGCTAAGCCCAACCTTACGTTACGAGTATCACTTGCAAAATCCGGAAATCTTTCATCAAAATGTTTCCAAGCACGTGAATCAGCAGGATGCCTTAAAACACCGTCATCCACTCTATCATCAAAATGCCATTGCATGAGATCTGCTGTTTTAGAAGACCAGAATTTTCTTTGCAATCTTGGTTTAAGAGGAAAATACCACATCTTTTTCGCAGCTATTCGGTTGCTCTTCTTTTCACCATCGCCATGTTTATATCTTGACTCATCGCAGATCTTACATTTATCGAGATTTTCATTTTCATTGCGGTACAGCATGCAATGATTAATGCATACATCCCATGTCTGGTAACTGAATCCCAAGTCTCTAGTCATTTTAAAGGCATCATTAAATGAACTTGGTAACTTAGAAGATTTTGGCATTGCACGGTTTAATAGCTTTAGTAAACCAGTGAAGGATGAATTTGACCATCTACAAATGGCCTTTAGGTGCAACAGCTCGACAATAAAGGAGAGAGTCGTAAACTCCTCACATCCTTCCCACAATTCTGTTTCAGCAGCTTTCAGAAGTTTTAAAAATGTGGTCGTTGTTTCAACACATTGTACCACCTCACTAATCTCGGGTCGTCGCTCGTTCATGCTTGGAATGCCTAAACCTTCATAAACCATTCTTCTAATGTCATCATTTGCATCTCCGTGAATGTCTTCATGTTCAGACATATTATTTTGACCATGTAATATGTGCACATTTTTGTGTGCTTCTCCGCCGTGAGAGGTCCAATTTGTGTAGCATTTCTCAAACCCAACCACAACACAATGTGTTCTTACAGTTTCTTGATCTTGATAATACCGATTAGAACAATCTCGACATGGACATAGAATTTTATCTCCAGGAGACTTACTTGAATATGCGAATTCCAAAAACAATTCTACCCCGGAGATATACTCATGTGATGCTCTATTATTACTATTAATCTAACTCTTATCTATATTAGACATTATTAACCTACGAGGAACCAAAACGTCAAAAATTTAAACTAGCAATTTAATTACACTTTACAAGTAAAAGGCAGAGGCAGATACCACATATTACACAAAAATAGGGGCAGGTACAAAAAATATATACTAATTTCAACAGGGCTATTGTGATTATATATACAAAAAAAGAGGCACATATTGCACTTTATAAGCAAAAGGCAGAGGCATTTTTACTTCAACTCCTACGATTATATATACAAATTACTTCAACTGACACACACAGACACAATGGTATACATACATACGATTATGTTTGATATATATATTTGATACAGATACAAACATATGTTTGATATATGGTTAACATTCAAACATTCAGAGCAAACATAGAGCATTATAGAACATAGACCATTCAATTTAGGGTAAATTGAATTTAGGGTAAATGACGAGAGATGATAGAGAAGACAATAACCTGTTAAGATGATGGAGAAGCTGAGAGATGACAGAGAGATGCTGCGACCAAAGATGATAGAGAGACGAGAGAGACGAGAGATGGAGGCGTAAGTGAAATTAGGGTAAACTGTTTTAATTTGGGGGAAATAAAAAGTAGAGACCCGCGAAGATTAATTTTTGGTATACTGTTTTAATTTGGGGGAAATTAAAAGTAGAGACCGCGAAGATTAATTTTTGGGGAAACATTTTGGCACTAAGTAATAAAACTATATACGACGGAATCTAAAGTACCGTCATAAATATAATTTATTTATTTTAATATTTACACATATACGACGGTAAAATTATTGCGTTGTATATATTTTACACAGATACGACAGTCAAAATAATCCATCGTATAAAACATTATATATGACGACTTATACGACAGTCAAAATAAACCGCCGTATAAACTCGTCGCATAAAACCACTTTTTTTGTAGTGGGTAGATATTATTTTGCTTATAGATGATTTCATCTACAACTTTTTACCATAATGTTGCATGATTTTTGGTGTTTTTTGTATGACAGACAATTGATGAAGATGAACCACCAAAAGCAAATGAAAATGAAAAATGGAAGCAGAAAGAAAAGGTGATTGAAAAGGTAAATATTACACGAAAGTCACTTTTTTAAAAAATCACCTTACTGATCAATAGTTACCATGTCTTATTTAATTTATCTAACTATTATCAGGAAGCAGATAAGAACCCCAATAGAAAGAAAAAAGAGAATATATGCAATATCTTCAAGTTAAGAAACTCGCCTTCTAACTTGACAAAAATGATATCTGCACTTTCTGACCAACAATAGGTATGGGTAAGAAGAACCGGTTTTGGCCATCTGTTGGATTTCTCGATGGGAAAGATACCACATAGACTGGCCTATTACGTGTTCCACTCATTTGATGCTTCAAGCCGAGCCTTAAAGCTTCCTGCTGGATCAATCACAATAACAGATCAAGATGTGCATGATGTGTTGGGACTACCTGTTGGACATCAAAGTTTTAACTACTCAACAACATCAGAAAGAAAGAATTTATGGACATCACAGTCCCCTGGAAAACCACAGTATAATATCCCACCATCAATGGTGATTGATGTAATGAAAGACATGACTGAAGACAGTGAGTAGTTCAAGCTAAATTTTATGATGATAGTCTCCAATGGATTGATCGAACGAAACACAACATCATACGTGATTAGAGATATCTTGGACTATGACATTGATCTAGACAATTGTGCTACATATAATTGGGGGGAGTACTTGATTTCATGCCTGGTGAAAACGAAAAACAGTTGGATTTCCCTAAAATCATTGTTTTATCGTGGCCCAATAGTGTTTCTCACTGTAAGCACCTTTTACCACATAAAAAACTTTTTTGAAAATAGCTTGTCCATTATTTTAATTTGTGTTTCTGATAACTTTTCAGATATTCTATGTTGATCGTGTCCTCAAAGGTGAGGCAGAGATAGAACGACAGTTTCCGGCTTTTAAAAGATGGACAACGCAGCTTTTAAAAGCAAGGCAACCAGAAGAATTGAAATCTGATTCTTTTGGAAGTGGGACAATAATTGAAGCTAGATCGGAACAACAAAGAGCTCAAGTAAGGAACATAAAACTCTACTGGTATTTTCCCACAAGTACAAAAATATTTTGAACAAAGCACTATAATATTTGCACAAAACACTAAAAACATATACATGTAAAGGATGACAATGCAGTTGAAGAAAATAAAAAGGGAGAATATGTAGCTGACAACGAGCAGGTACAACAGGTATAAGTAAAAAAAAACTACAAATCACTATAGTTTTTTATTGATTTGCTTAGACAAATTAATTTTTTATCGACTACAAAAGTGAATAAGTAATTTGGTGAGTTGATTAAAAACGTTAACATGACATTAATTATGAATGTTATAAAGAGGAAAATGTAGAGAATAATGATTTTGTCTATGCTGAACAACAAACGGATTCAACAATACAGTGCTCACAACCTAGACCACAATCTGAACCAACGCAAGAGGTATAATACGAAAAATATATTTTGTTTTGGGAATATAAGGCATGCACTATGTAATTTCAAAAAATCTCATTTCTCCAAGTTTACCTTGTTTAATAGAACATGGACAGAGATGCAGCAGGACAAGAAGAGCAACCTCCAAACACTAAACCAATAGAAGAGGTATATATTGTTTGATTTGTTTTTAAAGAAATTGCAAAAATATACCGTTTTATTATAACTTCTTATTATTTTAATCAGGACTGGTTTGAAAGATTAAGTGTGAAGGCTGTCACGTTATTGGATGCACTTGAGGCATATAAAACTGAAATGGAAGAGGCAAAAGTTAAGCATCCAAATGAAATCACTGTTTCAGATATCGAGTGGAAAGTGACTGAACGTATTCAGAAAATGGTGCAAAACTCAACAGAACAGAGAGATGGTAATATATCTGAATCTGAAAGTGAACATGAAATGGAAGATCAACATAATGAGAAAGATGTTGAGATAGAACAAAATGTTGAGATTGAAAAAGATGTTGTGATGGAACCAGAATTTGAGATTGAACCAGCTGAAATAGATCCAGATGTAATCGAACGTGTGGAGTTGATTGAGTATTTATACTCTTCACAGGGGAAAAAAGATATGGATGACTACATGGATGACTTGTCGGTTCCTTCTTTTTCACTTGGAATAAATGATTACATAATGAATGTATGCAAGGATATCAACAACGATCATGGAGAGTCGCAGCCTAAGGCACAAGGTGATGATAATGGTATGGTGACACCAGCACCCGCAGAACATGAGAAAAAGGATAAAAGGAAAACGAAACTTGCTGCTCCTTATCGGTCACCATATGTTCGCAGGATAATAGACTTGAAGGCATAATACACAACTCAAAATTATGCTATATGGAGATGGATAATACAGGAGAGACAAGATTTACTGTAAGTCTGCAGTTAAAATTTGCATGAATTGCCACAAAAAAAGTCACCACAGAAGCATCATTTTTTTAGTTTGTGATCTAATAATATTTTTCTTAATTATACACTTACAGAGAACATGTATTTGTGGTTGGTGATTTGTTCTGCATTCGTAAGCACATGGCAACACTGAGACCAAGAAAGCGGTTATATTACTCAGTGATAGATGTCTGGTCTGCTCTAATGAATGAGAAAGAAACATACAAAGTACCAGAATCAGCAATGTGCTTGTTCTTCAACATTGGCCTATCGGTAAATATAAATTTACATTATAGTCAATTTAGTTTGTATAACACCATACTAACTTTATTATCCTTATGAATGTACAGATTGCACCTTTTGATGAGAGAAAATCAGAAGATGAACAATACAAAATATTTGTCACAGAGATGAATCACTTTCTTCTAAAATACCAAAATGCAAAGTTCAACAATTATGACCTGGTATATATTCATCTCTTAGATTTCATTTCCATTTCCTAAATATACAACTTATCTTATTTAGAAATAATATTACGTCCTAACACTAATAAGTAATATTTGCAGATATTTTTTCCTATCCTGGCATATGGGCATTTCTACCTCATTTACTTAAACTTGAAGGCAAAACAATGGGATGTGATTGATAACATAAGACACGACGAGGCAGCTAATAATGTATATATACCGTGAAACTGCGTCAACTGGTAAGCATGCACAAATCACCATTTGTTTTTGAAACACTTTTTTTATAATGAATGTGACACTTTCAAATGCAAAATTCAGAAAAAACACTTTGCAAAGTACCTGAAAGAGAAAGATCAGTCATTGTTCGCAACCTCTATCACTTGAATGAAGACATATTGCGTCACAATGCCTTGGCAAAACATTAAAAAATAGCACAGATTGTGGTGTGTTTCTGATGAGGCACATGGAGACATATAAAGGAGAAAGAAAGAACTAGGACACCCAATTCAAATCAGAAGACCAAGCAGGGCACCAAGAACAGTTGGTTCGATTGAGAATAAAATATGCAGATGCCATTTTGACCTCGAATGTGAATGAGAAAAGAAACTTTGTTATCAAAGAATCAAAATTCTTATACAACAAATTAGCGGGACAAGGACTACTCAAAGCGATCATCGAATCAAGTAAGAAAAAGCCAAAAGCAAGACATATTAAGAAGGGAACTGTGCTGTTTCCAGAAGATGACGCGGATGATGTTAATGCAGATGCAGATGATGATTTACTGGACAGTAAAAGAAAGAATTCACATTCTGCATCTTGTATATGTTCAAATTTGATTTAGTTGTTATCGTTGACAGTGGTTTTCATTTGAAATTATTCCATTCAGAGACAATCACTTGACATTAAGTATGGGTTGGTTAAATGTAATTTGACAGTTGGAAGTTTCTTTCGTATTGGTTTCGTTTTATATTTTTGGACAATTTGTCTTGGTGTTTCCATGGAAAACATAAGATTGTTATATCAAGTCACCTTTCATTCATATTTTAAAAAGAAATCACTGTTTTTGAAAAGAAGGTGACAAAAAATTAAAAAGAGATCACTTCAAAACCACCAATTTATATATAAATCACCTTTTTTCAAGAAAAGTCACCAAAAGTGTAACCATTTTTTTACTAAATATTTATTTGCAAACACTATTAAACAACTTTTAATCAAATGGTCAATTCAGATTATGTTTTTTTTACCGAATCCGGCGGCCAGATAAGTTAAGGTTTAGGGTTGTTTACAACCCTAAATCCTAGACTCTAAACCCTAAATGAAAATTATTAAATCCAAAATATTTATAAAACCCAAAATGGAATTATTGAACCCTAAAGGTTAACTATTGAACCCCCGAGTGAATACAGATTAAATTTAAAAATTTTCATTTAAAATTTATTCTTTAAACCCAAAATGAAAATTATTTAACCCCAAAAGAAAAATTGATAAATTTTTATATTTTAAAACATAAGATTATTAAATCACTCCTTTTGAAAAGAAGTTAACAAAAATAAAGTAAAAAGAGATCATTTTAAAATCACCAATTTATATATAAATCACCTTTTTCCAGAAAAATCACCAAAAAACTTACATTCAAATGACACCAACTTACCAAAAACTTTACAAATAGATCATCTTAAAATTGTCTATTTAAAACATAAATCACTTTTAACACTGAATTATTGCTTACTCTTTAAACAGAAATTACTTTAAAATGTAAAAGCAAATCACCTTTTACAAATACAAGTCACTAAAAAAAACTCATTCAAATTAACCAAAGTCACTAAAAATGACCTTGACAACTGGATACCAATTTACACCAAATTCTTGTGTCTGGATAGTAAAATGAAAAATGAAGTTCTCATTGTCACACCATATGTATAAAGAATGATCTCTACATTGAATATAATAGGAGAAAGTTTTGTACTAAGTATTTAATGTTGATTGATCTTCATTTGGTGCATCAACTGTTACTTGATCTTCATTTGCTCGATCAACTGTTACTCAATCTTCATTTGCTTCATCAACTGTTAGTTGGTCTTTATTTGTTGAATCAACCTTGGCACCCAATGTAGTTGGTTTTATTCTTAATACAGCAGTGTTCTATTAAGATCTCCAACCAAATTAATTCTTTATTTTTTAAAAATTTGGAGTATCATTATATTAGATATATCTTGACATCGGTACGGTTGGATCGTCGAGAAATATTTTTAAAAAAATAGAAACAATAATTAATGACAAAGACTAGTCAATGTAGTAGTGTTCTACTAAGATCTCCATCCAAATTAATTTTTTATTTTTTCAAAATTTGGGAATATCATTATATTAGATATATCTTGACATCCGTACGGTTGGATCATCGGCAAATATTTTTAAAAACATAGAAACAACAATCAATGACAAAGCAATAGTTACGAGTACTAGTCAATGTAGTAGTGTTCTATTAAGATCTCCATCCAAATTAATTTTTTTTTTTAAAAAAAAATTAGGAATATCATTATACCATATCACTACTTGTATGATTTTTTTGAATTAAATATATGAAGATGTACATATATAGAGAGAGAGTCGGGCTCTGTGAACAACTGGACAGCAAATGACTTCATTTGCTGCAAAGTAAAATAGCAAACTGACTTGATATGCATCATGAATCACTCAGTGATTATGTATAACAACACAGTGATCAGTTTTAACATGCTTGAAGCTGCAAGGATCAATGGCGTTAAGAGGTTGGTTGTCTCAAACTTGATTTTTTTTCTTTTCAATAATTGTTTCCTAGTTGATAATTGTGCATGCAAAACTGAATTTTGCAAGTGTTCGGCCTGTTAAGGGCATGCAAATAATTCTCATAAGTCAGGACAGATGCATTTATGTTCCTTGTCCTGCAAATAGAAAAAAATCTTAAAAATATCGATGATATTTCTTCATGGTTTATTTTGTTGCACTTTACATTTTATGAGCAAGCCTTCTTTTGTGATATTTTTGAATGGTAAATATATCATGTTGGGTTTAGATGAAAAGAAGTGTAGAAAGCACCCTGGCATGCTTTTACTATGACTTAAATATTCTTTGTTATATTAATTCAATGCTAATTATTTCTTTTCCACGGGTATTGAAATTTATTACTCTGATTCAAATGACCAACAACTTAAATTTTGTGTGAACTAGTGGCATTTATCCCTTAGCGCCTCTTATGTGGGATTCTGGTTATAGAATTATGCGGCCACTTAATTATATCTCTTCAAGGATAACTAAAGTTGTATCATCAGAAAATTTTAACCATAATATGAGCCAATCTAGTATGTTTGCTTCAAGCCTCAAACACGAAATTTGTGATATTCATGCAGATTTTTGACATCTATTGTGGTGTGCAGGCTCTTTTATGCATCTAGCACTTGTATTTACCCTGAATTTAAGAAATTGGAAACTAATGTGAGCTTGAAGGAGGCTGATGCTTGGCCTGCAGAGGTTTATTTCAGTAACTTGTCATGAATAATTTTTTTTGTTGTAGGTTTTGATGATATTAGTAGTATGTCGATGGTACTTGGATTATATATTGGTACTTAGAATGTATTATCGTGAAGTGGTGGATTTTAGATATATATTGGTGAAGTAGTGGATTTTAGATATATTGGTGAAGTGGTGGATGAGTCATGTACTTTGTATTGACTAGGTTGGTTTGTAATATAGGGTAAGAATGATCTTGTAACTCTTAACCCCATTTTCCATTTTAATTTGTATTATCTACTTAGTTGTTGGTATTATATAAAAAAGATTTTTGTTATCATTTGTTTACTGGTATCATTTTTTTTCGATATTAAAAATTTAAATATTGGTAAGATATTTTGCATCCGTTGGCAAAATCGGATTTTTCGTTGGGAGTTTTTATAAATTTAACAACGGGAATACCATTGGCAAATGGTTGTTAAAACTACCAACAGATTATCCGTTGGCAATCTGTTATAAATTTTTTACTAATAATACCAACAAACTATCCGTTGGCATTTGGTTGCTAATAATACCAACAGAATATATCCGTTACGAAGTCGGTTGGGTTATGGTTATTTGTAAAAACATGAATTTCTTTACTAGTGTGTTGGCATTCCGTTGTTAAATTTAGTAATGAAAATAAACCCGTTGTTAGAAACTTCCCAATGATGTTTATACCAACGGATTGTTTCAATTGCCATTCCGTTGGTATGAGGTCTTAGTAACGGATTTCCTTAACATGCCAATGGATATTTCTGTTATTAAAATAGGATTTTCTTGTAACGCTCCCATAATAAATGTCCTAATTTTTTTTAAGTCTCTAACATGCATCTGTACACATCTAAAAAAGATATTTGTAGTTATAATTTTCTCATTTTTTTTTGTTTTATATAAAATAGGAAATTCAATCTTTTACAAAAACAAAAAATTCAAAAAATATTACCTACAACTATGTTTTTTATATTCGTGAAATGCGTGACAGAAACTTGAAAAAAATTAGGACGTTTATAATTATATGACGGAGGGAGTATTAACTTAGAACTAGGCATCTAATTTTGTTTGAAAGTGAACTATTAATTTGGAAATGAGAGCTAGTAATTAGTTGAATGTACACTCACCCGAGAATTGCACATCACATATTTAGAGCATCAAGCCAAAATGAAGGCAAATGAAGTATAGTCTATAGCAAAACATAAATTAACAACCTGATCCTAACCGCAATCTAAAATCCAAATGATTACCTATATAGAACCATTTAATTAAGTAATAGATAAAAAGAAAAGGAAGAACTAAAGCAATAGATAAAAAGATTAAGGAACCTAAGATACGTCGTACACAGATTTTACATAGAAATATGGGATGAACATTTTTTGTAAAATCAGGATTCGTTTAAAATTTTAAAATATTATTAATTTTACAATATTATTAATTAGCCTGCGGGCCGAATAAACTTTAAAGCTTATTTTTTAAAGTATCTCAAAAAAGTTACCTAAGATACATCTCAGGTTCCTTTTCCCCTCATAGATAAATTCAATCTTAAAATACATAATAGAACAACCACTACAAGAAATCTGGCAATAGACGACACGTATCAGACAACACCCATGGAAAAAAGTGTTGCCCGAAATGATCAGACAACTGTTATTTTCCTACTCGAGAAAGTATTGTGTAATCCAACATTCAGACAATGGGCCAAAACCGTTGTGTGTTAAATCTTACCAGACAAGCATTTCTTGACCAGGGGTGTTGTGTAAATGCATAAGTATTTTTAAGATTAGACAAGCGTTAGCAAATAAGTGTTGTGTGAATGCCTGCAACACAATATTCCGGAAAACCGTTGTTGTATGCAGACAAGTGCTTTTAGGTCTGTTGTCTAAGTAGTAGTCATACAATATGTTATCCATAGTGTTGTGTGACAGTGAACAATATATATCCGTTACGAAGTCGATTGGGTTATGGTTATTTGTAAAAACATGAATTTCTTTACTAGTGTGTTGGCATTCCGTTGTTAAATTTAGTAATGAAAATAAACCCGTTGTTAGAAACTTCCCAACGATGTTTACACTAACGGATTGTTTCCATTGGCATTCCGTTGGTATGAGGTCATAGTAACGGATTTCCTTAACATGCCAACGGATATTTCTGTTATTAAAATAGGATTTTCTTGTAGCGCTCCCATAATAAATGTCCTAATTTTTTTTAAGTCTCTAACATGCATCTGTACGCATCTAAAAAAGATATTTGTAGTTATTATTTTCTCATTTTTTTTGTTTTATATAAAATAGGATGTTCAATCTTTTACAAAAACAAAAAATTCAAAAAATATTACCTACAACTATGTTTTTTATATTCGTGAAATGCGTGACAGAAACTTGGAAAAAATTAGGACGTTTATAATTATATGACGGAGGGAGTATTAACTTAGAACTGGGCATCTAATTTTGTTTGAAAGTGAACTATTAATTTGGAAATGAAGGAGCTAGTAATTAGTTGAATGTACACTGACCCGAGAATTGCACATCACATATTTAGAACATCAAGCCAAAATGAAGGCAAATGAAGTATAGTCTATAGCAAAACATAAATTGACAACCTGATCCTAACCGCAATCCAAAATCCAAATGATTCCTTATATAGAACCATTTAATTAAGTAATAGATAAAAAGAAAAGGAAGAATTAAAGCAATAGATAAAGAGATTAAGGAACCTAAGATACGTCGTACACAGATTTTACATAGAAATATGGGATGGACATATTTTGTAAAATCAGGATTCGTTTAAAATTTTACAATATTATTAATTAGCCTGCGGGCCGAATAAATTTTAAAGCTTATTTTTTAAAGTATCTCAGGAAAGTTACCTAAGATACATCTCAGGTTCCTTTTCCCCTCATAGATAAATTCAATCTTAAAATACATAATAGAACAACCACTACAAGAAATCTGGCAATAGACGACACGTATAAGACAACACCCATGGAAAAAAGTGTTGCCCGAAATGATCAGACAACTGTTATTTTCCTACTCGAGAAAGTATTGTGTAATCCAACATTCAGACAATGGGCCAAAACCATTGTGTGTTAAATCTTACCAGACAAGCATTTCTTGACCAGAGGTGTTGTGTAAATGCATAAGTATTTTTAAGATTAGACAAGCGTTAGCAAATAAGTGTTGTGTGAATGCCTGCAACACAATATCCCGTAAAACCGTTGTTGTATTCTGACAAGTGCTTTTAGGTCTGTTGTCTAAGTAGCAGTCATACAATATGTTATCCACAGTCTTGTGTGACAGTGAACCAACACACAACATTTTTTAGAAATATTATGTGAATGAAGCATAGACAATACTTCGTAAAAAATATTGTTAGAATGACAATTTTAGAAAATAACTTTTCTGCATTTTTATAACTAAATTTTGGATTTAAAATAAATAATCAAAATAAAAACAATTATGAAATGTAAATAAATAATTTACCTTTTTAAATAAAAGGTAATTTAGTAATTAGAAGTAAATAAGTTAAAAGGTGAAAAGGTTAAAAACATTTCATTTCTTACCTTTTTACCAAAACATGATTAAAACAATACTATTCATCACCATCTTCAAGCTTTCATTCCAAGAACACCAAGAACACTATAATCAATTTCCAATTTCTATATGTTACGGAACTTAAAATCCAACATATTATATATGAAATTGACCAGAAAAACAAGATCGACAACATGGCATCTTCAAATTTCACAGCAAACACTTTTTGCAATTTTTTATTTTTAATCATAATAATTTCGAAAATAAATCGAATTTTAGAAAACAATTGAAATCACCAGCACCACATCTGTTGTCAAAAACACGTAGGGTTCGTTGAGAGCTTCGATTCAACTATCGGAGCATCAAAATCCGAATTCAGTAACATCTTCGAATTGGACTTTGATCTTCAAGAATAATATTTACCGGAATCTATATCATTACAACGTTTTCGTTTTTGCTAAAATCTGGTACAACCCGACCTTTTTATTTTTCGATTATTTTTTTGCCAAAACTAAAATGAGTTTTTATTAACATCCGTACGGTTGGATCATCGAAGAAATCATTCAAAAAAATTATTCAGTGAATCTGGATCGTGCCTCGTTATAGGAAGCAGCACTTGTACTGCGTTTTTGTTAAAATCTCATACAACCAGACCTTTTTATTTTTCGATTATTTTTTCCCAACACTAAAATGAGTGTTTATTAACTTTCGTACGTTTCGATCATCGAAGAAATCGTTCAAAAAAAATTATTCAGTTAATCTAGATCGTGCCTCGATACTAGAAGCACCACTTTTACTACATTTTTGTTTAGATCTCGTACAACCCGATCTTTTTATTTTTCGATTATTTTTTCCTAACACTAAAATGAGTGTTTATTAACATCCGTGCGTCTGGATCGTCGAAGAAATCATTAAAAAAAATATTCAGTGAATATGGATCATGTCCAGTTATAGGAAGCACCACTTTTACTACGTTTTTGCTAAAATCTCGTACAACCCGACCTTTTTATTTTTTGATTATTTTTTTCCAACACTAAAATGAGTGTTTATTAACTTTCGTACGGTTCGATCATCGGAGAAATCGTTCAAAAAAAATATTCAGTTAATCTGGATCGTGCCTTGTTATAGGAACCAGCAGTTTTACTACCTTTTTTGTTAAAATCTCGTACGACCCGACCTTTTTATATTCGATTATTTTTTCCAAACACTAAAATGAGTGTTTTTTAACATCCGCACAGTTGGATCGTCGAAGAAATCATTCAAAAAAATTATTCATTGAATATGGATCGTGTCCCATTATAGAAAGCAACACTTTTACTACGTTTTTGTTAAAATCTCGTACAACCTGACCTTTTTATTTTTTGATTATTTTTTCTCAACACTAGAATGAGTGTTTATTAACATCCGTACGGTTGGATCATTGAAGAAATTATTCAAAACAATTATTCAGTAAATCTCGATCGTGCCCCGTTATAGGAAGCAACAGTTGTACTACGTTTTTATTAAATTCCCGTACAACCCAGCCTTTTTATTTTTTTGATTATTTTTTCCCAACACTAAAATGAGTGTTTATTAACATCCGTACAGTTGGATCGTCGAAAAAATAATTCAAAAAAATTATCCAATGAATCTGGATCATGTCCCGTTATAGGAAGCAGCACTTTTACTACGTTTTTGTTAAAATCCCGTACTACCCGACCTTTTTATTTTTTGATTATTTTCCCAACACTAAATTGAGTACATACATATATGTAAAATTTAAAATTTTAAAATTGAAATCTAATAAATTCTTGATGAAATTAAAATAAAATTAAAATTTGAACCAAAATATTTAAAAAATTAAAAAATGAAATGAAATAACACATTGAAAAACTTAATATGTTAAGGCGCACAAATTCCCCCCAACCGAAAATTTCCAGCATTTTATTTCCCCCTTCTCCCCCTTATCCCCAAACTTTGCTCGTCCACATATTCTAAACCTTACTCTTATCCTTCAATCCTTCAATCTCTCTATCTCTCTGTCTCTCCCTCAATCTCTCTCTACATCTCTCTCGTTCTCCCTCTCTCTATGACATTAATGAGTAAATAAAGACAAAACATATCCTTCTAATTCTTAGATCTGTTTATCTGCTAAATCTCTACTTACACTTGACCCATTTCATATCGCGCTGTTATTTATAATCTTCAAATTTTAGTTTTTCACCATTAATTTTAAGCTGAATTTGTTGATGTTTCTGGGAAACCAAGGAATTCCCATTAGCCACTGAACTCTCTGTATGCATAAAGGTACAATCTTGATTTGTTTTTCTGGATGTTTCTTGAAACCTCTCTAATCTCTCAACTCTCTCTTTCTCTCTCAGTCTCTCCAACCCATATCTCTCGCAAGCTCAATCTCTCCTCTTTCCTTCTTTATTAAATTTGTGTGTGTGCGTGTATATATAGTGTGAGTGTACGCAGCTATGTGGTGTGAGTTCAACTGTTTTTGTGTTCAAATTAAAGACTTCCCTGAGTTCTTGTGAGCTGTAACAGGGTGTGGGTTTGTTGTTGTTGTGTTTGTAGTAGTGGTGTGTCGCGTGAGGGGAACTGGGCGTGGGTTTAAGCTGGTGTCTTGATGTTTCTGGAAATTGTCTATATGTCTGCCAGAGGCAGGTATAAATTGCCGAGATAATTAGGTTTCTATTGTGTGGGAAGATGGGCGTGGGTTTAAGCGGGTGATATCTTTCCCAACTTGCCTGTCTCCCTGTTTTCTACTAACTCTAATCATCTTGAAACTCTTCCTGCAACTTATCTATCATCTCGTTACGGTCTCTTCTTGTTTCTTTCCTTAATAACCTGAAGTTAGTTTTGAAGACATACCAGTCGAAAAATTTAGTTGTTCCTTCCAAAATTGTTCAGGTCACTGAGGATGGGAAGCAGGAGCGCCATCTAGTTACAACAATTGGCAAGTTCAGTGTGATATGGAATTTCCAGCAGGTGAAGGATTGTTCTCATGAGTGCTACAGAAACCAGGTTGGGTTAAAGAGTTGCTACTGCTACAAGATAGTCCTAAAAAATGAGTCCATTGTTGCTAGTCGCTTAATGCATGAGAAGTATGCTTAGCGATCAAATCTTTTTAGAGGTGTTGTTCCTCCATTTGTTTCATTTAATCTTGGGTCCCTCGGATTTCTCAATTCGCATATCGTAAGCTTCTCAACTCTATTTAAACCTTTCAAGTAAATTTGTTGGCTCTGTTTTTTAGTTCCTGGTCTTTTTTTTTCTTCAACACACAGTTTGCAGACTATAGGAAGGACTTAAAACAAGTCATTCATAGGAACAACACAATGGATGGTGTTTATATAACTCTCAGGCTGCGTCTTCGGTGTGAGATATTTCGAAATGGTAAATCAGTGCCTGGAAAAGTATTTGATGTCCTCAATGAAATTGTGGTTGATCGTGGTTCGAATCCATATCTTTCCAAAATTGAATGTTACGAACATGACCGCCTAATAACTAAGGTGATGTAGAAGTTTATATTTTTAAATTTATCTTCTAAAGGTTTCTATAAATAAATTTATCTTCTAAAGGTTTCTACAAATATGTCAAACTTGTAATGTTGCGGAAGTGTTGCTTAATGTTACAAATAAACTTTGAAGGTGCAAGATGACGGGGTCATAGTAGCCACACCGACTGGGAGTACAGCTTACTCTACAGCTGCAGGAGGCTCAATGGTTAGTTGGGTTGTTTATTTTTTGTATTTCATATTAAAATACTAGTTTAATTAAATGTAAGCAGGCCATTTGAACCCTGCATTATGACCATTGACCTGTTTTTTGCCCACCTGAATCAAGCATAAGAACACTAAAATTTAATCAAATATGGGGATAGAAGGCAAATAGAGAAATGATTCTACGAGGAAGGGACGGAGGATCCTCAAGTTGTTGTCACTACTAGACCGAAGAGTATGGTGGATTGTTAGTCATCTGCCTACTACTTCTGCCTACTACTTGGTGGATTTAGTTTTATGAGATATAAATAGAAATCTAAGCTGATTATCTTATTGGACTGTGTTTCAGTTTCGAGCTGACCATGTTAATAAGCTGGAATGAACATATGTAATCTTGTATGTACAATTTCATAATTAAGATATGTTGCCAAATGACAGCCTCTTGTTCCTGCTGTTATTGCAGAAGATGCGCATTTTGCCAAATGACAGCCTCTTGTTCCTGCTGTGCATTTTTGGCTTCCACTTTACTGGCATTATTGTGTACCCTTGTTACAGTATTGATTGTCTAGCTATGAGTTAACATTTATCATTTGAATCAGACAATCTATTCTAGGGGGATCCGCATTCAGTTCAGAAATGAGGAGGAATCTGGAAACTTACACTATGTTTTTACGGAGTGCAAGAACACAAAAGGTGCTAAATTAATATCAGTTCACATCTACTATTAGGTATTTAAAATTAGAAGTACTATACGCAGGATAGCAAACTCAGACCATGAGATTGTGAATCAAAAGAAGTTCAATTATTTTTTGTATGTGAACTTGTGAAGAAAGAAATAATCTTAGCTTAAATGTGCCTAACTCGCGGTTACGTTTTGTTTGCAGGATCGAGTTTACCCAGTGGGACACAAGTTTGATGATACATGGGATGCAGAGTATAGTAATACCAACTTTAAGAGCATGTGATATGTAGTACAACTAAAAATGACTACAACCAAGTTGCCAGGGTAGGGTAGTTTTTGTTATGAATATTGGTTAGTTGCTAGTACTGTATAAACTCTAATTTTTGTTGTAAATAAAAGTGTTGTTTCATTTATCATTAGCCAATGTTATCATCTTTTAGAAACACTTGTGGAAAATATCATCAGACAATTGACATGTTTCAAGAAACCATTGTCTATTCTATGCAAATACAACACATAATAAGAAAAAACCATTGTCTGACGACAAGAAACACAAATAAAAACTGTTGTTTAAAAAGAACATGTACAATACATAAAAAGGAAAATCATTTTATGACTACAATAAACAAAAGCATTTGGAAGGAATAAACCGTTGTGTGTTGGAATTCTAACAAATGGTTTTTGCTAAGAAACCATTGTCTATAGTGACATACATCAACAGCCCTGATCATTAAAAGATTGTATCTTTTGCACTTAAACAATAGGCTTTCTTTTAAAAACCATTGTCTTTACTGCTTAATAACAACAATATATTCGTTAAAAAGTGTTGCGTTATTGGAGTTTTGACAAGAGGTTTCCAAAGAAGTGTTGTTGTTTCTGGGTATCAGACAACACTTTTCAGATGGATTTTACTTGTCTTTCAACTTTCACACAACAGCTTGCTGTGTGTTGTCTGAGGTGTGTATGAGACGACTTCTCAATAGTCAACAGTTTTTGGTATATTTAGACAACACGTTTTGCCTGTTGTCTAAAGCAAAAATCCTTGTAGTGAACTACAAAAAGAAAGCTATCATAGTATGTCTTCATTGTCAAGCACCCAAAAGCCAGCAATCAAGCAATCTTTATTTGAAGGCAATCAGAGTAATTTTCTCCACCTGTCTGTAGCGGACACAACATAGAGAGGAGACATACTGAGGCCTTCCTTCTACAAACTGAACACAAATACAAGAAGCCATATATGAAATCCTTCTTGTAAAATATAAAAATTCAGACAATTAAGTAGTATTCCCTATTACTAGACTAAATATATTTTAAACAGATATATATATTTGACAAATAGGTTACACTTGCAGTTGAAGCAAACTCATTTTTAAGATATTTGTTATATTCATGATGAGGTTTTGTATCCTGGTTTAATTGTGATTGTACTTAGTTGTAGTTTGAGTACCCTAACCAGGTTCGATTATAAGCAGGTAGGTAGCTACGAAACAAAGGAGTTGTAATTAAATTTGGGTTAGTACCTAGGATGCAGTTAAGCTTGGGCAAAGCATGGTTTCCCGGTATGAATGCACAAACCTCCACGGCTGAAATCTCAAGGCATTTATCTCAGAATCTCGTAGACTAAGTTCACATACATCCCTCACAGTCTTGTGCTTGAAGCTGTACGATACAACTCGGTCAAAAATATGAACAATAACACAAGAGTCTCCTTCATCCTCTTCCTCTCCAGGAACTAGAGCAAGTACATGCATTGGGAGTGCTGGTGACGAAGCAAAAGGTTCCACAAGATTGAGGTTAACGTGATACATTGTGAACCACATGGAGTAATCACTGCTCAGCTCTAGCATGTCAAATGTACCCCCTCTCATACTTCCATATCTTACCATTCGCAAGTAGCCCCTGCATTCCCCAAAATAAGCTATTTTGGATTCAGAAGAGTCATCAGGTTGGGGTATATAAGGCAACCATAGAAGCTTCTCCTCTCGCACATTGAAAATGAGGAGCCCGGTGGAGAGGTAACGTGGCCAGCATAGTGCACCATCTATACAGACCCCATACTCATATAAAATCCCATCATATGTATGCAAGTCAGGAAAATCAACGTCAATCTCTCTCCACAACAATTTAGTAGTATGACCGGGTTCGAGGACCATTAGAATATACTCACCATCTTCCCATTGACACACAGCAAAGATTTTATATCTGTCTGGGGTTTCAAAGGCAAGGTTCATTGCTACGACGAAACCCATATCCTTAGGTCGGGGAATCTTAATACTTTGCATTGTTGTAGGATTATACAAGTAAAAACATTTCTTAACAGAAGATGAACAAATAAAAAAACCGTTACTTGAATGAATAACAGTCACACCAACCTTCTTCTTCTGGACGGTTGCAACAAAGTTGAGGTCTAAGTTTGGCCTTTTACTCCTTGGACCACCTTTTCCATATCCAGAAACTTCACCAAGAGGTATGTGGGTGAACATGACTTTACGGCGGTTAACGCTGATTCTTCTAACGAATATTGCTGCTGGATTTCGATAAGGTTTCAAACAGTGAGTTGTGTACGAATCATTATTGATCATGGTTCTCCACCCTTTCGAGACAACTGTGAAGTTAAATAGCGTCCTTGGAGGAAGCTGTGACAGGATTTTTTGCCGAATACCATCTATATCCAACACATCCTGTAAGGTGGTGGTTCTTGATTTGTTTCCAATCCGCCGCCGCTTTCTTGAAGAATGAGATATTTGACAGCTGATTTTGGCCGCCGACAATTCTTGCTGTTGACGGCGCCCCCTGCCAAGTCGTGAGGATCCGGAGATGGTGGTGACTGGAGCCGCCACCCTGCCATTGGCATTTTTTCCCCTCATTTCGTATTTGAAACAATAGATCTAGGGTTTAATGCCAAAAAGAAATAAATTTTGGGATTAGGGCTTGATGTAAGAGAATGGAGGTTAAGGGATTAGAGCTTGATGAGAGAAATAGTGCTGATTTAGGAGTTTGTGCTTAATCTGCGATATCGAGTAGCGCTAGTGTTGAGGCTTGATTGAAAATTATCAGTACTGATTTGTAGATTCAACACCTAGGTATCTGAGCTCTATACATCTAATTGCAGATAAGGGAATCAAGCTAACCCACAACCAACTGATGAAGATGGAAATTACAGATGAAATTTTGTCTTATAAATATAAAGAGGCTGCCTGTAATGAAAATTTTTTGGAGGCTAATGTCCCTCTCGTCATGTTCTAATGTTCTAGTAGAAATGATATATATAATGAGAAAAAGGAATTTTCAAGATAATTTTTTTGAGATACTAATTTTAATATATTCATTCAATCTTTTGATACACCAACATTTTAGATATTATTTTGATATTCAAAATATCCAATCTTTTGATACACATAATTTTTTAAATATTGTTACGATCAAATCTTTATAAACATTATTTTTATTCAAAACATCCAATTTTTGACATATACAATCATTTTACATAATATTTTGATACTCAAATCTTTTAATGATATGAAGTAATTTGATTCAATTTTTTATGAAATTTACCTGAGATATATCTCAATTATCTATTTTCATATATAATTATATTATTAGAAAGGGGATATAAATTGCTATAATAAATTATTCTAGGTAACTATTTGTAATATATAATAATGATGAAAAATTTAGAATTTTAGAATTAATGTTATATAAACATTCCTGGAGTTAGAATAGTGATTAGAAACTCTAAAGGAGAAATTGTAGATGATTATACATGACCCTCTCATAAAGAAGAATCAGCTGTTCAAAGTGAAGAAAATAGTTTAATTTTAACATAAATATTTTTTTTATTATATATCATGTATCCTTTCAAAGAAATCTTCAAATTTTATTGTGAAATTTTTATATTACCTTCTTGTAATTTTTTTGAGAATATATGTTGCATCTTAGAATGTTGAACATGGTTTTGTTGAATGAAAATAACATATATGTTGAACACATGATTCAACTACAAATAACCTACATCATAACATCAACTTTCTCAACAAATTAATTCTATGAATTTTATTGAACTAAGACTTTGTTTAGGTTGAATGTATAGTTTTTAATTGATATTTACATTTTTTAATTAAATAAAATACTAAATACCTACAATATTGTGTTCAAATATGCTTTGATTAATTTTTATTTTTTTTAAATTTCAAACTAAATTTGTTGAAAGTTTAAATTGTAATTGAAGTTGCAGCATAAATTTCAAAAATGTAGCACAATCAAAAGTCTAACCATATATTTAAGTTTTACCATGTTGAACACACATTATTCTTATTACTTCGTTGATTAATCAGTTAAATTAAACTGTTGTACGTGTTGAAGAAATGGCTCTAACTACATTGAACATAATTCTATACTACTAAAGGTGGATTGTTGAACTAAGGACGGAAATGAAGTTTTTTAAATTAAAATAAAAAATTTAATAATGTAAATTTATGTACCCAACAAAATATTAGTGAACCCCAGTGGGAAAATATTTATAAAAAGTAAAAAGATTAGTTAAAAAATTAATATTTCTATATCCAAATTGTAGATTATTGAACCCCAGTGTGAGAAATGATTTAAAAAGGATAAAATTAAAATTGAATATTTATATACCCAACTAGTGTATCTCAGATGTAACATTGAACACAATAACCCAAATTGAATAGTTTTTTTTGAACAAATGGTTTAATTTTATTGAAAATAAATATTTTATACCCCCAATAAATTGTAGAGGGAAACGGTTTATAAAAATAAAAAGATTACATAAAAAATTAATATTTCTATACCCTATAAAATATTAAAAAAAATTAAAATGATAAATGAATATTTCTATACTTTATACCCCCAATCATCATCTGCTGTTGAACTATAGAAGAAAATGATTTATAAAAAAAATAAAAATATTAATTAAAAAATGAAATATTTTTATGCCCCATGAATGGACTGTGAATATTAATTAAAATAATAATATTTCTATGCTCGGCATAAGCTTTTGAACAGATTTGATGTATACTCGTCTCCCCTATTTGATCTGAGTATCTTAAAATAATGTCCACTTTGTTTCTGTGCCAATGCTTTAAACTCCTTGAATTTGTCAAGAGCCTCCGACTTTTCTTTCAGAATGTACACCCAACTTTTCCTTCTAAAATCATCAATAAATGTTAGGTAATACCTATTACCTCCAAGTGATGGAATATCAAATGGACCAGCAATATCGGTGTGAACAATCTCCAATGGCCTTCCAACGGGAAAACTTTGTCTGTGTTGTTTCCCCTTGACACATGCTTCACACAACTAATTTGGTTCGTTGATGGCTGGCAAACCATCCACCATCTTTGTCTTTGACAATAACTTCAAACCAGAAAATCCAAGATGACCAAATCTTAAATGCCATAACCACGTGTCATTTTTAATGACCGACTTCAAGCACTTCTGTACCTTCCTCTATATATCAAGTGTAAACAGTCGATTGTTTGACATCTCCACATTTGAAATTAATTCTCGAACCTGATTTCTGATGATAAAAAATTATCCTGCATCTAAATATTGTATCCTTTCTCCACAAGTTGGCCAAGACTGATGATATTACTTTTCAAAGCAGGTATATAATAAACATCATTTATATACTTAGTATCACCTTTCTTTGACACAATTGTAACAGTACCTTTCCCTTTGACTAGAATCTTTGACGAGTCACCAAAAGTAACTTTTCCGCTGACAGTCTCGTCTATCTCCGTAAATAAATCCTTTTGGTCACACATGTGGTTGCTGGCTCCCGAATCAAGATACCATGTATTCTTCTTGCCTTCATCATCTCCTTCGTAAGTGAGGAACATAGCAGACCCCACATCTTTATCTTCTTTTGTTGCTCTAAAATGGCTCCTTTCTTCCACCTTCGGTGATCTACACTCGTAACTGAAGTGACCATATTTGTTGCAATTATAACATTGAAATTGAGACTTGTCACCTCGTTGTTGCAAACCGCCTTTTCCTCGGCCTTTAAAATTTTGACCACGACCAGATGGTTGATAACCTTAAGAATTCTGGCCTCTGTTGAAGGACTGCCTTCCATGTCCTCGTCCACCTCGGTAACCACCTCTGCCACGTACAGAACTTCTGCTGCCAGAACTATCATTGATGGATACTTTACTTTGCAATGCATCCTCTAAATGGCTTGCATCAACACATTGATTCATTCGCTACTCGTGCGCTTGAAGTGAACCAACTAGCTCGTCAATAGAAATCGTGGATAAATCTTTCGACTCCTCGACAGAAGTAACAATATAATCAAATTTTCTTGTTAGCGAGCGGAGGAGCTTTTCCATGACTTGAACATCGTCTAGGCTTTCTCCATTTCTTTTCATCTCATTTGTCACCATTTTCAAACGCGTAACATATTCACCGATATTTTTTGAAGTCTTCATTTTGATATTTTCGAACTCGCCACGAAGAACTTGTGGCCGCACCTTTTTAACTTTCTCAACACCTTGGAATGATTTTTCCAAAATCTCCCACGCCTCTTTCGCCATTTTTGCATTTGAAATTTTTTGAAAAGTTGATTCATCGACACCTTGAAAAATCAAATATAATGCCTTTTTATCTTTTGTTCGGGACTCCTTTAACACCGTCTTCTCGGCATTTGATAGAGTTGCTTCGGCAGTTGCATCAACAGGCTCCTTCCTTTTGTTACAACATAAGATGACAAGCTACAGCTTAATTTCTTTTAACAAACATAAACACAAGGTTGCTGCCTTCCTTCTCTCAAACGAGCTACAGCTCCTTTCTTTTTTCTCTCAACTACTACACTGTTTCTCTTGGTACATAACAATCACAGAGAGAACCAGCCTATTTATAGGCTTCAGATACACTGCATTACATCATGGCATACTTCACGTACTATATATTGCTACAATACAACTCCAGCTATTTTATTTCTATCAAATGTCTATAGCCTACCTTAAAATAAGGTTTCATCCTTGACTTGAACTATTGTACCAGTATCTTCTTTGCTTCACATGTGTGTGCCACCTTTTGTTTTCTTCAGTTTACATTTGAGCCGTGTATTGTATTTTGCAAAGCCCACCTTTTTTCTTGGCCTTCATCAAAACACAGCTGCATGGTGATCATTTGTACCACACACGTATTTGACTTGGGTGTAAATAAGAATCTTCCGCTCACCATATTTCTAGGACTCTAGCTGTTATCACTTGTCTTACATACTTGCATGTTATAAACTAGCTGTCACCTTATTTTTTTGTCATAATATTAATGCATTTATAAAATATAAACACCCAGCTGTTATTATTAGTACGAGTTTGAATTCTAAGAATAATTAAGTATGGATCTTTACTCATAGTTTTCCACCGTTTAGAGACAAGAATTAAGCTAAAACAACCTCTTTCCGGAAACCCTTATCAAGATCTCGTGCCGGACTCCGGCAACATTCAGCACATCCTCCAAGGTGGTAGCTGACTCATGACACGGTTTTCCTGGAGTGTATGATGAACCCGAGGTTACCTGTGTTGCCGCCAATGTAGTCATCCCTTTTTCAGTGTAAAGGATTAAAATTAAAATTATTTGAGAGATGTCTCAAGTGAGGAATTGGGAGTTGGGATGAAAAAGGGTGCAGATCTGGGAAATATATGTGTGTGCGCGCAAGCCTTTTATAGATCTTCACTACAAGAAAAACGCGATCATACGACACCTTTCACACAACAGTTAAACAAATATCCGTTGTCCCGAAAAAACAAACAACGGTGAATGTTTTGTCCTCGTAAAAGTGTTGTCGGAGTCTTTCTATGACAACTGTGTTTGCTGTTATTTGAAACCATTGTCTAAGCGGTATGCTCTGATAAAATCAGAAAACTGTTTTTTTTTTAATGTGTTGTGTGGAACCTTTTAATACAAGTGTCTATCACTGTTGTATGTGGACAAATTCATATTATCTTCAGACAACGCTTTTAGACAAAGCCGTGGTGTAAGTTAGACAACCGTTTATTGGAAGTGTTGTTGTATGGAACATCAGACAATGTGTTTTAAATACCGTTGTCAGAAGGAAAGTTGATAGAAAATGGTTATTAGCATAGTGAGATAAATGGGTTTCATACAACAGAGCAGAATACCGTTGTTTGAACATCCTATTTAGAAGATGGTTATAAACATTGCTAGAATAACTGTTGTCTGTTTAGTAAGGATAAAAAAAAATTACCTGTACATATTACATCCCAACACAAACCAAACCAATAATCAGCCAATTCCAACAGATTTGCAAACTAAAAATCAACCAACCAAGAGACTAGCAAACCAAAAATACTCAACCAAATTTGGAAAACCAAATACTTCCGTAAATTGACAAGTTAGTCCAATTGGACAATACAAAAATCTCATACTTTGACAAATTGACAAAATCCATTTATCGGAATAGAAGTAATGATACAATATAGAGCTACTAGTTAGTAACAGAGCACACCAACTCTGTTAGACAGTTATGGAGTACTTCTACATTACACTACGCCATAAACAGCCTAAGGTAACACCACGACTGTGTTACCTTAGACCCTAAAAAACGTTACCAAAGGCCAAAAAAAGGCTAAGGTAACACCTTAGCTAAGATAGTTTTGTTCTATGTAACCTTTGGGGTCTAAGGTAACACCGCGACACACATAAGCTAACATAGGCAAATTCGTTACCTTAGACATATAAGGTAACACACTAAGCAATTTTATAGCAACACCAAATCTATGTTACCTCAGATGTTATAATTTTGTAAAATTATTAATTAATTATGTGGGTCCCACATGTGGGCCCCACCAAAGTGGGCGCCACATGGTGGTCCGCTTTGGTAGGGCACACATGCGGGGTCCACTTTGGTGGGGCCCACATGCGGGATCCACTTTGGTGGGGCCCATAAACTGTGCACCAGCTTTTAGTCTAGGGTAACATATAACAATACCTAAGGTAACACCCTGAGTTCAACATAATAAAAATGTAAAGCATAAATATTGCATTTCCCATTAGAAAAACAAACCAACCAAGTCATATAAACCAACTACATAATCCCAATATCCCATCACAAAATAACCAAACTACATAATTCGATCAAATCCTCCAACACCAAACTACATAATCCGATCAAATCCGTCAACACCAAGATTACAACATTAAAGTGCAGTAGAATAAAATATTAAACTGCTCCTCCGGTGGGCCTAGCAGGTCCCTCAGCATAGACCTGATGATAGAAGACTTGGTTAAGAAACAGATCTAGCTTCAGAAATAAGTATATTAAAACATAAAAAAATTCGAATTGAACGTAAAAGGAAACACTCCAGCCTGAAAGGATTACAACTCTAGTTAACATAATTGACATTCCCATCAAAGGATTGGCCAAACATCATTCAGCACACATCCTACAACTATTCAAATTTAAGACATTAACAGTCTAATGTAGTAAAGACAGGTGGAAAATAGATCCAGAATACTTCTGGGAGTAGGATGCTACTCAAATACAACCAACTGCAACTTAGGTGCTTGATTGCTACTTTTTATGTTGGCTTGTTTATTCTTGAGCAAGGTTTTAAAAAAAATAGTCAGATGTCTCTATGCCTCCAATTTTGTTTTTATAATAATCAATACAGTTACATAAAATGTATATACATAGGAGGACACGATTACACAGCGTACACGCTGATGCCCATGCCTGCCGGAATCATGCCAGAATGTTTAAATAGATTTATCCTCAACAGGTGCTCTTTAAGAGGAACACTAAAGTTCCTCCGCAGATTGACATCAAATTTATCTATATAAGTTGATATATTCATCTTTAAAACTGAGAATTATTCTACTCATTGTACTTCCATTCTGATGCAACAAAGAAAAAACAATGCAACTTAGACCTGTCATGGGCACAACGCTAGCAGGTTCCCCATGCTGAAAGTGAAAAAGTCCTCCTTCAAAATCAATACCATATCTATTCTCAGTTATCACAGAAAATAAAAGTAACCCGAGCATTTATTATTTATATAATACAGAACCATATATTATCAAAAGTATAAACACATATATTTGTGGCGACGTGGAGTGTTGTAAAGGGCCATTTGTAAGGTGAGTTCTTTTGGGCAATTTAAACCCAAATTGTGCTAGAAATTAAAGGCCCCTTTCTCAAATATAAGTGTAAAAAAATGTCATTACATGATCATGATAATTAACTAGAGAAGAGGATATATACACGATTGGAATGAGTTAAGGTTTTACTCATCACAAAGTGTCTTTGTTTGAGATAAGGTCTGTTATCATCGCTATGCCATCCAATACTTGCTCTTCTAGTCCAGCTAAATTGTCAAAAGACCACAACAAATTATAAGTAGCAATCAGACAAGGTCAAAAAGCAAACACGGACTCTGCTTACCAAACTAAATAGTGAAAGGGTGTAACTTTTAGTTCATTACTTCGGTTTTAGTTTCTCATTATCAAGCATCCCACATCAGATTGCATGCCAAGAAACAATAAAGGCAGCAAACCAAAACTACAAACTCAAACGTTTAGTAAGTCTTGCCATCAACCTCATGCTGCAAGATGAAAAAGAAAATGCAGCACAATCAAGGATATGCACAAATGGCTTACAAACAATGTGATATCCATTTATACAAGGGGACTCATAAAATCTAAAATGCTGGTGACGTGCACATAGCTCTCTACAAAGAATTTTTTTCAGCTAATTTCTCTCTAGTCTCTACTAGGAATTTACTCGACTGAATAATTATAGAAGTGCTTAGTAAAGTGCAGGTAGCTCTTCACTGGTAATTTATTCATCTAAATTTCAGTAGAAGTGCTGGCATAAAAAATTCAGGCTCGCAAGAAGCAGTCCAATCACATAGAATATCTCTCAAAGTTTATCAGCATAAAGTTTATCTCTTAATCATAAGTAAAGCTACTATTCTAAGATGTAAACTATAACCAGGTATTTATCCAAGAAACAAGGAGATGCACAAGTACTTATTGCAAGAAGCAGCCAGACAATTTGCTCAATCCATATTTAGCTTTAACTCTAAAAATTAAACATGTGAACTATCACCTTCCGAGGCCATATGCAATCCATGTGGCAGTAACAAGAAACAAGAAAAACAAATTTCAAGAAATGGGATGCAACAAGAGTATGAGATATCATATACTTTCACCACTGTCTATAACAAAATAACATACTTCAAATTCCACCTTATCAAGATCACATTTTGAGAAGGCTGCCAAACCCTAAATATCTCTAGTGAAATCTCTCTAAACAGAATCTTGCCATGGAATCTCAAATCCCAGAATATCAACTTGTAATTCTCGATACCAGTAAATTTATTCAAACGGTCAACAAAGGTTGTATCATCCCTTTAAAAAATTCAATAAAAATCCAAACTTTAAATTCAAGATTTCATATACTAATCATAAAAGCAAAGAGAATAAACAAAAAGGGGTACCTGTAAATATCATAATTAAGATCTTTAGTGAAGAGCAGAGGCATATGTTCACGTCGAGTCCTCACAACATCTAGCTATTGTTAAATAAATTATGATATAATTTATCGGAATAAATTAGACACTTCACTTTCATCAAGTTGAAATAATAACATAAAGTTTTGAAATATTGAAACAAGTAGGAGAGGGAGAGAGGAGGAGAGAGTAAATCGAGAGACAAAGAGAGGGAAATATACAAATACAATTACAAATCGAAAACATAGAGAGAGACATATATAAATATAAGTACAAATAAATGGAAGAACGTAGAGAGAGACATAAACAAATACAAGTACAAATCGAGACATAGAGAGGGAGAAAATACCTAAATCGAAGTTGGAACACAGAATTAAACCCGAAATCAAACATTTAATTTGTACGAGGAACTCCAAATCGAAGCCCAATTGAATCATAATTCCGTTGAACCCCAATTGAATCCGAGCCCCAATTGAACCCTAAAGCAGCTTGTAAGGAGAGAGAGAGATAGAGTGTGTACGTGTGTGTTTGTTGACAAAGTGTGTTTCTCGAACCATGTGTGAGCGAGATTTTCCCCAATTGAGCGAGAGAGAGAAAGAGAGAGAGAGAGAGAGGTGAGTGAGTGAGTGAGGTGAGAGAGAGAGAGAGGTGACTGACCTAATTGTTTTTCCCCAATTTTGATTTGCCCGCTTTTTCCCAACTTAACCGATTTTGACCAATTTTGATTTGGCCGCTTTCGTTTTCTTTTGCCGCCAGCCAATCCCCATTTTCTTTTCAATCTTTCATTCGTTGCTTTTCTTTTTTTTTCATTTTTAATATTACAAAATTTATTAAATTTCTTATAAAAAATGTTTGACAATAAAGTTTATTATTTTAATTATTGAATAATAATTTAAATTTATTATACCCTGTTAATTTCTCCAATAATTTTATTAATGAATTTAATCAAATTTTAAATATTTTTGAATATTACTTTATTTTAAGATATTTTAAATAAAATTATTAAAAAATATATTAATATTGTAAAAATATAAATAATTCAATTACTTGATAGAATATTATTTTATAATAATAAATTCAATGACTTGATTAAAATTATTGATATTCAAAATTTAATAATTATTAAATCGTTAATTATGAATAAAATTCAAAAATATGTTAATTATACTCTAAGGTAACACATCCCATGGTGTTACTAAGTTTAACACCTTCCACAGCTATGCTAACATACCTTTAAGGATATGGTAACACCAAAACTAGAGTGTTGTCGTAGGTCCAAAATTTTATAGCTATGGTAACACCCAAGAAGGTAACACCCCCCTTAAGTGTTGTAGAAAGCCATCTATGGCGTAGTGTTACAATCGAAATGAGTTTGGCGTAGTACTAGTACCACCACCACATTACAATTTGCTTCTTCTCTTTGGTAATATCCTGCTGCGTATCCACTCTTTCCAAGGTCTTCTTTTGACACCGTTAAATCTGCATAAACATAAAATATAACATTAACCTTAATTTGGAGAAGTTTGATAGAGCAAAAAAAAATTATGTGTATAATCTATAATAGATAGCATCTCTCCAGAGTCCTCTCGCTGCAGTCGACGATAGCCATACTTGTATTTCCTTCGAATGATTATTTTAGCTATGGTAAAATCATCATCTATTATAAAAAGAGACATCAAGTCGAAACATTCATAACTTGAGAAGTCAAAATTCAACTAGATGATGATTTTACCACGGCTAAAGTAATCTTATGAAGGGGTTCCTTTAGATGAAACTTGTGATCAGTAGAAGTACATCTAAATAATATGAGTTTCACATAAGTCAGCAAGTCAGCAGTACATGGAGTTAAATATTTTGAAATAATTGAACTTCAATCCAATGCAATGATATATATTACCATCATGGAAGTTGAATCCCTTCTTCTTCCTCCTGCATATAACTAGATTTTTCCTCGTCAAGTTCGTCAACATTGGGGAATATTGGCACGTGCAGCTCATTCTCAAGTTCTATTTCTACCGATCCATCATTTTCATCATCACATTGGTCATAATAGTTTTTTTCTGGTAATATTAACATAACAGACCAGTATTTTTCGAGAGGATCATCAATGTAGCAGACTTGTTTAACATGTTTCCATAGCACAAAAGGATCATTTACAAAACCTAATTTGTTTAAGTTAACCAATGTATATCCTAAGTCATCTAGCTTAACCCCTTTGTTCATATCTACCCAATTACAACGAAATACAGGGACTCTAAAGTTGTTATAATCTAACTCCCATATACTTGTTATAACTCCATAGTAGCTATGTGAAGTATGTTCAACAGTTTTATCCTTACCGACAACCATTAATGCATCTGCAACAACACAAACACCACTACACTGAACCTGTCGATTATCATCGCGCTCCTTGGTGCTATAAGTAACACCATTGATTTTATAACCGCTGAATGTAGGAACAATCTTGTTAGGCCCTTCTGCAATCCACCTTATCTCATCACGTATGTTATTATGGTCATGCAACAATTCTGATTCAATCTGTCCAAAAATAAATTGATTTAAACTAATTATTCGATACAAATAAATATCATAATTATAATTTTATAATTTGCAGAATGTGTAAAAATATTATATAATCTTTCAATCTCCAAATTTATTAATTTTAACTAAAGTAGGAAAATTAAAGTAAGAAAACTAAAGTAATATAAAGACTAATTTGATTACCGTAAACATATTTAATTAGTTATTTTAACCAAATAAAAAGCTTACCTTTTTTCGGAACCATTGGGGAAATTCATCATTTTGCTTGTTTTTTAGCCATACATGGAGTTAAAATATTTTGAAATAATTGAACTTTAATCCAATGCAATGATATATATTACCATCATGGAAGTTGAATCCATTCTTCTTCCTCCCGCATATAACTAGATTTTTCCTCGTCAAGTTCGTCAACATTGGGGAATATTGGAACGTGCAGCTCATTCTCAAGTTCTATTTCTACCGATCCATCATTTTCATCATCACATTTCCCTTCTTTTTCCTCCCGCATATGACTAGATTTTTCCTTGTCAAGTTCGTCAACATTGGGGAATATTGGCACGTGTAGCTCATTCTCAAGTTTTATTTCTACCGATCCATCATTTTCATCATCACATTGGTCATAATAGTTTTTTTCTGGTAATATCAACACAACAGACCAGTATTTTTCGAGAGGATCATCAATGTAACAGACTTGTTTAACATGTTTCCATAGCACAAAAGGATCATTTACAAAACCTAATTTGTTTAAGTTAACCAATGTATATCCCAAGTCATCTATCTTAACCCCTTTGTTCATATCTACCCAATTACAACGAAATACAGGGACTCTAAAGTTGTTATAATCTAACTCCCATATACTTGTTATAACTCCATAGTAGCTATGTGAAGTATGTTCAACAGTTTTATCCTTACCGAAAACCATTAATGCATCTGCAACAACACAAACACCACTACACTGAACCTGTCGATTATCATCGCGCTCCTTGGTGCTATAAGTAACACCATTGATTTTATAACCGCTGAATGTAGGAACAATCTTGTTAGGCCCTTCTGCAATCCACCTTATCTCATCACGTATGTTATTATGGTCATGCAACAATTCTGATTCAATCTGTCCAAAAATAAATTGATTTAAACTAATTATTCGATACAAATAAATATCATAATTATAATTTTATAATTTGCAGAATGTGTAAAAATATTATATAATCTTTCAATCTCCAAATTTATTAATTTTACCTAAAGTAGGAAAATTAAAGTAGGAAAACTAAAGTAATATACAGACTAATTTGATTACAGTAAACATATTTAATTAGTTATTTTAACCAAATAAAAAGCTTACCTTTTTTCGGAACCATTGGGGGAATTCATCATTTTGCTTGTTTTTTAGCCATACATGGAGTTAAATATTTTGAAATAATTGAACTTTAATCCAATGCAATGATATATATTACCATCATGGAAGTTGAATCCCTTCTTCTTCCTCCCGCATATAACTAGATTTTTCGTCGTCAAGTTCGTCAACATTGGGGAATATTGGAACGTGCAGCTCATTCTCAAGTTCTATTTCTACCGATCCATCATTTTCATCATCACATTTCCCTTCTTCTTCCTCCCGCATATGACTAGATTTTTCCTTGTCAAGTTCGTCAACATTGGGGAATATTGGCACGTGTAGCTCATTCTCAAGTTTTATTTCTACCGATCCATCATTTTCATCATCACATTGGTCATAATAGTTTTTTTCTGGTAATATCAACACAACAGACCAGTATTTTTCAAGAGGATCATCAATGTAGCAGACTTGTTTAACATGTTTCCATAGCACAAAAGGATTATTTACAAAACCTAATTTGTTTAAATTAAGCAATGTATATCCCAAGTCATCTAGCTTAACCCCTTTGTTCATATCTACCCAATTACAACGAAATACAGGGACTCTAAAGTTGTTATAATCTAACTCTCATATACTTGTTATAACTCCATAGTAGCTATGTGAAGTATGTTCAACAGTTTTATCCTTACCGAAAACCATCAATGCATCTGCAACAACACAAACACCACTACACTGAACCTGTCGATTATCATCGTGCTCCTTGGTGCTATAAGTAACACCATTGATTTTATAACCGCTGAATGTATGAACAATCTTGTTAGGCCCTTCTGCAATCTACCTTATCTCATCACGTATGTTATTATGGTCATGCAACAATTCTGATTCAATCTGTCCAAAAAGAAATTGATTTAAACTAATTATTTGATACAAATAAATATCATAATTATAATTTTATAATTTGCAGAATGTGTAAAAATATTATATATTCTTTCAATCACAAAATTTATTAATTTTAACTAAAGTAGGAAAATTAAAGTAGGAAAACTAAAGTAATATATAGACTAATTTGATTACCGTAAACACATTTAATTAGTTATTTTAACCAAATAAAAAGTTTACCTTTTTCCGGAACTGATAAGTACATATTTTTGCATATTTTTATTACCTATTTATTGTTTGAATTCATATTTTAATAAATTATTTTGTTGTATTTCAGGAAATTCAAGAAAAATTGAAGAAATTGCAAAATAAAGAAATAAAGGTCAAAGAAGAGAAAAAGAAGAAGAAGAAGAAGGACCAAAATGGAAGAAAAGGAAAGAAGAGGGAGTTTGGTGCAAAAGCTGAATTTTTATTTAAAAACTAAAAAAAAGGAATAAATAAAAAAATAAATAAAAATGGAGGGCTAGGATTTAATCCCACCAAACAAAAATGAATGGTAAGAATTAATCCACACCAACCACAAATCTCAATCTATTTCCTATAAATAGATTCATTTTTTCTCTTGTAAAATAACTTAGAATTAGGATTAGGATCCCTTAGTTTTAGTACACTCCCAAATTGTTGTAAATTTTCTTAGCTCTTATAAACATTTTCTTTAATACGTAATTTTTTCTTTTCTGTAATTTGTTTGAATTTTTACATTTCAAAATTCTTGTTTTAATTCAAATAAATCAGTTTCTCTCCCCTGTTTTTATGCAACCACAAACCCAGCTTGCTCCTTTCTCTTTTATTTCCTTTTCGAATTAACAACCACGGCCTGTTTTTTTTTTCGAATAGATAATTTTCCCCTTGTCTCTCCAACCACTACTCTCTCCCTTCTCCTTAATCTCTCTAATCTCTTATCTCTCTCGCCTGATCTCTCTTCCCCACAAACCCCCTCCCCTTCGATCCAAACCCACGAACCACAACCCTCTCTATATCTCGCCCCTGATCTCTCGTTCCTCCCTCTCCTGTCTCTCCCTATCCCTCTCCTCTGTTTTCATTTTTTTTCCTTCCTTTTCGTACAAATCCCCTTTCGTCTAGTATTAGTTTGCTCTTTTTTTTCCTTTTCGTTTCACTCTTCAATTCGCTAAATTCTTGATTCCTTAATTCCGACTTTTGCTGTGAGTTTGAGTCCCGTGTCCTTGAATTGATTTTAAATCGGGTTCTTAGATTATAGTTCATCATTTTTTCTTTTTCCTGTTGATTTCATTGGTTCCGAATTTGATGTTATTGTCCGAGTTGTGACTAATCTGTGTTGCATTTCTTTTTGATGTTAGTTGTTTGTTCGTTAATTATTGTTTCCGTTTTTGTTTGTAATGGTGACTAAGTTGAATGCTTCTGTTTTCCGATTTGAGTCAATGTGTTTGAAAATTATTATGGTTTGAATTCAAGTTGCAGTTTGAATATTAGTATTGTGTGTGAGTTCTTAGTGCTCCTGGTTTGTTTGTGTGAATTGATTTCGAGACTGTGACTTGCCGAGTTGGGTTGTGCTGTTAAACGAATCACTTGTTAGCTGGGAATCAGCCTTGTGTATGTCTGTCGAATGGAATACAGAATTGTAATAAGTCCATGTTGCCAAGTTTCTTTCTTGGTTAATCTTGAGTTGTTAATTGAGTGCTGTGAGCTCGAGTTTGTCATTGTGTATGCACTGAGTTACTAACTTTACTTGTTATTCAATCACTGTGAAGTTTTGTTCTGTTTTTGTGGGATCGAAATTCTGGTTAATTAAAAAAAATTAATAATAATAATAATTTAAAAATCCTGTTTTTGTTAATTTATAAATTCGAATAGATTTTAGTTTATTTTTAAAAGTAGCTTAAATTTTCTTTTAGTAAATTCGAATTTGAAATTTTTAAAATAAATTAGATTTTGTTCTTTTAATTACTTAGTTTTAAAAAAAATCAAATATATATATATATATATATATATATATTTAAGTCGACTTTTACATTAATTTAGAATTTCTTGTAGGAATTAAAATAAGAATTTTCCAAAACCCAATTATTCTAGTTCGATTAAATTAAATAATTAAGGATCGCGAAATAAATATTATTCCCTGTGGATCGAATCTTAAAATACTAAAACGACGATCGTGCGCTTGCGATATTAAATTGTTTATTTTCGGCACATCAGGAACCATTGGGGGAATTCATCATTTTGCTTGTTTTTTAGCCAGACTTGGTCATTTTCATGTTGCTGGTATCTTGTCATCAAAGTTTCCATATGTTCACTACAAGTAAAATCAATTACATTAATATTTTAATCAAAATGCAAAAAAAAATAGGAAATAACACACACACACACACACACACATCAGTAACTTACTCAAAATATGGCCTAACGTCCTTGCTATTTTGCAGAGAACACAAGTATGCTAGGTGCAAGTCCTTTTTGCTCGGCTTTATCATTGTCTAACCAGATAAGGGTCTGCTAATTGCATTCTGCTCATGCCTAGCATTTTTTCGCAATCCTATGGTAGCTTCTTCAAAATTCACCAAACATTCAACGGCCTCTTCGGCAACATATGCCTCGGCAATACAGCCTTCGGGATGAGCTGGGTTTCGTACATATCCCTTAAACGCCTTCATATATCTCTCGAAAGGAGACATCCAATGTAGAAATATTGGCCCACAAAGCTTAACCTCTCTCACAATATGAATTGAGAGATGGATCATCACATCAAAGAACGGAGGAGGAAAGTGTTTTTCCAGCTGGCATAATGTTTCCACCAACTGAGATTGCATTTTTTCCAATTTATCTACATCGATGACTTTACTGCAAATTGCCTTGAAGAAAAGGAAAAACCTTATTATTGTGTACCTGACTTGTTTTTGCAGTATCGACCAAATTGAAATTTGAAGCAAATGATGCAATATCGTGTGACAATCATGAGATTTCATTCCAACAAGGCGAAGATTTTCCATATTTACCAGATTCTTGATATTTGAACAAAATCCATCAGGTAACTTCATTTTAAGAAAGGACGAGCATACTGTTCTTTTTTCTGCATTCAATAAGTTCCATGATGCCAACGGTACCTTCTCTTTCTTTCCGGGAGTTTTTGGCCTCAGCACTGTTCTGATTCCCATTTCAGCCATATCAAGACGGACAGACTCCTTATCTTTTGTCTTTCCTGGAATATTTAGCAAAGTTCCAATTAAAGCTTCGCATATATTTTTCTCGATGTGCATCACATCAAAAACATGCCTAACCGGCAAAAACTTCCAATATTGAAGTTGGAAGAATATAGAAACCTTCTTCCAAATGGGTCGAGCTTCACCTTTCTTCCATCGAGGTTGGCGTTGTGTCTTACCAAAGACATGGCCCTTTAGATGTTGTACTCTATCAAGAACCTGCTCTCCAGTTAACGGAATAGGAGCAACCCCTTTCTCCATAGTGTTATCGAAAGCTGATTTTTGCCTTCTATATGGATGATGACGGTCCAACCACCTCCGATGCCTCATAATCACTGTCTTCCGTTAATTAACCAGCCTAGTAGCATTTGTGTTATCAATACAAATAGTACAAGTATTATACCCTTTAATGAAGTTTCCCGGCAAGTTCCCTAAGGCCGGATAATCACTTATTGTCCATAATAAAATGCCCCTAAGTAGGAATGACTCTTTCTTATATGCGTCGTACACTTTTCTCCCGTGCCACAACTCCTGCAGATCTTCTATAAATGGTTAAAGGAACACATCGATATCATTTGCAGGCTCAATCGGTCCTGATATCAACAAGCAAAGCATAATATACCTTCTCTTCATACAGAGCCAAGGCGGAAGGTTGTAAACTGATAGCAAAATAGGCCAACTTGAGTAATCAGTATTGTTTCCACGAAAAGGATTAAAACCATCGGAGGATAAAGCTAACCGAAGGTTCCTACTCGCTGATGCAACATTAGGCCACTTTTGGTCGATATCCTTCCATGTTATCGAGTCAGCCGGATGTCTCATTTTACCATCTATTTGTCACTCGCTTTCATGCCAAGTCATGTCCTTTGCAATTTGAGGTGTATTGAACATATTTCTTAATCTTGGTATCAAAGGGAAATAGCATAAAACCTTAGCAGGGACTCCTTCCAGTTCCTCTCCTTTCTTATTCAATTTCCATCTGGAGGCCTTACATATGCGACAAGTAATCTCATCTTCATCTATCTGGCCACGATATAAGAGATAATTATTCAGGTAGGCGTGTATTTTTTCATATCCCATTCCTAATGCACATAAGGTTTTCTTCGCTTCATTGAAGGAAGAAGGGAGATTGTTTTCTTCCGAAAGCAAAGTCCCAATGAATAACAGAACTTCAGAGAAACATGAATCAGACATACCATGTTTCACTTTCAATTTGAATAACTTAACCAAAGCTTTCATCTTAGTGTAACTCTCACATCCAGGATACAGAGGTTCATGTTCACCTTTCACCAGGTCTATGAAATCTGAAGAATCTGAAGAAATATCATCATCATCGTCGTTGGCTTCACCCATTGTTCTGGAGGCTTGATTAATAGATTCTGAAGTGTCGGTTTCATTTAGTATAGGACTTTCTACCAAATTTGGCTCCCCATGCCAAATCCAACGTGTATACGTTTCATCAATTCCATACTGAAAAAATTGCTTTTAACAATCCGAGCCTTCCATGATTTGCTATATACGCACTTCATGCATGGACAACTTATTTTTTCTTCAGTGAACCCATTTTCAAATGCAAACATTAATAAGTCATCCACCCAAATTTTAAAATCTTTTGATCTTCTATCAGCTGTTAACCATGATTTATCCATCTTTTAATATGAAATAACTATAGACGTCTAAATAGAACCTCAAATCCAATACGAAACGTGCTTACAACCATCACCATCTGAAAAAAAGTGACATACATGGTTATTATGGTGTCAATAGCAGTAAAACTCATGGAGCTCTAAAGTGCAAGTGGGTCACACACACAAGACAATAACACAAAACAATACAGTGAAGAAATAAATAATGTTAAGTTGTTAACTAAATCATAAAGTCCAAGGGCAACTGGTATACTAATCACTAAAATTCGGCAAAAACAGAGTCAGTATTAATTAAAATAAGGTGTACAACCCCTAAATTGAGCAAAAACAGAAGAGAGTACTATTTCCCCCAAATTATTAAACATGAACCCTGATCCAAATTATTAATTAATCAACGCTAATTGAAGTGTAGAAACATCAAAACGTATTCATCAAAATGAATTCATTAACACAAATGAAATTAATTAACACAAATGAAATCATTAACGTATTCAAAATGAATTTACATATAATGAAATTAATGGAGGTCTTGAATCCGTGAAACTAATTGAGGTCTTCATGACAAGAAGCCCGAGGCTCATATATATACTCAAGCCGATGATTCGCTCAGCAGCAGCAGCCTCGAACCAACAACAAGATTTTGCAGTGAATAATACTAAAATGGTATTAATGGAGGTCTTCAATCAGTGATTAATGGTTTCTCAAGAAGATGTTGAGAAAAAGTGAGCTAAGAGAGAGAGAGAGAGAGAGAGAGAAAGAGAGAGAGAAAGTGAAAAAATGGAGGAGAAAGTGAACTAACAAAGAAGGAAAGTGAGCTAACAAGGAGGGAAAGAGAAAAAAATGGATAGAAATAGAGGATCAAAAGAGAGATAAGCTCAATAATTGTGTTCTTATTCGGACACAATTATTGTAAATATGAGTTCTTTATTTCATTGGTTTATTTTATTTCGTTAAATATTTTATATATTTTAAAATTTATTTTTACATTGATTGATTGTATTTATTTTTTTAGTATGGTGTAGTTTGGTGTATTTAGTATTTTCAAAATTTTCAAAAAAATTTCAAAAAATTTAAAAAAAATTAGATAATTATCAAATTAATTTAAAAATTTATAAAAAATACAAATATTTAGTAGTTTACAACTCGTGTAAGACATATTTAGTAATTATAACCCGTGCAAGGAACGAGTTAATTATCTACGAATACAAATTAATTATCCAGTATTACGAAAGTACTAATAATTTTAAAATTTACACTACATACTATTATTTAGCAAGATTGTAAAAATCGGAAATCGGTTTGATCTTCAAAATCCGAATACTCGGTCAATTTTCCGAGTACTCGTTTTCAACATCCGAGTAATCGTCCGAGTACTCGATGAAATCCGAATCGGTTGACTCGGACGAGTACTCGTCCGACCGAGTACTCATCCGACCGAATACTCGGACGAGTACTCGGATGAGTACTCGGACGAGTACTCGTCCAAGTAATCGTCTGAGTACTCGTCCGAATCTACCAATCTTTACAACACTGTTATTTGGTAATTATTAATATCCGATCTAACAGTTGTGGTCTATCTATCCGAGTATCGTGCACGTTAGATCTTACTAGACACATGTTCGATACATACAACTAATTAATACGAATAACGGAATACAAAATGCCTTTACCATATATTATATATTCTGTTACTCATATCAAACTCTAAATCCTAAACCCTGAACCCTAAACCTTAAACCCTAAACTCTAAACTCTAAATACTAAATCCTAAGTCAAAACCCTAATCAGCAATAATCCAATTAATCAGTAAAAGGTGTCTCTACCGACTAATACTAATTTCCGTCAAAACACTGGATAATAGTCTTCATTGTGCACTTGTAAATTTGTAAAATCGTTATATATGAATAACTAATCGAAGTAAGCTTATAATAAAAGGTTAAAAATATTCGAATATGAAAAGTTAAACTTCTTCCAAATTATATCGTTAATATGTTAGACTCATCCGAATAAAAATATGCTAAATTATAGGATACGATGTTTTAACCATATGATAGACTCGTCCGAATAAAAAAATTGAGATTGTAGGATACGATAAATTTCATTTATATTGTGTACATCGACATTGAATTTTTTGATAATTAAAAATTTCAGTTAACAGGCAACGGTTCGGAACAAAACTGTTGTCGGAAAGAGCATTACACAACAGTTTAGGTGGAAAACCGTTGCTCAGTGACCGATTAGACAACATTTTCAGATAACGGTTTATTGTCGGAACCATTGTTAAAGAGCTTTTCTAACAACAGTGTTTAGACATAACAACCGTTGTACGTATATTTTCAAAAAGTTGTACATTTTTTTGGGAAATTTTTGTTTGACTTTTATTAAGAATTAAAATATAAATATATTTTGGGACTAATCTGGATCGTTAGATTAAACAAGATCTGCATCTCAGCCGTTCATTTGATTTTTCATTTCCCCCTCTTTTTCCCCCCTATTTTTTTGAGTCCCCCCCTCTTTCTTCAGACTTTCCCCCTTTTTTTAAAACAAAAAAACAAACAAATACTTTAATAATGTCAAACAAAAACTTCTCTCTTCTTTAAAACAAACACTTCTCCATTTTCTCTCTCTGAAACAAACGCTTCTCTCTTCTCTCTCACCGGCGATTCACCGGCGATTGCCATCTCACTCACTATCAAACTGAACTGTACTGGTACGTTGTTGATTACAACCACTTTATGAAACCCATTTTTATGAAACCCTAATCAGATTTGGGGGGTTTTTATTTTCATTTTACAAACATTCATCCATTTTTAGGGGTTCTTGATTTTCACATGTTCTTAGCATAAAACTCCTCTTTCTAACCTTAATATTATATTTTTGATTTATTTGGACCCTAAAACCCCATTTCTAATTTGGGGGTTTTTGCTTTTTTGTGATGTTTACAAAACCCCATATTGTTTATATGCTTGGTGATGTTTGTTTAGTGTCTATTCGATTACATGCATTTAATTTTCCATCTTTATATGCAATTTTGGTTATAAGATTTTGCATGCAAGTTGTGGCTAGTTTCTCTTCTGTGTTTTGAGTATTAATTACTTCTCCATGTGTTCTGTTTTGAGTGTTTTCGTATGTTTATACTGTTTACATATTTTCTTTTGTTTTGCATGCAAAGTGTAAGTTTTAGTGATGATATGCCTTCTTTTAATACTGAGAGTTTTAATATTTTGATTGAAAATGTTAATTGGAATTGTTGATGCTGATTAATACATTGTCTTTTATATAAAACTGATATGTACTTATTCATTGTTTGTGTGTTGTATAGATTATGGCTAGTCCGAAAAAGAAAATTGAGTCAAAGAAGAAAGCGTCGCAGAGGATAGTGATGAAGAAGAAAGAGTTCAAGAAGACCAAATCATCTTCATCCCATCCATGTACCTTGAATGATGAGGTCTTTAAACCAGACCCCCATTCCGACCCCAACACCATCGTGTTCTTCCCCAATATCTGTGAAGAAGAAACCCATATCTGAAAAATTACAAAAACATATTTCGAAGAAAAGGAAACGAGGAAAACATGTTACCATGCCGAACAATACTCAAGGACTATAACTACTTAAGCGAGGTTGTGTAACGATGCATCGAATTTTGAGACGCAAGATCATGGGGATCAAACTGACTGTGACTTTTAATGAAAAAGGAGAGCCATTTGGTGATGAAGCGACAGAGATGTAGTCCTATATTGGAGTTTTGGGAAGAACCAAACCACCAATCTGGCATGAAAATTTGAAATGTGTTCCTGAGGATGTAAAGACGAAGATTTGGGACTGTGTGCTGGTAAGATGAATTTGCAAAGTTCTATTTTTTTGTACTATCTATTCATTTTATTATTTAAATCTCTTAACTTTTGTTTCCCTGTTTATGTATGTAGATGGCTTTTTGTTTTATCTCCGTCCGCCAAGAACATGGTTATACAATCAGCCGGTCGCAGATGGAGGGAGTTTAAAAGTCGGCTGACCAGAAATTACATTCTTCCTTATCGGGATCAACCTGAAATGTTGGCCCACCCTCCTACAGATTTTTCTTTCATAGAAAAATCGCATTGGGACATATTTGTTGCTGATCGCATCTCGCCTGAGTTCTTGGTATGTTTCCAGTTAGCTTTATTCATATACAATATTTACTTATATGGTTATAACCTTACTGGTGCTTTTTATGAAGGAATGTCATGTTGAACAAGTAAAAAGAAGCAAGTTGAGTATATTTCCACATCGCATGTCTCGAAGAGGTTAAGCTAACCTCGAGTATGAATGGGTGAGTAATAATGAAACAACATACTTATTTGTGGATACATAATAATTTTCCAAACATGTTTATACTGTTACTACGGTGATCATCTACATATGAATGCAATCTCAATCGTATCCGGATGAAGAGGAATTAGTAGATCGATCGGAGAGCTAGATCCTAGCAAGGATGGATGAAGAGGGTAATTTTTTAAATGATGATGTTGCAGAAAAAGCTAAGGAAATTGTAAGTTATTAATTTTTATCTTAATTCAAAGTATTCATTAGCTCATGATTTGAACCTTTTTTTTCCAAACTATTAGCAAACTTTGAATATATGGTACTCTTAATTTTGTAGGTAAAGTTGAAGGAGGAGGTTAAGGAAGGGAAACTAAAAGTGGACGGTCTTAATGATGTTTTGACAATGGTGCTTGGTAAGCCTGAGCATCCAGGAAGAGTATGGGGCCAAGGAACTACTGTGAAGCAGTCAGTTTACTTTGATCTTCCAAGGCAAAAGAAAGCCAAGACCCTGGATGAAAAGATACAAGAGAGAGTTAAGAAGTACATGGCAGAGGAGACTGCAAAGGTTATTAAAGAGAGAGATGCAATTTGGGTTGATGTAGTGGAAAAGCTCAAAGTAGAGTTATTGACAAAGACCGCGGGACAAGATGGTAGTCTGAAACAGGCTTCTCAACAAGCAAGTTGTCACTCTAACGGTGGGATTGATGTAGATGTAGGGGTAAAGAATCTTCATACACCTGAAAGTGCAAGGATGATTTTTCATGTTCAAGAAGATAAAGATGTTCAAAAAGTGAAAATGATTGACACTGTATTTGTTGATTTTGGTGACATTAAGGATGATAACAAGGTGGATGGTGAGGATGCCAATTGTAAGGTGGCTGGTGAGGATGGAAATTATAAGGTGGATGGTGAGGATGAAGATTGTAAGGTGGATGGTGAGGATGAAGATTGTAAGTTTGTTGTTGAAAAGAAGATAGGTGAGGAAGTGAAAGTGAATGCATCCGGTACTGTTGGATCGCTGAGCAACATTGTAGCTTATGCAGAGATTCATGAAGTACTCGTTCTTGAAGGACGTGAGCAGACAATCCATGGAGTAAGACTTAGAGAAGAGAATGCAAGAGTTTCAATCACTCGAGTCATTCAGTACGGTGCTAAGATTCCCTTCCCTATCGGTGTTGACATTGTGACTGTGGAACAAGCCATAGGAACTTTTATTGCAAGGTCGAGAAACCTAATAGTAATAGGAAATAATAGCACTTCCGATGGTTTCTCAGGTCCAAATGTCAGATCATTTTTCTATTAGTGTGCTTAATATATCTATCATGTTTTTATTTATTCTGTTTCTTCTTACTATTTTTACGTGCATCTTTTCAGAAAAAGAAGAAAGGTCATTCCAAGAAAATGAAAAAGATGTATAAAGTAGTTGAAGATGTTCTAGCAGAGCTTTTTGTTGAGATGGATGCAAATTATCCATCTGCATTGAAGCGATTGTGGACATGAGCAAAGGATGCCTTGGTTGATGAACGGACAATGTCTTTTCAGCTAAGCGAAGAAGCCTTTGGTTCTACAAAGAGGCAAGTCATTTTCTTATCAGATGTACATGTACTGTGCTGTGGAGGTGAAATGGCAGGGTCTCTCATTTGCCTTTTTATTAATTAAGTTTCTCTGTAATTTCTTTTTATTTTTCGTACATAGTCCCGCAATATAACTGAGAATCTGTACTCACTACTACTTAATTTTATATGTAGCCTCTTAAATGAATATGTGAAAAAGCATAAGATGACAAACATGATAAGCTTCGTAGATCCTAGCACGATTGGTGCCATTGGATGTGGTAATGCAGGGCAGAGGTCACGTGCACTCGCTGCACGATTTAAGAATGCTAAGAAAGATCAATACTTTCTCATGCCTTACAATGCCGTGTAAGTGTTCATACCATAACTATCTACTTAGACATTCTCAGATAATACTCTGAGCTTTAATTTCAAATTTGCACCATGATTCATGTTTGCGTAGGAACCACTGGACTTTGATTGTTGTAAATTCTGAGGCAGAGATTGTCTACTACATGGACCCTCTAAAACGTCGAATTGCAAATGAGGAATGGGTGGATGTTGTCAACAAGTAAGTTCAACTTCTAAAGTTTGTGTATTGACTCCTGAACCTTAATAGACCATATCTTTCTGTGCTTTGATTTTTTGTTGATAAATATTATTTTTGTTACAGTGCCATTAAAATGTACAAGGAGGATCTGAACAAGGTTACAAAGAAGAAAATATTATGGGAGAACATGGCGGTATTAATTCATTCTCATCATATTTTATTTATGTCCTCGAAGGAGATTGTAATTAAATTTTTATTTGGTACTTCAGGGAGTTCCACTGCAGACAGGGAGCAAGGACTGTGGCATGTTCGTGATGAGGTACATGAAGAAAATCATTGAGGACAAAGAGCTTCAATTTGCTGCTAAGGTGAGAATTTCACTTTTTTTGGGTTTTCTAATCAACTTTAGAGATACTTGGTTCTTTTGGATACTAGTAAAAATATGTGACTTACAAAAAACCTTTGGTTATTTTTCAGTGAATACGCAGGTCGAACTTGGTTTATACTGATGAGGACATTAACGAGAACAAGATTGACATTGCGAAATATTTTATGAAACGCCATGCCTGTTAGGTTCTACAGTCAGTTTCTTTCTCTTGTTATGAACTGTTATGAACTAGTAGTGAAGTGGAAGCTTTATGTATAGTTGGTGATGGTAAATTAAACTTGGGATGATGTATTTGGTGTCCGGTGAACTCTATTTGCTTGTTTTGTGTTTTTGGTGGATTGATCGGTCGTTAATTTGGTATCTATTTTGTGGTTTTTTTTGTGTTTGGTATCGTTTTGTTTTATAATGTATTAGGTCATTTGGTTTGTCACGTGGTTGAACCAAATGTTGATTGATGGAATTTAGTTTTAAGATTTCGCTCGTGGTTTGTATAAAATGTGAATTTGATGTCCAAAATTCTACACTTAAACAGATTACTGTGTTTTAAATCAAAAATAGCCACTGTACGAACATAATTGGGACAATGGTATAGCATTGTTATAATAGTTGACTGAAAGTAGATAAACAAATGTGTAAAACTTGTAAACCATTGTGTCTACAATATTTCCATAACAAAAGGAATTATATGGCATTGTCTGAAAACTTAAACTACAATATGAGTTACACTTAAAATGTGGTCTAAAGAGTTTTCGGATAACGGTGAACCACAATTCAATATTAAAACACAATGGTTAATGCTTTAAACAAGCGGTTGTCTAACACCAAAACGACTACATGTGTATTTGTCTACACGGTTGTCTAACACCAACTAAGATATGGTTCTATAAAACTGTTATGGTTAGGTTTTCACACAACAGAGGATTACAATAACTGTTGTTTGAAAAAGAGCCTGGCAAAATTGAGAACTCTTGCATGACATCTATTCCATGTTGTCTGTTAGTTAGAAAACCATTGCATTACGGTGTTTCCAGTAACGGTTCTTATTAAACAACTGTTGTGTTACGTAAATTTAAACAACAATTTAAAACTGTTGTATTACCTTCTTCTATACATCGGGTAAAAAATCATTGTTTGATTTCAATCAGACAACTGCCGGATAGACAACGAAAAAAAAGGAGGTTAGACAACGGTGAAAAAGAGTTGCAGGATCGAGTTTTTCTTGTAGTGCTTGTTGGATATTTACTAAATATCTACTTATAAAAAATAAAATTTTTTAAATAAAATATTTTCATTTACAAGCATATAATATTTTCAGTTTTTTCCTTCCGTTACTTTTCATTCTTACCACGAGATTTGTCAATGAACAGATACTCATTGTAAAAGGCTATAAGTCAAAATATTCAAAAATAATAATAATAATAATGCCCCATTAATATGTTGCAAAGCCAAAATATTCAAAAAAAAAATAATATCCCATTAATATTATTTGTTTCAGTTATTATTTAATTGCCTCATATACGTAAAGGGTTTGTAAAAAAATGGAGGAGGTTCGTATTCACACATACACTGCCATTCTTTTGTTTTATTCTCTGTTTCACCTAAAAGATTTTTAATATGCATATAGTAAAACATACTATCATATGAAAAACATGTATACTTCATTCCATAGGTGTTATTTGGAGCATAGGAAAATTTTTATTGATATTTATGATAGGTAACTGGGTGTTGAAAGGGCGAGATTCCTTAGGACAGCTTATTCAAGCGCCTCACCTCAACAAAATATGTATCCTTTTTATAAGTTCTATTTATATTATTTCTTGGCATTCTTAATTCAAGATTTATCAAAATCAATTTAATCTTGATTTTCATTTGTGGCTTTTGTAGGCTAAGAAACGGGAGATTCCTAACAGATCTACCCCTAAACAATAAATTCAGGAATCAATGTGAAATTCAATTCAACAATAATGCAGATGGAACACAACACAACATATCCTAAAGAGAAAGGTTAAGAAAATAGTAAAAATCAAGCTAGGGGAACAGACACTACAAGAAAACAGCTTTAAACCGACCGTCACAAATCCAATGGTTATAACCGACAGCTGCCGTAGTTATTCGGTTTTATGATAAAACCGACCATCTAAAACCGACCGGTGCGGACCCGGGCCCATTTTGATGACTCACATTTTCGGTTTCTGTGACACGTCATCTAAAATTGACCAATACCACTACGGTCGGTTACATTTTGACCAAACGAAAAAAATGTCATCGTTTTGATGACGTGTTTTAGATGTCAAACCCGACTGATAATTGTCGGTCAGTTTAGGTGGTCGGTTTTATAATTGACGGTCGGTTTTAGGTGGTCGATTATGCAAATTTCTAAATTTCGAAAATACCGCTCAAATGAAAATTTCAAATTTTTGATCAAACTCATAACCGACCAAATATCGGTCGGAAATAAGCCATGATTTCACAAAATTTTAAAAATGGAGCCCAAACTAAATTTTTTTCGAAAATACCGCCCATATGAAAAATTCAAATTTTTGATCAAACTCATAACCGACCACATATCGGTCGGAAATAAGCCTTGATTTCACGAAAATTTTAAAAATGGAGCCCAATTGGTCGGAAATAAGCTTTAAAGTGTTGGATGTTAGCAACATACATGATATGTTACCTTAGATCATTAATAAACTCAATTTTGAATTTTTTTAACCAAAAATTGTTTAATTATTTAAAAATCACATTTACCTTTATAATATTTCATTTTTATTTTCCAAAACTTAAAAAAATGTGTTAAAAATTATATTTACCATGAAACCAATTCGTTTTAATGAAAATTAAGAGTTTATTAAATTATCGAGTTACTATTTATAAAAATTAAGTTATTTAATTATTATCATTTTTTTAAATTCTCTTTATTTTATTAAATTTAAAACTTAATTTAAAAAAATTACAGAAATTCTTTTAAAAAAAGATTGTAAATGGCACAGCTCCCGGTGAAAATTAAGGCGGCCAAAATGCGCGCTTGTGTGAAAACTCAGTGCCTTAAACAAAATTAGGGCGATAAAATTTTTTAACATCAGTTATTTTAAAAGCGATGTTAAACAACTTTCTGGACATCACTTACTAAAATGATCGATGTCTTAATAATCAATATATATATTATAATGCCAGAGATCGAAAATTCACCAAAACAATTTGAGATATTTTTCTTAAATTTTTGTATTTTGATTTTTTTTATGTAAATTTTTTTCTTGCATTAAATAGCTATTAATGCCAATTTATTTAGTCACTAATTACACCTATTAAATATTTATTAAATTTACTCTATTTAATTTGTTTAAAAACGTTTTTAATCTGAACTTCTAAAACAATCTTTATTATCAATGATTGTGGAATCGTAATAAATTATGGAAGTACACAGATCTTTACTTAATATCTAAAATTTGTAAACAAATAATATAGACATATTTTTACTTTTGTACGTGAATAAATTACACATGAGTTATGACCAAACTAATTAAATTGAATAAACTCAAACTTTTTATCGAAAGATTTAATTGAAACAAAAGTTATATATTCAATATTTGTAAATTTTTATCGTAAATATTACGTTCGTATTATAATATTTTTTATATGTTTGTGATATTTTTAAGATTATCAAAATTTTAGATATATAATCAGAGTATTTTTCCAACTAATAATTAATGTAAATTATTTATAAATTTATTTTTTTAGAAAATTCGTAAGAGACCTATCAATTCTAAGTGATATATTCTTAATACTGAAACCCCGGTTAGAATTGTTGTATTTTTTGTTAAGCAAAAGGAGTCCGGTTTCAGATCCTCAAGAGACCGTAGCTTACACCTGGACGGGTTATGAGAAATTAAAATTATCACAAAAATATGGAAAGTGATATATTCTTAAAGTTGGAATCCCGGTTGGAATTGATATATTTTTTGTTAAGCGAAAGGAGTCCAGTTGAGAAATATTTTTAAAAAATCGAAAACCTAAACCCTGACGAAACTCTGTTTAAGGGTTCTAGTCAACGTACTAGTTGACTGTTAAATTGCCAAACCACATAAATTTTTTGTTTTCACTAAAATTTTGCCAATAACATTAAAAAGGATAGATATTGACTTCCGTAAGGTTGGGTCATCGAGAAATATTTTTAAAAAAATTGAAATCCTAAACCGTGACGAAACCCTGTTTAGGGTTCTAGTCAACTACTAGTTGACCGTTAAATTAGAAAACCAACTAAATTTTTTTCCCTAAAATATTTCCAATAACATTAAAAAGGATGGATCTTGACTTCCCTAAGGTTGGGTCATCGATAAATATTTTTTTAAAAAGCGAAACCCGAAACCCTAAACACCGTCATTGTTTAAAATTTTAATTTTAGTTATTTGACCCGTTTCTTTTTCCATTGCTACTACTACTACTATTTTTAGTTGTTCTGTAGTGTTCATAGGGAGTATGCTAATCTTTTATCGAAAGATTGACATTTTTTCTTTTTTTTTTTACGAACTAAATTAAAAATGAGGGAAAATTCAAATTATTAGAAAATTAGGTAATAATAATCACAAAAATAATTAGCATGAATAGTTGGAATGGTATAAATTTTAAATTAAATATAGGATTTTTTACTATTTTTATTCTATTTTTTCCCCTATATTTATTCTATTTTTTTTCTTTTCACGTTAAAACCGACCGAATTGACGTATAACCGACCGATTTTTTTGGGTGGGAAAATTTTCGTGAAAAGTCAAAAATCCCGCCCTTGCCCAAATTTTCGAGTCACACTAACCAATGACATAATCGACCGATCATTCGGTCGGTTATGATCGGTCGGTTATAGTCTGAGTGTAAATGAAAAAGAAACCCCCTCCCCCTTTCATTTTATCTCTCATTACTCTTACACTCTCATATCTCTCTCTTCCTCTCTTCATCTCTTCCTCTCAATACAAACTAAAATCCATTCAAACTCAGTTCGTTCAAGTAAAAATGGCGCTTACCCGTGCAAACTCAATCCGCTCCCAACTAAAATCGTTCCGTTCAATTTGGACCCAAACTTCCTCTTCTCCATTTTGTGTTGATGTAAGCTTCTTGTAACTCTTCCTCTTCTTCAAAGTATTGTTATCTTCCATTTTGTGCCTTTAATTGGTCTATTTTATTCTCTTGTTTGTATTGTTTGCTTTTAATTATGTGTTTTTTGTTTGTTGTTTATATTTTCATAGTTTAATTTGCTCCCATTTGAAATTCATGCATATATCTTCTCCCATTTGTTTATATTTTCATGTTTATATATATTTGTTTATTTGAAATTGGATTTTTGGGTTTATGGGTTCAATTTATAGGTTTGATTAATGGGTTTAATTAAGCATCGATTTATGTCATATAATGATAGACACATGAACTTATATTTTGCTCAATTTAAGGTCAATATCGATTTTCCCCTAAGTGCTTGTAATTAATTGTATACGATATTGACTTGTATTTGAATTGAAGGTCATGTATTTGTAATTGCTTCGATTTTGTATACGAAATTGTATTTGAATTTAGAGTTAAATATGCATTGTGTACTTATATGTTCAATTTGCTTATGTTTGTGTACTTATAGTTAAATTAATAAGATATTTATGTTTGTGTACTTATGTTCGATTTTCTTTCCACGTTTATGTTCGATTTGTTTGTGTACTAATGTTTTTTTTAATTTTAGGTGCTCGGTTGACTAGTGATGATCATAATGGTTTCAATGATCGTGTGTATGATGGCCCCCGTATTGGTCCGACACATTTTGGAAGGATCTTGCTAAATATTGGGAAAAGGGAGTTTCTAAATTGTCCTTAAATATTTATATTTCTTACTTTTTAATTAGTTGGTTATATGTGTATATAGGCAAAGGATCGGCTTGCATTGGAAGATGAAAAGGACTATACCTCCGAGGATGAGGATATGGGTGGCGGTGAAGATGGTGGTGAAGATGATGGTGATGGTGCTGGTGATGGTGATGGTGATGGGGGTGAAAAAGATGGTCATCAATCATCCATGTTTCTTTGTCGGATCATTAGGTTTTTAAGTGTGATCGGTTTTTATGACTTGTTTTTTTCTAAGCTGTTTGTAATTAGTTGGAATGACCAGAAAACTTGGAATGTTTGTATGAACGCGGTTTTTATATTTGTTGGAATGATCGAACTTATGAAATTGGTTTTTATGTTTGTATGTTTAATTATGTTATTATGAAGTTGAATGGTTTGGTGAATTGCTAATATTGAAATGGAATGGCAGGCTGCAGTACTGGCAAAACCTGCATTTTTTTTACAAAAAATCCAGAAAACCGACCGACGTGCCTTATAACCGACCGTTTTTTACCATTCAATTCCCAGAAAACCGACCACAAAAAGACATAACCGACCATTTTTTACCATTCGATCCCTTCGAGGGTGGTCGGTTTAAGTGGTCGGTTATATTATGGTGGTCGGTTATACAAATTAGCATAGCTACTGGCATGAAACCGACCGATTGTGCACATTTGACTGTGGTCGGTTATGTGTGCCAGTCAAAATGTATTTTTCTATTTTTTAAGTCATAACCGACCGTTGTCGGTCGGTTATGTGTTAATGACGTCTGTCACCAGTTGTCGCCACGTGGTGACACGTGGTGCCACATGTCCAATTCGGACCCCACATTAGAGAATTTGTAAACACATATAACCGACCAAATTATTGGTCGATTATGTGTGTTAAACCCGACCAAATGACATAACCAACCAGGCTTAAACCGACCAGCGTTTTTGGTCGGTTTTAATCGTTAAACTGACCGATTCCTTTTATAACCGACTATTTTTGACGGTCGGTTTAAACGATTTTCTTGTAGTGAGAAGAAGATTGAGTTTACCGATGAAATTTAGGGCTGCAGAATTCACCTAAACCTAAAGAAAACTGCACGGAATATACACTTCTCAAACTTCTCACAGCATCATCAACCGTTCCAAGAATCACTATTGTTTGAAATAAAAAAATTTGAAAGAAAATTAACTTTACTCAAATAGAAAAAGTAAAATTTATTTGTAAGTTGCAATTAATTATTTAAATGTTACTATTACAAGAAACAAATAAGGTACTATTAAAAATAATTGTTATGTACTCAATTAATGTTAGATATAGAATAAAAAACAACAATTTTTAGTGTTATACAAAATCACATGGACACGAATAATAATATTTAATTTGTACGTTTTTTTATATATAATTAAACAAATTTCAAAATAGTAATTTTAAAAATAAACCTCACAATAACTGTATGAATCTAATCAAGAACTTAACTATAACTTTTATTACCTAAAATTGTTAAAACAAATGTTGAATAGTGACGGACGACACTTACCATTGATCTTGAATTGTACATTTAATGATTCAAAATATGTTTCTTTTAAAATACATTAAAATTTATTTATACATATAATATATTTTGTTTACTAAATGTGGAATAATTTTCTTTAGATGTTTAGGGTACACCTCATATTAATATTAATGAAGAATCATAACCACATGCTACATATGATAATTAAAAAATCAATGTTACATGAATTTAAATTTTTACAAGTTGCCAGTAAAATATATTTATATTAACTTTATCAAAATTTTAACTAACGAATTAATTATAATTTAAATTTAAAAATAAATCCATTTTCTAGGTTAATATATTATTATAAAAATAGAGGTGGAGATTTTAATTATTTGTGATGCAATATAATTAAGTCTCTCTTTTGAACTGGGTGAGGGATATAAATGTAATCTCTTAAATTATAAATATATAAGTTTAATAAATTAGATTGGATGAAATTCGGGAAACTTCCTTATCAATTATATATATATATATTTCATAACAAATACCTTATATAACAAAGAACACCTCATATCTAATGTAATATAAGAAAGAGTTCCGTCATGGCAGCAAATTCAAAAATTTGTTATTTTTTTACCATCTATCCATCCAGCAAAAAAAAAATTTAAAAATTTACTGTTCATGATGACGTCACTGATGACAGCATGACATCATGAACAGTAAATTTTTTTTAATTTTTTTAAATTGTTTTTTGCTGAATGGATAGAGGGTAAAAAATAACAACTTTTTGTATTAGGTGCCCTGGCGGGGCCATTGGATCTATTAGATCTAAGGTGTTCTTTATTGTTTGTTATATAAGGATGTTCTGTATATATAGGCTTTTGCTCAAATACAAACCAATTCTTAAATACAAACTACAAACTAACACTAGATTAATTATATTTCATTTATTCTAAGGTTCCCGCCAAGGGTACCTTCACAAAAAATGCTTAAAATAATTGGCTCTATCCACCCAAAAAAAAAAACTTGCCGTGAAAATACGAATCATTTAAGACAGTAAACGGATGAGTTAGGTAGTCATGAGGGCCGCAGGTCCACGACACACCCGTCAATCGTCTATTGCCTTCATCATTGATTGCCATTCCTTACAACTTTAGAATGATAAAGGCGCGAAGCGCCGTACAAGAAGGTGCGAAGCACCGTTAACCAGTGAAATCCACTGCCACTTCATCACGTGAACAATGATTTTTTTATTTTTTTTTGCTGAATGGTGCCAATTATTTTAAACACTTTTTGTATTGGGGTACCCCTAGTTTGATCATTAGATTAACATGAAATATTGAATTAGTGTTTAGTTTGTAGTTTGTAGTTAATTTTAGTTTGTAGTAGAGTATATATATATATATATATATATATATATATAATTATTGATCAAATTAACACGTATAAAAATATGATTGTCACATATCAATTGTTTCTTTGCTTTGTTTCTTTGCTTTATAATAACATAAAATCATTAATAATCTACTAAATTGTGGGAAGGGATGAGTTAATAGATATACATATTAAGTTTTTTTTATATAAACAAAAGAATTTTATTAACTTGCATCAACCAAAATCCAGCCGGGACAAACCCCCAAACTATCAAAACTAATTGTGAAACAAAAAACGAGCTAAGCAAATAGTCGCTTTATTCTCAGATTGCTTAACATATAGAATATAAATATTCTTGATAATAAAAATGATTACAAAAGTTTCTCGAGCAATCCAGTCGATACCAACATCCTTGAAAATAGTAGAATCACGATTGATCTGTGCACGCACATAAAAAAGCAGTGATAAAACAGACCAACTGAGATTGGGGATATATATAATATTAAGTTCAAATTGACATAGTTAACGTATTGTATCGATCCTATTGACTAGTGGCAGACTAGTTCGTAGCAACTTTATCATCCAATTAAGGTCCATCAGCTTGCTAACACTATTTGGATTTGCTAACTTTCTCCACAGCAACATAAGAAAAATTTTAAGTTAATATCTGTTTGGGTAATTTTTTGTAATGGGTAACTTATTGGGTAACTTATGAATTCTTAAAAATGTAAAAGTAAAAATAAATTTAAGAAACTGTTAATTTGAATGATAATATTAACTTTTATCAAATAAAATCATCAAAATAAAATAAGTTATACCTCATACCAACTTCTACTTCTAGCTTTATGTTGTTTTTTTAACTTTAAATCATTTGCTGACTTATTACACAAACACAAACAGACAGTTTTTAACTTAAAATCAAAAATTACTTTAAACCTGAAGCCCCAGCCAAATCTCTAAACACAAAAAGGCTTCTATTTTAGTACTCTATCAAATAACTATTTTAGTAAATTGTATGACAAATGACAAAACATTACATCATCTGGATGGAATGCAAGTGAACAAGTTGCACATCTAGCTCTCATCACAAAATCATTCATCTTAGTGATAATAACTACAATGTAATCTACACAAAATTAAACTTCATAATTAATAACTACAATGTAATCTACACAAAATTAAACTTCATAATGAAAATTAACAAGTTTACAAATTAAAGAGTACGAAAACAAAATCTATATATATAATTTATATCCATTTAAACAAACATCTACAATTTGTTAGAGTATATACGTATTATTGTATTATTCATATTTTCGATACATTATCTTATATAGGTTTACTATATAAGTATTGAGACATGTATTATAAACTTTGGCTTGATTATAATAATATTTTGTTTTTCTCTTTATTCTAACATGGTATCAGAGCTCTGGTTTGGAGGGGGTCTCATGTTCGACGACCATAGTTCGACGACTCTGCCACCCCCAATATTCTCACAATTTATTATGGACACGAAGACAATTATTATCCAAAAAGATGGGCGCCCGTGATCCACTCTTCAACCCAAAAAATGGGATTTCGAGTGAGGGGGAGTGTTGAAATATAGCATAAGATCCATTTGGGGCCTTACTCTTATTAATCTACACAAAATTAAACTTCATAATTAATAACTACAATGTAATCTACACAAAATTAAACTTCATAATGAAAATTAACAAGTTTACAAATTAAAGAGTACGAAAACAAAATCTATATATATAATTTATATCCATTTAAACAAACATCTACAATTTGTTAGAGTATATACGTATTATTGTATTATTCATATTTTCGATACATTATCTTATATAGGTTTACTATATAAGTATTGAGACATGTATTATAAACTTTGGCTTGATTATAATAATATTTTGTTTTTCTCTTTATTCTAACATGGTATCAGAGCTCTGGTTTGGCGGGGGTCTCATGTTCGACGACCATAGTTCGACGACTCTGCCACCCCCAATATTCTCACAATTTATTATGGACACGAAGGCAATTATTATCCAAAAAGATGGGCGCCCGTGATCCACTCTTCAACCCAAAAAATGGGATTTCGAGTGAGGGGGAGTGTTGAAATATAGCATAAGATCCATTTGGGGCCTTACTCTTATTGATGCAGGACAGAATATTAAAAAGATAATAAACAATGAATTATACGAATACCAAGAATCAGTCAAATATTATTCCCAAGAAAAAGTGTATAATCAAAGCTTGGGAGGTTATATCACTTATATAGAAAATCTAAACCCTGTATTGAACCTAATGGACCAAAGCCCGTAACAATTGGGCTTTATTATAAATAAATTACTTATATGATAAATTCCTAACCCCACATATAAAACATACAAACAAATAATTTTAATTCTCTCTAAACTAAATACAAATAAACCTATTATTAACATATATAAAAAGTCTTCAATCCCGTTCCTAATCATTCTCCTCTTGTTGGAGAAAACTTGACCACGAGTTTTGTAGAAGTCAAGAACCAAGCAAGACTGAACTTGAACAAAGAAAAAGTGTTTCCACTTGAAGAAGAACGACTTAGATGCAAAGAACTTCGAAAACTGACTAACAAGCGAAGAAGCCTTAGGCAAGTACTCTGGAATGATGAAGTCAATATGCTCAACCTCAATAATATCATTAACTACTTTATGATCCTCAATAGTTTGAAAGTAATCAGGTTGTGGCTTGGTTTCTTCCACTTGCTCCTCACTAGCAACCTCTGTATGTTCGACTTATTTAACCTCCTCAATTGGATCTTTCGTATCTTGTTTAACCTCCTCGATTGGATACTTTGTAGTAGTTTCTTCAATATGCTCAACTTCCATTTCCCCTTTTACCTTTTTCTCATTTTCCAAAAGTACAAACGTTCAACCTGAGATGTGAGAGTCTTAAGAGTCCTATGTAGTTCATCCTTTGCACGTTTGTAACTTTCATCTGTACATTTGTACCTTTCTTTACTCAACTCAATTTTGTACTTCCTTTCCAACCTTTCAAGTTCATCATATTTATTATCTAACTCCTTCAACGTACGCTCATATTCATATAATAGCTCTTGACAATAGAAAACATGAATTTGGTAGTGCAACTCATTACGTTCATGCAAGGAAACAGACATTATCTTCCACACTAGCAATTTGACGTTTAATGTACGCAGACATGTCTTAAAACATGGAACAAATGCAAATTCTCTGAAGTTTAGGGGCTGAACATTAAATTCATAAGTTTAAAAAGTCTGACCTGCTAACATTCTGAAGTCCAAAGACAGTTTTGCAAATTTCAGGGACTGTTATGCAATTATCTGGAAACTTTCTGGACTAGACTGTAATTTATGGAAATCACAGGGGCTGATTTGTGATATGTGTAAACTTCAGTGACTGGTTTATGTTATCCAGCAAAGTCTGAGGCACCTAATTGTAGTTGACACAGCAAACAATAGACTGCCACCGATAAAGAAGTTCAGAGAAGAGGCAGCACCGAACACAAACTACGCCAGCGACAACAGAACTACTTCGATGCAACAGTGAGGAACAAAAGCTTTTGCAACGACTTTCGGTAGCAACGGCGGCGTCCAGGTCTGTTCCTATGGTCCTTCCGATCTGCTCCTTCTTATTCTCTCCTGATTGGATTCGTTGATTGTAGATTAGTAAAAAATAGATGAATAGTAGCAGGTTGGATTGTATTGTCATGTCGATTTGGGTTATTAGAGTCCGATTAACTTGATTTGGGAATTAGCTGGGATTGTATTCGGGTCGGGTCAGGTATCTAATTAGGGTCCAAAATTTGGGGATTTAGGGTTTTGATTGGTTTTATGGAGTTAGGGCAGCGTTCTGGTGGGCGAATGGTGGTGTATCTCAGTGGTGGCTAGTGAGAGGGATGGCGGCTGTTAGGTTTCCAAGAATATTTATTCAATAATATTCCCATGAAAAATGTATAATCAAAGCATACTTAATATGTGGAGCCATACATAACTTATATATATAGGATCAAAAACCCTAATAATAATACCTAATGGACTAAGGCCCATTAACACATGGGCTTATTTAAAATAACGTACTACGTAATTAATAAACTACTTACCCTACATATAAAACATCAAACCAAATAATTTTAATTCTTTCTAAACTAAATAAAAATAACTTATTATTAACATATATAAAAAGTCTTCAATCCCGTTCCTCATCATTCTCCCCTTGTTGGAGAAAAATCGACCACGAGTTTTGTAAAATTCAAGAATCACGCAAGGATGAGATGGAACCAGGATGATTTTTGTGCTCTCCTTTGGAAACGGCTGAGGTGCAAAGAACTATAAAAACAGACTACCATGCAAAGGAGGCTCAAGCGAATATTCTGGAATGATGAAGTCAATATGTTTAACCATAATAATATCATCAACTACTTTATAATCATCAAAAATTTTAAAACAGTCAGGTTGTGGCAAAATTTCTTCTACTTGCTCCTCAAGAGCAATGTTGTATCCTCAACTTGCTTAACCTCCTCAAATGGATCTTCCATAGAAGCTTCTTCAACATGCTGCTCAATTTCCATTGAAATTTCATCTCTTTTAACCTTCTTCGCATTCTCCAAATGTACAAGGTGTTCAACTTGGGATGTAAGAATCTAACAATCCTATATAATTCCTCTTTTTCACGTATGTACCTTTCTTCCCTCAGCTCAATGTTGTACTTCTTTTGCAACCTTTTATGTTCATCATTTTGATTATCTAACTCCTTCGATGTAAGTTTATATTCAAATAAGCTACTTTCACGTTCGCAAACATAGGTTTCGTATTGAGATGGTGAAACCTATGTTTGCTATCGTGAAAGTAGCTTATTTGAATATAAACTTACATTGAAGGAGTTAGATAATCAAAATGATGAACTTAAAAGGTTACAAAAGAAGTACAACATTGAGCTGAGGGAAGAAAGGTACATACGTGAAAAAGAGGAATTACATAGGACTGTTAGATTCTTACATCCCAAGTTGAACGCCTTGTACATTTTGAGAATGCGAAGAAGGTTAAAAGGGATGAAATTTCAATGGAAATTGAGCAGCATGTTGAAGAAGCTTCTATGGAAGATCCATTTGAGGAGGTTAAACAAGTTGAGGGTACAAAGATTGCTATTGATGAACAAGTAGAAGAAATTTTACCACAACCTGACTGTTTAAAATTGTCGATGATTATAAAGTAGTTGATATTATTATGGTTGAACATATTGACTTCATCATTCCAGAATATTCACTTGAGCCTTCTTTGCATGGTAGTTCGTTTTTACAGTTCTTTGCACCTCAGTCGTTTCCAAAGAAGAGCACAAAGTTCATCCTGGTTCCATCTCATCCTTGCGTGATTCTTGACTTTTACAAAACTCGTGGTCGAGTTTTCTCCAACAAAAGGGAAGAATGATGAGGAACGGGATTAAAGACTTTTTATTTATGTTAATAATAGGTTTATTTGTATTTGGTTTGAAAAAAATTAAAATTATTTGGTTTGATGTTTTATATGTGGGATAAGTAGTTTATTAATTACGTAGTACATTATTTTAAATAAGCCCAAGTGTTAATGGGCCTTAGTCCATTGGGTATTATTATTCGGGTTGTTGATCTTATATAAGTTATGTAAGACTCCACATATTAAGTATGCTTTCATATCTGGATTCGATTTTGTTACAGGTCACGTGACCTGCACCGAGTTGGTGGCTGACTGGGCTTTTATGTGATCAAAGCGGAGAAGCTCGCCTTCTTGTTATCCAAAAGTAGGTCGAATCGGGCGGCCCCCGCCCCGGAACGTCGAATGAAATAGGTGCAATTTTTTGCCATGTATGTCTCATCGTCAACGGGACTTTTGTCAACGGGTACTTCAAGTATGTTTTCTTCTTTATGGATTCTAGATTCAGGTGCATCTCATCATATGTCTCCATATTGGTCATCTTTTGGTTCATTTTCTGATCATACATCTTTATCCATCATGACTGTTGATGGCACTCCTATGCCATTGAAAGGTGTTGGTTCTGTTGTTACTCCAACTATGTCTCTCTTTGATGTTTATTTTATTCTGGATCTTAAGCTAAATCTTGTTTCGGTTAGTCAATTATGTGAGTCTGGTTACTTTGTCTCTTTTTCTCCTACTACTTGTTGTGTTACGAATCCAAGATCTCAAAATGTTATCGAGAAAGGTCGTAAACAGGGAGGACTTTATGTTTTGGATTAACTTAATAAATTAGCTTTTGGAACTCCTAGTGTTGATTTGTCCTCTTTTCATTTGAGTGATTCATCTTCTAACTTTTACTTATGGCATGCTCATTTAGGTCATGTTTCTCAGCCTCGCTTAAAGTTTTTGGTCTCAATTAGAGCCTTGGGACAGTTGAAATCTCATGATATTTCTGATTGTAGCAGTTGTAAATTAGCGAAATTTTCTGCTTTACCTTTTCATAAGAGTATTACATATTCTCTTGCTCCATCTGATATTGTGCATTCTGATGTGTGGGGTCCTGATCCTATGCCTACAAAAAGAGGATCTAGATATTATGTTTCATTTATTGATGATTTCACTGGTTATACGTGGATTTATCTTATGAAGTGTAGGACTGATTTTCTGGCTATGTATAAAGATTTTAAAGCTAATATAAAAACTCAGCACATTGCTGTCATTAAATGTTTTCGTTGTGATTTGGGAGGTGAATACACTTCTAATGCTTTTTGTCGATTGCTTGCTTCAGATGGACCGACACTCCTCAACAAAACAGTGTTGCTAAAAGAAAACATCGTCATCTTGTTGAAACAACTCGCTCATTTTCGTTGTCAGCTGATGTTTATAGTGTATTTTGGGGTGAAGCACTTCTTACTGCTGTTTATGTGATTAACTGAATTCCAACTACTCAAAATCCAGGTATGTCTCCTTTTGAGAAATTATATGAAGAAGTGCCTGATTATGCTTCGCTGCATGTCATTGGTTGTACCTGTTTTGTTCTTAAACCTCAGGTTGAGCGTACTAAATTGTCTGGTAAGTCTGCTTTATGTGTCTTTTTGGGTTATGGTGTAACTCAGAAAGGATATCGTTGTTTTGACCCGGTCAGTCAGAAATTGTATGTTTCTCGACATGTTTACTTTCTGGAGTATATTGCATTTTCTCTGTTCCTGCTAGTTCACATCATATGACGAAGGCGGATCTTATTCGTATTCATCCTTTTGGCATGGACACTAAGGAAGCTTCAACCACAAATAATACTTCAGTTCCCGAGACATCCACATCTCCACCTGCTTCTCCAACCATTCAATCGTCACTAGAAATTTCGAATCAAAATCCCACATCTCCACCTGCTTCTCCAACCACTCAATCATCACCGAAGATTTCAGATTCTTCTCCTACTCCATCGTAAGTCCACTCGTACACGTAAGTCCACTCAACTTCCTAATTTTGCTTATTCATCTTATTCTCCTTCGTTTGCTTCATTTTTTACTTCTGTACACCGTTTGTCTGAGCCTGCATCATATAGAGAGGATGTTCCTGATCCTATTTGGCAGAATGCAATGGCTGAGGAACTTACTGCTCTACACCAAACTCATACATGGGATTTAGTTCCATTACCACCAGGAAAATATGTTATTGGTTGTCGTTGGGTCTATGAAATTAAGACCAAATCTGATGGATCCATTGAGCGTTATAATGCTCAACTTATTGCTAAAGGCTACTCCCAGGAGTATGACCTGGATTATGAAGAGACCTTTGCTCTTGTTGCAAAGATGACAACGGGTCGTACTTTGATTGAAATGCTTCTTCTTGTAAATGGAAAATTTTTCAGATGAATGTTAAGAATGCATTTTTGTATGGTGATCTTCACGAGGAAGTTTATATAACACCTCCTCTTGGTCTTCCGCATCAACCAGGTTATGTCTATAGACTTCGTAAATCAATTTATAGTCTTCGACAATCATCTCGTTGTTGGTTCGATAAGTTTTCTACTGTGTTTATTTCACTTAGTTTTTGTCCTAGTCATCATGATTTTGCTTTATTTGTAAGATGCACGAGTGCTGGTCATATTCTTTTGTCATTATATATTGATGATATGATTATTACTAGTGATGATTGTGATGGTATTGGGTCATTAAAACGGGAATTGGCTCGTTGTTTTGCTATGAAAGATTTAGGTTTGCTCCATTACTTTCTGGGAATTGAGGTTACTAGTTCACCAAAGGCGTATCTTTTATCTCAATCTAAGTACATTGCTGATTTGCTTGACCGTGCACGTCTTACTGATAACAAGACTGTGGAAACTCCTCTAGAGATGAATGCTATATATTCTCCATCTGATGGTCTACCCTTAGCGGATCCTAATTTATATCGCATGATTTTGGGTAGTCTTATTTATCTCACTGTTACTCGACCGGATATTGCACATGTTGTTCATGTAGTTAGTCAATTTGTCACTTTTCCTACTACTGTACATTGGGCTGCAGTTCTTCGTATTCTCAGGTATCTCCGTGGGACTCAATTTCAGAGTCTTTTGTTTCCTACTTCCTCATCTATAGGGTTGCGTGCTTATAGTGATGTTGATTGGGCTGGCGATCCTGAGCATTGTAAATCCACTACTTGTTTTTGTATTTTTCTTGGTGCTTCTCTTAGTTCATGGAAGAGTAAAAAGCAGGATGTTGTTTCTCAATCATCTTCGGAAGCTGAGTATCGTGCCATGGCTTCTACTACTTGTGAGGTTGTTTGGTTGCATCGGTTGCTTGCAGATTTGGGTGTTAAGCTTGTTTAAAAAACTTAGTATTTTAGACTAAGTTGTGGACCATTTTGAGACTAAGTTTGAGTGATAAACATTATGGTGTTAGTGTTATATATTGGTTGGATTGTATTCTTCTCTGCGAGAGGATTTCAACGCATATTTACACGCTCAAAATGGATAAAGGGTGAATAAGAACTGATGTTCCAAAGTACGATCCTTTAAAGTGGTATTTTAGAAGTGTACCACATCGAGAGTAGTACAAACCTATTCCTTGAGTTTTATTATAAATACTTTGTCCCACATCGAAAAGAATAATAAGTCCTTTCAAGTCTCTCTTTATAAATAGAGTCTTAGGGCATCAGTTTTATTAAGTCGTGAAAATTATATCCTCCTCTATAATTTCACTCTCCTCAGTTCTAAACTTTCAAAATATTCCGGTGATAGTTTCGGGCTCGATTCAAGTTCGCTGAAAGTATTTTTGATTTATCGATTATACTAGTATCTCATTTTATCCTGGGAGGCAGGTCGCTAAGCACAGATGGTGAGGGGCGAAACTGCTTTAAAGAGACAGGTTTTCTGGACTCGAGATTAAATCCAATCTCTGTTTGTTTTCTCAAACCCTTCTCCTTTAATTATAATTAATTCTGTAATTCTATGTTCATATTATATCGTTACGTGAATTAATTAGTTTCTTGCAATTTGTAATTATATATTTGATACATATAATTTGTCTATATCGTACATAATTGACAACAAAGCTTACTCGTCCTACTCCATTATATTGTGATAATAAGAGTGTAGTCTATATTGCTCGTAATTCCGTATTTCATGAGCACACTAAACATATAGAGATTAATTATCATGTGACTCGTCATCATTTGCAGCAGGGTACCATCACCTTACCTTATGTCTCTTCTGCACTTGAGAATGCTGATATTTTCACAAAGTCTCACACTGTTTCGCTCTTCCGTTTCTTGTCTGACAAACTCTCAATGCTCATTGCTGTAGCATCGTGATTTTAGGGGGGATGTTAGAATATATACGTATTATTGTATTAATAGTTTTCGGTACTTTATCTTATATAGGTTTACTATATAAGTATTGAGACATGTATTATAGACTTTGGCTTGATTATAATAATATTTGGTTTTTCTCTTTATTCTAACACAATTAAGTAACATACTCCCTCCGTCTCTCTTATTTGTGTACAAATTAAGAAAAAGTGTAAAGTAGTGGTAAAAATTAATCAATCAATATTTTATGTAATAAAATGAGTTAGAGTGGAGAAAAGTAGTGGGTGTAGTTAATTTTTATATTATAAAATTTTACTATTTTAGGTAAGTTTTGAGATGTAAAGGATTGAGTGGCACATCCAAAAAGAAAAGGTAAAGAAATGCAAGGGACAGAGGAGAGTACTTATATCCTTAAAAACACGGTTAATTAGAGCATCTGGGTTGGCTTCATATTATGGTGATTCTTGCTTAAATATATATAATTTGATTTAATTACAATTAGTTAACTCATCAATGTGAATTAGGTTATGTTACTATTTTTCTTTTTTTTTCCTGGATTAATAATATATTAGAACTAAGAATGAATATAAAGCATGGCTCCAAATGAAGAAACTAACTAAAAAGGCAAAGATTAATTGCACTTACAAAAGAAGCCTGACACCCTAGCATAAATATATATAGACATACAAGATGGAACATGGGCAGAGAACTAAAATTGTTGCACATCTAGCTCTCATTACAAAATCAATCCTCCTAGTGATAATGATAATCTACAAAATCTTCATTATAAAAAAACAAGTTTTACAAAGAGCTAATTATACGAAAAGATATTCTATAATTATGTAATGTATATAATAATATTCTTGAAAACAAATATCTACCATATTAAGTAGTATAATTATATTCTTCAAAACATTATTGTTATGTTTGGCTGCGAGGAATAAAATGGAATGGAGGAAATTAAAGGAAAATAATGGATAGGAGGGAAGATTTGAAAAAAAATGATATAGTAGAAAATTACTATCTAAGAACTGTGAAGAAAATAGAAGAGGTAATTAGGAACGAAGCATTCCCTTTCAAATTAGGGTGTTTAAATTATAATGTAGATGACTTGGAATGGAATGGATAATTTTTTTTTTCTCTGCTAATTAGGAATGTACAATTTTTATTCATTTTATACTACAAATCTCATTCCAATAACCCTCACCAAAAACAACATATTAGAATACATTTTTTACACATGTCACAAAATTCCGACAAAAACATGATATTGCGTCCACATTTGTTGAAGATGGGGTTAGAGCTAGTAAGATTGTGTTGTAGCTGAGCAGTGGAATCTACTGCCATATATAGGGTGGTACTTATCTTGATTGGTAGGCTGTGATCCTTCTCGCTTTAATATACATAACTTGATTTTTAGATTTAGTCAATTAGCTCAGTGTCAGTTAGATTATATATGTTACTTTTTTTGTTAAATTAATAATAAATTAGAACTAAAAATGAATACAAAGCATGGCTCAAGAAAGAATAACCAACTACAATTAATCTTTGACCCAAAGATTAATTGCAACTAGAAAAGAACTTTGAGAGCCTAGCATACGTACAAGATGAAACATGGGCAGAACTACTGAGAATATTGTTGCATTTGACGCTCAAGACTACATAACAACAATCCAAAAGGGTCTGCAAATGCGCATACTCGTATCTGATCTCTCAAAAGTAACTTCAACATCTCTCCACACCTTTCTAGTTTGAGCGGCTTTCAGAACCTTAAGACTATATATAATGACCATCAAATTTACACACAGCAAAAATTTTATACCTTTCTGGGGATTCAAAAGCAAGGTTCATTGCTATAACCTCAACATCCTCAGGACGAGGAAACATAATACTTTGTGTTGTTGTTGGATTATATAAGTAATTAAAAACAATTTTTAACAGAAGATTTACAAATGAAAAGACCGTTACTTGAATGATGAATATAGTCACACCAGCATTCTTCTTCCGAACTTTGGCAACGAAGTTAAGATTTAAATTTGGTCTTTTACTCCTTGGACCACCTGTCCCATATCCAGAAACGTCACCTAGAAGAATGTGAGTGAATATTACTATATCACGGTTACGGGTATTTCTTCTGATATAAAAATTGCTGCCGGATTTGGATAGGGCTTCAAACAGCGAATGAGATCCGGATCATTATTGATCATGCTTCTCCATCGTTTGGAAACAATGGTATTGCAAACCAGCGTCCTGGGAGGAAGCTGAGACAGAATTTTGTGTCCAAGATCCAGGATATCTAACACATCTGGTGGCCCCTGATTTGTTCCGAATGCAAATATCATATATCCCAGCTGATCCGGCGCCTCTTTCTGGAAGAGTGAAATATCATATATCCCAGCTGATCCGGGCCGTCAGATGATTCTTGTGGTTGACGGTTCCCCTTTCCAGTCCGTAAGGATCTGGTGATGACTGGAGTCGCCACCTTGTGACCTGCCTTTTATGTCTTCATTTCTTATTTAAAATAATGGATTTAGGGCTTGATGAGAAATTATCGGCCAATTTAGGTTAGGGCTTCAAAACATACAATGAAATTACAATGAATTATAATTATCGGCCGATTTAACTTGAGAAGCAGAAATGAAAGTGACAGTACATCCTGCTAACATACAATGAATTTTGAAGAAAATTAAGATTAATTGTAAACTTTAATATTAATTAACTTAATGAAATTTAGAGTGGCTACTATTAAGTTCAAGGAAATTACGAGAAATGCTGCTCTTCCTGAAATGTCAACTATACTGTGCAATTAGAATTGATTTTTAAGTTTAAGTTTCAGAGAAAGAAGAAAAAAACTAGTTGTCAAAATTAATTACTTACTTTAGCAAGTTATAATTATTTAATTAAATTAAAAATAGTTGAAAATAGTTCCCAAAATTCTTAATATTGTGTAGCTCATTTGATGAGCTACATAAATAATAACATATAGAACCAGTTTTTACAATAATAATATGGTATTCTATAAAATAATAAATCTTTGAAAATGTTCATCATTCACAATTATTTTATATTGTATAAAATTTGAAGAATCAAAATCTAAAACAATATATATCATCGATCTTTATTTATAAGTTACTTATATTGTAGTAAAATTTTGAAGAATAAAAACCAAAAAAAAAAATATTTAATTTTGTTCTTATTTAAAAATTACGTAATTACAGAATTCATATACATATTTTATGTAGGATTCATTATCAAACCTATTAAATTATAATCATATATCATAAGTTATATATATGTATGTATGAAGAAATTTATTTAGAATTTAATTTTAATCTCATAAAATACATAATCAATTTGACTTTCCATATACATAAATTTTCATATGTAATTATTTATTTGAATTGTAACTTATTATAATCTATATATATATTCAAAGGTCTATTCAATTTTTAGCAGTGTTGTAAAAAGCGCAAATCGGACCTAAGCGATAGACCGACCTTCTAGCACTTAAACGGCTAAGCGGGCGCTTGAGCGGTTTTAAAAGCTGTTGTGGAATAAAAACTAGGTTACGATTTGTAATTAATGCTAGGGTGATTGAGCTTCGAGCTTTAATGGCTGTTCTTGTGTTCGTGGCTGAATCTGCCTTCACAAGATGCCTACGTACTTTGATGAATATCAAAGATCAAGCCAAAAACGTAGTTCTGAGTTGAGGGGTCTGGCCCTTTATATAGGCTGAGAAGCCTTGGAATTATGGTAGGAGTCAGAGACTTGGTGGTCAAGTCTTCCTTGAGGAAGGTTCCAGATCTATTCCTTGTAGGAATCAGTTTTCATATCGAATTGGATGCCTTGATGGCTAAGTCTGATAGAGATAATATCCTTATCCAACTCTTATTGCTGAGCTGTTTATTACCCTTAATATTAATTACGAAATTAATATTGTAAATAGGGTTTGGGCCCATCTGGTGGGCCCCACGTTTGGACCATTCTGGGTCTAATTAATGCCACATTAAATGTGTCTTTAGGGCCTATTTTCAGCCCATATCATTTGCCCCCCAACTTCTAGGAAAATTGATCAGGTTTTCCTTGAAGTTTTACTTGTCTAATTCGAGACTCGGGTCAGGGTTTATCTTTGATATCATTTTGATGTAAAGCGTGGAGCGACTGACGCGTTTACAATGATGTTAGATGATGCCAACAGCATTAAACAGTGCTAGACGGCACTAAATGGTGATAAACAGCCTTAAACGACATTTAAACGATGTTAAACGACGCTAAACGGCGCTAGACGGCGCTAAACGGCACTAAACGGTGCTAGACAGCCTTAGACGACATTTAAACGATGTTAAACGACGCTAAACGGCTTTAAACGGCACTAAATGGCGCTAAACGGTGCTAAACAGCCTTAGACGACGTTTAAACGATGTTAAACGACGCTAAACGGCGTTAACCGGCACTGCTAAACGGTGCTAAATGGCACTAAACAGCCTTAAACGACGTTTAAACGATGTTAAACGACGCTAAACGGCACTAAACGGTGCTAAACGGCACTAAACGGTGCTAAACAGCCTTAGACGACGTTTAAACGATGTTAAACGACGCTAAACGGCGTTAAACGGCACTAAATTGTGCTAAACGGCACTAAACAGCCTTAAACGACGTTTAAACGATGTTAAACGACGCTAAACGGCGCTATACGGCGCTAAACGGCACTAAACGGTGCTAGACAGCCTTAAACGACGTTTAAACGATGTTAAACGACGCTAAACGGCGTTAAACGGCACTAGATGGCGCTAAACGGCGCTAAACGGTGCTAAATAGCCTTAGACGATGTTTAAATGATGTTAAACGACGCTAAACGGCGTTAAAAGGTGCTAAACGGCACTAAACGGCACTAAACGGTGCTAAACCTTTACCTCTTTTTAGCACTGAAAACCATCCGAGACTCATTGAAAAAGTCGAGATTTAGGTCTAGAAACTACCCGAGGTTCGCTGAAAAAATCAAGATTCAGGACCACGAACTACCCCGCGATCGGCCGGACCACGGAGTAGCTCGTGATCGGCCACAAGGTGATCGGCCAGAGGGTTCCAAGCCACCATGGTCAGCCACACCATGGTCGGCTGGAAGGTGGTCGGCCGAACGGCCCGATTTCTTCGTGGTCGGCCGGGAGGTGGTCGGCCAAACGGCCCGAGTTCTTCATGGTCGGCTGGGAGGTGGTCGGCTGCGGCTCCTCGTGTGCCGTGGTCGGCTGTCTCGTGGTCGGCTACGGTCCTCCGGGTGACGTGGTCGGCCACTTCGTGGTTGACTAGGAAACCCAGACCTGAAAACAATCCATGGATCTTGGGGATCAGGAATCTTGATCTTGGTCTCAAGTTAGTATCTTGGTCATCCGTGACTTCGTTGTCTTCAAGGATCAAGAACCTCAATCTTGATCTTAAGTCGCCTAGGATCTACGATCTAAAATCATCCGTGATCCTAAGGATCAAGAACCTCGATCTTGATCTTAAGTCGTCAGGGATCTAGGATCTAAAACCATCCGTGATCCTAAGGATCAAGAACCTTGATCTTGATCTTTATTCGTCAGTTTGGTCATTCGTGACTTCTAACGGTATTACTCCTTAATTCATGATTAGCACTGCTAACCTTGTGCTTAAGACTAAACTCGTTACTTATTTTCTTAAGCGCAAACATCCATGCAACAAATATATCAGCTATTTCTTTGCCGGCATATATGAATTATAACGATTCTTTCTGTATAACGCGGATAATTTCTATCCTTTTTTCTTCTGTAAACGATAGATGACCTGTAAACGCGAACTAAGCTGAGATTCAACCTGATGTAGCAGGTCATGCATTTTCTATAAAAGAGGAGAAGTAGCCTTCATTTCAATTCACTTCTTCATTTCAGAGCTCTCAAATTCTTAAGTTCTCTAGCTTCAAGTTGCAAGATCAAGTTCGAGCTTCAAGATCAAGTTTCAGATTCAAGATTAAGTTTCAGCTTCAAGATCAAGATGTCGGAAGGTGATCAACCAATGGCTCCCCCTGTCTCCATGATGGAAGCTATGTCGAAGAGGAGTAAGATGAGGACCGCCAAAGGTAAAGAAAAAATCAAACCTCTTTCGTATGTTGAACATAGATTTGAATCCTTGCTAGATCTCCTGAACATTATGAGGGAAGCACTCCCAAACTGTTCCAGCTTAGATTCTTTTAACAGTCCAAGTAAGTTGTCGGAACGAGATGTCCAAAAGATAAGGGAGTCCTATCACTTCCCAAGTGCCATTAAGGTTCGTCTCCCAAACCCATCAGATAGAACATGCAACTGGCATCCTGAGAGGATTTGTGTTTACTGGGGTGCTTAAGATGCTGGGTTCAGATTCCTGGTTGACAATTTTATCATTAGATTGCTGGCGGAGTATCAGATCCACCCCTGTCAGCTGTATCCCAATGCTTGGAGGTACATCTCTATTTTCTTAATAAGGTGTCGCCAACTGGAAATTCATCCGACAACTACAATGTTTCGAAGTATCTTTGGGGCCAGCAACTCTTCCGACTCCAAGAAATGATGGGTTAGCCTTAAGCACCGAGCCAAACTTCCACACATGGTGAATCCCTTCTCCTTTCCAGATTCACAGCATTTCTGGGAAAGGGAGTTTGTAGTTCTTGAATGGAAAGGTGGTGACTGGGGCAACTTCTTTGTGAAGAGATTTGGGTCCGTGGAGGACAGTTCACATTTCGTGTGTGACCTTTCTGATTCAGAATTGTTGGATCGAGATAGGCTTCTTGCTGATGACGGTCGTACACACTATAAAACTTTTCTAAATGAAAAGAATCTTATTGAGGCCGGCCTTAGATTTCTTTCCATTGAGGGTAACTTTCTTACTTGAGCTTATTATGAACTCTGTTTGTTCTTATCCCGATATTTTTCTCTTTGTATTTCAGCTACTGAGGAGATTGATAATCGTCCTGAGAACCGGCCAACTGTTACTAAGAGGATGAAGAAGAAGGCTGAGGAGAAACTAAATCCTACTAAGCCTCATATCCCTAACTTCTTGGAGCACTGCTCTCAAGGCGGTAAACGATCCCGAAACGCTGACGGGGACGTCAGGACTCCTTTCATACCTCCTTGGGGCATATGTGAACAAGACTCGGCCTTTGGGAGTCCTTATCTAGCCCTAGACTGGTCCAAGCTTTCAATCACTCCTCCTGACCGAGCGACACTGCATGCAGGCGACAAAATGGATGAGTCTCAGCTCATAGGCGCTCAGGCCTTGTATCAGGTATGAAATTCCTTCTGTTAAGTTCAATACTGTTTCTGATTTTGACTTTGTATATTCCTAGTAGCTCACCCATTTCCTTGTTGCAGGCCAATGCTTATTTTCAAACTGTTTCGACTCAAGGCCGGGCTTTTAGGGATGAGAATATTAGCTTGAAGAATGTCTCAGCAAGGTTCAAGGAAGAGATTGACGATCTGCACTCCCGAGTCGTTCGTGCTGAAGTTAATGCTGCATCTACCCGTAAACAACTTTCTTCTTTAGCCAAAAAGAAGGCATCTGATGCTGACAAAGTGATCCAGGCCTACCATAGGTCTAAAGATTTTCTTAAGCTCATCGATGATCATGATGATGAGATGCGTCCCTTCAACATGTCTGTTGGTTGGGATAAGGCCATTAACGCTGTGAGTCATAGGCATCCATCTGTTGTCAACCCGGCTGATTTTCCTTGCCCAAATTGGGGTGCCATCCCGGTTAACCTAGCTTCTGGTTTGGGAACTAAAGTTGTTCCTCAAACATCAAGATCCGGCTCCAAAGGCAGTCATCGACGCTCTGGATCCAACTCCAAGGGGGCTGTTCAAGTTGCTAGCCAAGACTCATCTTCATCTGGCTCCCGTGGGAAGAAACCCCCACCTGCAAAGAAAGTTGGAGTAGTTCGTCAACCCATCGCTGGCAAGAGACTGATCCGAAACGAGGGCAGTTCTACTTCTGATTCATCTTCCGAGGAAAAAGGGGCCGAAGGCGCTAATGTTCAACCAATGGTGATTGCCGAGCCCGGTGATGACTCCGGTGAAGACTCGGAGGAGGAGAGTGGCGAAGAGGAGAACTGTTGGCCTTTCGGGGTCTTTATTTATGCATTTGTTTCCTCATTTGTTTGTTTACTTGTTTTCGGTACTTGGTCTTGCTAGACTTACACTCAACAGGTGCTTGGCACATAAACAAAATCACAGAATCATTGAAGGAAAACAAACTTGCATTAATAATTCAAAATGGGTTCAACCCTTACATAACTTATTATTGTCCTACTCGGGGCGTTAAGCCCTGGAATGGTTTCATCGAACCTTATTTCTACTTCTCCTAATAAATAGATAGAAAGCTGAATCCGTACAAGGATAGCTTATACATAATAAACTTTGAGGTTCAAGGCATGCCAAGTACGGGGCACCTCAACCCCGTCCAAGGTCTCCAACTTGTATGATCCTCATCCCAACGTCTTCTTGACTCGATACGGCCCTTCCCAGTTAGGGGCTAGCTTTCCCTTCTGGCCAACTCCAGAAGCCTCGATCTCCTTAGAACCAGGTCGCCTTGTCGAAAGAACCTTTCCTTAACCCTGTGGTTGTAATAAAAGGATTCTTTCTTTTGATGCTCCACATTTCTAGCATTTGCCTCGTCCCTGACTTCATCAATCAGGTCTAGGACGAGTCTCATGCCCTCTTCATTAGTCTCTGGTTCAAAGGCCTCAACTCGTGGTCATGCTTGCATGATCTCCAAAGGCACAACTGCCTCAGCTCCGTAAGCCAGCAGGAATGGGGTTGCTCCAGTTTTCACTTTACAAGTGGTACGGTATGCCCATAGTATGGGCAGCAACTCGTCTACCCAAGTGTTTCTAGAGCGTTCGACCCTCTTCTTCAGTCCATCAAGGATAATTCGATTAGCTACCTCAGCTTGCCCATTAGCTTGTAGATGAGCTACTGAACTGTGTCCCATTGTCTGTCACCAAAATTCGTGGGATTCCATACCTGCAAATTATGTTCTCCCAAAAGAACTGGGCAACTTGTTTGGTGGTTATCTTGGCTAGAGGTTTAGCCTCAATCCACTTAGTGAAGTAATCAATGGCCACTATCAGAAACTTCCTTTGTGCTGAAGCTACGGGGAAAGGACCAAGTATATCCATTCCCCACATTGCGAATGGAAAAGGGGAGCTAACCGATGTTAACATCTCAGGCGGCTGCCTTACTATCGGAGCGTGCTTCTGGCATCGATCGCACCGCTTGACATAGCTCTGTGCATCGGCCAACATCTCTGGCTAGTAGAATCCCAAACGAGTTATTTTGTGAGCTAGGGCTCTGCCCCCCAAGTGCTGCCCGCAGATACCTTCATGAACTTCTTCCAAAGCTTCCCTTGCCTCTTGGGGCCTCAAACACTTCAAGTACGGGATGACAAAAGACCTTTTGTAAAGGACGCCTTCAATCAAGGTATATCTCAATGCTCTCACTAACAGCTTTCGTGCCTCCAAGGTATTGTCAGGGAGCCATCCGGTTTCGAGGTGAGCTTTGATAGTATCTATCCAACAGCTTCCTATATCAATTGGTGCCACTAATTTCGAGTTGATGGTCGGGGCCTTCAAGACCTGGAAGTAAACACTCCCTGCATAATTTTCTATCTCAGAAGAAGCGAACTTAGATAGGGCATCGGCCTTAACGTTCTCTTCTCTCGAAATGTGTTCTACATATCACTCGTCAAACTGAGTCATGACAGCTTTCACAACTCGCAGATACCTTGCCATAGTTTCATCCTTGGCCTCAAATTCACCATTTACTTGAGAGACCACTAATCTTGAATCTCCACAAACTTTGAGATTCTTGACTCTCATGATTCTGGCCAAGCCTAAACCGGCTATCAAGGCCTCATATTCAGCTTCATTGTTAGTTGTCGGAAAGTCCAACTTCAAAACATATTCAACCAATATAGAGCACCCAATATTCCTTCTGATCAGGTACAAATTCTTCATCTTTATCTTGCTTCTCAGGGGTTGTTATCATCTCCTGCCCCCCGACTTCTTGGTTGCTAATGGTGCATTCAACCACGGAGTCAGCTAATGCCTGAGCCTTAATGGCTGTTCGAGGCTTATACGTGATGTCAAATTCTCCAAGTTCAATCACCCATTTGATCAGTCTTCCACTAGCCTTCGGGCTATGCAATATGTTTCTCAACTGTTGGTCCGTCAGGACTTCAATTTTATTTGCCTGGAAGTACGGGCGTAACTTCCTCGAGGCTGTTATCAATGCCAAGGCGAACTTCTCAATGGGAGAGTAATTCAACTCAGCCACGTGCAACACCTTGCTCACATAATAGATAGGTTTCTGGAACTTCTTCTCTTCTCGAATGAGAACGGCGCTCAACGCTTGCTCAGATACCGCCAGGTATAGATAAAGAGTCTCCCCGAGACTAGGTTTGGCCAGCAACGGGGCTTCAACCATGTACTTCTTCAGTTGTTCAAAGGCCTCTTGGCTCTCAGGGGTCCACTCAAAATTTTTCACCTTCTTCAATGCTTGAAAGAAAGGCAAGCATTTGTCACCAGACTTGGAGATGAATCTTCCTAAAACCGCTACCCGGCCTGTCAACTTCTGCACATCTCTTATAGATCGTGGCGGTTCCATATCTAAGATCGCCTTGATCTTGTCAGGGTTGGCCTCTATGCCTCTCTTTGAAACCATCAGACCCAAAAATTTGCCTGATCCAACGCCAAAGGCACACTTGGCTGGATTCAACATCATTTTGTGGTGCCTCAGCACTTCGAATGCCTCTCTAAGGTACTTAATGTGGTCTGCCTTGAACAGGCTCTTGACTAGCATGTCATCAACATAGACCTCCATGGTTTTTCCAATCAGATGGGCGAATATCTTATTCACCAGTCGTTGGTAAGTAGCTCCTGCATTATTTAGACCAAATGCCATAACAAGATAGCAGAAAACACCAAAGTCAGTTATGAAAGATACCTTAGGGATGTCATCCTTGTGCATCTTAATCTGATTGTAGCCGCTGAACCCATCCATGAAGCTCAACATCTCATGTCCAGCTATGGCATCTATTAACATGTCTATCCTTGGTAAAGGGAAGCAATCCTTAGGGCATGCATCATTCAAGTCGGTGAAGTCTATACACATCCTCCACTTCCCATTTGCCTTCTTGACCATCACAGGGTTAGCCAACCATTCTGGAAACTGAATCTCTTCAATAAACCAAGCTTCTAAGAGCTTTTCAATTTCTTGCTTTATGGCCTCTTGCCTTTCAGGTGCAAAGTTTCTCTTCTTTTGCTGTATTATCTTCCGATTATGATCGACATTCAATCTGTGAGTTATGAGTTGGGGATCAATCCCTGGCATATCAGCTGTTGTCCAAGCAAACACATCACTATTTTCTTGTAAGAATGCTATCAACTTGCCCTTCAGGGGTTCCTTCAAAGAGGCTCCTATATAAGTTACCTTCTCAGGGTCGCCTAGCTCCAGAGGAATGGGAATTAAGTCCTCTGCTGGCTTTCCTCGGTGTTCATCATCACCACGGACTTCCATGTCTTCGATCGGAAGTACCTACCCCCCAATTCCATCAGCTCTTAACGCGGATACATAACAACTTCTTGCCATCTTTTGATCACCCTTTTGTTCTCCAACACCATTCCTGGTTGGAAACTTAATCTTCATGTGATATGTGGAGGCCACAGCCTTGAATGCATGAAGTCCAGTCCTTCCTAGGATCGCGTTATAAGTTGAGGATGCCTTGATCACAAGGAAATTCAGCATTCGAGTAGCCTCTTTAGGTTCCTGTCCAATTCTCATGGGTAACTAAATAGTCCCTTCAACCTTGGACTCAACTCCATTAAATCCATAGATCGACATGTTGGTGGGGGTCAATTGAGAATCGGTGTACCCCATCTTCACAAACGCATCATGAAACAAGATATCAACAGAAGCTCCATTGTCTATCAAGACTCGTTTCACCTCCGAGTTTCCAATCACAGGAGTTATGACCAACGGGTCGTCATGGGGGAATTTTACCCCTTCGAGGTCTGAATCATCAAACCAAATTACTATTTCAGTCCTAGCACGTTTTGGGGCTTCTCCCACAATGTGCATCACTTCTCTGGCATACGCCTTTCGAGAGTTTCGAGTCGTACCGGCCGCTATCGGGCCTCCCCAAATCATATTAACAACTGGCCCTCGGGGCTGTGGATTACGATCATTATCACGATCGTTATCTCTTCTTTCATTGTCTCTCCTGTCATAGTCCCTTCTTTGGGATCCACGATCATCACTCTTTGTGAACCTGCTCAGCTTTCCTTTCCGGATCAAGAACTCAATCTCATCTTTCAGCTGCCTACAATCATCTGTATCATGACCCATATCACGGTGGTACCCACAGTATTGATCCTTGTTTCTCTTCGTGGGATCACCCCTAAGTGGCTTCGACCATCGAAAGTCTTTATCCTTCTCAATATCTAGCAAGATCTGACTCCTAGGAGCGTTCAGACTTGCATAATCAGAAAACCTCGGTCCCAAACCCTTCTTTGGTGGTGACTCGGAATCCTTGCTAGTCCGGGGATACTTGTCCCTAGCATCATACTCTTGCTCTTGCTTTCGTTTCTTTGAGTCATTAGAACCCTTGCCATTGCCTCCTGCGGTTTCCTTCTTCATGCTGTCCTCAGCCTTGATATATTTGTCGGCCCTTCGTTGGAGCTCGGCCATGTTTTCAGGAGGATGTTTTGCCAAAGACCTTTTAAAGAAGAGATCAGTGGTTCCGTGTTCCAGGGTTACCATGGCCACCTTATTTTCCAGATCAGTGATATTCAGTGTCTCCTTGGTGAATCGCTTGAGGTAATCCCTCAAATTCTCGTTCTTCCCCTGCACCACATACATGAGGGATGCAGAACTTTTTTCATGAACTCTCCCACTAATGAACTGGCTGACAAAGGTGGCACTCAGCTCCTTAAAAGAGCCAATCAAGTTTGTAGGTAGGCGGCTATATCACCTTTGAGCCATGCCCGACAGGGTTTGAGGGAACGCCCTACGCTTTAAGGCGTCGCTCGCAGGCTGCAACAGCAGTGCGTTTGAGGATGTCCTAACATGGTTTGCGGGGTCGCCCGTCCCATCGTAAGCCTTAATCGTCGGCATCTTGAACTTCCTAGAGATGCGAGCATTCATTACCTCTTCAGTAAACGGAGGTGTGGGATCATCAGGATCCCCAAGTGGCATCAGATCCTTGGGGTTACTTTTGGGGGTCTCCACCCTTGTCGATTTTTCAGTTGGGGCTTCTGCCCTTCGCTTTCTCGTTGAAGGCCTCTCCAGATTTATAATGGGAATCCTCTCTGTAACTGGAGGAGGTCGAATCAGACTTCGCCTTGCTTGCTCCCTAGCAATATCATCCTTCAGCCTTTGGATCTCAGCCTCATGAGCCTTAATCCTTTCCTCAGCCGTTTGTGGAGGTCCATCATGGATTCTTTGGGATCTCCTTCGAGGTTCTCTACTAGCACGTCGCCTCCTTGGGGCTTCTTCTCGATCATCATCGTCATCCTCAGATGTCGAATCATCAGTATAGGGGTCGGAGTAATCATCGTACTCCCGATCTCGGATCTGTAAGGCATGACCGCTTGGTCCAGGTTCCCTTTGTTGAGGGAGATAATTAGGCAGCCCATACATCGGGTTGGTATTCAAGGGGAGATCCGTAGTGTGGATCTGTACCCCAGGGGGTAGCGTACGATCAACGTTATCAAGAGGAGAAACTACCATCTAAAGAGGGTTAGTTTCTTGGCTTTGAGGGATAATCACTGGTAAAGTTCCCTCGACGTGGGGAATCGTCCCTGATGGTTGAGAGGCTAGAGGTTGAATGACCGTCCCTGTTGATGGGGGTAATTGTCCTTCTTCAGCGGTGATGAGCAGATCAGAGGTGACAGGTGGAGAAGAGCTAAGGGGTATGGCCTCAGTCAATGTTGTTCTTCATGTTTGAACCACGGTTGATGTTGTCTTCCCACAGACGGTGCCAAATGTTGTGGAATAAAAACTAGGTTATGATTTGTAATTAATGCTAGGGTGGTTGAGCTTCGAGCTTTAATGGTTGTTCTTGTGTTCGTGGCTGAATCTGCCTTCACAAGATGCCTACGTACTTTGATGAATATCAAAGATCAAGCCAAAAATGTAGTTCTGAGTTGAGGGGTATGGCCCATTATATAGGCTGAGAAGCCTTGGAATTATGGTAGGAGTCAGAGACTTGGTGGACAAGTCTTCCTTGAGGAAGGTTCCAGATCTATTCCTTGTAAGAATCAGTTTCCATATCGAATTGGATGCCTTGATGGCTAAGTCTGATAGAGATAATATCCTTATCCAACTCTTATTGCTGAGCTGTTTATTACCCTTAATATTAATTACGAAATTAATATTGTAAATAGGGTTTGGGCCCATCTTGTGGGCCCCACGTTTGGACCATTCTTGGTCTAATTAATGCCACATTAAATGTGTCTTTAGGGCCTATTTTCAGCCCATATCAAAAGCGGATCACTAATCGGATTATAAATAAATATATATTTATAGAAATAAATACAATATTAATTTTTTTAAAAGATAACATTCACATATGATAAAACATTGCAAAAATCAAAAAATGCAGAAAAAACTGCACAAAACTGCAGAAAAAACTACACAAAACTGCATAAAAATTTGCACAAAACTGCAGAAAAAAATTGCATCAAAACTGTTAGAAAAAAAACTGCATCAAAACTGTTAGAAAAAAACTTCACAAACTGCATAACAATCTTCACAAAACTGCAAAAAAAAAACTGCATCAAAATTGCAGAAAAAAACTGTACAAAACTGCAGAAAAGTGGATTAAAAAATTGCAGAAAAGTGGATTAAAAAGACTGCAAAAATTACCTATGGCCTCGAGCATAAGATTGAGTGTATGTGTAGCACATGAAGTCCAGAATATATGTGGCCTTTTTACTCTCAAAAGCTTTGTCGCAGCCATGTTATTTGATGCATTGTCCGTCATCACTTGGATGACATTTTTTGGTCCAACTTCTTGAATGTACTTATCCATATAATCAAATATGAACTTGGTCGTATGAGCCTCATTTGAACATTCAATTGCGATCAGACCAAGCATCTATCATTATTAAACATCCAGATTTTTTCAATTCATCCTCTTGTTCTTTCAAAGATTGTTTAGTTCTCTCTACTTCTTTCTTAAGTAGTGGCTCCCTCAACTGGTGTTTGCTTGGTGGTATATAGTCGGGACCAAATTGTCCAACTGCTTCATAAAATCGATGAAAGTCGTCATTGTTAATTGCATTGAAAGGAATCCCTGCTCCATACACCCACTTAGCCAAGTAGGTATGAACTTCATTGGTTCTATTCTTTGAGAGTGCATCATTAATGTTTTGTTGTCTTTTCTTCCTTAATGATGCATCTGGATATATCGTTCGAGCAAACTGATCCATTGGTCCAAGTTGGCGCACAGGTTTAGAGCCTCCACTGTCAAGTTCAACAACATCATCACTGTCTTTACTAATTGTAACATCACCCCTAACTTCTTCAATGCGTTCTTTCTTGTCATGTCTTTTTTTCTTTGATCCTTCTAAGGCTTGTAAGCATCTAGATTTATCCAAAGGAGTAGACTTCGGACATGCCTTCACATTACCTCTAAGACCAGCTATGTGTTGCTTTAGACGATATATTCCTCCACTAAATGCTTTGTCACATAACTTGCATTTGATTTTTTCGTAGTTATTTGGTAATGTTAAATCACCATAATCCCACCCAACATCATCTGATTTTCGCTTAACAGACTATGGCTCTAATGAACCCACTGTCTCCGAATTGGAAGCAGCCGAAGTACCCCCTGTTTCCATTTCTACAAATTGAAAGCAGCTTAAATTTTAGTATTTACTAATTATCCAAAATTAATACACAATATTAAATAAACACAATCAATCTATAATCTACAGAATATATACATGTATGTATATTGTATAGAGATTAAGCGCAAACATAGTAACATCTTAGATTAAAAGCAAAAGATTCAAACTTCATACAATATATATAGTATATACACACATATATAACAGCTTCTATACAATTACAAGATTTAAGACAAACCTGAAGAATTGATTTAGAAGCTCCTCTTCTTCTCTTTCTCAGCCGTGCCTCTTCTTCTCTTTCTCTGACCCTATGTGATATGTGTCGCTCTCTGATTTAGAAAATCAAAAACATAATGCTTCCGTTTTTTGCTTCTTTTTTTTTTAATTCTCCGCTTAATCGGTCAAAGGCCCGCTTAAATCCTAGAAAACGTTTAAAAGTCCGATTTCAACATAAGTTAGGCGTTTCATCACCGAATCCGCTTAAGCGGCTGCTTAAGCGATCGGCGCTTTTCATAACACTGATTTTTAGACTTTAATATTGTTAATTTAGTTTATGTTTAATATATGTAATTTTTTACTTAATCCCTCTAGCCGTATTTAGAAGTCGTTTAGTTTACATATAATTTTAAATATTTTGATTATATATATAATATAAAATATTTGTTAAACTTTTTTTTTATACAAAAATTTAACATTAATATTTTTCTTAAAATTATCTAACATATGGATAGAGAGAGAAAGGAGAATGAACGGTAAAAATTTTGAATTTCAAAAATTAGCAAGAAACAAGAAACGGGGAAGAGGTAATATATAGTTATTTCAGAGGATATATTTAAGGAAGTAATTATTGACACTTTCATCAACAAATTATGATATTTTTTTCAAAATTTTTGGTGGATTTTTGAATAATTTTGAATCATTATACTTTTGTTTATTTTCGATTTGAAATTGAAAACATTTTGATTTCAAAAAAATTTAAACTGCCACATGTGGCTTTGGTGGTGAATCTCCAAGTAGGGTGTGACAATCCGAATTTAATTTTGTTCTTTTTCTTAAAAATTATGTCAAATTTCGAATTTGAATTGGAGTAATAAATAAGTTTAATAAGATACATTCTTCAGATCCATTAGACCACAACAAATTCTCATAAAATAATGATTTATTAATGTAAAGGTTGAGACATGGAACCCTTATTCCACAACATCGATTAGAAAATTTTCGATTAGATTATGAACTATTGATTTATACATGACGAGGGACGAGAATGTCAAGTTTATATGAGAAAATTCGTATAAATGGTTTATAAGTGTTAGTGGTTGGTAAATTGTTTGCCTAAGAACTCTATAAATAATCCATGCTCTTGCAAATTTTAGCTATTTAATCTTATATTTATATTAATGTGGCATGGCATGGAATTGCACCTTCAAGTGACACCCCGCATATCTCATAGATATATAAAGGCAATTAAATAAGTAAGAGCACCTCTAAGATTATTTTAGTCATAGTAATATAATAATAATTTTATAAATTATAGTAATTGAAAAAGGTATTTTGCTCGAATGCTATTCTCTATAATGATTAGATATTATATGAAATCAATATTTTTTTTGAATAAAATTTTTTGATAACTTTAAAAGAAAGTGGAAAATCTTGTGAAGTCTATGTGGCAATTTTAGAGAATGAGATTGACTAGTAAATTTGGAGAAGAAAAATGGAGAATTATAAAATTTTACTAATGAGTTGTGTTGGGCCGTGAGCAAGCCTTAACTCCACATTAGTATGATATTGTCCACTTTGGGCCGAGCCCGCACGGATTGTTTTTGGGTCACTCCCAAAAGGCCTCATACTAATGGAGTTATCTGGCTGCTTATTAACTAGCAATCTGCCCCTCCCACAATCGATGTGGGATAACTCCTAACAATCTCCCCCTTCACACATCGGGCTCGACACCTGTCGAATCTGCCTCCTATCTATGTGATCTGCTCCCCTTGACCCATACTGGAAGTTCCTTGGCTATCTGGCTCCCTTAGGCCCATACTGGAAAGTGCACCTGCTCCCCCTTAAGCCCAACCTGGGACAACCCCTCTGCCTTTTCCTTGGATCCATTCTAGAGCCCATCGAGATTGTTATGGACTGTTATAACTATAGCTCTGATACCACTTGTTGAGCCGCGAGCAAGCATTAACTCCACATTAGTATGATATTGTCCGCTTTGGGCCGAGCCCGCACGGATTTGTTTTTGGGTCACTCCCAAAAGGCCTCATACTAATGGAGTTATCTGGTTGCTTATTAACTAGCAATCTGCCCCTCCCACAATCGATGTAGGACAACTCCTAACAAGTTGCTTACCTTGGATTAATATAAATATTTGCTCCCATTCTCTAAAATCTACCTTGTCACATCAATTTTATATAAGGGATTAGAACGGTTGGAAATGCTCTACTGTTCTTTGAGCCTCTAGCTGCAGATTTTGGTTTGGCAAGATGTCGTCGCATTTACTACTTACACCTGTAACATGAAAAATTAAAAAACTTATAGAAAGCTATCAGTTGAGATTTGAGAAAATGAAAGAGCTGTGCCACTTACTAAACATGGAAACTTTTAACATAAGGCCCATTGTTTTCCTAATTTATGATAAATTTCAATGAGAATCAGATAAAATAGCGATAAACTTCGCATCTTTATGTGTGCAAAGTAAGTCGGTTAATGGGCCTGAGATGAAAGAAATGGTCGACCCATCGCAAAGGGTACATAATTAAAGGATGTGGGGTAGGCACTGAAATGTAAATGACACTTCCATCTACAATCACTACTCTATTTTAAAATAACTCTATCTTCAAATTTTCACCTTTTTTACTTTATATCACTATTTCTTCTCCAATCATTTCTTCAAACTCTACTTCAAATCCACTTTATTACTATATACAACAATAAAATATATGAAGATAGATATAGAATTAAATAAGAATATAAAGAGAGAATTGTGTGAGACTTGATTAAAGAATCAATATCTTCAAATGAATTGTGTGGCTTCATATTTGAAGTTGAATAGTGGATAAATTTATATTTGAAGAGAGAGTAATGCATGGTTGGATCAAGATTACTTCATTTTTGAAGTAACTAAATGAGTAATATATACTGTATAGTCATGGTTGGAGATGCCCCCTAAAGAGTGTAAATTGAGTGTTTGGTGAAGATGGTAATAATGTGAGTGATTTTCATCCCTGGTTTTGTCCCACAGATATCGTCTAATATTTAACCAACTGAAACTACACAGGGCATTCTTAGATTTATTACTTTTTGCCAAGTAGCCTTGATATTTTACTTTTGCCAAGTAGCCTTCTTAGCTAGATACACAGCTATTTCAGAACATAATCTGATATAGCTGAATGAATGTGAGATCATGTAACCGTGTAACGTGCATCCACCTGTGTGGGTTTTATCGAATATGTTTCGTTTAATTACAATTTAGTCGTCAATGATAAATGAATAATGAGAAATACAAAACTAGTTCAAAAATTTAAAGCAAGTACAAGCAAGACAAAAAAGATTAAGCATCACAACTGTTACTAATATGGTGATCAGAGAAGGTGTTTTCATAATATCCTGCTCATATCTCCGATAAGCATCTCGATCAGCCACTTTTAATGTGATCGAAAATGTCATGTTTGAATATTTTACCAAGCTAAATATGGTGTCTACAAGAGCAAAGAAGTAGGAGCTAGTTCTCGTGTACAGCCATATTCTTTGGTCATTCCACCAGCCCAGGAACGTTCCACCCGACAAGAGAAACTCAGCCAAACTATATGCAAACATAGAGAACATAAATGTATCCGAATGGAATAAGCCACGTGCTTGATATCTGCAAGAATTTACAAAAAAGGAACTTGACTTGCAATCATGCATATATGCAGTTATAGAAGAGGTCTGGATAAATGGTTGCTTTTATATAAAAGTGCCATAATTAGAGTTAAGGTATGAGATCTGATCATGATCAACTAATAGTGAAGATACATAGCTGAGATCAATTAATCGTAGAGATAGTTAAACAAATTAAGCCATTGAAATTGAGCTAAGAGAGTTTTAACTTTTTTTGGAAGGAAAGTTGTACCTGAGGGTACAAATAGGAGATGGAGGGAAGGGATAATGCAGTAATAGTGTGTGGTACACGTGGTGTCCCATTGTGAGGCCATAATTAATCCTTCTGAAACCATATGATGTTGAAGTACTGTACTTTGATAACAAGATCACCCTCAGACCATCTCTTGTGCTGCGTCAGAGTTGGGTACAAACTAGTGGGAGCTACACCTAAGAACCCATACTAGTTGAAATATATTGATTTTGTACTAGTTATATACAACAATAAAACAGGTCATCTTCTACTAGTTATAATGATATTTAAATATGATATTTTTTTAATTTTGAATTTTAATTTTAAACAATATACTGATATTTTATTTCTGGATTGTAATATATTTCCATCCATTGCATTAAATTGAGAGTCTTGCTATCACATCCCTTACCAGGCAGTCAGGCACCCATACTTCCATCCCATCTGTACATAATTTTGAGAATTCCAAAATAGGTCGACCGAGCATCTAAACATTGCACATGTAGAAGGATCAGAAACATACATATATTCACATAAATCAAAGACAAATGAGTTTTTCTGAGCATTGTCGAGATGAAGAGTTTTGACTCACTAAGTTGACTCATCGAATCGAGTTGAACCAGCACGGAGTAAAATCACCGAGACTCGAACAAAACCATCACCAAAAAATTGAAATCTCCGAGACTCGAACGAAACGATTACCGGAAAATTGAAATCGCTGTTAATACAGAGTCAAATCGAGTTGAACATTGGTTTGATGATTTGAGGCTTAAGATTTCAAATTTAGAGTGAGAATATTATGAATATTATGAGTGAATCGTTAATTTATAAATTAGGGTTCGAGGAATTGATCGATTTTGGAATGAACAGGTGATGATATGAATATGAATCCATAGATAATTTAGTGGAGAACATGATTTTGAGGTCTAATTTTGAAAACGAACAACGATCTTGCCGGAATTTAATAAATACTCAATCTTAACTTATTAACAAGGAGTTTTGTTTATTTTAGCAATTTGTAAAATGATGTATTTTTGTGTTTGGAGGGTACTCTTTTTCCCCATGAGTTTTTTTCCCATAGGGTTTTGCTCTTGTCGGGTTTTAACGTGGCCTTTCTTTTGTGGGGTTCTTCCTTTCAAGCTTGAAGGTTTTATTGTCTAAATGTCCATGAACAACATGCGTGCTTTTTGGTTAGATGATGAATTTTCTTGAATGAAAAAATCCCCTCTGTACAATTATTGTATTTCGGTACAATTCATGAATGAATAAATTCACTTTCTGACAAAAAAAATTAATTTTAATTCAGTTACATTTTAATGAGGATGAAGGTCACAAATGATTTTTTGTCACAAAATTGACATGAGTACCGATATTTAAATATGTGACCATATCTACCAGTGTGTTACGCATTTTAAGAAAGAGTAGTGGCATATACGCATTTATCAACTATATAGGTTATTGCTCTATAAATAATGCCCTTATATAAAGAACAATAAAGAACACTATAAAATCGTATTTAGATTCTAATTTTCACATCAAAAATGATGTTTATGAATAAATATAGATTCCAACAAAAAATTAGGATGAAATGTAACATGATTACAAATAATATCATTGTTACAAAATTATACATTAGATTCTTTAGTGAATTTATGTAACATTTGATTCTTAAATTTAGATGAGATTCTAAGTTAGATTCGATATATTAAGTTTAACTTTTGTTAACATTTGTGATTCTTATCATAACAAATAGATTTTTATGAAAAATAAAGTTTTATGATGGTGTTCTTTATTGTTCTTTATATAAGGTGTTATTCCTAAAGTGCAACTCCAAATATGTATGTATGTATGCATCCATTTCCATCTTCTTCACTATTTTTGTTTCTGTAAGGTATGAATATTGGCTACTACAAACTTACACTATCATTTAAATGTATAAAATTATGTTCGATGGTTGTTTACCTATGCATGTTATGGTCAAATTATTTTTTGTCTTCCATTATCCTCTGTGTTGATTTACTAAAATCTGTTGTAACTTGCAGCTCACTCATATATGTATGTATATATGCACCCATTTCCATCTTCTCCACTATTTTTGTTTCTATAAGGTATGAATACTAGCTACTGTAAATTTACAATATCGTTTATATGTATAAAATTATGTTCGATGGTTGTTTACCTATGCATGTTATGGTCAATTTTTTGTATTTCTTCCATTATCCTCTATGTTGATTTGCTAAATTTTTTTGTAATTAGCTGACACCCTAACATATGTATGTATATATACACCCATTTCCATCATCTCCACTATTTTTGTTTCTGTGAGGTATGAATATTGACTGCTGCTAATTTAGACAATCGTTTATATGTATAAAATTATGTTTTATTATGTCGGGACCGGAAAAAATTATTCATTTGATGAGGTTATTCGTTTATCGAATATTCATTTATCGAGGTTCTACTGTACCATAACCGGCTTCACAGGTAAATGTACTGGCTATGTGTGTGTGTGTGTGTCTGTGTGTGTATTTATGTGACTATGTATTACTATTAAACAAACCCCATAACATCACATTCACTCCCATTTAAGGTATGAGTACTGACCACTACTATTGCTAATTGCGGTAAATAGAAAAATTGCTGTGTGTTTCAAGACCACCACAACATGGGTATATAAGCACCTCATCTTTGTTTTTACTTTTTATTTAATGAAGCAACTAGGTAATGTGAGTAATTGTACTATATAGTAACCGGCTTCCCAATTAAAATGCACTGGTAATGTGTATATATGCGTATATATTACTCTTATTAAACAAACTCATCTACTCTCCTAAGTGATAACATCACTCTCATTTCAATTTTCCATTATTTTTCTTCCTCTAAGGTACGAGTACGACTCATCTCTATTAATTTATACTAACATGTATATGTCTTATATGCTGCTATGTTCATATTGTATATGTGTTTGAGTTTTGTTAACTTTGTTGATCAACTCGGTGTGACTCGTCGACTATTCGTGACTCGCTGTTTTGTATCCTTCGAGTAAAATTGTTTTTGATTGTTGTTTACCTTTGTTTAATATATGCATGTTGTGGTTGGACTCAGAGTAAATCATTGTTTTGTCTTCCATTGTCGTCAATTGTGTTGATTTTGTTAAACTTTGGTGTAGCTCGGTTTATATGCACTCACTCACTCACTCACATATATGGTTGTTTATCTAATGGTTTTTAATTTACTTACAATCATGTTTGTATGTAGATATGGACGTTGTTGTTGTGGGTGGAAACAGGAGGAGACTCCAAATTTGTTGTTATCGATGTGACAAGGGGTTCAAGGGACTTGTAAAGTCCATGAACTCTCATAACTAGCAAGTGCATCATGATCTTGTGAACGAAAAGGGATGAGTATTTTGTGAAATTTGTCATACGGTTTATGAAAATGAAGCTTTGTTTGTGGAGCATCAACAAATCAAGCATTGGAATTTCATCTCTATCGTACCTTACCACATGTTTATAATTTCATCGCCTTACTATTTGCAGTATTGTCTATACTGAGCAGCTAGCTTTCTATGTAATAATTATCTACTGTTTACATCTATTAAAAAAACATGGGTGAGTTATACATTCCTGTGTTTTTACTTTACATTTTTGGTTAAGTGTGTTGACGAGGTATTGTGGTTCAATTCTTTTTGTTGTGTTGAATGATGGTTGATTATTGATGGATGATAGCTTTTTTTTTAAATGATTAATTCATTTAGGAAAACACTAGATGTATAAAATTGGGTACAAAAATTTTACAAAATGACATGTGTTTTATTCTGATTGGTTATCACTCAATTAAATATAATGGACCCCCAACATTCACACCAATGTCAACCAATAACAATTTTCTTTATTGCCACATCACCCATACCACATCATTTTGTAACTATTTTTGGTACACTCTTTTGTAACCCTAATATTACTCTTACATTTATGTGAAATATAAAATTAATGGATAACCAAGGTCATTGTTAAATTTAGCTCCACACTTGATAAATATCGTTGAAATTGAAATATCGTTGAAATTGAAATATCGTTGAATCTATTATAACATTGTGAATTGAAATATCGTTCAACACCTTAAAGGTAGTATAACTATCTTCAGCTAGCGTGCATCAACCAAAATTAAGGAATAATTAAGACCATCACAATTCGAAAATCAACCCTAAAACATAAGTAAAACTACTTTTCAAGAACCAATCATTGCAAACCATCATAAGTATTAAGACATTATATGCCTACCCAACAAATTCTCTAATAATTCTCCAATAAATATTTTAAAGATCCTATTTAATTGCGTCAAGGGAAGTGGTACTGTGATCAATATCGCGACCTCATTTTTTACAAATATTAAGAGATACATAAATTGTAAAAGAATATCATTATGGGCAATCTAGATAAGTATAATTAAAGCTATTTTCAAGACTACATATATTTAGAAGTTAATGAAGTTGGGAGAAAACATATATCATATTGTCCTTCCATTTTGTATTGAGATATAGTATACTAATGCATAAGATACTCAAATTCTTGCAATCTATACTAATATCCTTGTACTTTCGTCAAAGTGTATCTACCAATATATAGTGTAAAACAATAAAAAATGTATCATTAATGACATGAAAATATCTTGAAAGAAGACTACCACTGAGGCACTGATGTTTCGTTGGATATGAAGATCTTAAAAACAGTTGGTGGGATAAAAAAATCATAAACATAAAGCAACTTTCAAATAGTATAACTATCCAACTGCCCAAAACCAAAAGTAATAATTGCAACTTAATGCATATATATATTTACAAAAAAGTAGAATAACTTAACTCATCTTTGTCATTCTTTATAACATCAATTCACACTTGGTGAGATAAAATCATAAACATAAGCAACTTTCAAATCACATAACTATCCAACTGCCCAAAACCAAAAACATTAATTGCAGCTTAATACATGTATATTTACAAAAAAGTAGAATAACTTAACTTATGTTTATCATTTTTTACAACATCAATTCTCTAATATCGTCACATATAAACATTGTTTTGAAACAACCCAAAATATCATTAGTGAATAAAGGATTAAATAAATTGAGACAGATATAGAAAAACAAATAATATGATAACAAAAACAATCAACGATGATATAACAGAGAGAACCATAGATTAATGGTAAAAAAAATTTTGGAGAAATAAGAAAAAGAAGTAAGATGAATGATAATTTTTTTGAAATTTGAATGTTATATTAAGCATACATATTACGGGGAAGAATAGAAGGAAGAAAATAATTTGAAATTTGAAGATATCCAAGAGAAGGGTGGAGATTTGAAATTCAAAAATTGAAAGTCAATATGTTTGTACACTAGTACAGAACTGCCTTTTAGCGTCGCACTTTAAGCGTCGGTTATATAGAGAACCGTGGCCTATACATACTTTAGGCGTCGGTTGCTAGCTTAACCGACGCTTAATGTCATTTGTGTTAGATCTTTTGCGTCAGTCATGAAACAACCGACGCCTAAAACTGACCCTTTAGCGTCGGTCTTTACTCAACCGACGCCTAAAAGTAACCTTTAGCATCGGTCATAAACAACCAACGCCTAAAACTAACCCTTTATGCGTCAGTTGTTAGCTTTACCGACGCTATTGATCATTTATATACTAGACTTACAGCGTCGGACCTAGGAATGCCGACGCTTAAACCTGTTTTTATGTGTCGGGTCTATAAATGCCGACTCCTAAAACTTTAATTAAACATTAAAAAAAGTAAAAATACTTTGATTAAAATCAAAAAAGTAAAAATATACATAATAAAACACTCGGGGCAATCTGGGTCATCTGAGTTATGTATGCGTACTTCCACTCCAACCCACTCCACTCCTCGATTTCACTTGCATTCTGATAATGGTACACAGGCTCGATTAGGTTTCAATTTGATATGTTGGGTTCGATTTCTCCCAAACTCTCAATCTAATTTGTTGTTGGGTTTCTAGGGCTCGATTTTTGTCATGCTCAATCGGGCTTTGCGTCTTGGTTTCTAGGGATTTGTAGGACGATTGTGAGATTTGAAGAGTTACAGCTCGGTCTGTCATCTTGATTAATTCGGTCTCTCTCTCTCTCTCTCTCTCTCTCTCTCTCTCTCTCTCTCTCTCTCTCTCTCTCTCATACAGTGCAAGTGCTGCCACAAGAAAGGGGCTTGTTTATGTTTGATTGTTGTCCCGTCCTTAAACTTGGGTTTTGTGTCTTATGTCTTATATCAATGCACACAATTTTATCAAGTCTAGGCTATAAATAATTCAGTTTTGTGTGGTATTCAAAGATTAGATGTTTATTACGCTTTAGTTTGTTGTCTCGTTGTTTTGGGGGTTTTATTATCTGTTTGCTGATTTGTAATTTGTTGCAGCAGAGGCAGACGAAGGAGAAATAAAGCAGAAGAACATGGCAGCTGATGAAGTGAGGAATCGACGAGCACTTGGAGATATCGGAAATCTTCTTGCTGTCCATATAGGTAAATATGTATATGATAAAAGGGAATGGATTGTTTTTGTTGAATCTTGATAAATTGGTGTGATAATTTACGAAAAGCTTAAACCTTTGTTCATAGTGGATCTTGTAATTTACTGGTTTAATTTTTCTTTTTTTACTATGATTTCTATGCGAATGTGGGTATTTTATTGTATGAAGGGCTATTTTAATTACGGATGTTTTGTGGTGTTGAATGTTAGCATTAGTGCATAAGTGATAACATATGTTAATACACTATAGGATGAAACTGACCAGTTATATGTTGCTGTTTGTTTACTGTATTTCAGATTCATATTAAATGTGACTTGGCTTCTGTGTCTCAACTGTTGTGTTCGGTTTCTCTTTAAATTCATAACATTGAGGTTATTGCTAGTCCTTTTGGCTAGCTGACAACATTGAGCTTATTAGGTATATATGAATATATGATCAATGTTGTTACACCTGAAATCTTTGAATGGGGAAATATTATGCAGAATTATTTGTTCTCCCCTGTATTTTCTTTTATGTTATGCAAGAAAGATAAAGAACATACAAGTGGCATCTATTAAAGTTTTCTGTTTATATATTCAAACTTACTTCTACGATTTGCATCATAGAATCTGCTTTTAGAGAAATAAAAAGGTACATACGCATGCCAAAGCAAACTAGTCCAGTTTAAAAACCATTGAGCCATTCAGATGTTCCATCTTCAGTATCATCAGTAAAAGGTAAAAACCCAGTCCGTAAAAGAAAAAAAAGCTCTGCAATAAGAAAGTAAAAAGCTTTCTCTTTTCCTTGTTCAATATCTATTGTTTGTTACTTTGCATTTTTTCCCCGTCAAAGGAGTTCTTATTTATCCAGTGAGATTGGTCGCTTATTTTGTCCTTGCTTATAAATTTCCTAATTTGTGTTGTCATCAAATCTTAGGTACAAAAACATGAATCCTAAATTTCGTCATCATTATGAAGTAATTCAGGAGGTAACCATCTCTATTTCATCATATATATACATATATAAGTTACCATCTCTGTCACTTTAATTTTTATGGGATGCTACTTATGTATGAATATATTTGTTTTTACAAGTATATTACTCTTACTATGACTTAGTATAAGTTAGTGCACATTGTGGTATCCAACTGGCCGTATATGGACTTGTAAACTGGTACCAGCTATGTTTGAAAATGAGTTTCCGGCTTCCTTGTTTTTCGTTTTTAAAACTAGGTTTTTAATATCCCGTACAAAGCCTTACAGTCATCTAACTAAAGTCAAGAAAGAAGAAAAACACTAGCTGGATTCTAGACGGAGGGAGTATTTAATATTCTTTGTGGAATCTTATTTCCAGCATATGTTATATATGTTTTACTTTGGCATTGGCATCTCTAGAGGGAGGGAAGCTATTGTTGTTACTTTGTAGGATCTGGTTTGGATAGTCGATGACAAACTTTTTGCCCCGAAACCTTGGTGGTAAAACTATGTGGACTCCTCATTTTTGTCAATCTTTTTAGTTTGTAATATTCTAAAGTTAGTCATTTTTTTATTTCAGTTTCTTATTTCTTGTCTCATCTTTGTCAAATTTATTTTGTAGCAGCTGCTAAAGTATTCTTATGTGAGTGAAACATTTATATATAATATCTGCATATATAGAAGTATAATACAGAGTGCAAGTCATGAATTCTGATCTTAAGGTTGAGCGGGGTCTCTGGAAAACACTGTTTTTTATGTTTAAATTTGCAACCAGGGATTGCCATGCCACCTTTATTTTGACTTGGAATTCAAAAAGAAAGAAAATGCAAAAAAATGGCGAGGAAATGGTTGATCTCCATTTATCAGCAGTTTTCGATGCCTTTTATGAGAAGTACTTTGTTCAAGGAGTACCACATGCATTTTATTTTTTAATTATGCTGGAGCAACCACATGCATTTTGTCAGAGTTCATTAAGATCTATGGAGCAATAAGATATGATCTTACTGTATTATAGATCTGTCCATTCCAGTTGTACTGTGCATTAGATCATAGTTACAATTTTTTAGTATATGCAAGCTCGGTGACTTCGTACTCGTATCTCTTCACGATGTAGAAATTTATGCAGCTTCATTTGTTTTTAAATCTTCTAATGTTTGTAGGTGTATTCTGCTTCGAATATAAATGACAGAATAACTTATTAAGCATTTTCATATATGCTCACGGATCCTAAGTGGAATGGAAAGTGATAGAAGATTTGAAAATTTGCTTATTTGAAAATATAAATGACAAAATAACTTATTAAGCAATTTTTTTATGTTAAATTTTCGTAGAACAAGACATAGGAACAGTAACCGAAAGTCATCTCAGTTCGGCGAATCAAAGGGGATGACGACCATAAGATTCGTCCACATTCTGGGGAGGTATCCGTTTAATCCTGAATCCATATTCTTTTCTACTTAGCAGTCAATTTTGTGTAATTCTTCAAAGGGGAATTTTTGTGTTCAGGCTGGTGACATTGACCACCTTGCTGCAACATTTCTCACTTGTCATAATATCGCCCATGGAATCAATTTAAGAAATCTCCTGTTCTTCAATATTTATACTATCTAGCCCAGGTAAAAAAAGAATGCCTTCCATTTGACCTGATTATTTAACATCTTTCAAAGTATTAATTATGCGTTTAATGTTTTGATGGTTACTAGATTGGATTGGCAATGTCTCCACTGAGCAACAACTCCTTGTTTGTGGACTATCATCGAAACCCATTTCCTATGTTCTTCTTAAGGGGACTCAATGTGTCCCTTTCGACGGATGATCCTTTAAAAATCCATCCAACGAAAGAACTGCTTATTGAAGAATATAGTATAGCAGCTTCAGTAAGTAAGCTCCTTATTCTGTGTAGTTGGACTCTAATAAGTGTTGTTAGTAGACAGCGGGGGTTTATATGCTTCTTTAATACAGGTATGGAAGTTAAGTTCATGTGATTTATGCGAGATTGCCCGTAATTCAGTCTACCAATCGGGTTTCTCACATGCTTTAAAGGTAAAAGTTTGTACCTGATTCTATTTAAAATTAGAGTTGGGAGTTCATTGCAGTGTTATCTTTTCTTGTTGTCATTGAGTTCTCAATTGTCTAATCATGAATGTTAATATATCTTTATATGAGAGCCAGTTTTGATCAATGTTTACTGCTTGAAATCTGTGTTGGAAGTCAAAATTGAGATGGTTTTCAAATCGAAAGAAAGTTTTCGAATTTTATTATTTCAGAAGTGTAGGATTTATTATTATAGTGATGCTTTGCAGTTCTAACTAAATTAAGTTACATTTGTGCGCTGATAATTCCATTTCAGTCTCATTGGATTGGAAAGGAGTAGTACTACAAGAGAGGGCCGGATGGAAACGATATCCACAGGACCAACATGCCTCATATTTGACTAGAATTTCGTGATTCAGTACGTTATGCTTGCTTTTAGAAACTTTCTGTTTGTTCATTCATCTTTCTTGTGCACCCTTTTTTTAAAAAAAGTATATATCAAGGTCTCCCCCCCCCCAATATAAACTGTGACAGATCATTATGGAGTCTTCTAAACTATGAAATTATTTTTGTCAGAAGTCGGAAAAACCAAGATCAATGCACCTCCTGCCTGCCTAATCTACCAAGACGAGAATAAGCTCTCCATGTAACTGAAGGAAAAACTCTTTAGCGAAGTATGTTGAGGGCAGAAAATCTTCTATAAAGTATTTTGAAGGCACTACACAGCAAGACTGAGATTGATTGATAGCATTGTTCCTGTAAGATCTTGGCTTTGGATTGTAGCTTGTGGCATCTAAATGTACGTACTAGAATAATCAAGAACATGAGGGACACTGGGGGATCTAACTGTTACACGGTGGTTAGAAGAAAGTGAATACAAAATATACAATTTAATATTTTGGTACCTCATTATTGGCTAGTTTTTTTTCATAATTAATATTAATATGATCTCATTGCTTTGTATAAATCTTGTATTGTTTCATATAGCTTGTATTATATAACAGGTTGACAGGTGTTTGTTGGTTTGGATGAATGTTTATTAGAATTTTAATTTTTAATTTTTTTTTAAATAAATGACTTTTAGCGTCGGTTGTTTCAATGACCGACGCCTTTAACATGACTTTTAGCGTCGGTTGTTTCAATGACCGACGCCTTTAACATGACTTTTAGCGTCGGTTGTTTGAATGACCGATGCCTTTAACATGACTTTTAGCGTCGGTTGTTTGAATGATCGACGCCTTTAACAGATTTTTAGCGTCGGTTGTTTAAATGACCGACGCTTATAACAGACTTTTAGCGTCGGTTATTTAACTGACCGACGCCTATAATTAACTTTCAGCATCGCCATTTTGACCGACGCTATAGGTCTACATCTATAGCGTCGCCTTCATATACTACGCCCAATAACCGACGCCTAATGCCTATTTTGACCGACGCTAAAAGCCTTTTCTGTACTAGTGGTATGCATACATATGGATAGTAGGTATAAAATGTAGAAGTAGGTATCATACATGCACAATACAGAGAAAGTAGTATAAGTCAAGATGGTCAAGTGGCAACTTAACGTAAATGGGAAGATGGTCAAGATGGCCTGTAGTTTAATTATTTTGCACGAAAATGGGAAAATTTCTATTTGTGCCAGAGTGATGTCTAAATGTTGAATTTTGAGCCACTTTGGGGGTTCCGGCTCCTTCCCGTTACTTTCGGACTAACTCCGTAAAATTAAAAAAATATTTGCGAGGACATATTGGTAATTTCAAAGGGCACAATATAGTATAACACCCTCACCCCGATTCCTTCCAATTTCACTTCATCTTCTCAGCTACAAAATAACGATCAAAACCCTAAATAAGAAATCCATTTCTCTTGGCGATCATATTGGTAATTGAACAAGATGAGTTGATACAAGCAGCATAAAGAGGATGTTGAGATCGATAAGCCTCGCGAATGTCCCGAGTATACAGCGGTAACTTTGTACTTAGGTTTTTATATATGTGTGTATATGTACGCATTTCTTGCTTACAAAAATGGGGAGTTTAAGAGTTAATATTGTTAATTTTGGTATGCAACTCTCTCTATTACAAGTGATTATTATGAATTTTGGTTGATATTGTACTTGTTTTTTAGGGTTTAAACTTGCGCCCAGTTATATTGTTGTTTTTATGTGTTAAATATTCAATTAAAACTATAATATACTAAAAGCCCCAATTTTTATGTGTTATTCTGCGCATCTTTATGTAATTTGTGCTTTTAATTGGTTTTTGGTAGATGCTGAGTTTTTTACCAAAATTACACTATGGTGGTGAAATGAGCAGTGATCCTATGTGTTATGTGGGTGGGATTGTTGATTATTTTGATGACTGTAGTGTAGATGAAATTAGCATGTTAGATATTGGTGAGATGATGAAAGATGTAGGGGAATTTGGGGGTTTCCATAGATATTGGTATAGACTCCCAGGGACTAACATGGATAGGGGTTGTTTTGAGTTGGATAATGATGAGGAGATTATGTTAATGTGCACAATGAATGTACACCAGTATATGTACATATTTGATGTTGTGATCCCACCATTATCTAGTTCCCAACCTGAACTCCAAGGCAACCAACCCCTAAAGATGAACCTCCTAGGCCACCAAACCCTAGAGATGAACCATATCAATTTAGTCAAGAGGAGATTAATTATAGGGACTTTGAATTCATGGAAAGTGCACAAGTAGAAATGAATGCAGAGGAAGAATTTAGAGAGCTTTTTTGTTGATGAAATTAGTGAATATAAAAGTGAGGACAGTGATGAGAGTTATTAGTCCTCAGTAGAGGAGAGTGATGCTAGTGACAATGAAAGCTTTCACTCTGACTCATCAAACAAAGATGACAGTGATGATGATCTCTCCTGTGATGATAATGTTGATGATTTAGAAGCTGGAGAAAAGTGCTCTGCTGGTGAGACGGGTGGGGAGGATGAAAGTGATCAGTCTAGTGTTTATGCAGGCAGTGAGGATGTGAGAGTGACAGAAAATTTAAGTGTCTACAATGAGGAAGCTAATGTCAATCTAGTTTTTGAGGTGGGAATGTGTTTCAAAGATTCCAAAACTTTTAGAGATGCAGTCAAGAGACATAAAATCATGGAAAGGAGACCTATTATTAACTCAAGGAATTTTGGGGAAAAAGTGTAGTATGTTTATGAAGCTCCATGTGATAGGAGGATTTATGTTTCCCCTTGTGGAAGAAGTAAAACTTACTAGATAAAGACCTTCATTCCTTACCATACATGCATGCCTACTTTTAACCAAAAGCAAATTAATTCTGCATGGCTTGCCAAATTCAGTGAAAAAGATCTTAGGATAAACTTGTTACTTATTAGTACTTATTTTGGATGTTAGCCTATGTTGCCTAGTATTGGAACTTATGTTGGTGGAACTTAATGTTGGTAGTTGTTTTGCTAGCTGACAAGAGTAATGAATGAAGTAATTTTTTTATGCTATTTGATTGGTTTGCTTAACATTATCTCAATTCAAGCATTACATTAGAATAAGCAAATAGACAATAACATTGCATTAGAATAAGCAAATAGACAATTGATAATTCAAGCTATTCTAGGTCCACATGATCATTGCTACTGGACTTAATTACACTTTGCATCCCTGTATTTAAGCCAAAATTCACTTTGCATCCGAAACTTCAAACAATTACAATTTCATCTCGACTGTTTAAATTCCGCTACAGCTAGAACCCCTTTAATGATTTTAAGCTAATTTTGACTGTTACCGTTAGTCAAAATATGGGTATTTCGGTCATTATACTCAATAATAATTTTTAAAATAAATAATTTCAATTACTTTAATAATTTTTAGATTTTTAGAAACAAAATAGGATGTCCAATTACACGACACAAAGCCAATGAATCCTTAAAGTATTGAGACATGTAACGTTTTGATCCAGTGAAAGAAGCTGGTAAAATTATGCATTTCCCAACATGATCTGGATCATTATCTCCCTTTTTTTTGCATCACGCACTGAAGTATATAGATCAGACCGAATTGTGGTCTGATTTCTACTAATCCAATCCAATATGTACTATTCAATGGTTGTAAATGCATCAACCACATATTGTTGCCACAATCTCCCACCCAGATGAGGAGTTAATCCTGCGTAATTATTAAAACCCAAGTAAAATAAATACTACATAAGTATTTATATAAATACAACGTGTAAGTAAAATTGTGTGTTAAAAATATATGGATTTGTACCTTCATTAAGACGTATCATTAATTTGTAGCAGTAGTATTCCTTCATTGAAACAAATTTTCTATACTTTTTCTCTTCATCTTCATTGTCGTCTTCTACAACCATTCTTTTCTATTTTTTATATTCTTCAGTGGAATTTTCATATGAAAACCATCTTTTCCATGTGGGAAAAGAATTGGATACTGAAGTTGCATAAAGAACAGATCAGTCTCCCATACTCGTTTAAGAACATTCTGGCGTGTTTGAACAATAGTATCTCTAAAACCTAGGGTGTCTTCATTTTTATTCACTATCAAGCCTCCAACCTCATTTGATGGACCAATTATGTTAGATCTACCACTCGCTGATTCTAAAGAAATTAGAACCAACCTAAACTCATCCAACTCATTGTCTTTAAATCATTCACACGCAGTAAGAAATTGCGCAACAACCTTATTATGTTCATGCAACATCCGCATAAGCGCCTCAACAATAGTATGGTCAACCTGATCTCTAACTTCACCAATGGCATTCAGTCTATTAGGGAGCTCATTCTCAGTGTCATAGATGTATAATTGATAGAATTTAGGAGTTTCTCCTTTTAATGGAAGCAAACTTCCAATAAAATGTAAATTTTGACCTCTAACCTTGAAGCAATAAGGTGCTCTCCCGTTGTTTATCCTATGATCAATCTTACCACCACTGCAACACATTGCAAAGATACAATTATATACTCTTATGTTCAGACGAAAATGAGGTGAAATATGAAGAAGAGAAGGAAGAGGTTCTGGTGGATAATTTTCTTTCGGAAGCTATACTTGACCATTTTTACAACAGAGAGAGAAGGTTGGTATGGCATTTTTGTTCGACTTGTTGTTCCACTCCATATTCCACATAACGGCACCACACTTTGAGCAAGGAGCATCAAGGCCTCCTATATTCTGATATCCTTCCCAAATATCTATATCTAACTCCTCAGTGAAATCCATATAACCTGACAACATTCATAATACTTTGAGTTATTTTGGCCTGATTTGTATGATTACACACTTAATCTATATATCAGAATAAGGATCTCGGATTATTATATCCACTTACCTTCATTAAATGCTTCATCATTATACTCGAAGTCCTCATCAACGTCATTAAAACTATCCAACAAATTCTTAGTTCCCAAAGATGAAGACTCTACCTGGACATTTCCATCATTTGCATGTATATTATTATTCTCCTTCAAGCAATCTTGCTTACTATCCGTCTAATTAAAAAAAATGAGACATTATTAAGCAAATTTGTTAAATTATTATTAATATAAAATGTTTACCTGATATAATGATGTTTGATTTCACAAAAGAAGAAATTCTGATCGACTTTTTTGGTCGTGAACCTGTTACCAAGTACATATCAAGTACAATATTTATAACTTAAGGTTATAAGGTAAGAGCTGTTTAAGACATGTTCATCCATATAGTTTACTAAAAATATCATACTTGTTTTCTTGGAATCATTTGGTATACCGCGTCCAATTGTACTATATTAAGTTACTGGACAACAAATGCAACATAGCAAGAAAAAGAATTTCACACCATTAGTGGGAGTTTGATAATTCTGATCATTTGAGGGATGTAATATTTGACTTTGCAGATCAACATTCTATTGATTAGTATTTGTTTTATGTCCTCTACCCTTTAAACCTGCAAACTTGAGAGTTAATCTAGAAATTGACATGATCAGAGTATAACTTCACAAATGTTGATTACCTTTACCCAGTGGAAAATCTGCACTCCGAAGCATTTTATCCATAGATGTGAGAGGTATTTTTGCAGACACTGAGAATCAAACAACCGGATAAGTTGCAGAATATAATCATATAAAATAAACTAATCAAAAGCATTTTGGTAGTGTTGATACCAGATATATTCTACATTTTTATGTTAATTGAAATGTATATTCGAGTAGAAGCTTGAAAATTGTTAAAGGTTATTGGGCTTAAAAATATTTGGTTGGACTGACGAATTAATATTCACCACACGAGCTGATTTACAAGCGAGCAGTCCATATATAAAGGAGTTAAATGGTTCGTACGCTAGCCCAAAATTTGGATACGGTCCAAAAATATATTCAACCACCATAACTATTATTATGGAAGGAAATTTTTGTCAATTAGAGCGTTACTTGCGCTCGAAAAATAATCCGTTACTTGTGCGTGAAGAATAAAGGCGATGGACGAACGAACCCTAGAACTACGTGGGCTTGATTTCCTATATAAAGGATACGTAGGCACCTTGAGAGATCATTCAGAATCCCATTCACTCGGATAATACATCTAAAGCTCAGCCCCAAATTTATAAAACCCTATTCTATACGTTCAACCCTAATTACAAATTCAATTTAGGGCTTACGAAAATTAGCCTTAACATTTGGCGCCGTCTGAGGGAAGGCGTATAGAGATCTTAAACCTTTTAAGTAAACACAAATTTTCCATTAATTATGTCTCAACCAACCAAAACTCCAATCATCTTACCTTTCTCTACAAACCTCATCGAAGGGGAGACCTCCACACATCTTCGTTCAAGCATCACCCGGAGAGAAGCAGATGCTCAGAACCACCCGATCCATCTAAGTGCTCAGGCCACTTTTAAGTGACGATCGTCGTAAGGCATTGAACCGAACAGCCGCACGAGAGGAGCAAAGAATTCGTCGTGATCCAATCCCTATTAGGGGTCGCAATTTGGAGAGAGCCTTTGATAGAGAGCGCGATAGAACTCCTAATGAAGATCAACTCCAGGAGAGGATGAGGGAATTGGATGAGCAACAGCGAGAAATTACTCGAGAGCGTGAATGCTTGGAACGAAGGTTAGTTCGAAGAGGCTCACCGCCCAGGAGATCTCCTCCGAGAGTTTCGCCCCCGCGAAGATCTCCATCCCCTAGGAGAAGGTCTAGAGACAGATCACCTAGAAGGGGAGAAGGTAGAGGAGGAAGACGTTCTCCTTCGCGTGACCGATCCTGACCTAGTGATGATGGTCGAAGGGACAACGATGGTCATAGGAGGATCGAACGAAGGGAGTATGATGATCGAAGGTATGATGTGGATGGAAGGCGTGATGATCGATACTATGAGCGCAGATATGACCGACACGCTGATGAGTCTGCAATCCTGAGGGAGAAGTTAGAGAATATGGAGCGTGCTATGCTTGGAGGAGGCACGAGTAATTATTCGACTGAATCTCCCTTGGTCAGATATGTTCATGAATACGTGCCAGCAATTGAACGAACTATCCCTAAGATGACATACTATAATGGTAAAGGAGATCCATACGAGCATGTGACCTAGTATGAGAGACAGATGAGGTTAGCTGGACATGATGAGACTACCATGTGCCAGATGTTTGAAGTTTACCTAAAGGATTGTGCTCAAGGGTGGTATCGTACTCTGTTGCCTAACTCTATTACATCATATTAACAGATAAAGAGCAAGTTCGTGAAGCACTTTGACTACAATAGGAGGACTGGACAACTGACCGCTTCACTTGTCAATGTAAGGCAGAGGTCAGACGAGTCATTGGCTGTGTACATGAAGCGCTTTAAACAAGAATGTGAGAAGGTGTCGTCATTTGATGAATCACAGGCAATGGGTTTCTTCTATAGTGGATTAGACCGCATACAGAGTCGCATACTACTCTCTTCCTTTTATATGATTGTTCCACAGAGTCTTAATGATATGTACCAAAGGGCTGAAAATATACGTCAAAAAGAGGAGGCTCTAGGCATTCTTCCATACAGCTCGGAAAAGGAGATACATGACATCAAGAAGGACAAAGCATTTGATTCTTTTAAAAAAGGGAAAATAAATGGAGCAAAGTCTACTAAGAAGGATATCGTCAAGGAGGCTGATATGATATACACTCCACTTAATACCACTCGGTCCAGAATCCTTAATGAGATCAAGAACAAACCCGGGTTCGAACGGCCTCTAAAAATGAATGTGCCCAGTAATAGGAAGAACCAGAAGAAGTACTACGAGTACCATGAGGATACAGGTCATACAACCGACGACTGTTTTAACCTTAAGCGGCTAATTGAAAAGTTTATTAAGGATGGAGAGCTGAGAAAATTCATTGCTAAAAATAAGGAGGAACGTCAGGAGTTGAAGGAGAAAAAGAAAGAGGTCAGAAGAGAGATTAACACTATCTCAGGAGGAACCATCCTTGGAAAAAGCACTAAAATAGCTAAAAGGAAGTATGCCGGAGAGGTTTACAATCTTTATAAGCAGGTCGACCGACCAAAACAGCTACTCCATATCTCATTCACGGAGGACGATTATGAGGGAGTCACCTGGCCGCGTCAAGATCTTTTTGTGTTCACATGCATGCTTCATAATCACAAAATCCGCAAGGTGTTGATAGACGGTGGAAGTGCGGTGAATGTCCTGTTCAAGAATGCTTATGATAGAATGATGTTGGACGGAGAAGAGATGGAAACTTGTAATGAGCCACCTCTGTTCGGTTTTGGCAACCAACCTGTTTCAATCGTAGGAATGGTAATGTTTAAAGTTTAAATTGGGACTGACCCAAGGACAGCAGAAAAAGAGTTGAAGTTCTATGTGGTGGATGTTGATTCACCTTATAACATGATTTTGGGACGACCAATGCTCACAGCCTTCCAGGCGACCTACTCATTGCCACACTTAAAGATGAAGTTCCCTACTGAAGAAGGAATCGGAGAGGTTAGAGGGGATTAGACTGCTGTCCGAACTCTGACTCTCGAAGAGATGAATGAACAATATGCAAGAGTGGATAAGGAGGTAGAGCCAAGTGACCAAACCATTACTAAAGGTGCGGGCGGTCGAAAGAAGGGTAGAGATGTGGTTGATCAGATTGGAGAAAAGAATATGACAATGAATATTGAACTTGAAAGATTTGGTGCTGATTTGACAAAGTCAAGGCTGGAGCCATCCAATGAAGTAGAGTATTTGGAGTTAGAACCTGGGAAACCCGGACGGACGGTGTCCATTGGTAAAGATATTCCAAGCTTCATCAAAACGGAGTTGATTGCCACTTTAAGAGAGTACATAGAAATCTTTACCTGGGGCCAGAGGATATGCCAGGAATCAGCAAAGACATCTCAGTCCATAAGTTGAACATCAAGCCAGACTACAATGCTGTCAAGCAGAAAAAAAGAAATTTTGCTCCTGATCGGCAAAAGGTGATCGAAGAAGAAGTAAGAAAGCTTTTAACAGCCGGGTTCATTGAAGAGGCCAAGTTCCCAGAATGGCTGGCGAATGTCGTGGTGGTAAAAAAGGCAAATGGAAAATGGAGGATGTGAGTAGACTATACGGACTTAAACAAAGCTTGTCCGAAAGACCATTATCCATTGCCTAACATTGACCAGCTCATCGATGCAACGGCCGGATACTCTATGTTAAGTTTCCTAGATGCCTTCTCAGGATATCACCAGATCGCTATGGCAGAGGAGGATATACCAAAGACTTCATTCATCACTCATAATGGGACATACCAGTACATCAAGATGCCCTTTGGGATGTTAAATGCAGGAGCGATGTACCAGAGGATGATATATAAGGTATTCGCAAATCAAATTGGGAGAAACATGGAATGCTATGTAGATGATATGATTGTCAAAAGTAGTGATCAAAGTCATGTATCCGATCTTCAAGAGTGCTTCCAGACGCTCAGAAAGCATCAGATGAGGGTGAATCCGTCTAAATGCACATTTGGTGTTCGTTCAAAAAAGTTTCTTGGATACCTAGTAAGTGAACGAGGTATAGAAGCTAACCCAGATAAAATTGATGCAATCATAAATATGGAGGCTCCTAAGACCAAGCGGGAAGTTCAACGGCTGACCGGGAGACTTGCAGCCCTACACTGCTTTATATCAAGAAGTGCAGAAAAGTCTCTTCCCTTTTTTGATACTTTAAAGGGAGTGAAAGATTTCATATGGACAGAAGAGTGTGAAAAGGCATTTCAGGAAATAAAGGAGCAAAACCACCACTCCTAGTTAAGCCAAACGAGCAAGAGAAATTGCAACTGTACCTAGCAGCCATGGATGGTATGGTCGGGGCAGTCCTTATAAAGGAAGAAGCAGACATCCAGAGGCTGGTGTTCTATATAAGTCATGCGTTGAAGGATGCCGAAACATGATATCCCAACATTGAAAAGTTTGCTTTGGGATTGGTGATGGCCGCAAGGAAACTTCGAAATTACTCTCAGGGTAGGACTATTGAGGTTATTACTGATCAGCCCCTCAAGAAAGTTTTGCAGAAGGTAGAGGCGTCGAGAAGACTAGTGGATTGGGCGGTAGAACTGGGGCAATATAACATTGTGTACAGGCCAAGGACTTCGATCAAAGCCCAGGCATTGGTAGATTTTATGGTGGAATGATCTTTCCAGGCTAACAATACTGGCATTGACAAGGTACCAGATCCACCCTTATCAGATATTCCTAAATTGTGCTCTCTTTACATAGATGGTTCCGTAAGCCAAGATAAGTATGGTGGATGAATGGTCCTAACCAGTCCTGAGGGGTTTGAGGTATGTCAAGCCGTTCGTTTTGCCTTCAAACTTACTAATAATGAGGCAGAATATGAAGCACTGTTATCCGAAATAAGATTAGCCCTGAGTCTGGAGGTAAAATACTTGGAAGCTTATAGCAACTCCTAATTGGTTGTTAAACATTTTTCGAGGGAATATGAGCAGAAGGAAGAAAGACTCAAGGTGTACGCAGAGTCTGTACGAAAGATCCCTTCAGAATTTGAACAATTCGACTTGCTAGGTGTAGCAAGAGAGGACAACGGATGAGCCGATGAACTGTCCCGATTGGCCACTGCTGAGGGTAAATCATTGGATGGGTCTGTTTATTTTACAATTGTTCAAAACCATCGGTGATTCGAGGAGAGGTAAATATTCATTGCTCAATTTATGAATTGGATGACTCCAATTAAGGATTATCTTGCAAAGGGAATTCTTCCTCCTGATCGAACGAAGCAAGGAAAGTGGTCTATAGGGCGGCCATTTATGCTATAGTGGGCAATTTACTTTACAGAAGATCAGCCACTCAACCGATGTTAAGGTGTGTCAGTCTGGAAGAAGCGAGACTCATTCTTGAGGAGGTACATGAGGCATTTGTATAGACCACCTAGCAGAGCGTTCTCTAGCCCATAAGATTCTAAGACAGGGGTACTTTTGGCCGACCATTCGAAAGGATGCTGTCAGTTACGTGGAGAAATGCCATCAGTGTCAGATACATGCGAACGTGCCAAAAAAACCTCCTATTGAGCTTACAAGCATTATGTTCCCCATTCCCTTTGCTATGTGGGGGATAGATATTGTAGGAAAGCTTCCAACTGGAAAAGGTCAGGCGGCCTATTGCATTGTTGCAATTGATTACATGACTTAATGGGTGGAGGCCAAACCACTTCAGAAGATTACAGAGGCCGCAGCTGTAAAATTTGTCCAAGAGCATATTATTTTTTGGTTTGGAGTGCCAAAGGTTATGATATTGGACAATGGCACCCAGTTCACAGGTGACAAGTTTCGTGAGTTGATGGAGACGTATAAGATTGACCATAGAACTAGCTCAGTTGCTCATCCCCAGGCGAATGGACAGGTTGAGAATGTTAATAAATCAATCTTCAATGGCATAGAAATACGTCTAGAGGAAGCCAAAGGTTTATGGGTGGATGAATTACTGCATGTGCTTTGGGTGTACCGAACGACACCAAGAACTGCGACCAATGAAACGCCTTTCCGGCTAGCTTATGAAGCAGATGCCTTAGTTCCGGTGGAAATTGGTTTGCCATCGTACCAGAATTTATGTTTCAGTATGGACAAAAATGAGGAGGGATTAAGGGCAAATCTTGACTTCATTGAAGAAATAAAAGATGAGGCAACCCTTCGAACAATATCTTATCAACAAAAGGTGGCTCGGTACTTTGATTCAGGGGTAAAAAAGAGGCTATTCAGAGTTGGAGATTTTGTCCTTCGTGAAGTAGCTGCTTCGAAACCTACCCAGCAGGGCAAACTAATGCCAAATTGGGAAGGACCGTACAAGGTAATTGGGATTCCAAGGGTAGGAACGTGCAAAATAGCTACCCTGGATGGCCAGTCGATTAAAAATACTTGGAATGCGTCCAGACTCAAGAAATACTACCAGTAGGTTGGTGACATTTGTATCTATATACTTATCTATTTACTCATTGAAGGACATGTTGCCCCGCGTATAGGATTATTATTAAAGATTTATTTTGGTATATCTCCAACATTGAACTCGGTTACATATTTCCTGTTATTAATAAAATTTTGAGGTTTTTCTTCATATGTTATTGTTATTACATGTGTTTCAGAACTACTTCTTAACCTTCCTTAGACTAGTGATCTTCTAGCAGTTTAAGTAGAATGATCACTGGGGGGATAAGGTACGAACGATCATAAAATTGTTTAGATAAGCAACAAAGCATTATGCTTACACTCGAAAACGAGCACGTATAGTAAAACAATGTTTTAAAAGCTTAAAACAAAACAGTGCAAGTAGAATCAAGCATGACTTGGGCCCAAATCGAATTGCTTGATGCTTGGAAACTAGGGTATTAATCGTAAAACCTCTCACAGATGTTAATTTATGAAAAATGCTAACAGGAGAAATACCTTATATAGGTGTATCCTATCGTCTATGTACACAAAGTGATTAAGTGCTTGGTTATTAGGGATCTTCCCTGGAAATACTAAGAGAGTAAGTCATGTGTACGAAATAGAACAAAATACAAAGCTGGGATAACTTATGAAAGTTCTTAAATAAGTTAGGCCTACATAGGCGAACAACTAAATAGAGGTTACATACGGGAAAATAAACTAGTCAGAGTTTAGTCCAGCCGAACAAAAGTAAATACGGAAAGGAGACCTATGACTCGTCCTCTTGCCCTTCAGGGGTATTCTTAATAGGATCGACCTCATCCTCAAGAAGGAATTCCGTGTACTTGGCCCCTACGATTGATCGAACTCTGAGCATTTGATCCTTCAACCCCTCGGCATACCATATTTCTTGAGCTTCTTCTTCGCTCTGATGGGCCCGGCTACCTCTATCTTCAATTTCTCAACTGAAGTAATAGCTTCTGACAGGGACTTTTGCAGGTCGTCCTTCGCCAAGTTTACTTCAGTTAGCTTTGTTTCTGCTTTGATCTTGAGCTGGCATTCCTTCTCCAAATCTTCTTGAAGCTTGAGTCTTGCTTCACTCGCCTGTAAGGATTCCTTCGCCTGAGAGGCAATCCACATCATAGCCTGGGAAAAGTAAGGAGTACTTAGATATGGCAAGTATATGACTTAATGAAAACAAGAAAGATGAATAAGAAGTATACCTGAGTAGCATAGGCGAGCGCTTGCTCATTACCTACCGAAAGAGGAAGACCCTTTTTATCCTGGTCGTCCGGGAGGCAAATGAGTGAAGAAACCTGATGACCGAAAGTAACGAAGGAAGAGTTGGCTGAAACCATAGCAGAACGTGGCAATTGAACACTTAATTCATCTTCACCAATCCTAAGGTATTTGGACACAAAACCTTCAGTTGTTAAATCCATAACATCCCGGAGCCTCCTTCTGCTCTGCATTGCCTATGTAGCCTCTATGTAAGAAATGCCTCGATCATCCATCCGGTTGTCAGTTGATGCTACACCCTTTGATTTGTCAATAGCAATAAATGACTGCTTTGCAAGTGCTTTCATTTTCGTGTTGGCTCTCATCTGTTCTTTCTTTTTCTCAAGTTCAACATTTCGTCAGGACACTGAAAAAGAAAGCCAGAAAAAAAATTAGTCATGGCAACAGTCAGTAAGTCAATAAGGACGTATGAACATGCAATAGAACAAAAGAAACAAGAGAGCATAGTAGATAAATAAGAGAACAAAAGCAAAAGTTGACTCTAAGGTATGTACGAACGACTCCTTTTACCATGAATTTTAAGTAAGTGATGTTCGTCTACAGCTGCGGACGCTGACAAAATGTCATCTTCCGTCCAATCCTCAAGGAGTTTTACATATTCAACTTTCTCATTGTCCTCCAAAATAGTATTTGGGGATGGGTATTGGTTCGGCCGCCCGGTTGTTAAGCCCATCTAATCCAGGACCAAACAAGTAAACCCACTTCGTGTAAGCGGTTTTGTTATTTGAGACGGTATATGTCCATTTCTGTCTTTTTGGACGAAGCCCGATAGCATAAAATCCGGGAAATTTCTTTGAACCGGTTAGATTGAAGTGATGCCAGAATAATCAGGTGGATAGTTTAACATCTTTAAGTTTAAACCGATAGATGAAGGCATTTATCTGATAAAAACGATTTGGTGCAATCTGGTCGAGAGCCAATCCGGTTTCAAGAACAACCTTTCGGACGAATGGATGAATGGAGACTCGAAGGCCACAAGAGAAGGACGGGCGAGAAATTCCTAACCCATTAACATTATGATACCTTACCTCGTTATACACCTTATCGTCAGCATCAAGCATCATAACAAAGTACTCATTTGCGAAGTTAAAATCATCACCCATCTTATCAAACTTTTCTGGTTTAATTTTGCTTCGCCTATTGAAGCTAGAAAATAGACCAGCATTACCAACTATTTCTTCCTTCAAAATTACCGGATGACTAGGTCCAGCTTCATGTATGGCTGGGGCTGGCACTAAATCCATGGAAGGATTATCTTTCGTTCGTTTGGAAGTCATCTGCAAGAAAAAGTCAGAGTGAGCCTGAGCGAAATACAAAAAATATTTACAATAAAAAATATTTGAAGTAATCGCCCGAAGACTTGACACCTGACCTAAGGGATAAGCCCAGAGGATTGCAGGACAATTGCAAGACGAATGGATGGGATGGATGGGATGTACGGGTATGAGAATTCGGTCTAAATAATTACTTTATTTTGCTGGACACCTAAAAATTCACACGAGTGGAAAAACTTAATGGAGTTGAACGGATGGGTGAATAAGCAATGGCGAGCAGATAAGGTTGATAGTCATTGTTTGAAACCGGGCGAACGAATGAAAAATTGTGAGGCATTCACATTACTTAGTGCTATAATTAAACAAACATAAGGATGGGTATCTATTTTAATTAAGTCCTTGAACTGGACAGTCATGCTCTGGTTGGACGAAAGAAATGTCTCGTGAGGTGGTACGAAAGCTAAATATTGGTTCATTCTAAGGCATCAAGAAAAAGAGTTCAAAATACATACACGTATACATACATCTACAGTAGCTGGCCGGAAAATTCATCGATAAATTTAATCGGAATTTCATATTCGTTCACGGCAAGCAACTAAGTTGACAAAGCTAGTGGAGGGCAGTAGGAACATCTTACAAATGTATAAGCGCTCATAATGGATGCAGAAAAAGAAAAGAAAATATGTCGGAAAAATAATATTTCAAAGGCTTTAATCATCAACAACATCATATTTACTCAAAGATGTTTAAAATGAAGACTCACTTGTAAAAGAACACAAGGTGAAGAACCAGATCTGCAGAAACAGGCTTGGAAATTCGTTGGTTGTGTTCACCGGAAAAACCTGCTGATTAGCCGAAAGTTGCAATGATGAGGTATGTTTTTTTGCGAGCTTCTGAGAAATGTGGATGGTTAAGAATTATAAATAGGTGCTAAATTATTATGGTCAAAAGTCAGACATGGAAAAAGGTATTAAAAATATATAAGAACGTTCGCCCGCCCGAGCTGTAGCTCATTCGCTCGCCTGCAACTACAATGAGAAGAAACTGGTTTCTTTTACCTGTTAACTTAAAAATAGGAGTAGGTGATAAAAATCATGTGCAATCAAGTGGACACGTGGGAAATAAATCGGTCTGCAACTTTATTTTGCAAAGAAATAACTATAAAATGAAGGTACACTATATTTATATTAGTGTAGGTAGTGGGCCTATGAAAAAAACCAACGCCACATGCAGATACATGAATCTAGTTTGTTAATATGTGGTATATTAATAAGGCAAGTTGACTTGAAAGCTTGTCCTTAATTTTACTACATATAAAAACAAACTAAGCTAATGTCAGCATATGGACGTACAAAGGAATTACATGTGATCCATATTTTATTCTATTCGTTCGCCCAACAATATTTTTAAAGTCTCTGGCCTGCCTGCTCTTTCGTTCGCTTGCTTAATATAAATTGTAGACGAAGAAGTGGAGTGCCCTGAAATTGTTTTTGTTGAAAAGAATTAATGGCGAGGCAAACATAAAATTGAAGTGAAGTTAGTTATTTTACTTCGAATAAATTTTATGGTCTCGTAAATTAATTGAGTCTTCTTCGGAACAAGTTCTAAAAAACACTGAGGACTTGTTGATACCGGATATATTCTACATTTTTAGGTTATTTGAAATGTATATTCAAGCAGGAGCTTGAAAATTGTTAAAGGTTATTGGGCTTAAAAATATTTGGTTGGACTGACGAAGTAATATTCACCACTCGAGCTGATTTACAAGCGAGCATTCCATTTATAAAGGAGTTAAATGGTTCGTACGCTATCCCAAAATCTGGATACGGTCCAAAAATATATTCCACCGCCATAACTATTATTATGGAAGGAAACTTGTCAAGTAGAGCGTTACTTGGGCACGAAGAATAATCTGTTACTTGTGCGTGAAGAATAAAGGCGGTGGACGAACGAACCCTAGAACTACGTGGGCTTGATTTCCTATATAAAGGATACGTAGGCACCTTGAGAGATCATTCGGAATCCCATTCACTCGGATAATACCTCTCAAGCTCAGCCCCAAATTTATAAAACCCTATTCTATACGTTCAACCCTAATTACAAATTCAATTTATGGCTTACGAAAATTAGCCTTAACAGGTAGATAAACTGTAATTAAACATGTGTAAAACTTTGACAAACTTACAATTAGATATGCACGATAATGGAGTACTTTGGGTGCAAAAGGCATTCATTACATTATTCTTTGTTTGGCATAGACTGCCTCGAGTTATAGTTACGGGTGCAATCTTATTTGCAAACAAATTCGTGTGATTTTCTGTTAAAAAAAGTATTGCAGTTAAATTTATACAGATTTATACATGTAGATCCTTGTCGAAGTAATAGGATCACAAAATGGATTATAAAATTACAATAAACTTTCATTGGACATCTAGCACTAAATGAAGGAATGAAAAATTCCTAAAATCGTAATATACAGTGACAATTTTACCTTTTTTGTCAAAACGACTTCCTACACTATTAGTAATATCAGACATTACCAATGGTCTTCTAGGAGTAGAATCACCAATAATACTAGTAATATCAGTCATTACCAATGGTCTTCTGGGAGTAGAGTCACCAACGACTTTCTTTCTTGTATGTTTAACATTAATGCAAGATGAAAATAATAACCAATTCAAAACTACAATACAAAGGTAACCTCCAATATGAATTATTAATACATTATGATATTAACATTCTGATATAAAGAAGTTGTAATTTGCAAAATAATACCATGTTCTTTTGAACACATAATGTCAGAAATAGACTGAACATTTTCGTTCATTATCCATCTGGATATTAATCATCCTATTACGCAAGTAAGTATCCAAAGCTGACCCATTTTCTCGACGTTTAGCAATTAATTCAAGATCATAATCATGTCAAAATCATATACATCACATATAGTTTAACATTAAGTCAACATGTGAGAATTAACTTTTACCATTTAAGGAATCCATGTAAGAGTAATATACACTTCGTTTCCGACCTAAACAAAATATTAGCACCAAACTTGTGGAATCAGGATAGAAAAACAATCAACAACAACAAACAACACAATTCATTCATGAATGAAAGACATCATACCTCTCTTAGAATCCGTCTCTGAAGCCGATGTTTGTTTGTAGTCCATTATAATTACAAAGTATTATCGATTATGCACCATGAGAAGATAAGAACTTCAATCTTGGCCGGTAGTAATAATAAAAAAATCCAATTTTGAATTCTGAAAAGCAAATCAAGAATGTGGAAGAGATCACACAAACCATTTCAGAAAGTTGTTTAATGAGGAGAGTAATTAGGGGAACAAAATAACAATTTGAGTTTATTTTGGGAAAGTTGTCATCATTGTGTTATCACAGCTAGGCATGAGGTGATATATCACTCAAATTTTGGAAAGTTTGTGAACAACGTGCAAACCCAATTAGACAAAATATCTTATTAGTAACTAGCTTATAGCCCGTGCAAAGTACAGGTTACTTTTAAATACTTTTAAAATTATATGATTAAATAAAATAGAATAAAATAATTTATTATGGATATAATTTAACTTTGTAATGTTAATTAATAAAATTATTAGTAATAATAATATTTATTTAATACATTACATGTATTGTTTAAAACTAATAATGTAAAATCTTAATATAAATTTGTTGTTGACGGGATTCGAACTTTGGATCTTTAGAAGAGGAATTTAAATATAGAATATTCCTTATCATTAGATCTAACGGTTATCATTTATTTACTAAATATCTAACGGTCACTACTCTTTTAACGGTTGATTGAACCAAACAACCAAACTACTAATTATCCCCTAGTTTGCTTATTATATATTAGTATAGATATTAGTAGTTAAAATATTAAAAAATGATCATAAAATGAGGTTAAATTGGTTGATTTTAAAAAATAAATCTACCTTAATACCCTTCTATATCCTATACTAAAATAAAATCCCTATCTCTAATTTTTCCTCCCAAATTTTCCTCCTCTCCCTCCTCTCTTTCATTTAATTATTATTTTCTTATATCTTTCCTACCCTTCTTTTTCCTCCTTCCTCTTACTATTTTTCCCTCCTACCCCTCTCTCCTCTTCTTTTACTATATTTCCCTTTTCTCTCTCCTCCCCCATCATTTAAATAATTATTTTTTCATCTCTTCTTTCCTCACTTTATTCAAAACTCATATTATAATTAATATTATTTAATTTTCCTCTTAATTTTCCTTTATTTTCTTCCCTTCTCTCTCTTTCCCACCCACTCTCCATTATAATTTAATTATTTATTACTTTTTTATATACTTAACTTTCTATTTTAATTATTTCACCCATTTTCACTCCTATTATTTTATTCATTCTATTATATCTCGATTACTCTTTGTTTTATTTCAGTTTCACTCACACCTTTTATACCTAAGACTTCAAAAATATTTTTTTTATATCTACCATATGTTAATTGTTTTTAAATTGTGCAAAGTAAATCAAATTTTATGGATATTTACATTTCACTCTTATGCATATATACATATGTAATACTTTCAATATAAAATAGATATTCATCAAATTATTATTTAAATTATTCGTATCATTTTCTCACATATTAATATAATTAAGTAATATTTTTAAATAATATATATGATTATTAAAACTAATTTTATTATAAATATGAAGGTCATTAAACATGAAAGATTAGAGCATAAAAAATTTGTCATTAGAAAAATAATTTATCTAACATAAACGAGTTGATATGTTTCTTATGGATGAAAATTTTAATTACTACATATTAAAAAGTTTTAACATAATGTAAAGATTTAATTTTCGTTTGCTATTATTTCGCAATTGTAAATGAAAAATATTTTTTTTTAATATGTACTCTACATACATAAAGTCATTATTTTCTTTTTTTAGATCATAAAGTCATTATTTGATTATATGAATTTAGAAACTCAAATTTAGTCCTCAAATATGAAAATTTAATAATATTTTTGTATTGTATCATGCATGCTTTGATGATATTAAGTCATACAGTATAAATTTGATAACACTTTCGATTATAAAATTCATAATGTTATCTACATTAAAGAGTAAAATATTTTATATTTTATTTTCTTATTTTTATTATATTTAATAACATAATTGAAAGTAAATTAATATTTTTTTTATAAATATGAAATTCAACTAATTATAATTTAAATTATATATTAAAAATATTAAATAACAAAACATAAATATAAATAATGAAAATAAATAGTTTTTTCATACAAAAACTATTAACACCTAATCAATCAAATTATTTTTTATTAGAAAATAAGGAAATTTACTAACGTAATGTTAAAATAATCATTATAATTTTTATAAAAATCTCAATTGCTTCTAATTAATTTAATTTTAATAAGAAAAAAAATAATTACATTAAAGTGAATAATATTAATAATCCATTTATGTTTTACATTAAATTCTTATAATATTTAAATATATATTCAAATAAATATATTTAAAAAATCGTGCATATGCACGGGTATTATAGTTTCTATGTAAATTTGAGGGATCCTTCACTAGTGTTCATTAAGAATATTTATACTATACTATTATAAACGGAATAGGGTATATTTTGTTGGTCGGTAGTTTGGTCACTTTATTTGGTACACTCAATAACAATCGTTGGATTTTGAGACTGATTAATGAGAACAGTTGAATGTAATGTTAAAAGCATATTCTTTTTATAATATATAAAATATAAAATATTCTTATAGGTTCAAGGTTCGAATCCCGTCGACAACATATTATTATTAAACATCTATACTATACTATTATAAGCGGAATAGGGTATATTTGGTTGGTTGGTAGTTTGGTCACTTTTTTGTTGAGACAGATTAATGAGAACAGTTGGATGTAATGTTAAAAGAATATTCTTTTTACTGTATAATATATAAAATACTCTTACAGGTTCAAGGTTCGAATCTTATCGACAACATATTATTATTAAATACTAGCGTAAAAGCCCGTGCGATGCACGGGCACTGAAATAATTTTTCCCCCGAAACTGTATATATTTCGGGATAATTTTGTAATTAGAAATATGATAAAATATAAAATTTTGAATTAATGTCATATTTTTATAGTAATTTTGTAATATTGTATATCAATTTCATGAACCAAAAATTTTATAATTTGAATAGATTTTATAATTATAAAATTTGGATAAATATTTATACGATAATAATCACATGATTACTTTTAATTGGTAATATATTAATTTAGCTTTCAATAACGTAAAATAAACTTTATCAATGTTTGAGTATAATATAAATAATTATTTTAGTAAAATTGTCTATGTATAGCATAGTTGTAGGTAAACTCATGTTATTTTAACGTAGTTAGAGACATATTACAAAATATCTTAATATTGTGCAAAAGTCATCTTGATTGCCACTCATTTTTTTTTTCATATATACATACACATATTTATATACTTTTGAACTCAATTTTTTAGTTTTAATCTAATGTTTATTAAACAATATCGAAGTTCTATTTTAAAAATTAGGTAAATTGAAACATTCTTTATATTATAATTTTGAAATGTTTTTTAACTCAACTTTAAATTTTTCCAAATATTTCAATAGATGTAAAATACGATTAGACGACCTTAATGACTTGTACATCTGTATGATATCTAAGATCAATTTTTTTGATCTATACATAAACATATTTATACACTTTTAAACTCAAATATTTAGTTTTACTCTAATGTTTATTATACAATATCGAAGTTCTGTTTTAAAAATTAGGTAAATTGAAACATTTTTTATATTATAATTTTGAAATAATTTTTAACACAACTTTAAATTTTCCCAAATATTTCAATAGATGTTAAATACGATTACACGATCTTAATGACTTGTTGATATGGGCTAAAAATAAGCCCTAAAGACACATTTAGTGTTGCATTAATTAGACCCGGTATGGTCCGAACGTGGGGCCCACCAACAGGGTCCAAAGTCCTATTTTTAATATTAATTTCGTAATTAATATTAGGGGTAATAAACAGCTCAGCAATAAGTGTCAGATAAGGACATTATCTCTACAAGACTTAGTCTCCAAGGCATCCAATTCGATATGGCAACAGACTCCTACAAGGAAGGAGTCTAGAACTTTCCTCAAGGAGGTGACTTATCTATTAAGTCTCCAACTCCTACCTTAATTCTAAGGCTTCTCAGCCTATATAAAGGGCCTGACCCCTCATTCTCAGAACTACGTTGGCTTGATTCTCTAGCAATACAGAGATACGTAGGCATCTTGTGAGGATCGATCAGTCTCGAACGCAAGAACAGTCATTAAAGCTCGAAGCTCACCATCCCTTGTATTTAATACATACAAACCCTCGTTTTTATTCCACAACATTTGGCGCCGCCTGTGGGAAGACAACATCAACCATGGTTCAAACACGAAGAACAACACCAGTTGTAACTGAGGCCGTGCCAATTAGCTCTGCCCCACCTCTCACCGAGCAGACTCCCCCAGCATCAGGGACGATCATTCAACAGGCTCCCCCAGCATCAGCTGTCATTATCCACTCTCAAGTTTCTCAGCAACCAGGGGTGATCCCCCATGCTGAGAGTACGTTGCCTCTGTCCAATCAGGCAGGACAAGCGACCAACTCTCTCCAGATTGTTGATCCGAACAACCCGCCACCAGGGGTACAGATCCATACTACGGATCTCCCCTTGTACACTAATCCCAGGCACGGTCTGCCCAACTACCCCCCGATGACTCAAGGTTCAGGACCAAGTGGTCATGCCTTACAAATCTGGGACCGAGATTATGATGACTACTCCGGCCCTTATACTGATGATTCATCGTCTGAGGATGATGATCATGATGAAGCCCCGAGGAGGCGACGTGCTAGTAGAGAACGTCGAAGGAGGACTCAAGACATCCGTGATGGACAATCTTTGACAACTGCTGAAAGGATCAAGGCTTATGAGGCCGAGATCTTAAAATTGAAGGAAGATATGGCAAGGGAACAGGCAAGACAGAGTCTAATTCGACCCCCTCCAATCTCAGGAAGGATTCCCGTTATAGATTTGGAGAGGTCCTCAAGAAGACAGAAGAGGGCTGATGTCCCAACAAGAGAAGCTATGAGGGTGGAAACCCCCAAGAGTAACCCCAAAGATCTGATGCCACTTGGGGACCCTGACGATCCCACACCTCCGTTTACTGAGGAGGTGATGAATGCCCACATCTCAAGGAAATTTAAGATGCCAACTATTAAGGCCTATGATGGAACGGGCGATCCCGCAAATCATGTCAGAACATTCTCAAACGCACTGCTGCTGCAGCCTACTAGTGATGCCTTAAAGTGTAGGGCGTTCCCTCAAACTCTGTCAGGCATGGCTCAAAGATGGTATAGCCGTCTACCTGCAAACTCTATTGGCTCTTTTAAGGAGTTGAGTGCCGCCTTCGTTAGCCAATTCATTAGCGGAAGGGTACATGAGAAGAGCTCCGCGTCTCTTATGTATGTGGTACAAGGAAAGAACGAAAATCTGAGGGATTACCTCAAGCGATTCACTAAGGAGACGTTGAACATCACTGATTTGGAAAATAAGGTGGCAATGGTAGCCCTGGAACACGGAACCACTGACCTCTTCTTCAAGAGATCATTGGCGAAGCATCCCCCGGAGAACATGGCTGAGCTCCAACGAAGGGCTGATAAGTATATTAAAGCTGAGGATAGCTTGAAGAAAGAAACCACCGTAGGTGGAGGAGGAGGTAACAATGACTCCAAGAAGCGAAAGCAAGACCAGGACTATGATGATCAAGAGTATGATGCTAGGGACAAGTATCCCCGAACTAGCGAGGACTCCGACTCTGCCCCTAAGAAGAACCAAGGGTCAAGGTTCACTGAGTATGCAAGGTTGAATACTCCTAGGAGTCAAATCTTGTTGGACATTGAGAATGATAAGGATTTCAGATGGCCGAAGCCACTCAGGGGTGATCCCGCAAAGAGAAACCAGAATCAGTATTGCAGATTCCATAGAGACGTGGGGCATGACACTGACGATTGTAAGCAACTCAAAGATGAGATTGAGTTTTTGATCCGTAGAGGGAAGCTGAGGCACTTCACTAAGGGTGAAGACTGTGCTAATCAGAGAAGAGACTATAATAGAAGGGATGACGATCAAGATCGCAACCCACAGCCCCGAGGGCCAGTAATCAACATGATCTCAGGAGGCCCGACTGCGGCCGGGACAACTAGGAACTCTCGAAAGGCTTATGCTCGAGAGGTGTTGCACATCGTGGGAGAGGCCCCGAAGCGTGCAAAAACTGAGGTAGCGATTAGCTTTGATGACTTAGACTTGGAAGGGGTGAAGTTCCCCCATGATGACCCGTTGGTTATAACTCCTGTGATTGGAAACTCGGAGGTGAAGCGAGTCTTGATAGACAATGGAGCTTCCGTTGACATTCTGTTTCATGATGCGTTTGTGAAGATGGGATACACTGATTCTCAGTTGACCCCCAATAACATGCCTATATACGGATTTAATGGAGTAAAATCCAAAGTTGAAGGGACTATTCAGCTGCCTGTAACTATCGGGCAAGAGCCCAAGGAGGCCACTCAGATGTTGAACTTCCTGGTAATCAAGGCGGATTCAACGTACAACGCTATCCTTGGAAGGACTGGACTTCATGCATTCAAGGCTGTTGCCTCAACCTATCATGTGAAGATCAAGTTCCCTACCAGGAATGGTGTTGGAGAACATAAAGGTGATCAGAAGATGGCACGAAGCTGTTATGTAGCCTCGTTAAGGCCTGACGGAGTCGGGGGGCAGGTCCTTCCGATTGAAGGCATGAATGTCCACAGTGGTAAGGAACACAAAGAAAGGTCAGCAGAGGACATCACACAGAAGCCTCAGACAGCCATTGAGGCTAAGGCGTTAACTGACTTTGTGGTTGAGTGCACCATCGGCAACCAAGAAGTTGGGGGGCAGGAGGTAGTACCCCGAGCAGGAAGTGAACTGCAGAATAAGAATGAGGAGACCAGAAGGAGTGGTGGGTGCTCTATTTTGATGGAGCATCAAAAACAAAATTAAGTGGTGCAGGCCTAGTCTTGCAAAACCCCGATTGGACTTAAGTTATCCTAGTAGGACTTAGCTTCATATTTTTATAGTAGAAGTAGAAATAAGGTTCATTAAAACCATTGCAGAGCATGTTGCTCCGAGTAGGACAGTAGTACTCTATGTAAGGGTTGAACCCATTTCAAGTTATTAATGCAAGTTTGTTTTCCATTCATTGATTGTGATTTTATTTATGTGCCAAGCACCTGATGTGTGAGTCAAAGATGACCAAGTACCGAAAATAAAAGAATACACGAATGAAAACAAACAAATGCATACCCCGAAGGGTAGAGTTAGGTTACAGCAGATAAGAGTTTAAGTCCTTGAAGGACCCTGGATAAAGACAAACGTTGAAGCCCTGATGGAACACCTCATCAAGTGGGCAATCAAACTAGGAAAATTTGATGTTAAGTACAAGCATAGGACGACCATAAAAACCCAGCCTCTAGCCGACTTCGTGGTTGAATATACCATTGACAACCAAGAAGTCGGGGGGCAGGAGGTAATAGACCAGGAAGGTCAGCAAGGTGGAAAACCCCTGGAAGAGAAGAAGGAATATTGGATGCTCTATTTTGATGGGGCATCAAAAACAAAAAGCTCTATTTTCATGGGGCATCAAAAACAAAAACCAGTGGTGCGGGTTAAGTTCTGCAAAGCCTCGATGGGTTCACACTCGAGTATGCCTTGAAGTTGGACTTCCAAATAACCTACAACGAGGCGGAGTATGAAGCTCTGATAGCCGACCTAGACTGACAAGAGCCCTGAGGGTCAAGAACCTGAAAGTTTGTGGAGACTCAAAGTTGGTAGTCTCACAAGTCAATGGAGAGTTTGAGGTTAGAGAAAAGAATATGGCCAAATACTTGAGGATTGTGAAAGCTGCGATAGCCCAGTTAGATGAGTGCCAGGTATATCCCAAGGGAGGAGAATACAAAGGTCGATGCCTTATCTCAATTCAAGGGTCGAGACCCATTCTGGGAGCGTCTACTTCCAAGTCCTGAAGACCCCCACCATCAATTTGAAATTGGTAGCACCAGTTGATGTAAGCTGAAGGATAGACCCTAAAGCTCATCTTGAGACTGGTTGGCCCCTTGATAATGCCATGAAGGTACAGAAACTGTTAATGAGAGTGTTGAGATAAGAGGTCCTTTACAGTTCCACACTTGAGGTCTTGAACTTCAAATCTAAAAATTTAAGCCTTGATGGCCAACAAGGTTATCTGCCTCCAAACGAACCTGACAAGAGGCATCAGGCTACTTAAAACCTAGTCAAGGTTCTACAAGTATAAGAAGAAGGTTGGAAACCTAGAAGTAAGATAGAGGATTGGCAACCAGCCAAGGCACACCAGACTTAAAGTTGAGTGCTTAGTGGCAAGTGAACTTCTTGAGCGATCAACCGAGAAGCAAGACCTCCACTATATGAAGCAAGGGGGGCAAGAACTAAGGGACTTCATCATTCTACATCTTAGAATGAGAATCAAGGGTTGATAATAACCTTAAAACCAAGGTCTCAGCAAATAAGTTAAGGCCCGGAAGGTCACAAGTCAAGGTTCACGAAACCATTTAAGGCATAACAAACACCTCCTATTGACCTGAAACCTCGTGTTGGTGATCCATAACACCAACATCAACCTTAGAATCCAGGCCTTGTGTTATAAATCAAGGGCTAAGGAACCAAATTGGACTCTAAAAGGGCCAACAAAGGCCCAACAAAGGCCCAAGTCCAGCTAAAGTAATTAAAAAGGATCAAGGCCTGTCACGACCCAACCAAGATTGATAAACCTAATTAAGGTTTTGATTTAAGGTCATTTTGACCCATGATAAAGGTCCAAACAATTTGAAAACCTAGGCCCAGCCCATGAAAATTAAAGACAGGGCCCGTTAAAGTCCATAATAAGACTTGGAGTTACCTAAAGGAAGCACGAGGTCGTGACAATCGATCTCGTTTTTTAGTACAATAACGAGCTCGACAAGGCGACCTGGAGAAACCACTTTGAGGTCGTTCCACTCAAATTGAGGTCGTTATAACGTGGCTTGAGATCGCAAATTCCAGGTCGAAAATGACCTAGGAAACAAGAAAAGCAGCCACGACCTGGCCCCCATTTGAGCTCGAAATTGAGCTCGAAATTTCCAGGTCGAAAATGACCTAGGAAACAAGAAAATTGGCTTCGACCTGGAGACAATTTGAGCTCGAAATTGAGCTCGAATTTTGTGATTAAAATTCAGAAATTTGAGTCGAAATGATAATTTCTGAATAGTACTAGCCCTTGAAAAAAAAAAATTTCCAAGCTCGACCCCAGCCAGGGGCTCTGCCCCTTGGACCCCGCCAGGGGCTGCCGCCCCTTGGACCCCGCCCGGGGGCTGCCGCCCCCGGACCCCCGCTAGTGCCGTTTAGCACCGTTTAGCGCCGTTTAGAATCGCTTAACATTGTTTAAGTGTCGTTCAAGGCTTGTTAGTGCCGATAAGCACCGATTAAGTGCCGATTAGCACCGTCAGTGCCGATAAGCACCGATTAAGTGCCGATAGCACCGTTAGTGCCAATAGCACCGATTAAGTGCAGATAGCACCGTTAGTGCCGATAAGCACCGATTAAGTGCCGATTAGCACCGTTAGTGTCGATAAGCACCGTTCAGTGTCGTTTAATGCCGGTTGGCGTCACTTAAACGTTGTTTAAGTGTCATTTAAGGCTAGTTAGTACCGTTTAGTGCTGTTTTATGCCGTTCAACGTCGTTTAAACATTGTTTAAATGTCGTTAAGGCTGATTAGTGCCGATTAGCATCGAATTAACATTGTCGTAAACGCGTCGGTCGCTCCACGCTTTACATAAAGACAATACTCGTGAAACACTAGTGTATAAAGATGAACCCTGACCCGAGTCTTGGAAAGGACCGTTAAAACTTCAAGGAAAACCTGATCAGTTTTCCTAGAAGTTGGGGGGCAAATGATATGGGCTAAAAATAAGCCCTAAAGACACATTTAGTGTTGCATTAATTAGACCCGGTATGGTCCGAACGTGGGGCCCACCAACAGGGTCCAAAGTCCTATTTTTAATATTAATTTCGTAATTAATATTAGGGGTAATAAACAGCTCAGCAATAAGTGTCAGATAAGGACATTATCTCTACAAGACTTAGTCTCCAAGGCATCCAATTCGATATGGCAACAGACTCCTACAAGGAAGGAGTCTAGAACTTTCCTCAAGGAGGTGACTTATCTATTAAGTCTCCAACTCCTACCTTAATTCTAAGGATTCTCAGCCTATATAAAGGGTCTGACCCCTCATTCTCAGAACTACGTTGGCTTGATTCTCTAGCAATACAGAGATACGTAGGCATCTTGTGAGGATCGATCAGTCTCGAACGCAAGAACAGCCATTAAAGCTCGAAGCTCACCATCCCTTGTATTTAATACATACAAACCCTCGTTTTTATTCCACAACACTTGTGCATCTGTATGATATCTAAGATCAATTTTTTTGATTTCATCGTATATTCAAATAAGCATATGTTATAATTCAACCATTATATATTATATTGATCAATTTATTATATAATATAAAAATTCATATTACCATATTTTATAGTCGAGTTATAGTCTAACTGGTCATTGTTAATAATTATTACAGTTTTGTAATATTTATGATTCAAATAATCATATTTTTTTCATTAAAATTGATTATTAATTACGTTACTTTTTATATGTAACATAGGCCATATTTTTAGAGTTATTATCCTTTTAACATAAATCCAATTTTTTCGTATATTTTTAATCATACATTTAAATTGCTGAAATTTTAAATAATTGGTCGATCAAAAATCTCTGATATGACTCACATATTTTAAAAAAAAATATATCTCAAGTTATGTGATGCAATTATTAATTATGTAGAATTTGATAAATAAAATTTACATATTTTTTAAAACAAAATCTTTTTTTTTTGTTTTAACAATATAATATCCGCATGGAGACGAATGTAATAAATCCATATTTTTTTCAGGACTCGGTAACATCTATGCATAATTTAAAATTTTATCTTAAAATATTATTTTTTATATCAATCATGTAAAATGGCAAATTAGAATTGTAGAGTATACTCCATCGATTGAAAATATTTTTTGTAATTATATACTATGCAACATTCTAGAAATAATGTAAACTAACATTTTTTTACTCAAAAATAAAAATAAAAATAATGGGATAAGAGGAAAATATGTGATTTATCTAATATGATTTTTAAAATAAATTCAAAACTAAGTGTAGTACAGTGGTTATGGTGTGAGTTTGATAGGAGAAGGTTAGAGGTTCGATTCCCATCATCAACAAAATTTCACATAATTTTTGCATAAATATGTAAGGGGTGGCGCACTTGTAATTTTTCAACATATAGGGGTAAAATTTTAATGCCACCCTGCCACGGTCCCATCACATACCAGTACATGGATATATTTATTATTTATTATAAAATATAACTTAGGAGCTAGGAATAAAGATATTGTTGAAGATGATAAAAAATTTTGTATCTTAATTTCTTAAGAGGTTATATAATAATATTATTTTTAAAAAAAATTTGGGAACTTGTTGGAGTTACCCTTAGAAACAAACAAGTAAAATTTATAGTAAGATATTTGAGAAGACAACGTCGTTGCAGATCGTTCTTCATTTTTACTCGGCATTTTAGTAGCCACAGATAGTTTGTCTCGATTATTAAAGTAGTGGTTGTGATTTGAAAGTTGTAAATAGGTGCTCAAGATTTATATGGATTTCATAACAGTGATTCTACTTTTACATTCACAAATTTGTGATCAAAATTATATCCAATTTCGAAACATTGATTGTAATTTAAATTTTAATAAATATAAAAAAAATCAATAAGATTTTGTGATAAAAAGATTAACTTATATTGTGGTAAAAAAAAAAAATTAGTGTATACAAATCAAAACCATATTGTATCATATTTTATAAGACGGTAACTTATATTATAATTATTCGTGTATTTTTTATTTTATTTTTTGAAAAATCAAAAATCAAAAACATAATATTAATAAAGGTGATTACATCCAAAGTCCGAGACCACTAACATTACTGACCAAAGTAAATGCTAGACCTCTCAAAAGTCAAAACACCCACTAGAAATTAGAGATAAAAGTCAATAAAAATTATTTTAATTTGAAATTATTAATTTTTTAAACAACATTATACTTATAAAAAGTTTATAAATATCTAAATTTAATATTATTCTACTTTGAAATACTTTTTAAAAATTTTAATTTAATAATATCATATTTAAAAAAATTAAATGTTAAAATTAAATATCTAAGATTTTTAAATTTTTTAATACAATATCAACCAAAACAACTAATTTATGCTTCTACAATTAATTACGGAAATTAGATGAGTACAATGAGATAACTCAATTAATTAAAAGAGCTATTCAAGGTTCTGGGATTCGATTTTCGCTCTTTGGTAGATCCGATCCGACTCATTTGCAAGACAATTAAACCTAGGGGAGAGCACGGATCGGATCGGATCGGATCGGATTTATGATAAAACCGAAACCGAACCCGAAACTATTCGGGTTTTAAAAACTAAAACCGAAACCGCAACCGAAACCGGCGGTTCGGGTTCGGATTCAAAATTGTCGGATCGTATGCAATCGGTTCGGTTTCGGTTTTAAACCCAACTCATTAAAATAATTCTTGAAGAAAATGTAAACGAAAAAAAAGCTTTGAGAAAAAAAAACTTAGCATAATCCATCTGCTACAAACAGAAAATTTGGTACATAATTGATAATCCTCACTGGAACTAAACAATATAGGATTGGTAATGATAACATAAACAACTGAATTGGGTTAACAAATGCATGAAAAACTTTGATTATACAGTCATATGAAGAAAGGTAAAGTTCAATATATGAGGAACCTGCTAAACTAAACTAAATTTCAAGATGCTAGTTGTGTGCAGCCTAGCCAAGAGGAAATGAGGAAATAGCCTAGCATTTCTGGTGAAATTAGGCCCAGGCTTCTAAAATTAGAATGTTAAGCTTTCTTTTGGTACCATGATGACCAACCCATTTTTTTTAAAACCAGTGACCAACCTAATAGGCTTATATTGTATCTGCCCAATTGCATACCTATCATATTTCATTCAGTCTGATTGCAGTACTTGTCTTCAATATATCTATCATACTGCCTTTTTAAGATGGGAAATTTTGTTGGTCTAATTTGATTCGTACCTCTTACATCTCTTACATGACAACTGTATATTATAATTTTTATTTAATATTATAATTATATTTTTGCATAATCATTATTTTTAATAATTTTTAAATTTTTATTTAATATAATTTAAAATAATTTAATATACTCATGTTACAGATTATATTCATGTTTCATTATTATAAACAATGTATACGATTTTTACTATATTTTATTAATAATTGAGAAATATGATGTGATATTTTCATGTATATATTAATGATTGTAAGATTTGTTGTAAATTAAAAAGGTAACGTAAAAATATTAATGATTGAAAGATATGATAAAATTGAATTTTTTAGGTGTTTATAAAAGGTAATATGTTCAACTAAAAGTAAATGTGAAAAAGGCAATCACTAATTACCATTAATTTTATTATATTAATTTGAAAAAAGGCAATCGACTAATTACCATTAATTTTATAATCTTAATCGACTAATTATCATTAATTATAACGTGTTTTAATTGGAAAGAAAATATTAATGATGGAAAGATATGATACGATTGATGTTTTTAGGTGTTTATAAAATGTATTATCTCTACTAATTACCATTAATTATAATTAATTATATTATGTTATTATTTATTTTAGGTGTATTTATGTTTCTTTATAATGAAGGGTAAATAAGTAAATTCACTCAGTACCAAAAAACAGGTACCAAAACTTTCAATGTTTCGGAATTTATATAATAGTATAGATATATTTATAAACTACTCCTAAGAGTTTAAGGTTGTATTCCCCTCAACAACATATTTTAGTTTAAAAATTATATTATTATATTATAAACTACTCTAATAATTTCAGGATTCAATCCCCGTCAATAACATATTAAATTTAAAAAGTTATTTATTTATTTTCAATATACAAACAAAAAACTATCATTTAGAATACTATCAAATACTTATTATTATATTTTATTATTTTTTATAATTTATTTTCTTATTCATTAAAAAGTAAATATTAAAATTATGATAATAAAATAAAAATATTAAATATTAAAAAATAAAAATAGCTAAGAGATTAGGGGGACTGAGATGTATCTCAGGTAATTTTCCTAAAATACATGAGATTTATATGCAAATATAAGATGGATATATTTGTAAAATCAAAAATTTTTAATTAGCCCCAAATTTTTTAAATACCTCACTAAAAATTCTCCTTTTTCTCAATATTTAAAATCTCCTCCCGTGGATATTGATGTAACGTTTTTTCTTAATATTTAAAATCTCCCGTGGATATTGATGTAAACGTAAACAATTGATAATTTGTTTCCCTCCACGTTCCGTTATCCACTCCTCTCTCAAATCCCCTTGGGTTTCTCCGCCACAATGCCACCACTCTCCACCATTTCCACCGCCACTCGCCGCCGCTTCCACTTAAAATCACTAATTAACTCCTCTAGATTCATCTCCACAACTTTTTTACCACTACAATACCCTCTTTCCCATCCAATTTACACCATCTGGGGCTCCAACACCGCCGTTGGCAAAACCCTAGTCTCCGCCGGTATCGCATCTTCATTTCTCTCCCCTAATTCCACTTCTCCTTTCAAATTCATCTACCTTAAACCCGTCCAAACCGGTTTCCCCTCTGATTCGGACTCTCGTTTCGTGTTTCGAAAACTCTCCGAGATTTTTCGTAATCGGAAATGTAATCGTACTGTTTTTGCGTCTGATTCGGTAATTAGGGTGTCGGTGCCGGCTGCGGAGTTGGTGTTAGGGAGCAGGTGGAGAGATGAGAGCGAGAATTTGGCGAAATGTGAGAGGGGATTTTGGGAGTTAGGGAGTTATGAGGAGAGAAAACTGGAAGGTGAGGGCGGAGAGGAGGGGAGAGTTTCGGAATTGATTTGTAAGACAATGTATGCGTGGAGGGACGCGGTTTCGCCTCATTTGGCGGCAGAGAGGGAGAATGCTGTGGTGGCGGATGCGAAGTTGTTAGAGGTGTTGAAGAAATGTTTGTATATTGGTTCCGAGGAAGAGGATGAGGTTGGTGTTTTTAGTTTGATAGAGACTGCTGGTGGTGTTGCGAGTCCTGGGCCGTCTGGTTCGCTTCAGTGCGACTTGTACAGGTGCTGATATCTGAATTTCATTGTCAAATAGTATTTGGCTGAATAGTGGAAATAGTTTATATTCGTACTGGGTTTTTCGTTGCGGATACACAAAAATATACTGTATATGGAAATTATGACAATTAAGTATATGAATATGATTAGCGAATCAGGGGAGAGGTGAATGGGTTTTGTTTTGATAAAAGTGTATACTACTCAAAGGTTTATAGACTAAACTAGCATCTGTATTTTTACTGGTCCTTTTCAATTTTAGATGATGGGTTCCTTTTACTGGTTCTTTTAGTTTTCTTCTTACTATCTGTAAATTTGCACATGTTTTGCTTAAACTTGCTATAGTTGCTATTGGACCACTGAAGTGGCAGTATTTATGAGCTAAGTATCGAAGAGCTGAATTTGTAATTCCCTTTGCATGATTCTAGTGAATGTCAGTTACAGCCAATGATGCAATTAAAAATGAGAAGTAAAGCTGCCTGACTGGGTAGAAAATAGAAGTACAGATCAGATATATTTCAATGTGAATAGGAACATACTTATATATTGTTATTATTTTATAAAATCATCTGACATGTTTATGCAGGCCATTTCGCCTACCTGCAGTTCTTGTTGGGGATGGCCGATTAGGTGGTATTTCATCAACCATCTCAGCATATGAGAGTTTGAAGCTTCGAGGTTATGATGTTGTTGCTGTAGTTTTTGAAGATCAAGGTCTTGAAAACGATGTCCCACTGTTATCTTATCTGCGAAACAGGTAGGATTCTTTGTCAACTTCAAATGATATGGTTGATCGTCTTAATGAGTGCTTGGATTGTAGTTGGAAAAGGGAATCGGGAGTGGGAATAAGGGTAGTTGGGAATGAGAATGATATTGAATCCCAGGGGTGGGGAGGGTACGATTAACCTATCTTAAGGGAATGAGGTTCCCGTCACATATAACAAAATTACTAATCCAAACACTAATACATGGGATTGAGTTTCCGATTCCCGTTAACCGTACTCATTAACCATGAACCAAACGCACCCTTAGTATATGTTTGGGTTAACTGGATTTTAAGCATATTAGATTTGGTATGTAATTATCTTTCTGTACATATACATATATGCTTGGTAAAGATTGTATCAAGATCTACTTCATGTGTCCATACATTTCTGTATGTATTTTTCTTACCTGATTTCTGCTGGTTTGTTATATTAATTGTACACCGGTTTTTATTTTCTTTCAAAATATTTTAATATCTGATGACAATCATTCTTTATGACTTTTCAAGGGTTCCTGTTCTCGTCCTTCCACCCATTCCAGCAGATATGTCAGACAACCTAATGGCATGGTTTGACGAATCCTACAGTGTTTTTGGTTCTTTAAAGGAAGTAATGTTGTCGTCATATTTAGAAAGAATACAAAGATTACGAGACATGCCAAAGAAAGCACTAGAAGTTTTTTGGTGGCCGTTCACTCAACACAAACTTGTACCTGAAGATACTGTAACAGTAATAGATTCTCGTTGTGGTGAGAACTTTTCAGTTCACAAGGTATGCATATATTACAGGCTAACTAGTCGTGCAGTATTATGTGTTTACTCATGAATAAGACATTTTTTGTTCAAGTACTTTGACTGTTCTCTACTTCTTTCTTTTATGATTTTCATTTAGTTTATGTAACATCTCATAGCAACATTACATTGATATGAGAATAGGTCAAACATCAAGATGTCATGATACAACAGTTTGATGCCTGTGCAAGTTGGTGGACGCAAGGACCTGATGCTACTTTACAGGTCATTCTTTGACATCTGTTCATGTATTGTCACTCCCTGCACTTTCCAATATTCTTGCTATCCTAGTACTTTGATTTGAATGAGTATTCCATTTGTATTTGTCTTGCGATATATGTGTACATATGCACATGCATATTTGTACAGTTCTCAGCAATTTTATCTTTTGTGAATTGTGTCCATTCCAGTTCTATATACTGCAACTATCTTGTCTCAAGAGAAATTATATTGTACTCTGCTTATTAAAAAAAAACTTACATTATAGTCAAGGAAAAAAGAAATAGAACTATACTCAGTTTCCAGATAAAAGTAAAAATTAGGTATAGCCCACTAGGCCCCAGGGAGCTTGGGCGTCAATTTTTTTTAAAAGGTCAACTATGTCATAGCACTAGAGCTTTATTTTTATTTTAAGATATCTCATCATCCATTACACTATCAACATTACTGCCTATAATGTGTACCTGTTAGCTAATGAAGATCTTCTTTTGTTCTCAATTGTTTGCTTGCCAATTTCCTAGTCATTATATCATGCAATATTTTCCTTAATGTTTTTTGTCAGTTTCGAGAATGAGTACCCTGTCTTTATGTATTCCACTGGAATTTATGTATGTTCTGCTTTACTATTGATGCGTTTAGGTGGTTTCAGATTGAGTTGGCAAGAGAAATGGGTTATACTGCTGCAAGATTTGGGCATGTAATGTTTCCTAAGAATGTATATGAGCCTGTTCTAAAGTGTGCAGAGCTCTTACTTGAAGGTGTCGGAAAAGGTTTGTTACTTTTTTCCTTTTATGCTTTAATTATGCGAGAGGTGTTGGATATAAAAGTATTTATCTATTTAGAAGTTCTATAACATTGCCAGTTATATTTAGTCGTTGGCTCGTCTAATATTCTAGTCTCTGAAGAATGCTACTGACCGAAAGTTCAGCATAATATGCTTTCTAATTGTTACCAGCCCAGACACTCAGTCATTGACTTGTGGCAACTAGTCCTCGCTTTATTTTTTGCCTAGCGAATCGCTAACTGAAATTAGATTGGTCAAAGAAAGTGATCCATATTAAAATTAATCATATAATAGGGAGTGATAGATGCTAAAATTAAAAATTAGCGGACTTGTGAGGGGGAGAGAGATCATCCTAGCATGTCATAGATTGTACATGTTGCATGTAAAGTTCATTTATGCCACATACTTTGTATTAAACATCATATTTCTCTGAAGGAATATAATGGAGAGCGGTTGGGTTGTAGTCAAATAGTCACCACCCGATCAGTCTATAGTTGACTAGAGGCATCGTGGCAACTCAATCATAACACCTAATTTCAATTTATGTACATTGTAGCTGCATTTGGTTAAAACATTTGATATCAGTCTATTTTTGGTTGCAAGACTTTGCTAAGTTTATTTCTATTTACATTATTTTTGTTGTAACTGTTCAGATATATAATCCCTATATTAGTGCCTCATACTATATTGCTCCCTTTTCCTGTGTATTCCTTGGTTAAGTTTTGTCCTCAAAAAGCTATGTTCAAACTAGAGAAATATTTCTCCTTGAGAATATTAAAAATAAAGACAATGAATTTTTCATTACATCTGTAGCTGCTTGAATATGATTATTAGAAGAAAGTAACACAAATTGTGGTCGCCTTAATATGTTTGCACATATTTTCTCTTTGGCTGTCTGTTGCTAATTGTTAAACAGTCCAGATTCTCAAAAGTACCATTCACTTAAGAACACTCTGGCTATTTGTAGTGTCCATCTCTAAGAAGGTTGATTTATTTCCAGCACTGTTAGACTGGTCAAATAAATTTTTGGAGTAGTCTGCTGATGCTTTGTTTACAGGATGGGCTTCTCGCGCCTACTTTTCGGACAATGGATCTACAGCAATTGAAATTGCTCTCAAAATGGCATTTCGGAAATTCCTATTCGATCATGAAGAACACTTGGCTTCTTGGGGGTCTGACATGACGGGAACACGTATTGAGCTCAAGGTAGGTCTACTTCTGCCTTCTATTTATATTTTATACCAAAACAAACATACGTAGTACTTCCACTTGGTTCTGTCTCCTACTTTACCGCACATGGCTGCATGTTTATTTAATAACAATGAAAAAATAGAAAATGTGTCTTTATTTTCCATGTTTTATGTATCTTCTGAACAAGTGACCTATGTCTGGAACAAATTTAAGGCGAAAGATGCTTTCTGTTTAGAAAATAAATCTTTTCATTTAGTTTAATTTACAGAAGTGCCTTGCTTGAAGAAAGTACTAGTTAGGGTGTTATGTTCTTGTAATGTACCTTGGCTGTTCTTCTCATGGGCTATTGCGGCAGCCGGCAGCAGCTAGGCGGTTATTACTTTAAGAAAATCAAGGACTATTTCCTCATTTAATATGAAAATGAGGTGCTATAGTATTAACATGTTTTAGTTGCTTTTCTCTAATTTTTCTTATTATATGTCTTGTAACCTATTATACTATCAAAAATTTCGAGATATCCTGCATTTTGTTAAAGTTGATGAGAGTAAACTTTAAGTTGTAGGAAAGTAGATTACTGTGCATTTTACATCGATACCACTAATGCTTTTGAACTTATTTACAAAATGCTAAAATCAGGTTTTAGCACTCAAAGGATCTTATCATGGGGATACTCTGGGTGCCATGGAGGCTCAGTCACCATCACCGTACACTGGTTTTCTCCAACAACCATGGTATATTTGTTCATTTTTGGAATGTACTTCTTCGCTTTTACTGCATATTTTGGATTTTAAATATATTATTTCTGTCCTATAAGTCTCATATGTGATTAGATCCTGATTTTAGGCAGGGTTAATGATTAGGTATATGATAATGATTTTTTACTTTTTTTTCTCCTTTACCAACAACCAATTCCTTTCACAATAGGTTCTAAACATATTGTGGCATTTTACAGCATGTTTGGCTACATAACTAAAAACTGTTTTCAATTTTAAAAAATGGAAAATCATTTTTAGAAAACAAATTAGGTGTTTGGTCCTCTTTTCTAAAAACTGTTTTTAAAGAACAGAATTTTTTTTTAAAAAAAAATAGAAAAACAGAAAGCATGAAAATGTTGTTTCCGTAAAACTCTATTGACAGAACTCTTAAAGCTTCCTATCGACTATTCCACCGATTCAACTACTTTGGATCATGTATTTCCAAACAAAATGGCGTCCCTCGTTTTCTAAAGGTTGTTTTGAGAAAACTTTTGTCAAACACCTATTAATTTTAAAAACTACAAAAACCAGTTATTTTTTGAACAAAGGATTTAATTCGTTAATAAAAAGCCATACGGCATCTACAAAAATAATCGAGTCGAACAAACCGTAAAAAGATACAATCGCAGATTAATCCAGTCTTCTTAGACCTTTTGGATATACCATCAAGCGATTTGTTGAAACTGATATATGTACATGTACCCGCTTCGCCACATCTGGTTTGAGCTATCGATTATTTTTAAAAACATAAATTTCATAACAAAAACCAAACAAAAACAATACCAAACACCATCTTAGTCTTCCGTCTTCTACTAGAAAAAGCTTACCTATCGCAACTAGAAAACAAATCTCGCAGAAGGTAGTGATCATATTTACAGAATCACTACCAGGAGAAACTACTATATACTTTATTATGGGAGAGAATATTGGGCTCCTTAAATAAGTGATATCGTCAAAGTGAGTTCAACTAAGATGCTCATGGTTAATTGGATGTGTGTCCGCACAAAGATGAGATAGAGTGCAAAACAAAGACATTAGGACTTAGGTGGGGGTGATCCCATAGAAGAAAGGATGCACAAGCATTTTTTGTGGTGATTTCTTCGCAAAATTGTGGTGGACCAAACTCCAAAGAAAACTTGGTTGAAAATTATTTGCAAAATATTTAAAGATAGGGAACTAATCATGGAACTAGTGACAAAGAGAAGCCTATAATTGATGACTCACGTGACCATATTTGTGTGATCTATGTGTGTGGTTCATTTTAGCCCACCCCCAATTTTGTTGGAAAAAGGTGTAGTTGTGTGGTTAGGTCTATTATATGTACAGGTGGAAAATGTTGCAAGAAAAACTAATTTCTGTAATGAGTATGTAATATAAATTTAATGAAATTCGCAGGTACTCAGGCAGAGGGTATTTTCTAGATCCTCCGTTAGTTCATATTTGCGATGGAACTTGGAGGCTGTCCCTTCCAGATAGCTTGCAATCTTATGAAGGGGAAGTGGCAGATATGAGTAAGTAACTGGTATCTCTTCTAATTTTGTGGCCCAGTCTTCGTACCATAACATGCAATACACCTTTTCCACAGTTTTTGGCTCTCGTGATGAAATTTTTAGCAAGAGCAGGGATGATTCTAGTCTAGCTCGGTTTTATGCATCACATATTTCAGAAGAATTACTGGTTCATTCAGGAGAAAACCTGTCGGCTCATATTGGAGTACTGATTCTAGAACCAGGCAAGACTGATTTTGTATACTAAATATTCTACAATAGCTTTAGTTTCAATGAATAATTTTCAGTTTTGAATTTTATGTTATGTAAACTTTATCAAGTGATATCTTCTTTCATTAAATTTTTTCCCAGTACCTGGGTTGTTCAGTTCTGTATTGGGTAAATAGCAAATACCTAAGACCCGTAAAAAGGGCAAGTAGGCAATATATTGCATTGATAAACTTTTTGTAATGCTACAATTTTAAATTTTTGACTGCCTCCTTTTAGTCAACCGCTCAACACCACACATAAATGGTTTCGATAGTGAACTGTACATGAGGTAAGGATTTTGGACATCACTGAGAACAATTCTCTTGCAACAGAGGTAAAACTTAATGATTATAGGTATGCCATTAGTAATCACTAAAAACAGGTTACACGAACAAGTCGTTCACCTAAAATAATTTCCTAAATTTGCTCGAATTCTGATAAATAATCCCTACATAAGTTCATAAACTAAAAGTAAAAAGACCTGTAAATGGAGTATACAGCCAAAAGATCAGGACAGATGTAACTATAAAATTTTGGGTTTTGGTAGCAAGCTTCTACGATCGTTTGTACTGACGATCCGGGTCTGTCTAGCATTTGATTTCCTCTGGTAGGCTCTTTGTTAATAATAAAGCTTGTTTACAAATTGATTTTGCATACATAAAAATGATCTAATCTACATACGTGGAGGTTGTAAATATGAAATTTGGGTATGACCTCATATGCGTAGTACTTACATGAAAGACGTTGCCAATTGATAAACGCTGTGATTCGAATTTCCTTAGTTATCTACAGATCCTTGCATTCAGACATTAGGTGAACGCTTAGATAACCTCGATCATATGTTCTTATTTTACAAGTATTACATCTTGAAAACATTTCATTCATTGACCTTATGTTCCATACATGTTGGTTGCATTTGTTTGGCAGTAATACAGGGTGCTGGGGGAATGCAAATGATTGATCCCCTCTTTCAGCGTATTCTTGTTAAAGAATGCCAGTACCGTAAAATTCCAGTTATATTTGATGAGGTTTTCACTGGTTTCTGGCGTCTGGGAGCAGAGGTTGGTTTTGTACTTTGATGGTTTATCTTAAAGTTTGAGCTGTGTTCTGTGTTGGGATAAGTGTAGTCTTACTTCAGACACAGAACACCTAAATACTAGGTTTATACGTGGCAAAAAAATAAAATAAAATAATTCTAGGTTTATATTATAAAGAGTTACGCTAGTTGTTCTCAATCGGCTATGAGTTAAATGCTTATCAGAGCTAGGAACATTCATCCTCGTGAATTGCGGTGCACATGCACCGCATCTTCTGTCCCCCAGTATATACTCTATCTGTGTTGAGCTCAAGGATTACAAAAGCGCTAAACAGGCATATAGAAGTATATATAATCAGCCGGATCGTCTGAACCATTAACAGAACTTTGTTCCGAAGGACTAGCGAGTTAAACAAGTTCCCTTTTTTTTTTTCAAAGGCGGTCCTTTTCTTTCCCCGGATCGAGGACTCGCTTGTTCAGCACTGCTAACTTTATAATAGGGGGATGTCATCCCCTCAGGACTACCAGTCAGTACCTTCGGTTGTTGAATCTCGTGCAAGTTAGGTTGTGATTGTATTGGCTGCTAGCGGAACGTAGGCGCTTTAAAGCTAGAGGCTCACTGTATAACCTTGATGAGAAACTTTCTCATATTCAATTGGTCTAATATCTTATTGTATTTATGATGTTTTTGTTTTGACAAGATACTTCTGTGATTTTTATCTATCTGATAGGAACATCATCTTTCTTTGCAGTCTGCTGCAGAGCTACTTTTATGTAAACCAGATATAGCCTGCTTTGCAAAGTTGATGACTGGTGGGATCATTCCCTTGGCAGCTACATTGGCAACTGAGGCTGTTTTTGATGCATTCGTTGGTGATTCGAAGGTATATTTTAATTTTGCAGGTAGAGTTTTTTACAATTTTGCTTGAACAAGTGAGAGACTGCTAAGTAACTTAAATACTGATTAGATGACTCAAAATAGAACTATTACTTAGGGTATTCCAACCATGTGTAAGATCTGTAGATCCTGAAATTGTCTCAGTTTCGCTAACATTACCGTGGATTATTTTCTCAAGTTGAGGTTTGAATGTGGAAATACATAGTCTTCCCCTTCACTAAGTTTTGCTGTTTCCGTGAAAATTGTAGCTAATAATAACAGTTACTGTAAGAAATGTTTAGTGCTTGGTTATTCTGTCTACATTGCGTGATTATGATGCTTGCATTTGCTTCTGTGGTGGTTTAAGCTTAAGGCTCTTCTGCATGGGCATTCATACTCTGCACATGCTCTGGGGTGCGCTGCTGCCTCTAAATCGATTAACTGGTTTAAAGACCATCAGACAAACCATAATTTGAACCCAGAAGGAAGTTCGCTGAGGGAGGTATGTATTTTACTTGTGTTTATATATGTATCTTAGTTGCGGATATGTTTTTCTCGTGCTGTATATGTATATGCTAGTTTTTGACCACACATTCTGAGTGCAATGAAAGTAATTTATCTTGGCCACTTTATGTTGTATATTTGTAGGACACCTCTCAAATTGTCTGTCTCGTGCTTTTACAACTGTTTTTTGTCACTAGTATAATGTCAAAATACGTGGGCTAAGAGGAGTGCACACCATGTCAAAATATGTGGGCTAAGTAGTAGCACACCAGCACACACACCAGCACACCACAAGCACAATTATTATGTTGTTCTTTTCCTATATTAAGGAGGTTACTTCCTCCTATTGTAATTACCCTAACATCCAAACAATCAATACAATTGTTCTTGTTTTTCCTCCTGAATTCTTCTACATTCTAACATGGTATCAGAGCGGGTAACGTGAGATTCATATCCTTGTTTTCAAGAAAACAGGAAGAAACAGACCAGAAGAAACCAAGAACACTAGAAAAAAACCCAGAAAACACAAACTGTCAAAATTAGAAAATTTCGAAAGTTATCAAAACTGAAATGTAACTATACCACTGAGTAGAGCACTGAAAGAGGAATTACCAGAAAATTTCCGACTTGAAAAACAGCAGTTCACGCGCCTCCACGCGCCGTCCCACGCGCGGCAGGCCGGATCCACGCGCGCCAAGCGCCGGCGCGTGGGGCACTTTCCGGCCAATTTTTGGATAAAGTTCTTCAGGGACTATTGATCTCCTTCCTATTCCGATTCTAAGTGTGGTAAAATTTCGTGAATCTGAGAATTTTGTTTTTCTGTTAGTTCAAATTTGCTTGTTTTCAGATTTGGCAGTTATTTTTCTTACGGGAAAATTCTGTTGTTGTCATGTTTTTTAGTTTAAGGGTTTGCCCCGGTTATAGATTTAATTGTGCAGCACGGTTGGAAGATATTACGGTATCCCACCATTTTATTATGTTGTAAATTAAATAGTTCAGGGGGCGTTATTCCGAAGGAGCAACAGAAGTAGTACAGTAGTACACAGTTCACTGCCACAAAATCAAAGCAGCAGAAGTAGTACACAGTTCACTGCTATATCTTCTATTTCGAGGACGATCTTAAGGGATGCAGTCTACCAAATCTATCGTTCTAGTTATTTCCGTTCAAAGAATAAAAGATGCATGTGCAGTACTTCTAGTATTTTTGACGGCCTAAAATATACTGTGTGGTCGCAAGTCGAGTCCTGGTATCCCAAAAGACTCATAAACTCAAGATCGGTCGATCCTAAAAATGGGTATAGTTGGACGTTCAGATTAAGCTCAAGGGCTACTAGTGTCCACTCTTCAATCCCAAGATAGGTCTTTCATCCAAAGATGGGATTTCGAGTGAGGGGGCGTGTCAAAATACGTGGGCTAAGAGGAGTGCACACCATGTCAAAATATGTGGGCTAAGTAGTAGCACACCAGCACACACACCAGCACACCACAAGCACAATTATTATGTTGTTCTTTTCCTATATTAAGGAGGTTACTTCCTCCTATTGTAATTACCCTAACATCCAAACAATCAATACAATTGTTCTTGTTTTTCCTCCTTCTGAATTCTTCTACATTCTAACATATAACTATGAGCACTAAGCTTTAGTCTGTTTAGAATTTGACTGGTAATACAGTTATTTTTTTTTATTAATATCTTTTTTAGACACGGGGAGGTGGATCACTGGGCACACGCCAATATTTTGGTTCAGGGATTAAATAAAGAACTTAATGTTACACTGGTATCTGAAGTGCAAGCCAGCAACATACTGGTTCTGGTGAAGCATCATGTTCAATGTTTGAAATTTTTGTAACGAAGTTGATGTGCCAACATACAAGGCTAATGCCATTTGTAGATTTTTATCTTAAAATTTTCTTCACAAGAGGGTCTCCTTTACGTATTTTATATATTGCAATTGGTTAGCTCATTCATATTCTATTATAAAACCCAAGAAGGTTGATCATTACTTAGTCAAACCAATGGTTTATGCAAAATTGCGTAGGTTTTGTTTGTCTAAAACATGCAGTTCCACCTTTTTCTTGTATAAGCCTTGTTGAAACAAGAATTGACATGAGAAGGACATAAATGAACATGGCAACAGGCAGTGTCATTGGTTAGGTTTCATTTATACTTGTATTTATTCTAAAACAATAAAATTTCATGATAACTTCTTCTTTTTTTTTTTTTTGCTGTGTATGTGGTTTGCAAGTCAGTCATTTGAAATTTTGGGTGAACTTCCTTTTGTGTTATTGTGGCGATGTTTGGCGGGTAACTGATAGATTGACAATTTAATGATTTTCTGCTAAAAGATGCGCCGCAATTGGTTTTTTTTTATGGGATACTGCAGTTATGGAATATGGAACTAGTGCATCAGATCTCATCACATCCAGTAGTCCAAAGAGTGGTTGTGCTGGGAACTCTGTGCGCCCTTGAACTGAGAGCTGAAGGATGCAATGCTGGGTAAAACTCTTATTATTGTGTTTCTCAAGTTCCCCAATTTTTTCTTAACTTCTTCCTCGACACCTCCAGTAGCCCTCATAAATGTCATAAAATCTAATTGCTCACCAAAATTAGGTGGCGAGGAAGGAGTCATAATTTTGAACTCTTATAACTTTTGCTTGTATTGTCTGTTTTTGGTTTGCCTGATAAGGGTGATATAAAATTTTCTAACACACTGATACTCAGGTATGCATCTGAATATGCAAGCACTCTTCTAAAGAAGCTTTATGAAGATGATATATACATGAGATCTCTTGGAAACGTAATTTATCTTATGTGTGGGCCTTGCACATCTCCGAAAACATGTCAAAGGCTATTGGAGATACTTTACAAAAGGCTTGAGGAATTTGGCAATGAACAGAGCATAGGAGTTGCATCAATTCAGTAAATTGTATTGCACTACTGCTTGAGTTTCTTTTGGTAGTAAAGAAAATGCATGACTTGCCTACCATTATCCCCTTGTATGTTTACTTGAAAGGAGTAGAAAGATCTTGAATGCCTCATTTTCTGATAACTAGTGTTTTACATTGGATGTTGAGGTTTTAAAGAGCAAAACATGACCTTGGTAGTAGATAAAACTCAGATTGAAAGATGGAAGGTAAAATACCTCCGCACCTCTAGGGTGTGTTCACTTGGAAAGAATGGAATGAGGTAGGATTGGAATGAAAATTGTAAACAAAATTTATGAAGAAAATGGGATGTTGGGGGAAATAATGAACAAATATGAGGGAGAAGAAGTTTTTTTATGATGAAGATTGCAAGGAAAATGATGAAGATTGGGAATGGAGCATTCCTTCCAAAACATGTGGGTTAGAATTCTAGTTCAAATTATTTGGAGAGGAATGAAGCAAGGAATGAAATTTATAAACACTTTCCCCAATCTCCCCCAAATAATAGTATAAATTTCATTCCATTCTCCCCTCATTCCATTCAATCCAAGTGAATATAGCCCTAATCTCTCTAACCCAGCAAAAAAATTCAATGTAAGGTTGTGAATGTTGGAATTCGGGCATGATAACGCAACGGAAATGACGTAAATAACAATTAAAAATGAATTCCAAGTCCCGGATCCATGTATAAAATGATGATCATGGTATGAAAAATATCAAGAACAAGATTGTACTTCTTTCAAACTTTCCTTAGGATGACAAATGGAGGTCCTAGATTTTTGATTTTCAGAGCTAAAAGTATGACTCCTCCACCGGTATTCACACCCGAATGCTTGCTTGAATCGTCGAACGATTATGCCACGGAATTAGGTACTAGCCAAAATAAATAATCAAGAATGTGTTCTTGACTTAGCTTGATTTTCTCTCTTGTTTCTAACTTGTATGATCTGAAATTTCAGTTATTTCAGTTGTGTTCACCCTGGAAGACTTGCCAACAATTGGCTTATAAAGAGAAACAAAGCAAAATGGAGCCTTAAACAATTAGGTCATTTTTTATTTAAACAAATCTTATTTATTTAAATAAATTAATTAAGTCACACTTAATTAATCAAATAAGTCAAGAAAATACATCTTCAAATTTTATCTTTAACTAATCAAGTCTCACTTAATTAATTTTATAAAATTCGAATTTTTTTTATTTATGATTAGTTTAATTCATAATTTAAATTATTATTAATTTAAATTCATGAAAAAATTAATTTCCCTTTTAAACATTCTTTGTGTGTGACCCTGTAGGTTATTATTTAATTGGCAATAATTTTATTCTCTAATAAAATTACAAACAATGAGCGGCGTCTAGTAACACATCATTGCTACCCAATTAAACAATAATTAAATCAACGATTCAATCAACCTTTTATGATTAATGTTCCATGTAATATAATCCCTTCAAATCATGATATTATAGATTAAACTCGAGGCATGTAATGTGTCATCCTCTTCATTTTTCTTGATCGATGAGTAGACTATTAATCAAATCAACATTTGAGCATGGCCATGCATTTCATAGTCTCACTCAAACAAGAGGCCGATAATATCACTCCTTTATCAGGAGATTTAAATCCCATCTAGATCATTCATATTTCTCACATGATTCATAATATATCCGATATTCACCTTTATCATTATCCGGCTAAAGATAACTTTTGATTAATTCAAAAATATATTAATTCTCATGTAGAATTATAACGACTTCAGGTCTAAGGATCATTACACCATTATCACTGTGAGAATACATATGACACTTTTATAATTTACCATGATGTATCTCACTGTGGGTCTGTCCAGTCCCCGTACTCGTACAGTTACCTATGCATTGATTTTAGTATCTTCATACTTATGACCAATGAGATGTGGTCATCTGTCAATTATCATACTAACCTCAGTGTATTATTATTGTCCTAAGTAATAATAATACTTGGTTAGGGACATTTAAGAATATGATACATTCATTATATATAATCTCATGTTCAAGTCACATACTTGCAACTATATAATTTGTATCAAGATTCTAAGGACATTTATTATACTTTATTTATTTCGCAGTAAACAAAACCAATAATAAACATATATATATCGAATATATAATATCACTCAAACATAAATATAATGTATACATTGCCTCTAGGGCACCAATACTAACAATCTCCCACTTGCACTAGAGCCAATCACCCATGTATCGAATACCCATGCTACTAGTGTGACATTCATACTTCTGCTGCGACAGAGCCTTAGTCAGCGGGTCTGCGATATTATCATCAGTATGCACTTTACATATGTGAATATCTCCTCTATCATTTATCTCTCGAATAAGGTGATATCTCCGAAGTATATGCTTTGTTCTGCTATGAGCTCTCGGCTCCTTGGCTTGTGCTATAGCTCCATTATTATCGCAGTAAAGATCTATGGGATCTGCGATCGATGGAACTACACCAAGCACTGTAATGAATTTCCGTATCCATACAGCCTCCTTGGCTGCTTCACATGCAGCAATATACTCGGATTCCATTGTAGAATCAGCTACTGTCTCTTGCTTCGAACTTTTCCAGCTTACAGCACCTCCATTTAGGCAAAACACAAATCCAGACTGAGATACAGAGTCATCTCTGTCAGTTTGAAAACTAGCATCCGTGTAACCCTTTACCGTTAGCTTCTCTTCTCCTCCATACACCAAGAATGAATCTTTAGTCCTTTTCAAGTACTTAAGAATATTCTTGACCGCCGTCCAGTGACCTTCACCTGGATTATGTTGGGACAATCAGATCTTGACACTGCGATTTTTGATACAATACATTAACGAGTACGAATAGAAAAATCACCTTGTTAACGGTTGATTCCACGCTCTTCTATTGTATTCCCAAATTCCCTTGAGCGAAGTGTGGTCTTCGTCTTCTCAAGTTAACCTCTCTTCTTGCTCCTGGGTGGCTACAAAATTTTTTTCGACCAGCCCCCAGCAAGAAGAGAATAGGAATATATATAGGCTACAATAGGGATCATGGACAATTAGGTTGGGCCTTCTAATTACATCTTGAGCCTAGCCCAATGTAATTAAATATTAATTCAATCCACTAAAGAATTAATATTTGCACTACCTTTCCTAATACCGTAATTTAATTAATTAATTCGGTTCCAATATTATTTGCTTATTAAATTCCCCATGTTTAAAATATCGCATGTCCATTAATTAAATAAATTACTGATAATTCATTTAATTAATATCTTTTATCCTTGATCATCCACTCAACCTTTATTTAATTATGCCGGAATAAATCCACCTGCAGGGTTTCACATAATTAAATCTTTTTGAGCTTTCAAGGGGACATCATTAACCCGAATATTATCAGGACATGGATTCCTTCAATAAATAATATTCACCATATATATTATTCCATCACCCAAAATATAATGAAATAAATCAAAAGAATTATTTCATATATAAATCAAAGCATGTAAATAATATACACGTGTCAATTACTATATCTGGATTAAGAACCTAAGCATTAATAATAACATAGAATCTTAGTTCACCTTCTTAATCAGTATAAGGGAACAATTCTAAATTTGATCCTGTTCAATATACACAAAGTATACTAGTATTATTTATTAGTCAATATAAACTAATCTAAATAATACTACAGCCATTCCAGTGGATTGTCTAACTCCACCTGTGCTGTGAACCTTATTATATTATATAAACTGTATTTAATAATCTAATATTCTGTATCCCATTTGATACTAGATTATTCACAATATATAATATTTAGACAACATGTAAACATTTAAATGATTCTCAATTAAACAAGCAGAAATAAATGTAAATACTTCAAATAAATATTTTCAGTATACACCAACAATCTCCCACTTATACTCAAAATATTCTATGAGTATATCAGTGTTTATTTAATCCACTATTACACAGAAAACTATGTGTCCATCCATCTGACTCTTATCGCTTCCACATGCCTGTCAAAAACCTTGGCTGGCAAACTCTTTGTGAAAGGATCTGCCCGGTTGTCTTCTGATGATATGTGAGCCACAACTATATCTCCTCGCTTTACGATTCCTCGTATGAGATGATACTTACGTTCAATATGTTTAGCTGCTTTGTGATCTCGCGATTCCTTCGAATTTGCCACAGCACCAGTGTTATCACAATACACTGTCAAGCTCCTAGGCAAATTAGGTACCACATCCAAGTCCAAAAGGAAGTTCCTGAACCATACAGCCTCCTTTGCAGCCTCAGAGGCCGCCACGTACTCGGCTTCCATGGTAGAGTCTGCAATGCATTTTTGCTTTACACTCCTCCATATAACAGCTCCACCTCCCAAAGTAAAAACATATCCTGAGGTCGATTTCCTCTTATCCCTATCTGATTGGAAATCTGAATCAGTATATCCCAAAGGAAATAGATCTGAGGCCTTGTAAATTAACATATACTCCTTAGTCCTTCTCAGGTACTTGAGTATAGTTTTTACTGCACTCCAATGTTCCTGACCTGGGTTCGACTGATATCTACTAACCATGCCTACAGCAAAGCAGATGTCAGGCCTCGTACATAACATAGCATACATTAAGCTTCCACATGCCAAAGCATAAGGAACTGCTTTCATGTTCTCTATATCCTTAGGTGTCGAAGGACACTGCTCCTTGGATAGAGCCACTCCATGCTTAAAAGGTAGAAAACCTTTCTTAGAGTTCTGCATGTTAAAACGAGCTAATACTTCATCAATGTATGGCTCTTGAGATAAAGCCAACATCCTTTTCTTGCGATCCCTTATTACTTTGATCCCAAGGATGTATGCCGCTTCACCTAAGTCCTTCATTTCAAATTGTTTGAACAACCATGCCTTTACTGATGACAACATCTTAACATTGTTTCCAATGAGTAAAATGTCATCTACATACAGTACTAGAAAAACCACTGCATTACCCTCACTTCTCTTATACACACATGATTCGCTTGGACTTTAATCAAATCCATATGACTGGACTGCCTGATCAAAACGAATATTCCAGTCCCTAGAAGCTTGTTTTAGCCCATAAATAGACCTCTTAAGCTTACAAACAAGATGCTCTTGGCCTTCCTTAATGAATCCTTTTGGTTGTTGCATATAGATGGTTTCCTCAAGACTTCCATTAAGGAAAGCTGTCTTGACATCCATTTGCCAAATCTCATAATCGAGATGAGCTGCTATAGATAAAAGAATCCGGATCGACTTAAGCATAACAACCGGTGAAAAGGTTTCCTCATAATCGATCCCTTCTTTCTGAGTATACCCTTTCGCAACAAGTCGTGCTTTCCAGGCTTTCACCTTTTTGTCAGATCCTCTTTTCTTCTTGTAGATCCACATACATCCAATGGGTTTTACACCTTTGGGTGGTTCCACGAGCTCCCAAACTTGATTAGAATACATAGATTCCATCTCAGATTCCATTGCCTTTTGCCAAAGATCTGCATCTTTATCTAGAATTGCTTCTTCGTATGTCCTGGGATCCTCATCATGTTCACCAGAGACCAAGTCCGAGGACTCTCCCAAAAACATGAATCTATCAGGTTGTTGAACAACCCTCCCACTACGACGAAGCACCGGTGTGGTATTAGTGACAGGTTGTGCATTTTCTTGTGGTTGATCTACTTGTACTATTGGCACTTGGGGATTATCTGTCCCTCCCACTAGTTCTTCTAAAACGATACTACTCATGGGTTTGTGTTTCATTATATAGTCTTCTTCTAAGAATCTAGCATTGGTGCTAACAATGATATCTCGATCCCTAGGACTATAAAATGAATAACCTTTCGTTCCCATGGGATAGCCTACAAACAGCCTTACTTCTGTACGAGATTCTAACTTGGTCGCGTTCTTGTTCAGCACATGTGCTGGACAACCCCAAATCCGAATATGTCTTAGACTTGGTTTGCTACCAATCCACAATTCTATTGGAGTCTTGGGAACCGACTTAGAAGGTACCAAGTTCAGAAGGTAAGCCGCTGTTTCTATAGCATATCCCCAAAACGACTTGGGTAAATCTGAATAACTCATCATCGATCTAACACTCTCTAAAAGAGTCTGATTCCTTCTCTCTGCTACACCATTCTGCTAAGGTGTGCCAGGTGCAGACAACTGGGATGCAATCCCATTTTCTGATAAATATTCCCTAAATTCTCCAAGCAAGTATTCGCCACCACGATCTGATCGTAGTGACTTGATACATTTTCCAAGATGTCGCTTCTCCGCACTTGCTTTGTACTCTTTGAATTTTTCAAAGCACTCAGACTTACGGCGCAACAAATAAATGTACCCATATCTAGAATAATCGTCAATGAAAGTGACAAAATACTCATAACCTCCTCTTGCTTGGATACTCATAGGTCCACATAAATCAGTATGAACCAATTCTAACACTTCTTTAGCTCTATTCCCCTTTGCTTTAAAAGGCCTATTAGTCATCTTACCTTCCAAGCAGGATTCACAAACTGGAAATGGCTCCACTGCCAACGAGCCTAATGGCCCATCTACTACCAGTCTTTGAATCCTCCTCAAGTTAATATGGCCTAATCTTAAGTGCCAAAGATATGTTTGGTTCAATTCAGAAGGTTTCTTTCTTTTATTTGAGCTAGAAAGAATGTTATTAGTTTCCTTATGTTGCAGCATTGGTTGGATAGGATTAATAATATATAAATTGTCTTGCAATGTACCAGAACATATAACTCGTTTATTCATCATAATAGAAACATTACGATCCAAACAAACATTATAACCATCCATGGCAAGTTTAGAAACCGAAATTAAATTCCTTCTAAACGAAGGTACATAAAGACAATTGTTCAAAACCAAATCCTATCATCGCCAAAAGACAATGTAATTATTCCAACTGCAACTACTGCTACTTTTGTAGCATCTCCCATGAACACATATATCTCGTCATCTCTAAGCATTCTGGATTGCTGGAACCCCTGCATAGAGTTACAAACATGGTCAGTGGCTCCTGTATCTACACACCAAGTGCTCGTAGATATAGCCGCTATATATGTTTCTGTAACTAGAGAAAGAGACATACCAGTATTGTTTGTCTTCTTAGGAAGAGGACAATCCTGTTTCCAGTGACCTGACTGCTTGCACCTGAAGTACTTGCCCTTAGGCTTTTTCACACCACCTTGAACTCCCACTGCATTAGCAATCTTTCCAGCTTTCTGTGTCTGAGTCTTTTTCTTCTTCTTACCTTTCGGCTTAGATGAAGAAGCTTTCTCGGCCACATTCACTTGAACATTCTGCTTAAAGAGTCCTTCAGCTGCCTGAAGTTCTGTCAGAAGTTCCGTGAGACTATACATCCTTTTGTTCATGGTGTAATTCAAGCGGAACTGCTCAAAACTTTTGGGCAAGCTCATAAGGATAATATCGATCTGGGTTTCCCCATCAATATCAGCACCAAGGATCTCCATCTCATTCAGATGAGACATCATTCTGAGAACATGATCCCTTACAGGTGTTCCTTTAACCATCTGAGTGTTCATTAAAGCCTTCATTGCTACTTGCCTAGCAGCCCTATTCTGTTCTCCAAAAAGTTCCTTGAGATTAAAGAGCATATCTGAAGTAGTGGGCATAGCCTGATGCTGATGCTGCAAAACACCCGACATTGCTGCCAGAATGTAACATCGCGACATCTCATCAGCCTTAATCCACCGCTTATAATACTCCTTCTCACTTTCAGGAGCATCTTCAGCAGGCTGGGCTGGCTTGGGTTCATAAGTACAAAATTTGTACTCCTCAGCAGTCAACACTATGTCCAAATTACGTTTCCATTCAATATAGTTCGGTCCAGTAAGTTTGTTATCCTTAAGTATGGTGAATAGTGGATTAAAGCCCATAGTGATCTAATCCTGAGAATCATACATGTAACACATAATCAGATAGTTGCATAAATCTTAAATCCTATTGGTTTCCTCTAACAATTAATTAAAATTAATGCACTAATATTTAAACACCATAAGTATCTGGTACGCCACGATGGATGACATATATACCACTTAAATTCGTTTAAATATTACTTCGGTCCTATTACTAAATAATACGCCACGTTAGGGTGGACTATATATTATTTTTCATAGCTAAGTGTATACCATTATTAAATCTTAAATTAATAAAAAGACTGGATACCACCATTAAATATTTCAAATCAATAATCGATAATAGGATAATTCCCAGATCGGGGGGAGCATTGTCAAGAGGCATCACTTAAGACCCCTTTCTGGACAGAATCATCCTTTCTCTCAATATCAAAATCTATATTCAATCAGTGGTACCCTTCTAAGAAACTTGGTACGCCACGATGGGTGGCATGTATACCTTTCAATATTCGTAATTAATTTAGGAAGTTTGTTCTAGTAATATCCATAACACTACCTAACACCATAAATCATACGCCACGATGGGTGGCTTGTATATAATTTATATTCGTCTTGGTGTTAAATTACATACAAACAATAATGGAGACCATGAGATTTAATTCCTAATTAATTCCCTCACCCACTTAGAATTTTTTATTTAAAATTGAGGAATTTTATCTAGATGCATCGTCCTATGTTATTATTTCGAGGTCTACATGTTATAAAAATAACAATACAAAGAACACATAACATAGCAGCATGCATCATAAAATTAAAGCAATAAATAAAATTAATGTCCATGTCGTCCTAATTATGTTAAACATGCAATTAAAATTACACACATAATTAACAACACACATAATAATTATTTAAAGCAATAATTAAAAAATTAAATAGCGGAATTAAAATTAAAAAACATAATTTAAATCCACTATTATGGCCCCAAACAATTCAGTGCCGCCCCTGTTCGTCAAAATTGTTGCTGACCACTTCATAAAAAACAAGCGCGTGCTTGAGGAAAATAAAATCCTGCTTCCAGAGATGGCTGTTGCGCAGCGGCTACCAGCGTTACAGACCACAGATGCCTGTTGCGCACTTGCAGTATGCGTGACATTACTCTGAAGTCCTGTTGCGCATCTTGGTCCTGCGCAACACCAGTTCTATAATTGGTCACGCAGACCAGGCCTGCGTTACAGGCAGTCAGCAGTTATTCCAGCGCCGCAGCCTCCTGCTTCTGTTCATTCTGTACCTTTTTTTTTAACGACCAACAACAAATCGAACCAGCAGCTTAATGCCTTAATCGAACAATCAGTTACGCAGCGGATAAATTTTTGTCTCCGATTTGATTTCCGATCGCACATAATTGTTACAAAATACCCGGATCTTAATAAAATCCAACAAACAATTACAAAAAAATAGATCTAATACAAAACTAATTTTGTAAATCTATTCTAACACGATCAACCCTCGTGTTTTACAACCACGATAAACCACGTGGAAACCAAACAAAATAACCACGATTAAACCACGTGGGATCCAAACACATAATTAAAATTACATGGCCATAATAGTGGATACTAAACAACCTGCAAAAGATTATTATCCAAGCACACCACTATACACATGCATATATAATTACGACATGGACATCGTATCAAAAATCGCAGAACCATTGAACCAGGCTCTTGATACCAATTGTTGGGACAATCAGATCTTGGCACTGCGATTTTTGATACAATACATTAACGAGTACGAATAGAAAAATCACCTTGTTAACGGTTGATTCCACGCTCTTCTATTGTATTCCCAAATTCCCTTGAGCGAAGTGTGGCCTTCGTCTTCTCAAGTTAACCTCTCTTCTTGCTCCTGGGTGGCTACAAAATTTTTTTCGACCAGCCCCCAGCAAGAAGAGAATAGGAATATATATAGGCTACAATAGGGATCATGGACAATTATGTTGGGCCTTCTAATTACATCTTGAGCCTAGCCCAATGTAATTAAATATTAATTCAATCCACTAAAGAATTAATATTTGCACTACCTTTCCTAATACCGTAATTTAATTAATTAATTCGGTTCTAATATTATTTGCTTATTAAATTCCCCATGTTTAAAATATCGCATGTCCATTAATTAAATAAATTACTGATAATTCATTTAATTAATATCTTTTATCCTTGATCATCCACTCAACCTTTATTTAATTATGCCGGAATAAATCCACCTGCAGGGTTTCACATAATTAAATCTTTTTGAGCTTTCAAGGGGACATCATTAACCCGAATATTATCAGGACATGGATTCCTTCAATAAATAATATTCACCATATATATTATTCCATCACCCAAAATATAATGAAATAAATCAAAAGAATTATTTCATATATAAATCAAAGCATGTAAATAATATACACGTGTCAATTACTATATCTGGATTAAGAACCTAAGCATTAATAATAACATAGAATCTTAGTTCACCTTCTTAATCAGTATAAGGGAACAATTCTAAATTTGATCCTGTTCAATATACACAAAGTATACTAGTATTATTTATTAGTCAATATAAACTAATCTAAATAATACTACAGCCATTCCAGTGGATTGTCTAACTCCACCTGTGTTGTGAACCTTATTATATTATATAAACCGTATTTAATAATCTAATATTCTGTATCCCATTTGATACTAGATTATTCACAATATATAATATTTAGACAACATGTAAACATTTAAATGATTCTCAATTAAACCGGCCAGAAATAAATGTAAATACTTCAAATAAATATTTTCAGTATACACCAACAGATTAGACTGGTATCTGCTCGTCATGCTCAAAGCATACGAGACATCCGGATGAGTACATATCATTGCACACATGATAGATCCAATTGCTGAAGCATATGGAATCTTACTCATGCGGTCTTTATCATCCAATGATTTAGGACCATTCTCTTTTGAGATCGTTATCCCATGAGATATGGGGACATATCCCCTTTTTGCATCTTGCATTCCAAAACGATGCAAAATTTTGTCAATGTATGTACTCTGGCTTAAGCCGATTAATCTTCTTGATCTATCTCTATAGATCCTGATCCTTAATATATAGGTAGCCTCGCCCAAGTCTTTCATAGAGAAACTTTGTCCTGACCAAGTCTTTACAGCCTTTAGAGAAGGAATGTCATTCCCTATTATTAATATATCATCGACATATAATACTAGGAATGCCACATGGCTCCCACTAAACTTTTTGTAAACACATGGTTCATCCACGTTCTGAATAAAGCCAAAACCTTTGACTATTTCATCAAACCTGATGTTCCATCTCCGAGAGGCCTGCTTCAATCCATAAATGGATCTACGCAGCTTACATACCTTTCCAGCATCCTTTGGATTTACAAAACCTTCAGGTTGTGTCATGTACACGTCCTCTTCAAGGCTTCCGTTAAGGAAGGCTATTTTGACATCCATCTGCCATATTTCGTAATCATAGTAAGCCGCTATTGCAAGCATAATTCTGATGGATTTTATCATTGCTACTGGTGAGAAGGTTTCATCATAGTCAATACCATGAATTTGTTTGAAACCTTTTGCAACCAGTCGAGCTTTATTGGTCTGTATTTTACCTTCCATGTCAATTTTCTTCTTGAAAATCCACTTGCACCCTATAGGTTTTACCCCTTCAGGTGGATCAACCAAAGTCCATACTTGGTTTTCATACATGGAATCCATCTCAGAATTCATGGCTTCTTGCCATCTCTTAGAGTCTGGTGCGTTCACAGCATCTTGGTAGGTGAGAGGCTCATCTTGATCTATGAGCATCACATCGCCATTTTGAGTTAAGAGAAATCCATAATTTCTCTTTGAATCATGGCGAATCCTACTAGATCTACGAACAACCTGTGTTTCTTGAGCAATGTTATCTTGTATTTCTTGCTCATGCTCCACCTCTGGTTCAACGTTATCAAGTGGTTCTCGATCTTCATCGAGATCTATTTTCCTCCCACTGTCTTTTCTAGAGACTAGCTCTCTTTCTAAGAATACAGCAGTTCGAGCAACAATTACTTTGTTCTCCGAGGGACTATAGAAAGAATAACCCTTTGTTTCCTTTGGGTATCCCACAAAATTACATTTTTCAGATTTCGGTCCAAGCTTGTCTGATATTAGGCGTTTCACAAATGCTTCACATCCCCATACTTTCATAAATGACATGCTTTGCCGTTTCTCTATCCATATCTCAAATGGAGTTTGTTGAACCGTTTTAGTAGGAACACGGTTTAGTGTATATGCAGCTGTTTCCAGGGCATAACCCTAGAAACTAATTGGAAGATCTGCCTGACTCATCATTCATCGCACCATGTCCAACAAGGTACGATTCCTCCTTTCAGAAACCCCATTCCATTGTGGTGTTCCAGGAGGAGTAAGTTGTGATACAATACCACACTCCCTCAAATAGTTCTTAAACTCATGGATTAAGTATTCACCTCCTCGATCAGATCTTAGAGTTTTTATGCTTTCGCCAGTTTGCTTTTCTGCTTCTGCCTTATACTCTTTGAACTTTTCAAATGCTTCGGATTTGTTCTTCAAAAGATACACATATCCGTATCTACTGAAATCATCAGTAAATGTAATGAAGTAGAAATAGCCACCCCTTGCCATCGATCTCATAGGACCACATACATCACTATGTATTAGTTCTAGTCGTACAGTGGCCCTCTTACCTTGTCCGGTAAAAGGAGCTTTAGTAATCTTGCCTAGTAAACAAGCCTCGCATTCATCATATGATTCAAAATCAAACTGATCCAAGAAACCATCTTGATGTAACTTGGAAATGCGTTTCTCATTTATATGGCCTAGACGACAATGCCAAAGGTATGTTTGATTTGAGTCATTAGTCTTAAGTCGTTTGTTATTTACATTCAAGATAGGAGTATCTAAACTAAGAACATACAAACCGTTAAATAATTGTGCAACACCATAGGTAATGTCATTTAAACCAAAAGAGCAACCATTGTCCTTAAAAGTAAATGAAAAACCTTTCTTGTCCAAACAAGAAACAGAAATAATGTTTCTACAAATAGAAGGCACATACAAACAGTTTTCAAGTTCTAAAATAAGCCCTGTGGGCAACGATAAATGGTAAGTCCCTACAGCCAAAGCAGCAACCTTTGCTCCGTTTCCAACTCGTAGGTCTACCTCTCCCTTAGCCAGTGTCCTACTCCTTTGCAGTTCCTGCACATTTATACAAATGTGAGAACCACATCCAGTATCCAATACCCAAGATGTAGAAGTAGACAAATTGACTTCTATAACATAAATACCTGAAGCAGAAGTCTGCCCAGCAGCCTTCTTCTTCTTTAGCTCTTCCAAATAAGCATGACAGTTTCTCCTCCAGTGTCCCGGTTTACCACAGTGGTGACAATCACCCTTTTCGACACCTCCTTTAGGCTTGGTAGCCTTCTTGGGAGCAGAATTAGGATTGGCAGCAGATTTGGATACAATCCTCTTCTTATTGCCTTTCCACTTTCTTTTCCCTTTGGCACCTCCTTTGTTCACCATCAGCATGGGAGCAGGGGATTCCTTCTGAATGTTGGTTTCAGCAGTTCTTAACATGCCCAACAATTCAGTAGGTTTCTTATCAATCTCATTCATATTGTAATTCATAACAAATTGATAAAAGTTCTTATTGAGTGATTGTAAGATCAGATCTATTTGAGCCTCCGGACCAATCGGGAAACCCAAGGTATCTAGTTGCTCAATATACCCAATCATTTTAAGAACATGTGGTCCCATCGGGTCTCGCTCTCCCTGTTTGCAAGCATACAATGCCTTGCTCGTATCATATCTTTCCTGACGAGCTTGTCCCTCAAACATGCTTTTGAGGTGCTCAATTATTTCATAAGCATTCATCAGTTCATGTTGCTTTTGAATCTCAGGAGCCATGCATGCTAGCATAAGGCATGACACATCAGTTGAGTCATCCAAATGCTTCTGATAAACATTTTGCTCAGCACGTGTGGCCCCAGTAGGAAGAGGATTTGGGTGAGGAACTTCAATGGCATACAGCTTTCGCTCCTGCCTGAGGACAATCCTCAAGTTCCTAAAGCAATCCAGGAAGTTTGTCCCTGTCAGCTTTTCCTTTTCTAGGACTGATCGTATCGAAAAGTGGTTTGTGTTGTTTGCCATTTATTATCTATAATTTGTAAAAGCGCATAAAATGAGTTAGTTTGTATGTTTCGTAAAACCAATTATGTTCAAGTTGATTTATAGCATATTCGTAATATACCTCCCACTATTTTAATCAAATTAATAGCCCTTACTATCAATTCGGAAAATGGTTCCCATAAAACCTTTCTTAGTGAGCCAAGATCCATATTTCGTCATATTTAAGTCAGCTTTGGCTTTCCTCTTAAATATGATTATTTAGATAGACCGTTATGTCAATTATATCATATATAACTCTTGGATAGCTTAGTGAACAACATATTGCTCCGATCTATCTAATAGATTTCACTAAACTCTATGCTTCTAAGTTCACAATCTTATTATGACGACTTATTTAAGTTGGACCCAATAATAACAATTCAAGTAAGCTTGTTTACTCAATCACATCTCACCACAATAAAAGAGAAGCCCTTGCTTTGAAAAATCCACTCCTCAATGATCTAGGATTTAATGAGTGTTATTTGTTGGAAAGCATCTGTTTAACTTAATATTTCTTAAGGGATTTTAGAAAAATTTAACGATCTTGATCGTTTGTTTAAATCTTAAATCGTTACAGATTTTATCTTGTTTAAACATGGCATATATGTCGTATCTAATACATACATTCTAATATTTCTATACATCCATGCATCCATACATATATCTAATATATTCATGCATCATATGTAAAGTGCAGTTATGCAAAATTAAATGTGCGATGGTTATGGCCCGATCCTATGCGATCTTTTCAAGCTAATGAAAAGATCAAGGTCAATCTATGGTTGTAATAACTAATTATTACATAAATTCTTCATTGCTTCCTAAGCCTCCATTGATTGCCTCCAGCTCCCTTTTGAATTATATTACAAAAGAACTCGAGTTGCATTCGAGATATAATAATTACAAGAATAACGACATGCAAGTCGTATTTAATTATTACAGACCATAAATAAAATTAAAACATTTATTCTACAGGTCTTTAAGGGCCATAACCAATGCACCATGCTCATACAACAATTATAGACATCACATTTATCATGATCATATCATATATAACGATTAATATTTAACTCCTTAATTAAATACCTAATTATTTAAAAGGAATTAAAATTAATTAAAAAAATCGAATTAATAATAATTTTAAATTCACAATTTAAATATTCAATTATTAAAACTTTAAATTAATTAAATTAAAGTCGAATTAATAATAATAATATTTAAATTCATAATTTAAATATATTATTAAAAATCGAAATTAAATTAATTAATAAAATTTTGAATTAATAATAATTTTTAAATTCATAATTTAAATATTCAATTATTAAAACTTTAATCATGATAGGCATTAGGAATCTAATGATTAATAGCAATAGGTATATAATGCCCACTAATATAATTCTTAAAGCAAAAGTAAAAGAAAATGTTAAAGTATAAAAAGAAAAAGAAAAAAAATAAAATATTTCAGCACTGCAACACTGCGCACAGTTCTGTGTCTGCCTGCCCACCTCTGATGCGCATGTCAGACATGCGCAACACCTGCTGTTAGAGGTGGCCAACCGTGCGGTTCGGCTCGGACCGCACGGAACCGGACCGGGAAAATAACCGCTTTTATTCGGCCCGTAACGAATCGGGCTTAACTGGCACGAACCGCTAAAAAAATCGGTCCGAATACGGGTTCAGAATTACAAAACCGGGACCGGGACCGGCCCGTAACCGCCCGAACCGGCTCAACCGGCCCGCACAGCAACCGGCCCGGCAGTTTTGTCACTCATTAGAGAAGGTAGTTGTCAATAGTCTGTGTATCTATCTCTATATACACACACTCGAAAATCCTGAGTGCCATTATGAGTTAACAATTATTTCTGATAAATTACCCTAAAATTAAAATTCTGGCAAATGGGTCGACTTTAATTTGTTTTTCATCATCTGGGTCTACATTATTTTTCATCATTTGCTTTTAATTTACTTTTATCTTAAATTATCTTTGATTAAATATTAAAATTATTTAATTATTATTTTGCATTGTAATACGAAATAAAATTTTAATTAATAAAATTTATATGAGATACCGTCCTCTTTAACTACATTTACAAAATTAATTTTTAAAACCTTTTACTAAGCTAAAGTATAATAAAGTAATAGCAGAGCACACAAATGCTAAAGTATAATAAAATAATAGCAGGCACGACACGGGGGGGCCCGGCCCGCACGACCTGAACCGCGTGCCGTCTACGATTCCTTCTTCTGTGAACCGGAACCGGCCCGAGACCGGCCCGGCTTACTAGCGTGCCGGATACGAATTCAGTAGCTGTGAACCGGGACCGTGCAAAGCCCGGCCCGGCTCGCACGGCCCGTACGAATGGCCAGCACTACCTGCTGTATACTGGTGATGACATGCGCACCACCTGCTTATACTGCTGTTGCGCATGTCCGACATGCGCAACACCTGTATTCCAGATTTTTTCCAGAATCTGCAGAATCTCCAGAAACTTTGTAGAATGAAAATTTTCAGTTTTTATCAATTCTAAAATTATTCTAATGATGTGATTAACATATCTAACATATAGTACAGCATTCAAAACATGTTATAACAATTTATAACATCATACAAACAATTATAACAATTTATAGATAATCTTTTGTATGTTAAAATGAAGCATGGCAAAATTCATAAAATTCATGCATGTTTCATTTTCAAGAACACAAGACCAAATCATCCTTTTATACATGTAGCTCTGATACCATTGTTGGAATTCGGGCATGATAACGCAACGGAAATGACGTAAATAACAATTAAAAACGAATTCCAAGTCCCGGATCCATGTATAAAATGATGATCATGGTATGAAAAATATCAAGAACAAGACTGTACCTCTTTCATGCTTTCCTTAGGATGACAAATGGAGGTCCTAGCTTGTTGATTTTCAGAGCTAAAAGTATGACTCCTCCACCGGTATCCACACCCGAATGCTTGCTTGAATCGTTGAACGATTATGCCACGGAATTAGGTACTAGCCAAAATAAATAATCAAGAATGTGTTCTTGACTTAGCTTGATTTTCTCTCTTGTTTCTAACTTGTATGATCTGAAATTTCAGTTGTGTTCACCCTGGAAGACTTGCCAACAATTGGCTTATAAAGAGAAACAAAGCAAAATGGAGCCTTAAACAATTAGGCCATTTTTTATTTAAACAAATCTTATTTATTTAAATAAATTAATTAAGTCACACTTAATTAATCAAATAAGTCAAGAAAATACATCTTCAAATTTTATCTTTAACTAATCAAGTCTCACTTAATTAATTTTATAAAATTCGAATTTTTTTATTTATTATTAATTTAATTCCTAATTTAAATTATTATTAATTTAAATTCATGAAAAAATTAATTTCCCTTTTAAACATTCTTTGTGTGTGACCCTGTAGGTTATTATTTAATTGGCAATAATTTTATTCTCTAATAAAATTACAAACAATGAGCGGCGTCTAGTAACACATCATTGCTACCCAATTAAACAATAATTAAATCAACGATTCAATCAACCTTTTATCATTAATGTTCCATGTAATATAATCCCTTTAAATCATGATATTACAGATTAAACTCGAGGCATGTAATGTGTCATCCTCTTCATAATTTCATCTTCATTTTTCTTGATCGATGAGTAGACTATTAATCAAATCAACATTTGAGCATGGCCATGCACTTCATAGTCTCACACAAACAAGAGGCCGATAATATCACTCCTTTATCAGGAGATTTAAATCCCATCTAGATCATTCATATTTCTCACATGATTCATAATATATCCGATATTCACCTTTATCATTATCCGGATAAAGATAACTTTTGATTAATTCAAAAATATATTAATTCTCATGTAGAATTATAACGACTTCAGGTCTAAGGATCATTACACCATTATCACTGTGAGAATACATATGACACTTTTATAATTTACCATGATGTATCTTACTGTGGGTCTGTCCAGTCCCCGTACTCGTACAGTTACCTATGCATTGATTTTAGTATCTTCATACTTATGACCAATGAGATGTGGTCATCTGTCAATTATCATACTAACCTCAGTGTATTATTATTGTCCTAAGTAATAATAATACTTGGTTAGGGACATTTAAGAATATGATACATTCATTATATATAATCTCATGTTCAAGTCACATACTTGCAACTATATAATTTGTATCAAGATTCTAAGGACATTTATTATACTTTATTTATTTCGCAGTAAACAAAGCCAATAATAAACATATATAGAGTGACACTCCTTAGAGAACCAACTTACATAGAGTCCATGTGGAGACCCGTCATCTGACCATTAAATCAACCAACGGTTGTGATTAAAACAATTAAAAAAACAAAAATCAATTAAAAACAAAAACAAAACCCACGCACACTATAACCACTCTCAGGCCTCAGCTCACTACTCTTTCCAAAATATACACACGATACATACAATCGTACGTCGGAAACGAGAATACGCCTTGCCTTTTGGTCCAAGCTCAAGTCTATTTGTTGGTGAAGAATGTTGTGTTCGTAGCTAAGTAGCAGCGCATGTGTTCATGGTATTGATGACCAACCTGTTTATCAAATCAAACAAAACGTCATTTGTCTGTCCAAATGTATTGAAATTCACTGGAAATTATGATGACGCAAAAGACTATAACTGGTGCAAACCAGTAATAGAAGGTTTGCAAACTGCTCATGAGAGTTGGTGGGTAAATCCACGTACTCAGTTCTACACCGGTTCACTAGTTTTCCTACTTGTAAGTAATAATCATTTAAGTTTATGATTATTTAATTAAAAGTATTCTTCAATTGTAATGTCACCTAATGCATTGTAATGTTGTACATTGTAGTATTTCTACCTTTCCCGGATAGAGAACAATTTAGTCACTGTAGAAAAAACATATCCCGCTTTCATTGGATGGGTTCACTCGAGGGTGAGAGAAAGGAATACAGCTGAGATGCTTGATAATACATTTGGCAAAGGAAAAATTGTAAGTGTAATTTTGTGGTTCAGAAAACTTATTTACAATAGTTGTGATATTTGTATGATAATCATTTACAAAAAAAATAATGCAGATTGATATCCAAAAACCAAGAAAGGAAGAGAATTTGGAGCAGAATACTGAAGATTTTGTTGAGAAGCATGATGAAGAAGTTGTTCATCAAGAAGTAGCTGACAAGGATGTTGGTATACCTGCTGAACAGGTATAACTCTATTATATGTTATAGGATGCCGTAGTTCATCATATACTATATTTGTTATGAGTTTTGGTTCTATTCAATTACAGAATCAAAAATTACATGACACTTTCAATTAAAGCGGATTGACTAAAATATAAATTGCTTTTAAACTAGAATTGAAGATTTTATATGATTTTTTTTGTAATATTGTTTTTGTGAGTTTTGATTGTGTAATAGAATCAGATTCAATTAAGGGGAATGACAAAAACATAAAGTTGGTCCTACAGTAGAATAAAAGGGTGTAGATGGTTCTAAAGTAAAAAAGATATTGTTGTGTAGAATAAAATTACAATACAACTTGCTGACAAATTTCATGCAAAATTTTAAAAAAGGAACTTGGAGATACTCACATTGATGCTGATTTTGCTGAAGAGGAAGAGGCACGTGATACCAATTTTAACCAGCATGATGAAGGAACAGTTAGCAAGGTAAATTTAATTCTGTTCCTTTTCAAATTACTATTATCGTTTCTCCTACAGTTGTCTTTTTGGTGTTCTATTTGACTATAGAACAGAAAATAGAACTAGCTCAGTAGCAACGTTTATATCCTTAACAAAGCAAAACAATAATGCAGGTGACGGAATTGGAGTTTGAACAGAGAACAAAGAAAGACAATGTCGAAAACAATTACTGTCGACAAGAAGAAGATGCTGAGGTATGAAAATGAATTTTAATGATTGGATGGATAGTATTTAGGATTAACATGGTGAATGACTAATCATAAAACTTATCATGTAAAAAATAGCTGTTCAGAGATATTGATGGTAGCTGGGATTATGCTGAGAGAGAAAATGTGCATGCCGGGGTATTTGCTGAGAATGTAAGTTGTCACGTAAATATTTATAAAAATGTCGTTACATATTTGTCCCTCTAGTACATTGTATGTGCTATGCTAATAACTCTAATACCCTGAATATTAGTACTTTATAATTAATTTATAACACATTAATATCCTGAATATTAAATACATTGGTTCTATAGACTTGTTTTTTTTATAATGCTTTTGGGGAATCAGAAATTAACATATTTAAATATGCTTCTGTTATAGAATGATGAGGTGTAGTTAGGTTAATATTAAATACAATCACAATATTTTATCTAGTTCTGTAGGCTTGTTTTCTATAATGCTTTTGTAGATTTTTTTTTTTTTTTACATATTTAAGTATGGTTCTATTATAGAATCTTAAGTTTTACCACCTGCTTTAAATTATATACAATTACTATATTTAATTTATCATATTTAATCTGGTTATGTAATATCTTCTAGGAATTTGGATATCGTGATGATTTGAGAACTCCAAAAGAAACTATTAGAGGGGTACAGAAAACTTTGAATTTTTCGCAAGGAGATGAAGTGAACGATTGTATCATGTCTGTAACCAGAGACATACAAAATACACATGATACATCTGATAAACTTGCAGAGAAGGTACAATATACCTTTGAATTATGTTTTTGAAACTCAGAATATTTGAAAGAATAGTTAGTTCAGTATTTATCATTTGATTTTGCTGAAAACTGTTTATTTTTTATTTTACTAGGAAATGTTGTCAAGAGTCCAGAAAGACTTTAATGAACTCGAGAAGGTGAAGAAAATATGCTGTGACAATTTGGCAAAGGCGAGGGAACTTTTTCCAAATAATGAAGAGCTGAAACAATATGGACAGAAGCTTGCAAAGATGGATCAATTGTCAAGCACAGAAGTAGAAAGGTAATGCTATTTATGTTGCTTGCAAATTTTATGTTTTTTTTAGCAAGGAATTTCTTAGCAAAGAAATTTCTTTCCCCCCCCCCCCAAAACAGCGAATGGCCTTCTTTCACCAAGAACGATTGGAAAACATTCAACATTTTAATGCTTCCTGAACATGACAGAGCTTATAATAAATTAGTCGATATAGACGACTTCTTAGGTGAATTATATATAGGAGGGGAAATTGTTGATGATGATCTTTTTAAAAGAAAATCTACCAGGCAAATAGAGTTCGGTACAAACAAATTAAGGAGGGAGCAAAAGGTGGGAGAATTCCAGAAATCGCCATTCCTAGATCGAACAATCGACTTCAACCGACCAAGATTTACAAAAGAAGAGGAAGAAGTTTGGAATTGGATCAATGGAACACGGCAAGGAGCTATGTAAGTATAATTTACACAAAATGAAAGAATTCTTATCTGTTCTTGTAGAATAGCAATTTACTTTGTTTTTGCTTACTTGTTGATTGATATATTTGCATATTTAAAATACCTGCATTATTTATGTTGATTGTATGTATGATTATTCATTCACCAGGGATGATATTTTCTTCTGGAATGGTACTAGTTGTTTCAAGCACCACATTCAAAGCTTGCAACTCGAGAAGAAGATAGTTTTTAATGTCGTAGATGTGTATACGTGCATTCTAAACGAGGATGAGAAATACAGATCATCAAACTCTCCTCGCAGATTTTTTTGCAACACATTGACCACGGTAAAACATTTAAGAGTTTATTAGGATATTTTAACTGTTTCTTTTTAGTGGGTTCTGAGTTTGATACGAAATTGTGTTTTTATGCCAATGCATGATTTAGAAAGTACTAATAATTATTTTGTAAATTGATTTGGCAGATGGGGAATGTGGTTGGAGGCGAAAAAAATGACAATACACTGAATTTTATGAAATTTCGTATAAATTTGGATTCAGTCCTTCACAAGCATAAAGTTAAAATCACTGATGTTGATTTGGTAAATTCTACAACAGTTATTGTGTAATTCTCTTTCTTTGATTTATATGCAAGATTCTGACCTATAGACTAATATGCAGATTTTCTTCCCCATCCATTATTCAAATCATTTCTATGTGGTTTGTTTCAATTTGAAGAATGTTGCAGCTGAGATAATAGACAACAAATATGGGGGAGATATATTTTCATTCTACAATGGAATCCCACAAAATTTGGTAAGTTTCTGACCTTACAAATTACCTTATACCTATTCCATTTCATCCTATCAACTAATACAGTTTTATAAAATTTTAGCAAGAGAATTTTTCGAAGTACATGGAAGAGCATAGCTTAAGGAAGAGCCAACAAATAAGGAATGCTACCATGATACTTTTACAAATGAAATGGCAGACAAAGAACAAGAATTCAGAAGCTGCAGTGTTTGCAATGAACCACATGGAGACGTACATGGGAAATGGCATAAAATTCTGGGATTGCAAATTTTCTGCTGAAAATGTAAGTAATTTTCTGCTTCTCCTCTTATTTTTCACCGATTTTCATCTTGGTTTTGAGTTTAATTCTACTTTTCTTTTTAGCGTTTTGTTCGATTTATGGATTACTCTTGTTCTAAATCGTTGTTTTATTGATTTTGTTCGTTCGATGTCCGAGTTCTTTTCGTTTGATGTTTGAGTTTACAGAGTTAATTGTGTTCGGTGGTTTAGTGGTTTAGTGGCTGAGTGTCTTGTATTTATTGTTTGTGTCTGGTACTTAGGCATAATGTGTTTTTTTCTTTTTGCTGGTTTCTCACTGAGTTTGCAGTAGAGTAGAGTTTTTGAGTTTGTAAATTGTGGAGTCGTTCCGTTGTATGAGTTTTGAGTTCGTTGCTGTGTCACTGAGTTTTGCGAGTTGTGCTGTTTTGATGCTGGGTTTTTGTAATAAGATTGTAGTTGAATGAACAGCCTTGTTTTGTTATTGTCTGCGAGTTGATTCACAAGTTACTATTGAGTTGACTCTGGTCCTGTTAATTTTATTAAGTATGATAGCTTGAATGGCACTAAGTTCTATGCATTGTTCCTTTGAGTCAACTGAGATGTAGTTGTTGTATAGTCCAAGTTTAAATTGCTTAGTTCAAATTGATAAATGGTTGGCTGTTTGTAGTGTTTTTAGTCCTCTTATGTTGTTCGAATTGAATTGTTGTTTTTCGAATATGGGTGCAGGACAACATGCAAAAAAGGCAGCTGGAGAGAGCACGGCAGATATATGCTGCAAAGATAATATACTCGCCGATCAATTATTTCAAGCACAAGATGTTCAAAGAGATCAAGTCTATGCATCAACAATGACAATTGGAAGTGATAATTGAATGAATTAGATGATTTGATTATGTGTGCATCCTTGTTAACAGTAGTAAAATGAAAAGTTAAAGAAATCTGGATTGATTTTCTTCTTGTAGTATTGTAATTTGATGTTGGTGACTATTTTATATTGGTTTGAGGTCAGATGTTGTTACAGTGAACAATGAATATCTTTATGATTATTGTGGGAAACAAATTTTGATGGTGTACTATCAGTCCAATGCAACCTATATATAATTTCACAATGCCATTACAGGACAGTTGTATGTGGAAGGTGCAACTTATAGCCTGCAGAATTCTACAATGGAATCAAGAATACTTGAGATTTGATTCCATTGTAGAACCAAAAATTATACTTACATTTAATTTGTATAAATGTAAATATATAAATTAAATTATAAAACTAAAAACTAATCTAGTTATACAGTCCCCCTTTTATTTATACATTGGAATAAAAAATAATTGATTTATATAATAATTTTCAAAGTCATACTATAGAATCAAATATTTATATAATAATTTTGTTAATTGCGTTTGTTTACTAATTCCGTATACGATTTATTCGTCATTATAAATATTTATAAAACCAAAAAATGCAAATGTTGAACCCCAAAAAGTTAACTTTTGAACCCCTAGGTGTAACACCCCGACTTCCCAATACTGAAAATATATTTTTATTATAATAAAATAGTCTTTGATACAGGGGAATTTTAGAAAATTCCGGCATGAAATATTCGTAAATCGGATTTCCACCTGTATTTCAATCCAAACCAAATTCGAATTCACAATCACAAATAAAACTTAATACACCAACGATTCCTCACCGAGGATCGATTCCAGGTTATGGTATGAAACAAGAATCTATACTATTCAAATTATTACAACTTCTATCTCAATTTCAATTACCAACCTTTACACCGTCTAAACCATAACGCAAGCCCATTTAGCATATGCCTGTGCTAGCTCTGCATTTAACTTTTAAAGAATGCTCCATCGCCCTCACTTGAATTATGAAGCATAGGTATCCAACTTCTTAACCCTAACTGAAAAGGGAAGGTAAAACAAAGCAAGAGTGAGCCAAAAATGCTCAGCAAGTGCAAATAGTGATACAATATTAACAACAGTAATAAGTTCTGATAAGTCAAGAAGAATTATCATATGCTTCGAAAAGTATCAACTGAGTCAAATATTTTTATCACCATGAGGGATCAACATTGCATCACTGGAATGGGGTGTATCAACAATTAGAACTGATAAAAGTTTTGATAGCAAAGTCTAATTGAAATAAACCTCAAGGGAATTGAGTATCAAAACAACCCAATCTCAACATATAGATTAGAATTGGAATTTTTTTTTTTTTTTTTTATATATATTTTTAAAAGAAATAGTAAGGTTAGGCTGCTGATCAGTCACGCACTAACCCCGGACAAACGCACACAGCAATGTCCTTATTTGGATCCATGGCACACATTTGCCTTAACTTCCGACCATAATATGGTCCCACCCCGAAGGGTTTTACGCCCCAAGGGCCACTTTTAAAAACATTTCCAATTCTATATCAAACGCACTAGGTGTCGGGACAATCGACAACCTTTGCTAACCAAACAACTGGAAAACTCACGTTCCAGAACGACTCTTCATAATCCATGAATCAATGGTGGATTCAATATCAACAAGTGTCGACAAGTTCGATAAAACAATTGGGTAATAATTAAATAGCAACAAAATCAACTGGTATGACAAGTTCGATACAACAACAGGGTGTGAAATGAAAAACAACAGTATCAACCAGTATCGACGAGTTCGACAAGACAAATAGAGTAATAAATTGAAAACGACAATCTCATAAGGAATCAATAGGTTCAATATAAGCCATGGGGGTGATATCGCCATTAAAGGAATTAAGGAACAATCTCACTTTAACGAGAAGCGAAAGTAAATACTGGAAATTTGATTAACAACAATTGAGACTACAAGATAAAGGACATAGTCAAGTGCTAACATCTAATAAAATTTTCTAACATATTTTAAGTTTGCACCAACATAAGTGAAATAAGCAGTTTAAAATGAACGTGTATAGGATAATCTCGAAATTGTTAATTTGTATATCAATATGAAGAAAACACCCCTTAACGAGGGTCTATCGGGTGAAATATGTTAAAATTAGAAATTATTCTAACGGATTTTTATAAGAATTTAAACAACAATTTCATAAGCAGTTCAAGCAATCTGAGTTTCAATAAAGAGTTCGAGTCACTTGGAACAAAAGGAAGGGGTATAGACACAAGTAGAATGATTTAAAGAACATCGTATAAATAATAGAAACAATTTCACATCACTTGAATGATAAGTGAAGGGTAGTATACTTGCCTCAATACATGAAGTTTCCAATTCCAATATCTCGATTCTTTACTCACTATACATCAGTCTCTATTCCTTATTCGTTGGCTTTTACCGGATCACCCATTCATCTTTCCTTTATCAGTTGTCAGCTTCTACACAAACACACTCGTTTACTCCGTTAATCGTTCCATTCCTCAAGATTCCATCTACACTGGCACTGGCTCTTAGTCGATCTCCTATTCGTACCTATAGAAAGGTAAAGTATTGCTTCAGTATGCTTACAACTTTAACAGTCTAATTCTGCTCTACCCAGACGCGTCCTATACGCTTTACCACGTAACACATATAGCACATACTGATCATATTCTTAAAATATTACAACATAACCACATGAACCACATAGGCACTTAGCACGTATTACCAACTTACACTTATATCATATCGATTTACAAACAATTCTTATCCGCAAAATTATTTTAACAACACTTGGACAGTACCTCCTTTATAATATCATCTAACCTATCGGAATACAACCGACTTAAACGCACTTAAGAAATTTTCACACAGTCTGACAATCAACTTACAATCCCAACTATTCATGTAACTAATACATATTATGCTCCAACTTACCAGAAATCTCGAGTTCTTCATTTAGTCGCTTACATAATTCTTCATTTATGTCTTCTATTTTCAAAAAATCTCATGGTATTTGCATATGCACCCTATGACTTGGTGTAGGTTAATCACAATAAGCAAAAGCTCACTTATGCTCTATAATTAATTTATATGATCGTCTTCATGATGTCTCAGGCCATTAATACTACTAAAAATGTTACAAGAACCTAAATAAAACAATACAATACATAATCGCCCTTCTAATGCTCTAAAACATTATGCTCTTCCATTGAAAACCGATAATCAGCAATTTAACTCTCTGATTATATTTTCGTCCACATTGTTCAACTCTATCCTTTCAAAGGCTACATCACCATTGCTTGCTCGTCTAATCATAAAGTCTGTATCAACAAAAGAAGAAATATTCAAAAAGAGGTGTTCAAAACAGGGAGTCTCGAACGAGGGAAACACGATCTACAAATGCTATTCAATCATGGAAGATGCACACACATGGTCTCAGTTAACTGATACCAATTGCACAGAAACTATGGTAATTGAATTTTTTGCATTAGTCGAAAACCTTAGTACAACCAGACCCAAGATGCATACCTCTCATGTCTATATTCTCATGATACCTCAAAATTTAAAACAGTTTCCGATTAACTTCTTAATTACATTTCCAAAACACCGAGGCCGTGAGCTATTCCTTCTCAGTATCTAAACAAACTTCTGGAACCAATATAAGGTATCCATGTACATACCAATATTCACTTCTTCTAATAGATTATCACTTCTTGCTAACATTTCCTGATTCTTCATCACCCTGTTTTCGTCGAGGCACATGGCTCAGAATCATACCCAACTACAATACTCTAACTTCCAAACCCAATAACAACACTCCTGCCTCCTTCCTTCTTTAACATCACAACCCAATACATAAATATTCCTCCCTGCAACAACATCATTGTAATCTCTCAGCTCCTTACTAGTCCAACCACAAACACGAGACTACGCACCAAACCCAAACACGCTGCAGAAAACATCACCACAATAGCTTAACTGAACATGGTTTTCACTAGAAATTGAAGAACCCCTTTACGTCTTTACCATATAACCAGCTGCTTCGACTTATCTTCAACTGTTTTTGATATACTAACAGCTTTACTATCCTTGAGCATGGCTATGTCTCTGTTCTTCCTACCACAGTGACACCGATGAACCCAACCATTTCCTCTCGATGATTCACCCCATTAACAACCAGAACAATTAGTACTTAAATAAATACACTCACTCAATTACTTACCCACACATACACGAATGAGTACACACACACCCACCTGACTGAAACGTACACACACACACCTGTTACTATCACTGCGAGGAGTTGTAAAAGAGAGGAAAGGAAAGACCAGTATGCATAGAATTGCTAAGAAGAGGATGAAATCATCCTTACTCGGGAGAGAGAGAGATCGATAGTGATAGAGGGAAAGAGATTGAGAGAGATTAGAGGGAGAGAGAGAACTCGTGAATATTCTAGAGTGAGCTAGCAACCGAGACTGAAAAAAAATGGGGATAAGAACTGGGTTGTGCGTATAGAGGAAATCAAGAACCGTTTGGTAACTTACATATCTAATAAACAACTTTAAAAAAATCCATTAAATTATCATTTTTTTTTTAATCGAAATTAGATGAAAAATGGTTAAAACATTAAAATTTAAATTTTAAAATAAAGAGTATGAAATTACGAACACACTCATATTTTTAAAATATTTTTAGGATCAAAAACGAATTAACTGTGAATTTTTTTCAAGTTTTGATCCTTTAAATGCAATAAAAATCTTAAAATCATTTCAAAATACTTAAACACCCAAAATAATTCTCCCAATAATTTTAAAAACTAAATAATTTCATAAAGAAGATAATACAAAAGATTTCGTGATTTTTAATCACTCCGATGATTTTATAAAATTTTCAGAAGATCGATAATGCATATTTAAATAAATTTTTAATCACAAAAAAATTTGAATAAAATAAAAAAATACACAGGCTCACATTTCACATACACATCACCATACAAACATGTAGACATGATGTCACATATTTTTATCTAAAAAAATTCACACCATATATCCCACATTTAATATTAAATAATATTATTTATAATTACGAATTTTCTAAGGCGTTATATCCTTCCCCCCTTAATAGGATTCTGTCCTCAGAATCAACCGTAAGAAACCTATGACGGTATTCTCAAACATTTCTCTTTCAACTTCCAAGTCATTCTAGAATTCCTTTATATCAATTCATATCTCGTTAGGCTAATCCTGTAAGCCTGCAAATTCCAACATAAATTTAAACCTTTGGTTTATATGTCTCGTTAATTCTAGTTACTGATCCCTCTTACGTGACGATCCTTTTCTACCGAAAATTGGACATGACATATTCGTATAATGGACTATGCCCTGATATGAAAGTACCTCGATTACTAATGCAATCATCCATAAACATTTCATTCATATGCAATACTAAAACAAAACCTAACTTAACTTGCAGCAAACATATAAGTGAAAAATCTGCCTTGACTTGTAGTAACAAGTAAATAATTAAATCTTTAAAACAAAATCCATGTGACTAAAACAATTGATACAACTTACCCGATCCTACTCATAACCATACTGCGCCTCAGCTAAAACTTTGAAAAAAAAGAATATCAAGAAATCCCCCAATCATTCTTACTCAACTTTCAACGTACAATGTTACTCGCGAAGGGAATAACTGGGAAGCTTCAATCTATCCTTAATCCCATTGCTTTGGTGAGTAACAATTTCGAACTACTAACCATTTATCTTGAAACATATATATCTTATTTTCAATATAAACTATCCTGGGATCATCGCCCCTCAATACCATTCCAAATCAAACTTTCAATCCAATTGAGCTCTAACAACTCTAACATCCACTAATATCGAAACTCGACTTAACATACGTAAACCCAATTATACTTACCAATAATGAACTTACAACCTTCAAAATTCATTTGCAATAATCTAAACTATGAATTGTCTATCTATAACTTTTCACATTCTTTGAGCAACAGAAGTATATTCGATCTTTTTTCACGCCTTCGGTTGCCCTAGCACTGGAGCGGTCCTAAATCTCTTCGTTGACTTCTGAAAGCTTTCTTCACCTTTATCCATTCGTTCCTGATTAGTAGGCTTGTCTATTGATGTAACTTTCTTGGTAAAATATTTGACAATCTTCGGTAATTTCTAGCTGGTCCTACAATTTTTTTTCTGTTGGCATCTTAGGCCTTTCCTGATTCATTACTGCTTCCTCTTCACGAAGTTCACTTCGATCCTTTCGTCATATCCTGAAAATTATAGTTCTTCTAATTACAAAGCTCGTACTTAAGAACCGTATTTATGCTCTTCTCGTGACCTTGAATTTCTTGAGATATCATCCACTCTTGACTTCTTGAAATTGATCACATATCTAGTAGTAAATTTTTAATTGACTTTATGTCCTTGTCTGGGGAAAAATCCTAGTATTTCATTCATACATACATCCGAAAAATTTAACACTGGAATCTGCTCCACTCTAATCATCTCCTTACTGGTATTTCCCACATGTACGATAAACTTTAAAATCTTGACAAAATATTCTCCTTATCTACACGATCGTTAAAACTCCAAACTCCGTTGTCTGTCCTTAGTCTTGAAACACAACTTCTACATTCCTTGGGAATCATAACTCCACTTTCTTGTCCTTATACTTTGCTTGCACCTCGTAATCGGTAAATCAATTCGATCCTAGAACCACACCTTATTCTCTTAACTGTAACCATATCCACACTTAATAGCATCATTTCTAATCTTTTGCGAAACTTCTAGCTCCTGAGTGATTTATAGCGGAGGGTCCTTTTACTCTTGTCGTGTATTCGTTGGGACTGACATGATGAAATCCTCGACAATACGTCTTATTTTCTCGCACTTCTAACTCTGTCGTTCACTACCAGACCATTCTTTCCACTTACACTCATAGCTTTCCATATTTAGCCTAGTACAACTTCAGTATGATTCCTCTCGAATTCCTTCCTTCTGAAAATGGAGGTCCTGCTGGTCTCAGTAATTCATATCCTGTGGGTGGTTATTTTGCCTCGTTATCCTGGTTCCCAAAATCTTCTAAATCCTACATTGCTTCCTAGCCAAATCTCATATTTACTATTAACACAATTCCTGAAAATTTCCTGGTTCTCGGCCTTTCTTTTCTTACCATCGTATTCTGTCTTGGTCAGATCTCTCTTATTCTTGACATTCGTGATTCTCCGAACTATGTCCATATAAGTTGTTAATCCTAACACAATCGCTTTACTCCTTTATTCAAAACTTCAATTCCTATTGACATATTCCAGAAACAACTATCCAGCTCTATTCTGCTTCGCTCAAACCTTTCCCACTTCGATTCTAAAATTTCTATATCTGACAATTAATCTCATACCCTTCAAAATCTTATGGTACTCCATCTACGGCATTCAAAATCATATATACGATAACCAAGTGCTCCTCAACAATCTTTTCGCAACTAACTATCACATACCGATTATATCATCATCACTCTAGTTGCAACTTTAATAAAATTAACAATCTCATATCCCTGTTATCATTTCATTAACCATACTCAGTTTCCCGTATTATCGAATCTTGTACATGTATTGTCAATCCAATGAATAATCTAACTTGATATTCAATCCTTGATTTAACGTCAATTCACAAACTTGATTAATCAATTCTTCATTGACGTAATTGTAACTCAGACCACTTAGAATTTCATTGTCTTCCTCTTTGCTGCTTTTCATCACTGGTAACTTTAGAAATCATAAGGGTTTATCGTGAAAGGAATTAATGAAGTAGATAGGCGTTAACATGTATGAATATAAAATGAGTTTGCTTGATAAAATTTTTATAAAAGAATTTAACTGAGAGATCAATATGATCATTGAACTAATTTTCAGGTTGCATTTGTCACTTAGGTCAACCACCATAGCACAAGAAGGGGGCCAGCCTTCTGTACTTTCATGACAAACACAATAAGTGGCGTCCCACCAGACTTCTATCACATAGATAAGATGTCCCTGAATCCCCTATATACATAGGGTTGTTCATCCCAGTCAGAATAAATAAGGTTAAGTATTCAGAGAGAAACAAACAGAATTCAAAATTTCAAAAAGTTTATAGATATACAATGTTGAATAAAGAATAGCGATTATTCGGGGAAATTAGAAAGAATTCAAGGGTCTCAATATTTATATGCATCATGTTGAATCAAGTGATCCCCTGGAAAATGGAGGTATCTTTGAAAAAAAAATAGAAACGTGTTTAAATGAATTTGAAAAATTCATCATCAATTGAAATATAGTTGATTATCAAAGGTGATGGGGTATTATCAAGATAAGAAGAAACAAAAAGAAAGTTTAAATCTCCTTAATCAATAAATTAAATGAAATCAATAGCTAGAAATGCATAGCCTTGTCCTTACTCCATCACATGCCAGAATCACCCTTCACATCTTGTTTACCATCTTTTCACACTTTCTATATCGTTCACGGGATAACTAAAGTCCCAAAAGAAATGCTAGAATATACACGAAGATCTACACGTAACATGCTCCAAGCTGGTAACTCCGATCGTCAATTTAAGGTAGACGGCGCCGAATCAACCGCCTCGTCCAAAGTTGAACCTTCGAATGAATCGAACTCCTACTTGCGCGATATGTCGAAATACTAAATAACGTCGCGATCGTTGTCCTAATAACCTAAGGCGAATCCTATCCTAAATCGTTCTATCTAATGTCCCACTTAAATACGTATACTTAATCATCCTAACTTGTTTCAGTGACCATAACCTGGCTCTGATACCAACCTGTAACACCCCGACTTCCCAATACTGAAAATATATTTTTATTATAATAAAATAGTCTTTGATACAGGGGAATTTTAGAAAATTCCGGCATGAAATATTCGTAAATCGGATTTCCACCTGTATTTCAATCCAAACCAAATTCGAATTCACAATCACAAATAAAACTTAATACACCAACGATTCCTCACCGAGGATCGATTCCAGGTTATGGTATGAAACAAGAATCTATACTATTCAAATTATTACAACTTCTATCTCAATTTCAATTACCAACCTTTACACCGTCTAAACCATAACGCAAGCCCATTTAGCATATGCCTGTGCTAGCTCTGCATTTAACTTTTAAAGAATGCTCCATCGCCCTCACTTGAATTATGAAGCATAGGTATCCAACTTCTTAACCCTAACTGAAAAGGGAAGGTAAAACAAAGCAAGAGTGAGCCAAAAATGCTCAGCAAGTGCAAATAGTGATACAATATTAACAACAGTAATAAGTTCTGATAAGTCAAGAAGAATTATCATATGCTTCGAAAAGTATCAACTGAGTCAAATATTTTTATCACCATGAGGGATCAACATTGCATCACTGGAATGGGGTGTATCAACAATTAGAACTGATAAAAGTTTTGATAGCAAAGTCTAATTGAAATAAACCTCAAGGGAATTGAGTATCAAAACAACCCAATCTCAACATATAGATTAGAATTGGAATTTTTTTTTTTTTTTTTTTTTATATATATATTTTTAAAAGAAATAGTAAGGTTAGGCTGCTGATCAGTCACGCACTAACCCCGGACAAACGCACACAGCAATGTCCTTATTTGGATCCATGGCACACATTTGCCTTAACTTCCGACCATAATATGGTCCCACCCCGAAGGGTTTTACGCCCCAAGGGCCACTTTTAAAAACATTTCCAATTCTATATCAAACGCACTAGGTGTCGGGACAATCGACAACCTTTGCTAACCAAACAACTGGAAAACTCACGTTCCAGAACGACTCTTCATAATCCATGAATCAATGGTGGATTCAATATCAACAAGTGTCGACAAGTTCGATAAAACAATTGGGTAATAATTAAATAGCAACAAAATCAACTGGTATGACAAGTTCGATACAACAACAGGGTGTGAAATGAAAAACAACAGTATCAACCAGTATCGACGAGTTCGACAAGACAAATAGAGTAATAAATTGAAAACGACAATCTCATAAGGAATCAATAGGTTCAATATAAGCAATGGGGGTGATATCGCCATTAAAGGAATTAAGGAACAATCTCACTTTAACGAGAAGCGAAAGTAAATACTGGAAATTTGATTAACAACAATTGAGACTACAAGATAAAGGACATAGTCAAGTGCTAACATCTAATAAAATTTTCTAACATATTTTAAGTTTGCACCAACATAAGTGAAATAAGCAGTTTAAAATGAACGTGTATAGGATAATCTCGAAATTGTTAATTTGTATATCAATATGAAGAAAACACCCCTTAACGAGGGTCTATCGGGTGAAATATGTTAAAATTAGAAATTATTCTAACGGATTTTTATAAGAATTTAAACAACAATTTCATAAGCAGTTCAAGCAATCTGAGTTTCAATAAAGAGTTCGAGTCACTTGGAACAAAAGGAAGGGGTATAGACACAAGTAGAATGATTTAAAGAACATCGTATAAATAATAGAAACAATTTCACATCACTTGAATGATAAGTGAAGGGTAGTATACTTGCCTCAATACATGAAGTTTCCAATTCCAATATCTCGATTCTTTACTCACTATACATCAGTCTCTATTCCTTATTCGTTGGCTTTTACCGGATCACCCATTCATCTTTCCTTTATCAGTTGTCAGCTTCTACACGAACACACTCGTTTACTCCGTTAATCGTTCCATTCCTCAAGATTCCATCTACACTGGCACTGGCTCTTAGTCGATCTCCTATTCGTACCTATAGAAAGGTAAAGTATTGCTTCAGTATGCTTACAACTTTAACAGTCTAATTCTGCTCTACCCAGCCGCGTCCTATACGCTTTACCACGTAACACATATAGCACATACTGATCATATTCTTAAAATATTACAACATAACCACATGAACCACATAGGCACTTAGCACGTATTACCAACTTACACTTATATCATATCGATTTACAAACAATTCTTATCCGCAAAATTATTTTAACAACACTTGGACAGTACCTCCTTTATAATATCATCTAACCTATCGGAATACAACCGACTTAAACGCACTTAAGAAATTTTCACACAGTCTGACAATCAACTTACAATCCCAACTATTCATGTAACTAATACATATTATGCTCCAACTTACCAGAAATCTCGAGTTCTTCATTTAGTCGCTTACATAATTCTTCATTTATGTCTTCTATTTTCAAAAAATCTCATGGTATTTGCATATGCACCCTATGACTTGGTGTAGGTTAATCACAATAAGCAAAAGCTCACTTATGCTCTATAATTAATTTATATGATCGTCTTCATGATGTCTCAGGCCATTAATACTACTAAAAATGTTACAAGAACCTAAATAAAACAATACAATACATAATCGCCCTTCTAATGCTCTAAAACATTATGCTCTTCCATTGAAAACCGATAATCAGCAATTTAACTCTCTGATTATATTTTCGTCCACATTGTTCAACTCTATCCTTTCAAAGGCTACATCACCATTGCTTGCTCGTCTAATCATAAAGTCTGTATCAACAAAAGAAGAAATATTCAAAAAGAGGTGTTCAAAACAGGGAGTCTCGAACGAGGGAAACACGATCTACAAATGCTATTCAATCATGGAAGATGCACACACATGGTCTCAGTTAACTGATACCAATTGCACAGAAACTATGGTAATTGAATTTTTTGCATTAGTCGAAAACCTTAGTACAACCAGACCCAAGATGCATACCTCTCATGTCTATATTCTCATGATACCTCAAAATTTAAAACAGTTTCCGATTAACTTCTTAATTACATTTCCAAAACACCGAGGCCGTGAGCTATTCCTTCTCAGTATCTAAACAAACTTCTGGAACCAATATAAGGTATCCATGTACATACCAATATTCACTTCTTCTAATAGATTATCACTTCTTGCTAACATTTCCTGATTCTTCATCACCCTGTTTTCGTCGAGGCACATGGCTCAGAATCATACCCAACTACAATACTCTAACTTCCAAACCCAATAACAACACTCCTGCCTCCTTCCTTCTTTAACATCACAACCCAATACATAAATATTCCTCCCTGCAACAACATCATTGTAATCTCTCAGCTCCTTACTAGTCCAACCACAAACACGAGACTACGCACCAAACCCAAACACGCTGCAGAAAACATCACCACAATAGCTTAACTGAACATGGTTTTCACTAGAAATTGAAGAACCCCTTTACGTCTTTACCATATAACCAGCTGCTTCGACTTATCTTCAACTGTTTTTGATATACTAACAGCTTTACTATCCTTGAGCATGGCTATGTCTCTGTTCTTCCTACCACAGTGACACCGATGAACCCAACCATTTCCTCTCGATGATTCACCCCATTAACAACCAGAACAATTAGTACTTAAATAAATACACTCACTCAATTACTTACCCACACATACACGAATGAGTACACACACACCCACCTGACTGAAACGTACACACACACACCTGTTACTATCACTGCGAGGAGTTGTAAAAGAGAGGAAAGGAAAGACCAGTATGCATAGAATTGCTAAGAAGAGGATGAAATCATCCTTACTCGGGAGAGAGAGAGATCGATAGTGATAGAGGGAAAGAGATTGAGAGAGATTAGAGGGAGAGAGAGAACTCGTGAATATTCTAGAGTGAGCTAGCAACCGAGACTGAAAAAAAATGGGGATAAGAACTGGGTTGTGCGTATAGAGGAAATCAAGAACCGTTTGGTAACTTACATATCTAATAAACAACTTTAAAAAAATCCATTAAATTATCATTTTTTTTTAATCGAAATTAGATGAAAAATGGTTAAAACATTAAAATTTAAATTTTAAAATAAAGAGTATGAAATTACGAACACACTCATATTTTTAAAATATTTTTAGGATCAAAAACGAATTAACTGTGAATTTTTTTCAAGTTTTGATCCTTTAAATGCAATAAAAATCTTAAAATCATTTCAAAATACTTAAACACCCAAAATAATTCTCCCAATAATTTTAAAAACTAAATAATTTCATAAAGAAGATAATACAAAAGATTTCGTGATTTTTAATCACTCCGATGATTTTATAAAATTTTCAGAAGATCGATAATGCATATTTAAATAAATTTTTAATCACAAAAAAATTTGAATAAAATAAAAAAATACACAGGCTCACATTTCACATACACATCACCATACAAACATGTAGACATGATGTCACATATTTTTATCTAAAAAAATTCACACCATATATCCCACATTTAATATTAAATAATATTATTTATAATTACGAATTTTCTAAGGCGTTATACTAGGGGAGGTACAGATAAATTTAAAATTTTCATTTTAGTTACTAAGTCCAGCGGCCTGGTTTATGGTTGTTTAAACAACCCTAAACTCTAAACCTATATGCTTGTCCTGTTATCGGAATGTGCATTCTACAAAAGATTCTACAATGGAATCAATAATAATTGATTCTACAATGGAATCAATAATAATTGAGTTTGGATTCCAATGTAGAACAAAAAATTATCTTTCAAAAACAAGCAAGGAAAATGACCAAATATCCACCTGGTTCTACAATGGAATCATTGTAGAACCTAAAATTATTTTTACATTCAATTTGTATAAATGTAAAATTATTTTTAAAAATTGATTTTGCTTACTAAATCCGGCGGCCTGGTTTTTAAAAAATCGGGGACCAGCCCCGATTTTTTAAAAACCAGGAAAAATTAGGGTTTAAAGTCTAGAGTTTAGGGTTGTAAACAACCCTAAACTCTAAACCTTAAACCCTAAGTTCGTATACGGTTTTTTTTTTTGTTATTCTGAATGTTTCTAAAACCCAAAATGCAAATGTTGAACCCCAAAAAGTTAACATTTGAACCCCTAAGGGAATACAGATAAAATTTTAAAAATTGATTTTGCTTACTAAATCCGGCGGCCTGGTTTTTAAAAAATCGGGGACCAGCCCCGATTTTTTAAAAACCAGGAAAAATTAGGGTTTAAAGTCTAGAGTTTAGGGTTGTAAACAACCCTAAACTCTAAGTTCGTATACGGTTTTTTTTTATTCTGAATGTTTCTAAAACCCAAAATGCAAATGTTGAACCCCAAAAAGTTAACATTTGAACCCCTAAGGGAATACAGATAAAATTTTAAAAATTGATTTTGCTTACTAAATCCGGCCTGGTTTTTAAAAAATCGGGGACCAGCCCCGATTTTTTAAAAACCAGGAAAAATTAGGGTTTAAAGTCTAGAGTTTAGGGTTGTAAACAACCCTAAACTCTAAACCTTAAACCCTAAGTTCGTATACGGTTTTTTTTATTCTGAATGTTTCTAAAACCCAAAATGCAAATGTTGAACCCCAAAAAGTTAACATTTGAACCCCTAAGGGAATACAGATAAAATTTTAAAAATTGATTTTGTTTACTAAATCCGGCGTCCCCGATTTTTTAAAAACCAGAAAAAATTAGGGTTTAAAGTCTAGAGTTTAAGGTTGTAAACAACCCTAAACTCTAAACCTTAAACCCTAAGTTCGTATACGGTTTAATCGTCATTCTGAATGTTTCTAAAACCCAAAATGCAAATGTTGAACCCCAAAAGTTAACTTTTGAAATCCTAAGGGAATGGAGATAAAATTTTAAAAATTGATTTTGCTCACTAAGTCCGGAAATTTATTAATTCCAAAAACCAAATGGAACTCCTTAAACCCCAAATAAAAACTATTTAAAACTAAAGGAAATACCAATAAAAATTTAAATTAATAATTCAATAAAATGATATATAAATTTTTAATATTAGGAAAAATTATTATTAATAATTTTATTCTACATTGAAATCAAGAGTAATTGGGTCTGGATTCCATTGTAGAACCACGAATTAGGTTGGGAAAAAGAATAAGGGAAATGACAAAATTTAAAACTGGTGCTACAATAGAATCAAAAAGTTCAATATAAATAAATTACAAGAAACCGTATAAATGAGTCACGACTCATTTTTTGAATTGAACAGCTATTTAACTTAAGTTTCAATTTCAGTTACAACTACAAACCGCCACATATTTTCTTTTTCATAAAAAAGCAAAAGAAACTACCCTAAATTTATACAATATGACTTCATTATCCAAATCAATGAAAAAATCTGGCAGTTCATCATCAACAAGCAAGGAAATATGGTTCCTTGAAGGTCGTAGGATTGAGGCGCACCCTGTGGCTAATTTTGGAGTACAAAATCCCATTCAACCAGTCCCGATTGAACAACTTCAATCATGGATAACACCAACATCTGCCGAAAGAGTTATGCATGCACAATCTCGCTATTGTGCAAGGGATAAATTTTTTTCTGATTTGGAATCAAAAGGTATAACTCCATTAGACTACTATAAATGTTCGCTTTTTGATGCTATTTCGAATGAATCAGGCAATGATATTCACAACACTTATCACTACTCTTCCTATAATTGCTCCACAATTGTCCATCCTCCATTACAATTCTTTGTAAATGCTGAAAAGGCTTGGAAACTTAGTTGCTTAGGCTATTTTGTTGATCATGCTTTAAACAAGAAGTCTAACCTTCAAATGGTACAACAGTTCATGTCATCAAGGTTTGAATCTTGGGGTTTCAATTTTATAAATTTTGATGAATCAGGCTTCTTTTACTTTAAATTTGACAATGAAGAAATAAGGGAAAAAGTCATCTCTCTAGGGCCTATAAATATAGAAGGGATGATCTTTGTTTTTGGTCCTATAATTCACAAATATCCTTCCATCAAACACACCCTTGATACATGTACCCAGTGGGTGAACATTAAAAATATTCCCAGGCCATATTGGTCCGTGGAAGGGATTACATATATTGCTGAGGCATTAGGTACAATCAACCACAAGGATGGGCTTAGTACCTGGACTACTGCTGCCAGAAATGAGACTGGATATTCTGCCAAGATATGTCTTGAAATGGGTCTTATGCACTCTAGACCAAAACACATTCTTGTTGTAGTTCCTGGTATTGATGAAACCTTCACCCATGCAAGAATTACCATAGAATACCTGCAAAATGGATCATGTTCACTATGTTGCAGCCCTGATCACAAACTTGAAAATAAATGTCCTCACAAACCAGGATTTGAGAGAGATTATAATCTCATGGACTGCTCTGCTGATCCTCTTGTTAATCTTTCTGAGGAAACCTCTAGTACTGCCGCTAGCCATGCAGGTGATCCTAATTATGCAGGTCCGCCTCGTCAAGCCATTAGATCGGTTATTTCACCTGATAGGGAAAATGATATAGCTGAAGGGCATGACAGCAACATGGAGGTCGACTAGTGTTGAAAAGGATCCTGAACACTTGATCATTTACTATGTTTTATTTAATATAGACTTGTTGGTTAAAGTGCAACTTTTATTTTGTGATTGCTTGTAAATAAATCTGTTTAAGAAATTATGGTAATTTGTTGTAAATAACTTTGATTCTGTACAAATTAGTCTTGTATATAAGTGGTTTGGATTTGTGTAATGTGTTCATTTCATGGTGAATATCCACATGATTCTGCAACACAAACAAAAGTATTTATCTTTTGCTTCTATTATGGAATCAATAGAAAGGAAAAAACTACAAATCGAAAGATTTGATTATCAATTAGTGACAGATTAAGTAATTTTATAGAGCACTAGAATAAAAAAAAATACAATACAAAGAACATCAACTAATAAGGATGTTTAAAATCGTTCAAGCAAAACGGTGTCTTTTTACAATGTAGGAACAAAAAAATTCATACAAAACAAAGAAAATTGACATTATTCAGATATTCAAACTGTAAACAAAGAAGTAGTCAGAAATGAGCATTTTCAATCTTTTATCAATGTTTAAACAGAACAGAGTTTCAATCTTTAACTCCATGAACTCCCTCAATGAAAGTGTTGGATTCAATCCTCTCTGTTTCTGAACACGCTGCATGAAAACAAAAACAAGACTTTAATTTTTTCACTCAACTGTAAAACTATAAAGCTCTATACACAAACAAGTAAACAGTTAACTTAAAAATTCATTTTGATGCAGCTAGTATGGAAATAAGACAATTAGCAAGAGTTACCTGTTTGTACTTCAATAGTGGAAATGGGGATTCCATTCGTCTGAACATTCGGACAATCCAAAGACGGAGAGTGTACTTCAATACTGGGATCAGGGATTCCATTCGTATGAACATTTTGACCATCCAAAGTTGGTGGTTGCATGGACTGATTTGATTGAATCTGAACGCCCTGAACCTGTTTCACTTTTCCCGGGCAAGTACGCTTATCATGATAGCCATACGAATCACATCCTTTACACTTCTTCAGTTTTCTCTTTTTACCATCACAACTTAATTCTGCAGGACCAGGAATCCTTTTTCGGCTTCCTTTATTATTACTTGGCAGTGGCGGACGAACACTAGTTGAACCTGAAGGCCTAACACCAAATATTTCTTGAAGCATGTCATCCTTTGTTACTGGACACTTCTCATATTTTTCTTCAATTCTAGTCCTCAAACACTTCATTTCATCCAACAAATACTTTAAACCATTTACACTACTGGAAACATTATCAAAGCAAGCTTGGTACTCCCTCCATATTTTATTTGATGTATCTCTAATTATCTGCCCATCACTACTAATTTCAGTTTCAGCAGAAAACTTCAATTTGCAATATCTATCTGCATTTCTCATCCAGCGCTTTAATAAGAACTGATTTGGAATTTTATCCACCCCCCAATGACCTAAACAGTAAAAACAATGTCGACAGAGATAACCCACTCTAGTAAAAAGCTTGCAAGAACAGCTTACATCATTTGTCGACGGAGAAAAGACAACCTCAAAAAACTTCCCGTTCAAACTTTTATCACGAACTATGTGCTTATTCACACCATCGACAACCGTTGGTTGGCCTGCCAGACTGATATGAAAACAACTCGCCTTTATTTGTTTTTGAACCTTGTAGAACATAGAACGAGTGTAAAGCCGAGCTGCATGCTTTTCAATATCCTTCTCAGTTATAGGTTGTGGAATACAATTCAAATCAGTATTATTCAGTTTCTTTTGATCATGAAACTGTTTGTCAATGGCACTCCCATAACACAAGTAGAACTCTGAAAGTGTGTCACCTTTTTGAACAAAATGGTTAAAGAAAAAGTTGCTGCTTTCTGACCTTGAAGTTGTTCTGAGTAATGCTCCCATTGGCTTGTCCCTAAAGAAGGCAGGAATCCATGAGGCTCTAATAGAATAGATCTCTTTCAACCAAACATGTTCAGTCAATCCAAATTCCTTAAGCACCGCATCCCAACCTTCTTCGAATTCAGCAACCGTCAAGTGTGACGACCAAACAAACTTATTAAGTGCTTCCATGAAACCAGACTCCGCAGAAAAAACAGGACCAATCTACAATTTTTTTTTAAAAAAGAAGAAGCATAAAATCATAAGAAAAACGCCAAGTATGAAAACCAATACTAATTTGGTTTTATTACATTTGTTGTATTTGTGGTTCTTTAATAGAACCAGTTTTGTTTACAAATAGTAAGGTATAAACTATGATTCTGTAATAGAACAAGTTTTGTGCTTCTGTAATAGAACCAAAATTTAGCAAAATTTGGTTATACAGTAGAACAACTATTTAAATCAAACTTATTAAGTACTTCCATGAAACCAGTATCCGCACATAGAACATGACCAGTCTACAATTTTATTTTTATTTTTTAAAAAAAGAAACATAAACTCATAAGAAAAATGCCAAATATGAGAACCAATACTAATTTGGTTTTAAAGTTAAAAATTTCAAGAATTCATTTACCTTGGCTGGAAACTTCTGCATGATATGCCACATATAGTATCGATGCATAACACGGGGAAATGTTGTATCAATTGCTACTTTCATCCCAAGACACTGGTCAGTTATTATGCAATTTGGAGGGCGTGTAAAAGCTTTTAGAAAAGTCTCACACACCCATGTAAAATTTGTTGCATTCTCTTGGTTAAGCAAAGCAGAAGCGAATGTAACACTTTTCCAATGATTATCGACACCAATGAATGGCACAAATACCATACCATATCTGTAATACAAATAAATAAATAATATAGTCAGTGATATATGTGAATGACTGAACGATGATTGAATGTAAAGGTACAGTAAAAAAAATTACTTATTTGTACGATATGTTGCATCGAAAGACACAACATCTCCAAAAATATCATAATTTCTGTGCCCTCGAACATCACACCAAAATAAACGAGTTAGGTGGCCATTTGAATCTGTCTGATATTCATAAAAGAAGCCTCCATCTGATGTGTCCCGTTTATTTTCAAATTTTTGAAGCAGCATGTCAGCATTATGCTTACCAATGGAAAGCTTAATATCCCTCATCCAATTTTGGAAATCCACAGCAGTTGCACCAATAGAAGAGTAAGAGCCAGAAATGGACTTGCAGAGGTTGTGAGCTCTATATGGGCCTAAGTTTGATTTTGCAGAATCTAAAACAAATCGACGCTCAAAAGAAGTCATACATCGATTGGACCGAAGAAATTCTTTGTCAGATGCAGATGTTAACGGGTGGTTATGACCTTCGATAAAAGGGGAAACTGCATAGCAATTCAAGCACATGTACTTGAGAATTATCTTTGCATTGCATTCACATTTCTTAGTGATAGTCCTCCTACATTTAACTTGCACATCAATAGTACTGGATGAATGAGATGAATCTGATTTAGCAGCCAGATTTTTTGACATAGAAGTTTCGTGGTGCCCTGCTTTTGAACAGACTATATATTTCGTAACAATAATGCCTTGTCTGACTTTTTGTGTTGACTTCCGAACCTCAAATCCACCCTGCCTTCCATACTCAATGTAGAACTGAAAACAAGATTCAATATCGGTAAATTGAAGGCCAGGGTATGGTATAACTTTGTCATCAAACACTTTGGGAATCCATAAATTGCTGCTTTTACTAAAAGAATCGTCAAAGCCTTCTAACAAATCTTCAACCATATCATTACCAATGGAATCAGATGCAAGTTCAACAGCATCACTATTTTCAGTATACGGAACATTGACTGAATAAAAGACAAAAATAAACCATTAAAAATGTTAGTCAGGATCAGGAACATATGTTTCAAAACCTTAAATTCAATATTATGATAATGTAAAAGAACCAAGTAAAAGACAGTGAAAAAAGGCAGAGATGCAATTAGTGTACATCAGGTTTCAACTTGTTTAAAATATACCTAATTACCTTTACCTATACACCCTGTACAAATGATTACAAAACTAGACATTACGATGCTAGAATAATACACAGGGAAATGTAGCCCTAACAAAAAAATTGGATACTAATACCTTGAGATGACTTTAGGTTCAATATTACTCGTAGCAGATATCAACTACTACGACTACTCAAATTAGGTCAACTGTATGTGGTGCAATAACAGAACCAAATATAATTTTGAAACTACATAGTTTCAAATCACAAAAACTAACTACGCAAATATTTTGATGCTAATGTAGAACCAAGACAAATACCGACATAATAAAGTAATTGTTGGATGTAGAATGAAAGTAATTGTTAATTGTAGAATCAAAGTGTTCATCAGAAGCACTGAAAATCGTAAAGCTTATAGAATACAATGGAATACTAAAGCCTATAAAATCGTAAATTTATTTGTGATTCTACTATAGAATACTCTAAAAATCGAACGATATGTATAAAAAAATTATTGGTAATCATTCAATAAAGCTAAAAAGGAAGCATATGAACACAAATATGAACTTTTATCATAAACAGCCAAATGAAACTAATATGAATAGTACTAACTGATCATTGAAGGATCTTACAGGTTTGTTAGATTCGATAACAGAATCAGAAACAGTAGAATAAACTTCAAAAGAACAACTAAATATGTAACAAACATAATTTTGATTCTACTACAGAATCAAAACATAAACTAACAGTTTTTTTGTACGAAACTGAAGGATAAAGATTCAAGCATGATGAGCAGTCAATGTACAGTAGACGCATAGTTTTTGACATTGTGATTTGATTCTACTACAAAATCGAAGCATATATTAACAAATTATGTGTGCAAAACTGAAGGTTAAAGATTTAAACCTGATGAACACTCAATATCAAAAGTAGAATCATAGTTTCGAGCTTGATTTGATGAAGACGCCATAGTTTCCGTTGAAAATCACAGAAAGTGAGAGGAGGAGATCGTACGAAGAGAAAACGAAAACTGCGATTGATTAGATTGAGCGAAAACGATCTAAAATCGATTATAATTGAAGACTGCGAGAGAGATACAGTACGGAGACATATCGCCGGAGGAATTGCCGCTGAAATTTAATCGGAGAGATTATCGGAGAGATTGCAGGAGATGAGCTCAGTGTATGCCTATTTTTTTAATTTTAAATTATTATAAGCCGTTGGATTTGATTTAGATCTAATGGTTGAGATTAATGGAGAGGGTTTTCCATGGTTCTCCATATAAAATGGTTCTCCCTGGAATAATAACCAACATATGTATATCGAATATATAATATCACTCAAACATTATAAATACTAACAGTATACATTGCCTCCACGGCACCAATACTAACAGTGAAGTGTCGTCACTTAGGTCAGCCATGGATCGGTACCACAGTCTGCACATGATTTGATAACAGGATCATTGGACGGCAAACAAGTGAAAGAATTTCATTATGTTATAAATTGATTTATATATTCATGGATAATTCGGAGATTTAATTAGATCGGAAAGACCAGATGATTCATATTCTTTTATTTTTGCAAGTTTTATTTTGTGATCATCTGAAAATTTGAACTAAGCTCTAATACAACTTGATTCAATATGTTTTGTTTTGAACAACTCGAATCTAAACTATTTTTATTTCATCCAATATAAATTGAGATTTTGTTGGATAATTGCATTCAGGCTTAAATTGTAAGAATTTTTTACCTAAAATTCAAAGAAAAAAGGATCTTTGACTTTGAGAAAATTGGTAGCAAGGAGCCCATACATTTGTCATCCAAAACTCGTATTCATTGGTGTCACTCGAGAGTCTCACAATTTTCAGTTTATTCTGACGTCCCCATTCTTACGTAACAATGCTAATATTGTTTACACAATTTGTGTGCATTCAATTTCTTATTCATAAAAAAATTAAAAAAAAAAAAGAAAAGTAAATAAAAATAAACAAGGGGAATTGTTAATTTATACAGTAATTAGCACTACTAATAGTGATAGTTTAATACAACTACAACTCCGCCTAAGCCTTTTCTATCCTCTCCCTCAGTCGTCAGACAAGACTTTCATCCCCCTTCTTTGCCAAACACTCGTAAACTCATCTCTCTCCCCTCCTCTCCTCATCTCTCTCTCTCTCTCTCTCTCTCTCTCTCTCTCTCTCTCTCTCTCTCTCTCTCTCTCCCCCTCTCTATCCCCCTCTGATACACATATAAATCTGTATGTCAACTTCTCTTTTTTAATTTTATTGTTGAGTTCAATTGCTTACTTATACATACATGAACTCATCTGTTGTTTAATAACATACACACTCACAGTTGATCTATGTGTTTTTGATTTGTTGTATGTATAATGGACTGGATTTAATTAATTTTGCTGCTGTGGTACAGATCTTGTTTATTTATATGTAAACAGGGCTGGATTGAGTGTGTGTAATTGTAGATGAATACTAGGTATATGGAACGGACGAACTCTATGAGAGGTAAAAGGAGTTTAGAGAATGATGACAACGATGACGATAAGGACAAGCAGCAACCCGAGCGCAAGCGGCCTGCTTTAGCTAGGTTTATTCATTCTTTCGATTTTATCTTATCTTTCTGTTTTTATTTTAATTGCTATTGCATCTTGTTTTCCCCTAATTTTTAGATTGGGCTTCAATAGTGAATTTACTGACTTTTATGATTTATTATTGTTTTACGCTGTCATTTGAAGTTCTTGAAGAAGACTAGATAAGATGATGTACTTAATTTACTTTTTCTTCTGTGATTAAAGATCATTGTAAGATTTTGGTTCATAAGTTATTGTTTTCTTAATCAAATAAAAAAGAGATTTTTTTGTTGTGTATGATTTTTTTTTGTTTATATTTACCCTGTGAATGCTGTTTGTGGAAAGTCGGTCTTTTCGGTCTCAAGGGTCTTTTAGAATCTTTATGTTGGTCTATATTTCTGGCCAAGGTCACATTTTTGTATGTTTTTACTGTTCTAGCTCAAGAAAAGTACTAAATGGAAATATGGAATATCTACAGTATTTTTACACTTATATTCTTGCAGTGTAATTGTGGAAGCTTTGAAGGTGGATAGTCTGCAGAAGCTTTGTTCGTCGCTGGAACCCATCCTCCGTAGAGTGGTAAGAATAGTAACTTGTCTTTGTTGTTAATAATTGATGCTGTACTACTTTTATAACATTTAGTTCTATTCAAAATGAAAGAAAGGAGACATATTTTTGTGCTTCTTTTATTAATGGAAGTTTATTCTCTTATAACGTTCCCCCGATATTTTCTGTACAATGTTAGGCACTGAAGTTCGATTGAGTATTATTCGTTGCCTTGGTATATTATTCGTTTCCTTGGTATATCCAAATAAATGAAGTGACTTCAGATCTGACATAGAAGTTTAAACTTTTTTATCTGAAAAGGAAAAGAGATCGGTTTTGGTTGTTTTTGGGTCCTTACAAATCACATTTTCCACTAATGCCACGGCCACTGATGCTTTGTCGTGTAATTAGTTTATATATTGAAATTTTGGTTAATAGTTAGTAGGGTACGTGCTTGCTAGATTGGTTTTTCTTAAAAAAATTGTTAGACACTCACACAAGTATCTCTAAATGGTTGTAGTTCTATATTATTTTCCAGAGTTGAACTGAGAATTGACTTAACTAGAGTAGCCAAGTGTTTTTTATTCTGCACTTCTCCTAATTCTCGTATACATAGTTCTCGTGGTCTAATTCGCCATGATTAGATTTTTGTGTTGGAGTTATTTTTGTGACCTTCACCAAAATAAGCAGCTGTATAGCTCCAAGGTTCATACTACTTTTACCCTAGCCAAAGCAGGCCTCATGAATACCTAAATCCTAATCATCTGCATATACCCACTTTCTGGATATACCAACCCTTAAGCCTACAAAGATCGTAGAGTGTTGAACTGATTCTTACTCATGAATAAGCCAAGCGGACAAGTCATTCAAAATCAATGCTTTAGTGCTTTACATTCTGGCAGAGTTGCTAAAGCTATACGACAACTGGTAACTGATGTATCTGGTGATATATGTTTCGTGTTCTGACGCAGCACAATAACAAGTAATGATAAACGATAACAAGATCAAGATAAACACAACAAGACCAATGATTATAAACCCTCGGGAGATTGAACCGCAGAACAATCTCTACCCCAAGCCATCCCCAAATTGATACATCATCAATATTCAGAGAAAAGTTTTATATATATATAATCAAAGTCTACTCCATAAGAAGCTAATACAAGGGTATAAATAGGCTGTTTACAGACCCAAACAGCTGGGTACAATAATAATTCAGCAAAACAAAGTCAAACACACAATTGAAATTACACTACTAATAATAATTATCTCAACTGTATAAGTCAAGATAAAACCCAAACAGGATACACACTAAACCTGATCGACTTAAAACTACTATTAAAAATACCTAAATTAGTTACTAGTAAATTAAAGAGATCCTTTTTATGTTCATTCCCCATCATGTTCTCTTACTGAAGGACGGTTTGAATAGGAAGAATGTGGAAAAAACGTCTGATGCAGAGCACAGAATAAAGAATTTGTTATTATATTTAAAGATGAATTTGTTTAAGGATTTATTAAATTTAGAAGTAGATAGTTATTAGCAGATAGTTATTACGTAGTGGTTATCAATTAGAATTAGTTAACTCTTATGTTAGATTCTAATTGGTCACCAAGTTATAGGATATCCATTTGATAGAGTTGAAGTGTATATATATATATATATATATATATATATATATAGTACAAGTCAAGTTTATATGATTGATATAAGGGTGAAGGGTATGAAATGAATAGACAAGATTTTTAAAACGAAAGATAATTTGGAAAGTCGTATTGGCAATACTGGACTACACTTATTTTTGGTTTTTTTTTTCCACATAGCAAAGGGATGAAGACCGTATTTTTCACTGTAAAGTAAATTGTGTTGGACAGTTGTGCTCCCATCCGGCGGGAATAGGAGTATTGCAGATGTTATTCTTGTAATTCTGTTAACTGTTGGAGGTTAAGTTTCATCTATATTTACCAATACCAAGTTACAGATCGATATGAGATGTTGGTATCCGATACCTGTGGTCTTGGAAATTCGACAAACTGGAGATCTTCTTAAAAGAGTATAATTGATGCCGGACTTCCTAGAAAGTAGAAGCCCATTTGAGATTGGTAGGATCATTACGACAGGTTTTGGTGAGATTGGTAGGATTAGTACGACAGGTTTTGGAAGTCCTCAATTCCAGCAATGAAGTTTAATGGATTTCAATAAATATATGATGATTAATTTAGCATCTTTATTGGAATTCCAGTTGAAGTTCATACAGGGTTTAGAACCAATGTTGATTTTAACTTTTTAGCAAGCTGTAGGAGTATTATATTAAGCTTGTAAGTCTTTGAGAACTTAAATTGCTTTGATAAATATAAAGGTCTTGAATCTTACCGGTGCTATTGTGCAATACAGGTTAGCGAAGAGGTGGAACGTGCTCTTGCAAAGCTTGGACCTGCTAGACTGAATGGAAGTGGAAGGTTTGGATTACTCTCTCCTTCCAATTATATGTGCTCTTGTAAATGACTGAAAAATTGTGTGTGAGAGACATTAAACCTCTCATTTTGTAGACATATAGTTGTACATATTTTTTTTTAGATGTCTGAGGATGTGTAGGCGTGGTCAGTTTTGTTAACACATATGTACCTGATTGAGCTCTAAAATTTAGGACTAGTTGACAGGATTGCGTAGGTGATACAATAAGTCATGTAGATAAAAAAATTTACTTTCATTTTACATTTGCTCAATACCGTGATACACATTGATTGTTAATTTGGTTTGTTTTTTTAAGTCAACATTCGATTATCGTTGATAATGTAAGACTATTTACAGATAAATTTGTTGAATTTACTTTCTTTTGTCAATGTAAGTTGGTTTCGAAGAATATTCTAGATTCCAATATGACTTCTACCTCCTTTCAGTTTTATACCTGGTATTTGAGTTGCACGATCTCCATTTAAGGTGCCAGTCTTTACTTCTTTTTTTTCACAATTAGTTATTAGTGATTAAGATTAAAGTTTTCTACTTTATTTGTGAGTTTTGCTTTCCTTTTTCATGCTTAAAGAACTTATTACCACCTGTGAAGAATTTGAGATCCTTTGTCATCAAGAGCTAAATTTTGGATACTTCCAAATTCACCAAACTAATACATGCCTTTCGCAAGAGCTGATTCAGATATGGGAACCTAATATTCAGCAGCAAAACTCCCCACTTCCAAGCATGTGGATTTGTTATTATTTTTAAATCCTGAAAAAAGCTGAGTAATTTAAGTGGCTTCTCATCGGAGTAGTTCAGACACTAGTGAAGCATTCATCTTTGCCAAAATTACTGTTTGTAGGCTGAGATTTGGAAATGAATTCAGTCAACTCCACAAGACTTTTCAAACTTTTCAATTGGGCAGGTTATGTTTTTGAATTTTTCATGCTGTATGCCCATTCTAGCCGCCTAATCATCTTGGAATGATTGTTTGGTCTTTTAGACTTCTTAGAAAGTTTAGATTCAAATTATTTAAAGAAATTTGTGTTGACTAGCCATTGTTTTCTAAAACAACATGAAAATTTCGTTGTTATTAAATTCTGGTCTTGTGGTTATTAAAGAATAGCGAGCAAGTTGAAAATCTTGAGAAATATATAGAAACTTCACATTGATTTGATTTCCTGAAAGGCCTAATTGGCATTCCTGCGCTGTGTTTGTAAGTTGCTTTTAACTTTTACTATTCCTTAACATGTATTCACTTATTTTGGAACTTGGGTGTAGGACTTCACCAAAGCGTCTTGAAGGGCCTGATGGAAGAAATTTGCAACTGCACTTTAGATCAAGGCTTTCTTTACCGTTATTTACTGGAGGTAAAGTTGAAGGGGAGCAGGGTGCTACTATTCATATGGTCTTAGTTGATGCAAACACAGACCATGTTGTTACATTTGGACCTGAATCAACTGCAAAGCTTGATATTGTTGTACTGGAAGGTGATTTTAACAATGAAGACGATGAAGATTGGACTCAGGAGGAATTTGAAAGTCATGTAGTAAAAGAACGTGAAGGAAAGAGACCCCTGTTAACCGGAGATTTACAGGTGACACTCAAGGAAGGGGTTGGGACTCTAGGAGAGCTTACGTTTACTGATAATTCAAGTTGGATAAGGAGCAGGAAGTTCCGACTTGGCCTGAAGGTTTCCTCAGGATATTGTGAGGGCATTCGCATACGTGAGGCAAAGACAGAAGCTTTCACTGTTAAAGATCACAGGGGGGAATGTAGGCTGCTAACTGCTTTGTGTTTGTTTTATCTGTCCAGTCATGGTTTTTATGTTCTTCACTATTGCGATAATTTTTTAATACATTTCTACTAATTATTATTACAGTGTACAAGAAACACTACCCACCTGCCTTGAATGATGAAGTATGGAGATTGGAGAAGATTGGCAAGGATGGATCATTCCACAAGAGGCTTAGTAAATCGGGAATATTTACAGTTGAAGATTTTCTTAGACATGTTGTCAGAGATCCACAAAAACTAAGAACTGTATGTTTACATGTTCTAATTAAGAAAACAGCACATGCTTTGTAATTGTTCTCTGATATCCTGCCTTGCCTTGCAGATTCTTGGAAGCGGTATGTCGAATAAAATGTGGGAAGCTCTCTTAGAGCATGCAAAAACTTGTGTTGTGAGTGGGAAACTTTATGTGTATTATCCTGACGAGACAAGAAATGTTGGTGTTGCTTTCAACAATATCTATGAGTTGACTGGGCTTATAACTGGCGAACAATATCAGCGAATTGATTCTCTATCTGATAGCGAGAAGGTTAATCGTTTTCTCTGTACCAGTCTAAAGAAACTCCATTTTAGTATTTTGGTGACAATGGCATTAACTTTGATGTTCTACCTAAATTTTCCAGACCTGACATTTTCACCTTTTCAAATTCATTTTTATGTATTATGGCATACTTTTTTTTTTTTTCCCTGTGGCAAATACATTGCCCATCAAGTTACCACATCAATATAGGTACAAGTTGGCTTACTGATTTCCTATCTAGTGATCAGTCAGAGAGTCACTTGTACATATAGATACTTGTTTTCTAGAATATTTTTAACTAGGAATTTGAAGTTCTTTTTTATTAATTTCTATATTGGTATCTAATAAATATATTGAATATGATCTGTTGACAGGTATATGTGGATACTTTGGTGAAGAAAGCCTATGAAAACTGGAACCAAGTTGTAGAGTATGATGGAAAATCACTCCTGAGCTTCAAGCAACTTAATAATGCATCTCAAAACGACCTCCCAGTGCGGCCGATAGAGTATCCTAATGTTATGAGTCAGATGGCTCCACAGCGTTTTGATGTTCCAGTTCCTCCTCAACCGTCTGCATTGGATACAAGCCTGCTGATGCCCGGTGAGCATGTTTATTTGAATTATCAGTTGCCATTCATAGAATGCTTTGGTACAAGTCAGTCAAATGAAACCATTTCCCCATATTTATATGGTACAATGGTATAATAATTTGTAAAATGATGGACTTGGGGAACACTATGGATTGAAATGGTGATTGTTAAAATTGTTGGATCTGAAATGTAATTTGGTATTAAGAAAAATATAGTGGCTTTGAAATTGACAGAAATTGGTGCAACTTATAAATAAAGATGATCACCTGCGAGATATCCGCCATGAGTTCAAGTTCGAGAGTCTGCTATTCCCCTTATTAAGATAATGAGAAAGATAGTCTTCTGAGAGATGAGTCAAACTAAATTCTTGTTGTTTATGTGTGTGAGTTTTTCTGAATCATTGAGTTCTAGGTTTGGTTATGTGATTCAAACCTAGACCTCCTGTCCGTTGCATCGCATGAATTAAATTGAGAAACATTAGGTTTTGATAATTTGAAGTATGCTATAAACCATAATAATTAAGCAGTGCAGAAAGTTTGTAATTTCAATGAAATTTTGGTCGTATGAACCCTATTGGCCACTTGTTGATTCCTGCAAATTGATTGGTTATGAGACTCGGATATATGCTATCCCACACATAAAATTCCTGTTGCCGTGCTTGGTGACCGATATGTGATATATGAGTATGTTAAATTTCTTTTATTTTCCCGCTGATACAGGTTTCAATGACAACCTGGCAACTAGATACGCAAGTCAGGCACAGTATGAAAACTCAAGTTCTCGCGCTCAGTATGGTAGCACTTCGTTTGTTTCACAAGACCAGCAAACTAATCACTCAGACCAGATGCAAAGTAATAACTATGATAACAGGGTGGGTCTTGCACTTGGCCCACCACAATCCTCATCTTCGTTCCAGACGCTAAACACCTCTGTTCAGCCGTCCAGTCTCAACCCTTTTGATGATTGGTCCCAACACCAGAACAAGGGTGTTGATGACTTTCTATCGGAGGAGGAAATTCGTGTTAGAAGTCACGAGATGCTGGAAAATGAAGATATGCAGCACTTACTTAGACTCTTTAGCATGCAAGGCCATTCCTCTGTAAATGGCCCTGACGATGGCTTTTCTTTCCCATCATTCGCTCCGTCACCATTGCCAAATTTTAGTTTTGATGAGGATCAAAACCGCCCTGGAAAAGCTGTTGTGGGTTGGCTGAAAATTAAGGCAGCAATGAGATGGGGGTTCTTTATTAGAAAGAAAGCTGCTGAAAGACGGGCGAAGATTGTACAATTAGATGATGACTGATCTTCAGGAGAACATGTCAGGTACCTGGATGATCTTTGCTGCATTTACGTTTCCTGGTGGCAGCAATGCTATTATCATCGAGGATATATCCAGCTTTGAGTCCACAAAACTGTAGTCTTTGATGTCACTTTAGATCTCAGGTCTGGCAGATATCAAATACTTTCAATGTACAGTCATCTTTACAGTAATGTTTTTTGCTCATTTCTGTCGAATCTGGTTTGTATATGGGCGCTTCTGGACCCAAAAGTAATTTGTTTTCTGTAGTTTTTGTTTTATACAGTTGTTTTGGCTTAGTAGGATAACAATTGTGATACACACCTCAAGCTGTAACCAGAATTTAGCTATGGTTTTATCATGGCAAAAGAATTGCGTTAACTATTGGTTTGTAGTGAAGTTGGACCTCCTTTCTAGTTAGATAAATGTTTCCTGGGAAAACCGTCTTTTAAGTACCTAGTGTTCTTTTCTGTGTTCCTTCGTTGAGAAATGCATATATGCATATTGAATGTATTTTACGTGGTGGTTAAATATCCGCTTCTGTCCCATGGTAATTAGTTGTACGGTAAGGTTTTTGTGCGACAAAAATATACGTGATCTAGTGATAAAACTAATTTTTGTCTTCAGCTTCTTTAAAAATGGGTACAGGCAATTTTAGAACAAGCGACCCATGATGGGAGATTGATGTACACAAGCAGAGCTAATACGCATTTACATGCAGTTTAAAAAATAATATCGGATGTGGAAAATAGTTTTGGAACGGGTAGAACAAGAAATGTGATCAAAATAAATGAGACAAATGGAGTAATACATTTTATATCGGGAACCCTAATCAACTATGTTCATCATTTTAAAAAGAGGAAAATTCGTGTTAAGAGTTTGTATTCCCTTAAAAATAAGTGAAGCTGAAATCGATACCCAACTTAAAAATGCGTTTTAAGTTAAAGTCACTGTTTCCTTTTCACACCGTTGGAAAACCGGTATAATTCACCTGGAGGAAGTGAATGAAAGCACAAGAATTTAATGTGACCAATATCCTTTGAGAAAGCAATACAAATTAGAATTTTTTTTATAATTCGGAGGAAAGTTGCAAAATCAGAAACTGCAACAAACATTGGGTATAGCCGTATAGGTAGATAATAAGATTTTTAGCTATTACTTATTACATGAGACCAAGATAACTTGTACAATACAATAAATAAGTAGATGATTATATGGTATGCAATCTAGTTTTGTACATACTTAGACAGTGATCTCTTTCAATAGCTCTTCAAAATTTTGAGATGAGCTGCCATTAGGTCCAACAGCTTTGAATGCAAGATCCTTCAGTAATGTGATTTGTTCTTTGAGTTGCTTCCCTTTCTGTTGCGACAAAACTTGTTCAAGGGCTTGTGAAGTTTCTTTTTTGGTGAAAACACCACCACTAATTCGCATACCAATCTTCCATACATTTTCAACCATCCATGTGTTTATTGAATGATCTCCGAAGAACGGTCTGCAGATCAGTGGCACGCCAGCTGCAATGCTTTCCAACACTGAGTTCCATCCCCCATGTGTTATAACAATTCCAACAGCATTATGAGACAAAACTTTTACTTGTGGTGCCCATGCCACAATTTTTCCGGTTTCTGTAGTCCTTTCCAAAAATCCTAGTGGTAAATGTTGCTTGAAATGATCTTTCATTGACCATATAAATGGAGTTCCACTTGATTCTAGGGCTCCAGCCAATTCAACTATCTCATTTGGAGGAAGCATCGCCACAGTTCCGAAGCCTATGTAAGCCACAGACTTGGGGTTTTGCTTGTCTAGCCACGGTATACAGCCATATTCATCTGAATATTGTGATGCTGGTGGTGATGTAAGGTTAAAAGGTCCTACATTAAGAACCTTTTTAAACCTTGAACTAAGATCTTTCATGAGGTCAGGGTCTAGTTCTTCGAATGAGTTCATCGCCAGAACAGCTGCCCGGGGCAATGTTTGCCCCATTCTATGTAGCATTACAGAGAAAGGAGACTCTAAGTTCCCAAACAACACTCCACCAGGCAAGTCACCTAATCTTAGTTCAGAAAATCCGGGAATGAAGTTTAGCTTCTCATTCATACGTCCTTCTACACCTACACCAAAAGAGCAGATCGATCACATTTCTTAACTAATGTATTATTTAGGTTGTACAATTTCCGAAAAACAAAACATCAATGAAACTAAAAATGATTATGTTTAAAAAAAAAGATGTAATAAACTTCTAGCAATTAAGTTAAGATGAAAAAGAAAATAATACAGTTACTTGAAAGATTCACACTTTTAAATACAATTAGTGAAGTAAATGAGTATCCATCAAGTTTACTAAAACCAGGGGATATGGTTTTACCACCAGAGTTCTGATTCTCGAAAATAACCTGAGAAAATTCAGCTTTTCCTTGATCTTCCTCAATATTTTTACGCCAAGATTCTTATTTTTGGTTACTTTAATAAATAATTTTATGCATATACAATGAGAATAAGCAATATCAGTGTATAAAGCATAAGTTACCATCAAATCCAACAGTTTGCCGAATAAGATCAGTATAAATGTGAATGGAAAGAGAGCAAGCCCCGGAGGTCCAAAGTGGCACATATGGCACACCAATCTCTTGTGCCAAATCACAAGAAAACCACAAAAATGCATCAGCAACCAAACAAGTGATCTTCCTACCAGAATCCACAGCTGCCTTCTCCACACCTCGTCGAAACTCATCAGCCGCCACAGCCAAGAACAAGTTAATATCCTCCTGTGGTTTCCCGGAGAACACATATCCCTCCTCCACGCCATCATGCACATCATAAGGAATAATATTACTAGCAATAGTCGATGAATTTGAAAACAATGTACGGTTAGACTTGGCCGAGTTCAAAAATGTGAACTTCACATTCGGAGCAGCCCTAGCCAACCGTTGTACAAGGCCAAAGAGGAGACCAGGGTGGGTTGCGAACGGAAAGACAAGAACGGCTACATGGGGTTCCAAATTTGTAATAGCCATTTTTCTTGTATAAATTGGAAGCTAGTACTATAATTCGATTTTTCTTTTACTGCAGATATAAGATTTAACACATGCACACAAAATCTAAGGATGTGTCATATGTGCTCTACATATTTATTTGTTGATCAGCAGGTCTGGTGTGGTGGTAGGTGGTGGGCGGTAAGGATTAAATGCGGGAATCGGTTGATATAGGGGAAAAATGAGTAAATCTAACAAACTGGCAAGTTAAAAGGCATGAAGTTAGCTAGCTTCACTCACCGGGTAGTTTAGGAATGAAAAATGCTAGAGGTACTAAATTGGGTATCAAAAATTATTGCCAAATGAGAGTGACATTATTTTGATTGGTTATAATTGTAATGTGCCCGCCAGGATCATCCAATTAAAACATTTCAAAATGCCAACTAGTTAGTACCATGTCATTTTGTAACAAATTTTGATACCAAATTTGGGGGTGAGGATCCTGTGTCCCCTTCTCCATGAGCCTGGATCCTCTGTCCGCTTCTTCGTGTCCTCTTCTGTGTCCCCTGTACAAAAAAAGTGATCCTGGCGGGGCCCCTTTATTAAAAAATATTACTCCCTCCGTCCCTATTTAGTTGGCACATTTGTAAAAAACACACATATTAAGAAAGAATTAATTATATAATTTGTTTCCATGTTTGCCCTTAATTTTAACATTAAATGATGACTTATGAGTATGTACATTAAATATAAAGTCAACATTGGTATTAGAAATAAAGGGGTAGATATGGAAAAATTGGTAAAAATATGTATTGGAACAAGAAATGTGACAACTATTTAGGGACAATTTTTTTTTGCAAATATGCCAACTAAAAAGGGACGGAGGGAGTATTATTATTATTTTTTAATACAGGGACCCGCCAGGGACACTCTTTTTGTACAGGGAACATAGAAGGGGACACGAAGAAGGGGACAGAGGATCCTCACCCCTTCTCCATGTCCCCTTTTATGTCTCCTATACAAAATGGGTGCCCCTGGCGGGACCCATTGTAAGGAAAATGGAAACAAAAATATTTTATTTTCATTTTCCTTACAATGAGCCCCACCAGGGGCGCCCATTTTATATAGGAGACATAAAAGAGGACATGGAGAAGGGAAGAGAAGATTTGGGCTCCAAATTTGGTACCTCTAGTAATATCTGAAAATGCGTTAGCTTGGTAACTGAAAACAAACTCAAGTCAATGAATCAGATTATTATTGCACTTTGAGAAAAAGTTCGGTGAACAATTGTGCCTAGGAATATTTTTTATATATACATATTTTAAGATATAATATAATTAAAATAATTATGTTTTTGTTGTGTTTTGATAGCATAATTAATTAATTATACATGTTTCTTGTACAAGTTCAAAATAGAATATGACCTTTTCTTAAGCAATTTTAGATTAAAATTACTTATACAAAACATTACCTTTCAATTTTATCAAATTATTTTTTACCTGATTTTAGTAGTAAACTTATAAATATGATTTTAACACCGACAACAAGATTATTCTCCAAGTTAAGGGCAGCCCCTCAAGCCCACTTTCTTCCCGGAAAGTGGCACCATCTCATAGGACAACATTTCGATCGATTCGAAGGATTAACAGAGCATAAACGACTAGAAGGTAGGAGTTTTTGTGTTTGTTGTAGTGAAATTAAAGGATCCATGAATTATCTAAAAGCAATGAAAGATAATAGTAACATAGCATTGACCTTGTTAATTGTCACATGGATTGCAATATTCGTGTACAGTTTTTGCAAGATTGAAGAACGAAGGAGATTTAAACTGTTAGACTACGATCTTTTGTAATGTTTTTCCTTATATTTTGGAATAAGCTGTTAGAATATTCAGTACTATCATGTATGTGTTCTTTTATGTTTAACGGAACTACGGAAGTAAAGTTGTTGAAGTTGGTGGTTGTTAATTCAGTTCCGTTGTTTGGTAAGAATTTACGGAAAAATTGAAATGAAAGGAAAAGATGAAAACAGATAGAACTAACAAAATAAATGCAAGCCAATCAACAAAATTGAATGGATAACATAAATTCACATACCAACCATAATCATATTCACACCACATTTTTTACCTACCACCATGTTTGATACAAACATGTCAGCTACATATGAGCTACCACCATATTTGGTACTAAGATAGGGTTTGGTAGATTTGTGAATTAGGGTTTTACAAATAATTATATTCACGTTGGTTTATTATAAACGTACAAATTTTTATATATTTTATTAATGATTGCAAGAAAATGTGTGATATTTTTTGATATATATTAATGATTGTAAAATTATGTTTTAATTAAAAAATAAATATTAATGATTGAATATGGCATAATTGATGTTTTTAGATATATATAAAATGTAAAAATATTTAATTAAAAAGTAATTTTTTTAATTAGAAAAAGCAAATGATTATTAAAATTAATAATATTATTTTATTATTTATTTATTAAAATAAAATATCGAAAATCATAAAAATCAAAATTTTCAATATTTTGATTTTTTAATATAATAATATAGATTACACAATCAAACTTTGATTATAAATATCAAATCAAATCGACAAAAATCAATTTAAATAAATTATCTTGTGCCATGCTTAGCACGAATTATCACCTAGTATGCAATTAACTCTATTTTTTAAAGGAAAAAGTATGTAAGAGACAGTGCAGTACATTAAGGTCGGAAAGGCGAAGGCTGTTAGAGCATCTCCAACGGTAATAGCTAAAATTATTAGCTATATAATGATTATCTAAAAATTTACTAAACTGTAAGATGTTTTCCTCCAATGGTATTAGCTATAATGAATAGCTATATTTTAAAATAGTATTTTATTATTATTTTAATAATAATATATATATATAAGTAAATAAGATCGATGATGTGTCACGATATAAGTGGGGATAATGAATTATAGATATTATCTATATATTATAGATGTCCTCCAAATATGGAGGATGTCAAGATGATTATCTAAAAATTTAACTAACAGGAAGCATGGTGCATATTATCTAAAAATTATGCCATATCATCAACTTTAGCTAATAGGTGTGTAGGGTTGGAGATGCTCTTAGTAGACTGGCCAATTATATCCTTATATGTACTAACTTAAAACTCATGCGATGCATGGATTTTTTTTAATATTATATGAATTTTTTCATTTATTTAAATTAATTTTTTAAAACATAATTTTGAAGGCTTACATTTTTATATGAGATAATTTGATAATAATTATATAAATATTATCCGTGATATTTCTAGAAATGGAGGGATTTTAGTTAGAAAATATAAAAAAGATGATTGGTTTTAGTTGAAAAAGGTAATCGACTAATTATTGGTAATTATAAAATTATTATTTTATTTTATTAGATAGAATGCTCGTGATATGATTAGAAAAAGATAGGATTTAGTTAGAGAAAATTAAAAATGTAACATGTTCTAGGTGAAAAAGGTAATTGATTAGTTTATAGTAATTATAATTTAATTACGTTATTTTATTAAATACAATTGTACGTAATCATCAATATATATATATATATATATATATATATATATATATATATAGAGGATTTTGCTCAAATACAAACCACTCTTAAAATGAGAACTACAAACCAACACAAAATATATTATATTTCATATACTCTAAGGGCCCCGCCAGGGGCACCTTCACAAAAAAGTCTTATAATTCAATCCTATATCCATTCATTAAAAAAAATAAAATAAAAAAACAAAAAAAAAATGCTGCCACGTCATCATTTTTTTAAAAAAAATTATATTTTTTTTATTTTTTTTCGATGAATGGATAGAGGGTAGAATTATAAGACTTTTTCGTATTGGAGTACCCCTATTTTAGTCATTAGATTAGCTTAAATGTTGGATTGGAATTTGGTTTTTAGGTTTGTATTCTAAGGAGGTTTGTATTGGAGTAGCCCCCTATATATATAAAAGAGGATAGCGGGAGTTTAGGTGGCGCTCTAAGATTGTCTCAATCTATTTTTCTAATTTTCTAGAATTTTAGAATTTCAAACACTAATAAATATAAAAATATCAATTAACATATTAGAAGTAGAATAAGTGTTCGAATTTATAAGGGAGAAGAGTTCGAATTTATAGGGAAGACATATGATTAGAAGTTCTATTGTAAGTATAATAAGTATTTATAAGGCATACGACTAAAAGTTCTATTGGAAGTAGAATAAGTTCGAATTTATAGAGAATAAGAGTTCGAATTTGTAGAAAAAATATATAAAAAAACGTTCTACTAGAAGTAGAATAGGTGTTTGAATATATAGAGCAGAAATATAATTAAATATTTTATAGAAAGTACGATCTTCTTAAATTATATATTTTTTATATAAGTTAGTTATACTTATATTAGGAAAATTTATTCATAAATCCAATACTATTGTCATAAAAAAAGTCACCGTATTTAAAAAAAAAGAAGAATTGATATGTTAACATAATTCACCGTATTTAAAAATAAAAGAATTGATGTGCTAACATAATAAAAGAACAATCTCATGCAAGAATCCTAAATAAAAACAGGAGTATTTATAATATAAAGAGAAAATAAGATGTGCTTTCATTTTCGAAAACTCCAAAAATTTTAGAAAGTCTAGAGAAAGTATAAATTGGAATTCACTCTATTTTTTAGGTTTTGATTTTAAGGAAAAAAATTGTTGTGTAAGATAAGTATCATCAATAATATGTAATGAAGTTGGAATTTCGATCCCAAACGAGAGCGGCTCGAAACATGTTTAACGGGAAGACGGTTCACTATAAAAGATTGTACTAGCTATTAAAATACCATATTGATGTTATAAATTTTATTTTATTTTTAGGATTTGATTTTTATGGATAAACATTATCATACAAGTAATATATGTAAAAGTTAGGTTTTTGGTCTTAACGAGAGAGCGGATCAATAGTAATAACCGTGTTTAACAAGAAAGCGGTTTATTAAATAAGACCGTATAAAAAGTGTTTAAATATATAATACATAAAATAAAATGTTTTATTGGAAGTAGAATACGAGGACGGTGGAGACGTCATATACAATTTTTTTAAAACTATACATCTTTTTTCCTAAAAATCCTTTATTTTAACTTTTTTATACAAGTTTATCTATAATATACAGAAAATATAAGATGTATTTTCATCTTTTAAAACTCCATAAATATTACAAAGTTTAAAGAATATAAAAATTGGAATTTACTCTCTTTATATAGTGAAGTTAGAATTTCGGTTTCAAATAAGAGCGGCTCGAAACGTATTTAACGGGAAGACGGCTCGCTAGAAAAGATTGTATTAGCTATTAGAATTTGATACTGTAGTCATAATTTTTTTTTATTTTTACGGTTCGATTTTATGGATAAAAAATATTATATAAGTCTTTATAATATATGTTAAAAAGTTGGGATTTCGGTTTTAACGAGAGAGCGGCTCAATCGACAGAATCGTATTTAATAAGAAATTGATTCATTAGAGAAGATTATTTAATTATTAAAATTTAATATTAATATTATAAAATAACGTAAATGTATTGAATTTTTTTTAAAAAAAATTGTAATGCCGCCGCGAAGCGCGGCTTTATCAACTAGTATTTTTAGAAAAGGATAAATTAATATTGTCCGTGATATTTCTATTAAAAGAAGGATTCTGATTAGAAAATAGAGAAAAGATGATATATTTTAGCTGAAAAAGGTAATTGGTTGCTTATTAATATTAAAATATTATTAGTTTAATTTATTAAATAGAACCGCCCTTGATATAATAGGAAAAAGAGCGATTTTAGTTAGAGGAAATAGAAAGGTAACGTGAAAATTAAAAAGATGACATGATTTATATTAAAAATGTAATTGATTAGTTTATAATAATTTTAATTTAATTATGTCATTTTTCTAAATAAAATTACTCATAGTTTTTAGAAAATGAGAAATTAATGTTGCCGGTGTTGTTTCTAGATAAAAAAAGGAATTTAATTCGAAAAAAATAGAATAAATGATACGTTTTAGCTGAAAAGGTAATCAGTTAATTATTAGTATTGTAATATTATTATTTTATTTTTATTAAATAGAAATGTTTGTGATATAATTGGAAAAAGAGAGATTTTAGTAAGAGAAAAGAAAAAAGATAACGTGTTTTGGCTGAAAAAGTAACCGTCCATGATATAATTGGAAAAAGAGAGATGTTAATTAGAGAAAAAAAAATAACGTGTTTTGGGTGAAAAGGGTAATTGATTAGTTAATAGTAATTATAATATAATTATGTTATTTTATTAAACAAAATTGCTCGTATTATTTTTAAAAAAAGATAAATTTTAGTTAAATAAAATGTAAAAGATATTCTATTTTACCTGAAAAGGGAAATTATTTAGTTATTGAAAAATAGTGAAGGTAATATTTTTAACCTAAAAAAGGAAATTGATTAATAAAGGAGAAATTTTAGTTAGATAAAATATAAAAGAATATTGTATTTTACCTGAAAAGGGAAATTATTTAGTTTTTGAAAAATAGAAAAGATAATATGTTTAATCTCAAGAAGAAAATTGATTAGTTAGTAGATCTGTAATTGAGTAAGTGTAAATAAGTAAAATCAACAGGTACCGTACCGACCAACCGACCGACCGACCGACCAACCAAACTTTTAATGTTTTAGCTTTTATATAATAGTATAGATTAAGGGGATCTTATCCATGATTTTGGTTTGGTCACTGTACCACCAAAATAATCTCAATCGTCAAATATAATATTTTAAAAATAGACAATCAAGATTATAACATATTAAAAAGAAATCTATAATCTAAAAAGGATATAATTAAAAAGGTTGTATTAGAATTGAATTTTAAAAAAAGTTATTAGTACTGAATTTAATTAATTTATTTATTAATATTAAAAAAGGTTCATATTTACTATTTAGGCTCTATCTCGAGACATAGAAATCAGATTTGGATGATTTTATAGTCCACACGAAACTCATAAAATTATCTTTAATTTAGTGATGATTTAACAATTATTATCCAGCACACACCTTTTTCTGTGTTTTGCCAGGCCGATCTCACCGTCGCCGCCTCCAGTGACGGCTCCATCACCTCCTATTCCATCTCCGCAAATCTAAAGTAACTACCCACTATTATCCCATTTTTTTTCTTCCTTTCTCCCCTCTCTCTCTCTCTCTCCCCTCTCTTCCTCTCTCCATCTCTCTCTTTCCCCCCCTCTCTCTCTCTCTCTCTCCGTTCATTTTACACACACATTCACACTTATAAATATATATATATATATATATATATATATATATATATATATATATATATATATATATAAGCTTTAGATTGTCTATGTAATCGTTGGATTCTCTTATTGTGATCGTATATATATATATATATATATATATATATATATATATATATATATATATATATATATATATATATATGGTTGTATGCTGTCAAGTAGATTATTATTCGATTATTTTTTAGAAAAAGATTTTCGATCGAATCCTTGAATGTTTGAATATGTTTGATCGTTAATTGATTGGTATAGATGATGTTGCAGTTGGCTTGTAAGTATAGAAAGATCCATTTGTGTATAGATACATTTATTTTTAGAATCTTCTGGGCTTGTTTTGTTCACCGGAAAATTCTTGGGTTGCTGGAGTTCTGTCAGTTTTGGTTGTATTTCGAAGTGAAATTGATGTTTAGATGGTAAAAAGGATCATATGGTGTTGGTTTGGAGATTTCCTGGACTTGTTATATGTTGTCGGAATTTGGTTTAGTTGACCGGATTTTGGGTAAATTTCGGTGACCTGTTCTTCATGTGTGTGTGTCTAGTGTGTGTTTTATTTATTTATTTTATTTATTTATGTGGTTAATTTCCTGATTAATTGATTCCCTGATTAAATGTTAATTGATATTTGTTTATTTGATTAGTTGATCTCCTAATCAATTGTTTCTTTGAATAAAGGTTTTTTTGATTAATTGAGATTAATTCCTTTATTAATTATACAGTTTTTGAATAATTAGTTAACTATTGTACCATTATGGGTGTACCGAAACTGTCGGTTTTTGGACCTTTCATAGGTGATTGTTATCTGTCGCCAGTTGGCGAATTATATCTGTTGAGAAATTAGTGTTAGTTGATTAAGGTATCTAGCCAAAGGGATACTCCTTTTGGCTAGAGTAATGTTTGCTTTTGAGTTTAATTTTGCAGGAAGCAGTTTACATGCGAAGGGATGATGGACGGAGAAAGAAGCGAAAGTTTTTAGAATGTCTTAATCTTTGTTTTAGGGAGCTTGCTGTGTTTCAATGTTTTTGGGGTTCAAGGAGGGCACTCTTTTCCCACTTGAGTTTTTTTCCCAAAGGGTTTTGCTCTTGTGGGTTTTTAACGAGGCCCTTCTTTGTTCCCTTTGTGTCCCTATTGATTGGGTTGAGAATTTTGAAGATCGGCCATGATATATTTTTTGGAGTGCAAGTTTCTTTGATGTAAATGCTGGTGACAAATTGGGATTAAGCAGAGCTGGTGGATAGGCGGATTTTGAGATAACTGAAGATTGGATCAACACTCCTTTTGGAGTGTTGATTATATTTTTAGTTTGTGACTATTGTTTTTGCCTTTCTGTATTTTTTCCTTTTGGGTAATTTTTTTCGAACTTAAAGGTTTTATTGTCTAAACGTCCGGGGGCAACATGTGTGCCTTTCGGTTAGATAATAAACTTTTTTGAATGAAAGAAACTAAACCCCTTTCTCCGGTTTCGCCGGTATTGTATTTCGGTACAATTCATATACGAGAATGTATATTCTTTGACAAAAAAAACAATTATTATCCAAATAAAAACAATCAGAATCACAGGGGAAAATATAATTACGAATTTTTACATTAATCCTATACAGTGTAGAATACCTACATTAATAATCCTATTCAATATAGAAAACCTAATTATATATGATTTAAATCATTGACAAGCACTTTTTCATATTTCAATATAAATACACTTTTTAGTTTACATGTTAAAATATTAAATATTTTTTATGCTAGATCCAACGTTTTTTATCTATTTATTTTAAGATCTAACAGTTCTTATTTATTTTATCGTACTGAGGACCAGACTACCAACTACCAAAGTTTTGGACAAAATCCCTCCTACACTTATTATTAAAACTGTATTTGGTTGTTAGTACAACTATCTTCAAATAATAAGAAGGTTATTTTGATAATAAAAACAAAATATAAGTAGATTTCCTAAAAATAGAATAGAATTTTCAATATAAAAAATCGTCAATTTCATCTCTCTTTTGTTTCTTGGTAGTGTTAATTGGAGAAAATTGTTAAATCATCACTAAATTAAAGATTATTTTGTTAGTTTCACGTAGGCTGTAAAATCGTCCAAATCAAGTTTTAAGAATTCAAGATAAAATACATAATAAATTGTATATACATATCAATTTCATAACAAAAATTTGATATGTAAACTAATAACAAATAAATAATAAAAAAAATAATATAAGAAATATTAGAAAAAGAGCCGTGCAACGCACGGGTGATAAACTAGTATATAATAAGCGTATGAGATCTTACTTTGGTTTGGTCACTGTACCGCCAAAATATGAAAACAACACCTAGAGGGGGGGTGAATAGGTGTTTATGGCTAACAATCCTATTTTATGAACTGTTTTAAGCTGTTTGTGTTTTATCAGTTTGTAAATGGTACGCTGTTTGTAACTGAAATGCAGAAAATTAAAGAACACAAGATCTTTTAGCCAGGTTCGACCTCTAAACCCCTATGGTCTACATCCTGGTCCCTTACCGACTTGGTAAGAGAATATATTATTGATCAAATATAAACCAATTACAAGATCCAACAATATATCTCCCTTACACCCTTGCTGCTTACAAATGGCTTGCTGTTTGCTGTGCTGAAACTAGCTCTCTAAGAAATACTTCCCAAGTATCCTTCTCTAGCCTAGTTCTACCCACCCAAAACCTTAAGCCAACCTTGTACAACAACAAATCAATTACACCTTGAACAATACAAAGATTTAAATAGATACAACTCAACGTATGAACCCTCTGAATATATATATACGTGTATATAGGGTTTGTGAGGTTTGAAGAATTTAGCAATGAAAGCTTTTGTAGTTGTGAATGTATATCTTGTGTTTTGCACTTTTTGTTCTCTACATAAGAACTGAATATTCCAGCTCTTAAATAGATGAATATGAGAATTTTGAAAACAAGAATCAAATATCTTTAACGGCTTGAAATAAATCCGTTGATGGATTTTCTTGAAATAAAAATGAAGGAGCTTTTAGAGAGAGAGAGAGAGAGCTGCATGTATGTATGAGAGGAAGAAGAAGAATATTTGTTATAATTGCTCTCATGTGTTTTTCTTAGAGTGGGAGAAATGATGAAGCATTAAAATAAGGAAAAGTGAATCTTACTTTTCTTATTTTAAGACAAGGAATATTTTTGTCTCCCATTCTTTATATGGTATGAGTATAGGCGTGTATATATGAAATTCAGAGGGTCCTACATGTGTCTAAGAATATTTTCTACTTGAACCTCTTTGAAAATCTGAACGGCTTCATTTCTGACAGGTGCAATCAGCACGCTGTTTGTAAATAGCATGTTGTTTGTGAAACTGGCATGTTGTTTGCCTTGCTGTTTGAGTCCGAAGCCGAAATAACATAGCAAGTTCATGTCAGCTTGCTGTTTTGGTTCTGGTGAACTGAACAGATACATGGCCTTATACTTTTGCATTTACATATCATCAACCAAGTTTCCTGAGAACATAGATATGTCTGTTTGATCTTTATCTACAGGAATTCTGAACAGTTGAAAATGGCTTGCTGTTTGTACAAATGGCTTGCTGTTTGGGACAAACTGAATATACAATCAGTAAGCTATTATATCCTGCAAAACCAAGTTAGTACAATACAGAAATACATGATGTTTTATATCAAACTACAAGCTATCAGCTTGCTGTTTGTGATCATCAAAACTTTACACAACTAGCATGCTGTTTTATATCTACTAATAAGCCAAATGGCTTACTGTTTGTGATCATCAAAACTTATGAGTATCAATCTCCCCCTTTTTTTATGGTTACAACTAATTTAGGAGAATTAGAATAACTCCCCCTAAATCTCTGCATCTCAAAATTAGATATAAAACAATAATCTAACAAGATCAAATAGAAACATCCAATAATACATTTTCATTAAGTATTCTCCTAAAGTTCTCCCCCTTAATCCATCAAAAATTAAAACACTTAAGATCAACAAATGATATGCAGAATATAATGCATTCAGTATACCAATTGTAACATGCGATGACAAACAGTTTGTTATTTGCAGTATGTTACCTGCACAAACAGCTTGCTGTTTGTGGTATTTTACCTGCATAGATAGATTGATATTTGTTGAATGTTACCTGTACAAATGGTAAGCTAACATGTCTAGCAAACAATCATTCAGCATGCTGTTTTAAATAGAACACATACCAAGTTGCATTCGAATGACTGAAAATCTTTCTTCAACAAGAGGTTTTGTGAAAATATCATCAAGTTGAAACTCTGTTGGAACAAAGACCAATTCTATCTTGCCTTTAGCAACATTATCTCTCAAAAAATGGTGTCGAACATCGATATGCTTCGTTCTTGAGTGATTCACCGGATTCTTAGAAATATTAATGGTGCTAGTGTTGTCACAATTTATTGGAAGCTTTTCACACTTGATATCAAAGTCCCTTAGTGTTTGAATCATCATAGAAGTTGAGAACAACAGCTCCCAGCTGCTAGATACTCTCCTTCTGCCGTGGATAACGCTACAGAAGTTTGTTTCTTGCATTGCCATGAAACCAAACTTTGTCCAAGAAATGTACAAACACCACTAGTACTTTTTCTATCAACCTGACAACCTGCATAATCTGCATCACTATACCCAACAAGATCAAAAGTATTTGTGATAGGATAGAACAAACCAAGAGTAATGGTACCACTTAAATATCAAAAAATTATTTTAATAGCATTTAAGTGAGATTCCTTAGGATTGGATTGAAACCTTGCACAAACACACACACACTATACATAATGTCAGGTCTAGAAGCAGTTAAATACAGTAAGCTTCCAATCATACCTCGATACCTTTTGATATCAACTGCCTTACCATTTTCGTCTGCAAACAGCTTGTTGTTTTGGATCATAGGAGTTGATTTCGGTTTAACATCTTCATAACCAAATCTTTTGAGCAGACTTTTTGTATACTTGGATTGGTGCACAAAAATTCCATCTTTAGATTGCTTGATTTGAAGACCCAAGAAATAATTGAGCTCACCCATCATGCTCATTTCGAACTCACTATGCATACACTTTGAAAACCACTTGCACATTGATTCATTAGTAGCTCCAAAGATAATATCATCCACATATATTTGAACAATTAAAAAGTCTTCACCATTTTGCATAATAAATAATGTGGGATCGATTTTACCTCGAATGAATCCATTTTGGATTAGATACTTACTAAGCCTTTTGTACCAAGCTCTAGGGGCCTGCTTTAAACCATAAAGAGCCTTCTTTAGCTTGAATACATAGTTTGGATACTGTTCATGCTCGAATCCAAGAGGCTGTTTGACATAGACTTCCTCTTCCAGCACGCCATTTAGGAACGCACTCTTCACGTCCATTTGATATAGCTTGATTTTCTTGAAACATGCATAGGCTAGAAGTATTCTTATTGATTCCAAACGAGCAACAGGGGCATAAGTTTGATCAAAGTCAATGCCTTCTTGTTGGTTATAGCCTTGAGCTACAAGCCTTGCTTTATTTCGAGTAACGGTGCCAAATTCATCAACTTTGTTTTTGAACACCCATTTTGTTCCTATAATTGAAGCATCTTCTGGAGGCTTGACAAGTTCCCAAACATCACATCTTTCAAATTGATTTAATTCTTCTTGCATAGCCATGATCCAATTTTCATCTTCTAGTGCTTCATTGATATTTTTGGGTTCTTCTTGAGCTAGGAAGGCAGCATGAGCACAATAGTTTGCCTTTCCTCTTCTTGTTGTGATTCAATCAGTAATATCACCAATAACTAACTCTGGGGATGATTCTTGACCGTTCTTGTTGACCTCGGTAAGGAATGTTGAGCTATTTATTCATGAGTTGTCTTTCTTATCTTTGCCGGTGGTAACTGATCTTCTCCATCATAGAGAGGTAGTTTCTGAGTAGCCCTTGAACCTCTGGGACCTTCCAAAGTCATTCTTGCCATTTTTGAAATAGCATTTTCAACTTCAGCTTGCTGACTTGAACATCCAGCTTGCTGTTTTGAACCTCCAGCTTGCTGATTGTCAGTATCTGCATCCTCCTTGGCTTGCTGACTTTCAGTTTTAGTCTCAACTTCAGCTTGCTGATTTGAACTTTCAGCTTGCTATTTTGAACCTCCATCTTGCTGATTTAAGCTTCCAGCTTGCTGATTTGAACTTCCAGCTTGCTGATTTGAACTTCCAGCTTGCTGTTTGTCAGAAATTTGAGGCTGCATACTTTCTCTTTCACCTGCAAATTCTTCCTCATCTCTTGGTAGATCATTGTTAGGTTCTTGAAATGTAACATCAATAGATTCTTCAACAATATGTTTGTTTATATTATAAACTCTATAACCCCTACTTGTTAAAGAATAACCAAGAAATATAGCTTCGTAGGATTTTGCATCGAATTTACCATCTTTACCAATTGTCTTTAGCACAAAACACTTAGAGCCAAAAATCTTGAAGTAGCTGATATTTGGCTTCTTGTTTCTCAACAATTGATAAGGAGTTTTATCCAAAATAGGCCTGATTATGATTCGATTCAACAAATAGCATGCTGTATTCACAGCTTCGGCCCAAAAACTCCTAGGCAGCTTGCTTTCTTGCAGAAGAGTCCTTGCAGTTTCTTGAAGTGACCTATTCTTCCTTTCCACCACACCATTTTGTTGTGGAGTCCTTGGAGCAGAAAATTCATGGGATATTCCTCTTTCTTCACAATATGCAATAAAGTTCTCATTGATAAATTCTCCTCCTCTATCACTTCTTATGCCTACAAGTCTTGTATCATGCTTGTTCTCAAGTAATTTTATCAGTTTCTTAAACTCATTAAAAGCACAATCTTTAGTACGAAGAAACAATACCCAAGTAAATCTAGAATAATCATCTACAATAACAAAACCATATTGTTTACCTCCAATACTCTTATAAGATTCTGGACCAAATAAGTCTAAGTGCAGAAGCTCTAAAGGTTTAGAAGTAGATACCAATTTCTTTGCTTTGTGTGTACTTCTAATTTGTTTGCCCAATTGGCAAGCTGAATGATAAGTGGATGTTATATCCACTTGGAATGCTTCGTATCGGCTTGAATTGATGACTTGAACTCAAGTATGTGGTGTTTTTGATGTGTTTTTAGTGAATTTGTGCAGGAATAAGAGTCGGATGTGGGATGATGTTTTCCATACTTAAATGGTGGGTTTTGAGCTTAAAGAATAACAGTACATCAAATTGCGAGAGAGCCGGAAGAAATGGAATGAAAATCGGAGTTAAAACGAAGAAAATAGAGCAAAATCAGCGAAATGAACAGTAACGGACGCGCATAAACAGTAGCAGTCAGCGGGTGAAAAATCAGCCAGAATTTTTGATTTTGTTTTGGCCATATCTTGATTTCAACAAGTCCATTTTGGACGATTCAACTGCCCACGCGAAGATAACGGAATTTTCTATTATTCTAAGGTGGTCCGGAGTCCAGAATTATTGAAGAGAATTTTCCTTCAAAACAGAATCAACAGAAATTGCCAGAATTCAATTCTAAACAGGAAATTGCCAGAATGCCTACTTCTAATAAGTATGGTAATTGCTCTGGGCGGCTAGAACATTCCAGAATCAGATCTATACATGGAATTTGCAATTCTATTCTCATTCAAGAACGGAAATTGCCATACTCCTATTCCAACTCTAAAACGGCAATTGCTTGATGGAGAGGCAAATTGAGGCTATAAATACACATTTTGGGATCTTGAGAAACAACAATGCATACTAGAGGCAATTCCAGAAAATGACGGTGACTTGGAGCAAGGTACTGCATGCATAAGTGAGGAAGACAAATTCCAAGGTGAGGTGAGCATTCACAATCCATGTGAGTAATTTTATCATGTTAGGATGGTGGATGATTTGGAAAGGGCACTATTTGGGACAGACACTGATGAGCTGCACAAATTTCAAGAATTGGTATGTGCGTACCAAGAGGCTGAAGAACATGGGAAAGATGCAAGTCTTCTACTTGACTCAGAGTTTAAAGATGGAGGTAGCGCATTAGAGCCAATGAAGGAAGTTCATTTTGAGGAACCAAAGGCTTCAGCAACTTACATTTACCCTCCTCCATTATATTCAAGCAAAGTCCGCGAGTGTGTTTTGTTCTACAAATTGACAGATTTTGGGTCAATAGAAGAAGGCATTGGAATAGGACATAGTTGTTATACGAATAGGCCAAGCGAGGATAAGGGGCAGAAAGTGTGCCGCCGTGATGACGATGAAGTCTCACGAAGAGAGGACCAGGCAAACTATTATCATCCTTAATGGAGGTTTGGAAGTAACGTCAAGCTATTGACGTTAAAGAAGCGCTTCTTGGGAGGCAACCCAAGCATTGTTGTATACTGGTATATTTTCTACTTTCCCTCGTATTTACTTCCATTCAATGAGGACATTGAATATTTTAAGTTTGGGGGTGGTTTGAGGGATAAGTAGTGTATATATATGTGATTGTTAGTCATTGTGTTGATGTAGGATATCATGTTTGCATTTTAGTTGTAATTCATGCATGTTTGTGAGTCCATAATAGTTTACATTTGCACCCATGCTTGATAAGAATTTTGTGTTGTTGACGCTTTTGATTGAGAAGTGATATGCTTTGTTCTTGTACACACACATACACTAATAAGTGAAGCTAGTAGACTTATTTAATGTTGTGAGTAATTAGAAAGACATGAATATGTGCAAGTTGATTTAGTTTGCATGCTTTGAATACAAGTAGGGGCATTAGAGAGATTTTTGCTTGGGATTGAGTATGTTTTTCCCGCCAAGTGAGCTTTTGAGCCATATTGCATATTTTTTGCAATTTTATTCGTTTGCTTGAGTGTCCACGGATTGTTTGCATTGCTAGCAGTTGTTTGAGGTCTTTCTTGAAATGCATGACATTATTTGACGATTAAAATGATAAAGGCATTTAGGAATAACCATGCATATTTTCCCATATTACCACACCATGTTTACATGATCAATTAGTTAACCCGTTGAGCTTAATCCTATTTTTCGGTGACATACCACATTACTTGCCTAGACCTTTTTCTTGTATTGGCCTTACATTAATTTGAACCCACATTGTCAAAGGCTAGTAGATTGCTTAAGGGAGTAATAAGGTGTGCAAGGAGGGGTTTATTGTCGGTCATATTTTTGGGGGAAATATTGAAATTGGGTTTGGTTGTTTACTTGATAGTCGGCATATGTAATAAATTCATGGGATCATTGTTATTGTCTATATTATTGTTGCTTTAGTTCTCGGGAAAAAAAACAGAAAAAAAAGAAGAGAAAAAAAGAAGAGGAAAAAAAATATTATGAGAGCATATTTTTGTTTGTTGCGATCATACTTTAGTCGACTAGTCGAGCGTTTTTATTGGAAGAAAAATAATAAATTATGTGGGGGAAATAGGGTGTTGTGTATGATTCATTATGGCTCCTACTAGCTTTTGACACTTCACCTGTTTTGGCTTATCTGACATACCTTGTCCCTAGCCCCGTTACAACCCAAATAAAGACCTTTTGATTATCGTCATTGATGTATGTTGTGTTAAGAGTTAGATTGATACCAAATGTTAAGCATGCTTATGATTTTGTTGGAATTGAGTGATACACTTACCCTTGTTCTTGAGTGAATATTCTTTTGTGAGTGGATTGTGAGTGTTTGCTTGTTTTTGCGTATGAGATCCCGAGTTTTGTCTCAAAGATGTACTCTTGTAGGCTTAGCATGTTTACTAACTTATTCTTACACTTGACATGGACTTGTGAGAACTTATGCATGTTCATTGAGTAGACTATGTGAATACTTGCACTTTCGACACCAAGACATTGCGTATTTACTTTGATTCTTAAGTTGATATGGCATGAGAGGATTTGAAGGTATGGTAGGATATTAGTACTAAATTAGTTGCATTTTTCATATTAGTTGAATTCATGCATTGCATTTGATTTTGTGGGTACATTCGCTATAGGCCCTCACGAGACTTTACTCGTCCACTAGGGCTGCCTAGGGATTTAAAGGGCTTGTTGCATATGCCAAATGCAACCGTGATCACCTACGGAAGTGGTACTAGTTAGTTGTATATAGTTATAATTGTTATGCTTGAGGACAAACATCGGATTAAGTTTGGGGGTGTGATAAGTGGATGTTATATCCACTTGGAATGCTTCGTATCGGCTTGAATTGATGACTTGAACTCAAGTATGTGGTGTTTTTGATGTGTTTTTAGTGAATTTGTGCAGGAATAAGAGTCGGATGTGGGATGATGTTTTCCATACTTAAATGGTGGGTTTTGAGCTTAAAGAATAACAGTACATCAAATTGCGAGAGAGCCGGAAGAAACGGAATGAAAATCGGAGTTAAAACGAAGAAAATAGAGCAAAATCAGCAAAATCAGCGAAATGAACAGTAACGGACGCGCATGAACTGTAGCAGTCAGCGGGTGAAAAATCAGCCAGAATTTTTGATTTTGTTTTGGCCATATCTTGAGTTCTACAAGTTCGTTTTGGACGATTCAACTGCCCATGCGAAGATAACAGAATTTTCTATCATTCTAAGGTGGCCCGGAGTCCAGAATTATTGAAGAGAATTTTCCTTCAAAACAGAATCAACAGAAATTGCCAGAATTCAATTCTAAACAGGAAATTGCCAGAATTCCTACTTCTAATAAGTATGGTAATTGCTCTGGGCGGCTAGAACATTCCAGAATCAGATCTATACATGGAATTTGCAATTCTATTCTCATTCAAGAACGGAAATTGCCATACTCCTATTCCAACTCTAAAACGGCAATTGCTTGATGGAGAGGCAAATTGAGGCTATAAATACACATCTTGGGGGATAAAAAAAAAGCACACCATTACATATCAATTACTTAGGTTTATTTGTATCTTTTCATACTTTATTTTTATTATGGTTTCACTTGATCCCATGATGACGAGAGGTTCAATTTTGAACTAATCGTTGTCATGGGATTCTAACGGATTTATTTATGGAGCTTTAGTATCTTGATTGCTTTAAAGATCTGTGTGTGATTTATATCTGATATCCTTGTATGGTTGTGCTTAATTGATAGATGCGTCACGAACATCTAATTTGTTAATCTCTTGTGAAGTGAAAGTGGATCTTGAGATTTAGAACTTGCCATGCTAGCATAGGTTCATGATTGTTTATCAACATGATTCGTAGTATGAGATGAAAATACTTATATTGCCCTGTGTGATCTTTATGGATAACTTGCTCTTCAACCGTTCTGTTTTCAAATTCTATAGACATATAGGGTCTAAGCATAATTGGTGTCTATTCATCTTCTATCTCTTTTGTGGATGTATGTTTAGTTTGGTATTCGTATACTGAAAAGTAGCGTGTACTTATTTTGTGTTATCCGATCAGATATCATAACCATTGCATATAGTGATTAAAGGTGTCAGATCTAGGCGAAATATTTAATGAAGTTAGGATCCCATGTTTACTCTTGTAGAAGTAATTCGATTCCAATTCTCAGTAGTTAAGTAATTCTTAGTTTGTTAATTTCCTTTTTAGTTAATTTTAGTTAATCAATCCCAATCTTGTTGATTGTCTTAGCAGTGAGTAATAACCATACATTGTTGCATAGGTACATTGACTGAATTAAAACCTACACCAGATCCCTGTGGGAACGAACTCGACTTATTCATATATTACTTGTGACCACGTACGCTTGCGTGATTTTGTGTTAACACTGAACAGACTTCAACCTTAGTATATTTCAGTTTGGGTAGTCCTCTGACCAGATTCTTGCTTGACAATTTATTGATCAGGTCCATATGTGCATGCCCCAATCTTCTATGCCAAATATATGGATCATTCTCTATTGTAGCCAAACAGCATGCTGTTTCCTGCATTTCAAAGTCTAATACATATATATTTCCTTCCCTTCTAGCAACTAAGGGGATTTTGTTAGTACCAATAGTAATAGTGGTTTTATCAATGCCAAACTGAACAAAATGTCCATCATCAAATAATTGAGTGACACTAAGTAAATTATATAAAAGACCGTTGACATATTGAACTTTATTAATCGAAATATTACTATTACCAATAGAACCAATACCAAGGATTTGAAGAGTCTTACTATTACCAATTGTAACTCTTCCACCCTTCTTCATTTTGAGACTATGAACTGAGATTTGTCTCCACACATATGTCTAGTGCATCCGCTATCCAAAATCCATTGCTTTGACCTTCCTTTAGCCGCAAGACATATCTACAAGACAAACAAACACCAACTCAATGTTTTAGCACCCATATAGGTTTGGGTCCAAATTGGTTAGTAGCAATAGTATATAAGACATTTAAATCAGTTTTCTTGATCCACATTTGGACCACTTCCGGTGAATGGTAAGCTGTTTTCCTTCTGACAGAAGCATTCTGGCATGCTGTTTGTTTCCTGACTGGTTCTTTCTGGTAAGCTGTTTGTCGACTAGCTGTTCCATTCTGGTAAGCTGTTTTCGCTTTTTGATTGACTTGAGCTACACAATGTTTTTCCAGATGGCCTTTTCCACCACATTTGTTGTATGATTTCCAAGGTGTAAGAACCCCAAATTTTGGATATAATTAAAACTTTTTATTAAGTAATGATAAAATGAGGAACAATGATTGTAATGAATGGATATTACATTGGACAATGATCTTGATGCATTGGTATATTGTCAGAATAGAGTAATTCGATGGTTGAGGACCTAGATAAGAATAATCTACCATCCAGGAAGGAGCTAATGGATCCTTGAAGGGAAATGAGTACGTGCATAGTGTTTCCCGTACGTGCATAGTATTTCCCGTACGTGCATAGTATTTCCCGTACGTGCATAGTATTTCCTGTACGTGCATAGTGATTTTGTGGATGTATAGTGATTTTTGAGGTTTAAGAAATTTTTCATGCCACCTATGTACGAGACATGGTATGGATATTTCGAAGTCATATTAGTAATCTACAAGGTAAATAAGTGTATGTAAACGCGATCGGAATTCAGAAATTCCAAACTCTATTTTTATGGAAAATTGGATCGAGCAGTGAAGAGCATGTCAATGCGAACAAGAAAAGAGAATTATTATATCAAGGATTTTATTTTTATTAAATACGATTTAAGGATTTAGAACAAAAACCTTCGAGTTAGAAAAACGAGCGTTCTAGAAATCGCTAGAATTTTTAAAACGAGATTAAGCGATCAAACAAACGCTTAATGAGCTTTAAAATACAACACAACACAGATATATTACATGCAAGATCAGCTCATGCAAGTCATAAGAGGATTAAGTGTGAAACAAATCAAGAACAAGTGGATTCATGAGGTGTTTGATCAAGAACAAGCCAACAATGCACCTTGTTACTCTTTTTCTTTCTAACCACAAATCTTTGGCACATGGATTGAGGGGTGACAAGGCTGGTTACATCTGATCCTTGGCAAGGGAAATATCATAGAAACATATCATTTATCAATTGAAACAAAGTGGGAGAGAAAAGCCAAGCAACTCCATCTCTCTCCATTTTCTTCAAACTGCCCAGCAAGAACCACCATGAAATAAAAATTCATATCTCCACTTCTACCCATTCATAGATCACCAAATTTTAACCATAGCTTCCTCAATATATGTAGAGTATTCGTTCAAAATTTCATAATTTTTGAAGATCGTTTGGATAGGTAAATAAATTCAAGAAAATCACCCTGTTTTTCCCCTCAAGAAACAAGACTTCGAATTTTTGGAATTTTTAGATTTCCAAACCAAGCTTCCACTCCTTGTTTGATCATCAAATTTTTATGGTGAGTCCTATATTTCATAAAAGCAATCTCCTAAAAATTTCAAGTCCAAACTCCTTTGTTTCCATTTTCAAAAAAATCATGAAAGAGGAGGATGAATAGTGTTTCATGAACTAATCTTTGATTTTTTTTGTTTTCATGGTTGATCTTAGCTACCCTAAGGCTATCCAAGGACTATAACAAGCTTTGTAAGGCTAGTACATACTCTCAAGAAGGTATAACACTCTTGAAACCCTAGATCAACTTTAAGTTTATGGATGTTTTTGATGAGCTAAGCTTGGTTATGATGTTAGCATGATTATAAGCATAATTAGTAAGTGATTTAGTTGAGCAAGAAAGCATGTTAATTATTGTGGTAAACTGGTATGATCTGGACTTGATGATGTTCATAATCATGTGATAAGTTGTGTGGATGCCCGGTGTGGCTTGGTTGGATTGTTATAATTTTTGGAACGTTCGATATATAGCCGTCGTAATGCCGAAATTTCGTTAACCTTAAGAAAAACAACTTGGAAAGTAGATGTAACTCACTGCCTAGCTTTGCAATCTGCCATGATAGGATAGGTAATGTTCTAAGCTTCGTTTTGATATAAAGATCACGTGAAACGGACTTACGGTTTAGGATTTATGACCAAATTACTAAAAGTAGTTCGAATCCGTAAACGAAAGTTCATAACTGTAATTGAACCCTCGTAAACTATGTAACGTCATGGTGAATCTTGGTAAATAAATACTAGAGGTAAAAAGGAAGGCGTGAAAGAAAACCGTATGTCAAAAGGATCATTTTTCGATTTATTAAAAATGTTCGAGTCGAGGTTAAACGCGAACGAACCCCTAAAAGACGACTCTTTTATAACTTCGGTAAAACACTTAGAAAACGGACGATAAAACTCGGAGTATAGTATTGGTTCGTAACGATCGACTTTAGAACTCATATGACTTAAGTATGTCCCAAGTATAAGTACAATGACATGTCGTATTAACGAACGAATGTCGGGTCGGATCAGTGATAATAAGTAATCCACTAAAGGGGCTATAACGAGATAACTCGAGAACGTGTTTCGATTTAAGTATAACTTAACTTTTAATATGTTAAGTGATTAATCCCGAATGCCTTGGCTATTTATAGATCACCAAGCTGAACCGGGACCCGCTACCACTACCCCTTACCGTACTCGACTACCAGGCAAGTTTCAATTCCCTTCTTTTAGGCTGTTGTTGTGATTGAATAAATATATATATATGATTGCTGATATACATATGCCATTGCATGCATGCCTACTTTCAAGTTGAATTGATATACTTGTTCCCTGAATGTTATTGTTGGCTTATAAGCTAGATAGTTATACATCAGTTATAAGCCGGTTATTGTAAGACCCTCATAGAAGGGCGTATACATCTTATTCATCAAAAATAGACCGGGAGTCAATATTCCTTGATATATCGAGATTACCTCGGAGGAAAATATTTAAGTAAATATTTTCCATTATTCAGGCGACGAATATTATTTGAATATTCGTTCGAGATTATTTATTTAATGATCCTTACTTCAAATAATTATTTGAACGTAATCATTCGACGAATAATATTTGTCAATATTCATTCAGAGTCGAATTGATTATCGAATATTATTTCGAATATTCTTCTAAAGATGAGACTACTAAATGAATATTATTTGGATATTCTTTTAGAATATTATTTTATTAAATAAATATTACTTTTGAATATTCATTTAAGATATTAAATACTTGATGAATATTATTTTAATATTCATCTGAAGCTTGATTTAATTATCGAATATTATCTCGAATATTCCTTAAAGCTTGGATTACTAAATGAATATTACTTGATATTCATTTAGAATATTATTCATTAAATGAATATTACTTTATCAATATTCATTTAAATTCCTAATTAATTATGAATATTATTTTGAATATTCATCAGGGTTCTATTTAATCACCGAATATTATTTTAAATATTTTAAATATTCCTTTCAGGACTTATTAAGTAATGAATATTACTTTGAATATTCATTTGATTATTTAATTATGCAATAAATATTCTCCTGATATTTCTTCAGGGATTATTTTGAGAAATACTCTGATTAAAGATATTCTTTCATATTCCCAAATACTCCTTAAATATTTTAACTCAATAAATATTCTCTGAATATTTATTCCATACTTAGAATAACCTCGATAAGGTTTACCTTCTTCGATTATTACAGAAAATATTTCGGAGTCATATTATTATTAATCTTATATCAAGAAAGGTTCTCAGACATCATTCTTCTTTGAGTCTATCCCCTTAATAATAAGGGAACCTTACTTGGAAAATGTTATTTATCTTGTCGACTTCCCGGTCATAAAGTATTCCCTTCACCCGCAACTCGGGTGCTGTTGACTTATTAAGTCGTTGCTTACCTTCTCATCTTTCGAGGGGTAAGATTACTGGAACAAGTTGATATCCGTTACCAAGTAATAGCTTGGGAGTTATTGGTAAATTTTCCTTTCCAACTAGATACGACTACTTTGTGGAGTCTTATCAACAAGTATTATACTTGGGGAAAGGGGGACGAACGTTATATTCAGAATCATGAATTCTATTTGAACTAGGAGTCGTGTAAGAGGCCGAGTAGCGCCGGTCCATCCCCTTGGCCCAACCGTTGGCCGGGGAGAGCTAGCAAGGCGGTATACAAGTAAAGCCGTCAGTTCTTCCTTCTACCGGTAGTAAATCTAAATTGAGCTGTACGATCTCGACTGATCATCAAGATTGGAACAGCGGGCGCGGTGAATACTCCATCATTGGTTCATCATCCAAATTCATTTATTTCCTGCAACATGATTACTGTTGGCAGAGTTGGAAAAGAGTCATAACTGGAATTGCAACCTTTTTCTTGCAAGTTCCTCTTCTTAATAACAATAAGAATATCTCGCTTACTTTGATGTAGCAGATATTTCTTCAAACAAATACTTTAAGTTACCTTGTAACTTCATCGTTCATATTATACTGGCATCATTTCCGTAAATGCATGGCATATGGTTTGAAAGATACTTTTGAACTGTTATACATTATTGTTCAGTTATATATTATTGTTGGTGGGCTATTGCTCACCCTTGCTTTATTATTATATCACAACAACAGTTAGACCAGATGACTCGCACAAGGCGCACTCGACGCGGGCGAGGACGATGAGACTACCAGAGCTGTAGAAGAAGCTATTGGTAGGGTATATTTATTCTTTCAGTACCAAGAATATAGTCTAGTATGACTTATGTAAATGGATGGCAAAGGGTATGTATTTATATTGAAATCCTTTTTGGATTGTAAGAACTCATAATGTGATTAATAAAAATTTGATTGTTACTCTGATTTCATCTCTGGGACTATAACGGGTGTGTTTTATATTGTTGTGTTGGGTCATAGAGACGTAATTTAATTTATGTTAAGGAAAGTTTAATTGTTATGGACAGAATTGGAAACCGTAACCACCGGATCCCGGACCCCGGATCTGGGGGTGTTACAGAAGTGGTATCAGAGCGTACGTTATAAACCCCAGAGATGAGGCGACGTTAAAACAATAAATTCATTAAGATAATAAGAACTCTTGCCTAGTTCATAGTCGGACTACTTAATGTAGTGATGACATATAAAACCCTTATGGGAACTCTTAAGTATCGTGATAGTAACTTAGCTCGATATCGTATTGACGAGTAAGGCGACAGACCTTGAGGCATACGAGCAGCAGCGCGATGATGCTTTGTATACTGAAGATCAGCGGGTAATTCGATGAAGTACCCTATTTGGAGACCCGGAAGAGGTTCCAGTAGATAAGGAAAAGTCCTGTTAGGATAAAGAGCTTACCCTTGAGGAATGAGGGTTGCAGCCAGAAAAACTGTGATGATTAAAGTATAGTGCTCAGAAAAGGGAGCATAAAGAACTGAGTTATTAGCAAGAGAACTGAAGATTCATGTTGGATTCATAGCCGGACTACCAGATGTAGTACCAGCAAGAAAGAAGGATTGGAAGAATTACTTGAGATCTTATACGGAAATAGATGAGAATCCTTAGAGATTTTCATCTTAACAAAGAAAGAGCTAGAGGGATGTATGATTATCAAATACATCGATTTAGGGCGAGGAGCAGAGTCCCTAGGAATAGTTGAGAAGGAGGCAGTAAGTGCCATATCATTTGATAAATGAATTAGTATGAATATGGTCAGTAATAATTCGCCATGAGAAGGCAGATGTCATAGGTTGTAATTTATGGAACCAAATTGAGGTTGATGAAATTGTTTTATTCAGGAAAATGTCCATTTTATGAATGAATCAGTTAGAAAGTAAAGACATTGGGAAGTGACAGCATGATTGGGTAAAATTATATAAGGAAGTAGTAAGCAAGACAATGATCTCAGAACCTACCGGAAGATAAGACCAGTGAGTCAAGATGAACTCGTAATGAGACTACTGCCAGAGACTGAGTATAGAGTTAATTCAACTCAGTTAAATGATGAACCAGAAACGTTAGATGCATGTGATTCAGAGGAATATTAAATTCCTTCTTCTCTTTGAATGGATTATAATAGTTACCTTAAGTTTACTCCGACACGGAATTATAATAGATCAAGTAATATGATCAGCAGTTAAAGAGAAAAATGTGAGAAAATCCTCCTGGAGCAAAAAGGTGAAATTGGTAATGACCAAGAGCTGGCATTGCTTAATGGAAAAAAAGGAGACTTTGTGCTTCCAATGACGCTTCGCATAAAGGGTTAGGTAGACCGACATTTAGTAGTATTGAATATCAGGACGTTGTGACAGGTTTCAGTTTGAAACTATTGATTCCCTTCTAAGGGATGTATATAATTGATTCCTCTCCAGTGGGTAAACTTCCAATCCGATGATGATTATTTCGTTAACTATGACTGCTTATGATTCCACCTGCTTGGAGGTTCATAGAACTATTCTTCAGGTTTCGAAACTGGTCTCCTTAATGTTACCAGTAGGTGGGTAGATTGATCAAAATTTCCCTGAGTCTGGAAAGGAATTCGGTGAATTTTGGCAAACCTTGTCTTTCTGATTATCAGAGAATGTCATGGAAGAGAGTAAAAAAAAAAAATTTGGAGCAAACCCTGTGATTTGGGTAAGGATGCGGTAAAATGGGTTGGTGGACAGACCCTGGTTATCGCGATTGATTGTAGAAATACAATGATGAAGTGAGATTGGACGAAAAGAGGAAATGTAAGTAAGAAACCAGCCGGACTGAGAAACTTCGGGATTGACTTAAGTGAAAAGGCTGTTATGCCAGGAATGGTAAGCTTGCGTGGCACGTGGGAGTGATAAGAATAGTTGAAAAGATAAAAGTGGAGGAAAGGTGACCGGAGACAGTGCCGAGTAGTCGATTAAGACTTATTTGGAGTAAAGTTTTGGAAAGGTAGAAAGGTATCAAAGAAGAAGGCACTATGCCGGCAATTGCTAAAAAAGTAATGCTATTAGCCAACCCCTAAAATCATTTTTTTTTTATTATTATTTTATTTTATTTTAGTGTGGCCAGTTGAGGCCAAGTCACAAAGGATTATCGAGTGACTAGACCATCAGTGAAAGGACAAAACAGGGTTGCTTCTAAGAAAGCACCGACTGCAAGGGCTTCTGATATAAAGGAAACATTAATGAGATCGTTTGAATCTTCTGCCGAACAACCCATGTTTTGATTGGGAATTCACTAGACCTTTTGGGATGGGGTCACCCGTACTGAAGTGACTCATGTGTATATGATCGTCCAAGATTACGAAAAAAAAAAAATGGAAGTATAATGACTTGAGATGTATGATGTTAGGGTATCATGAATACCATGAATATATTATGACTGAGGAAAGTAAACAACGAAGGTTTATGAAGAGAGTATAGAAATGGTCAGATATGGATCAGTATGCTGTAGAAATTTCATCTAAGGCAATTACCTTTGAGAAGAACGATAAGTACTAAGAGATTCACGTTGAACTCGACTCGACCAATATCTTCCAAAACATCCTTACTACCAGTACCAAGTTCTGTAAGAGAGCAGATAGACATACGTTGTCTTTGGGAAGGTCAAATAGGCTGACAACTATCTGAAAGAAGAGGTTAGCATTAAGCCACCGATCGATTATCAAATGAGAATGATTGGAAAGAGACCCTTATTAAGGATGCATGATTTGATTGCCAAGTATAAAATGCAAGAATTCCTTGGCAGTTGAATTAAGGATAGGATATCCATAAAGTAAGGCAAACCCTGGGGAATGCACAAGGGATGGCACTAACCCTAATAAAGACATTGTGAATTCAGATGATATGAGTTAGATTTGCTAAGGCAACAATGACCTGTAAAGATTATTAAAAAGAGTTCTGGAAAGAACAGAGATAGAATTATTAGAGTATTGATCAATGACGTTTTGATATACCCTGTACCTAGAAAATACAGGAGGAATGATGAGGACGACCTAAGAAACCTTACAAGGAAAAGCTAATATTCTGAGTTTCCAACTAGAAGTTTGGAAGAGAATGTAAGACACAATAACAATATACCAGATGATGAATGTATGAAACCCTGAGGGAGTATGGATTGAACCTATAAAGGTTGAGATTATCCTAAGATAAGGAAGGAACTAAGAAAAGAAGTATCCTAAGTAGGATTGGGAATAAACGTGATAAAGTTCCCACGGGTAGGTGGAAGCAATGACTTATGGAGAAAGACTGATAAATATATTTTTTCTCCATCAGCAGAGCTTAAGGGAGAATGCTTTCACTCAATAATGATAGGAATGAGGTAGAAATGTTTGAATTGGAATATATCCAGAGAACAAGGATTACCAGAAATTATTATCAGGAAAGGCCAATGAGGTGGCTGACAGTCTAAGTATAAAGGAATAATTATAAATGTTCATACCGAAGAAACAAAATGATATTTGGAAAGACCTGGAAGGTCATATTGGAGTGGAGGAAGTTACATTCCTTTTGATGATTGTGCAAGAATCGAAGGTAATAATAGTTTAAGTAAAGATTCGATTCCTGATGGAGTCTTAAGCATATTACGTACCTTAGAAGGTTCCGTTATGAGGCAAACCAGGACCATGGTACAAAAAAAAAAAAAAAAAAAAAAAAAAATTGATGAAGTAAACCGTTAAGTTTCCAGTCTTTTATGGAAGATGCATAAGTGATAGTTTCATCAACCGGACCTAGCTGCGATGCTTGAAACTCTTCTGCAATTCTATCTGCTTCATGTTATATCTACATCAAGTTCAGGAAGTGTTCCTTATGGATAAGGAATAATGATTACTTTGTCTCCCTAAGGGATTTGAAACCCGTAGGGTTAACTATTAACGCACTACGTAAACAACAAGCGAGGGTGATTCTTCTAAGAAAGGAGATGACAACGTAAAGATAAAGAAAGTGCTGCTATTGATAAGCTAAATGGCATGTTGATGAATGACAAGCAAGTTTGTGTTAGTGTACTTCTGCACAAACAAGATAGAGAATATGAGGTTGATAATTCGTGATGCTAAACGTATTCCCGTAGAAAGAATTAATGAGACTTGGAGGGAAGGGCGGTTGAGCCCGAGACTTATTGGGCCACCTGAGAGTTTAAAAGTGTTCGGACGGCGGTATTCGAGCCAGCCTTACCCCCAAAACTTATAGCACGGTCATAACGGGTTTTCATGTGGCCAGGCTACGCCAGTGAAATGCAGATGTTCAACAGATGATAGGAGTACGAGCATGTAGATATACGACCTGGTCTGACTTACGAAAGACAACCTGTGGAAAACCACGGATAGAAAAGAACAAGTGATGAGAAACAAGGTTGGCAGAAGTAGATTATATGAATCTAAGTTAAAGGGATCGGGCCAGATTCATTTCGGAAAATTTAAATTGGAATAACGTGATGATTATAAAATAAATGTGACGGAATACCGATAAGGAGGTACCAAGTGCAAAAAGGTGTCTCAATAAAGAGGTGAAGGTGAAAGTAAATAATAGAAATGAGTAAGAATCAGATAATAAGAAGGATGTGATTGATAAAGAAAAGGCTGGGAAAGCAACTATGGAATGAGAAGCAAGGAATGTTATGAATGGGTTTCTAATGAATTCTCAGGATGACAACCTGATAGTGTCAATATTATAGTTATGAAAAAGCTAGTAACATGATATGGGATGTCAGTACTAATGATGTCAAGTGAGAAATCTAAGATTTAACCTGAAAGGTTGAAGGATTTCCCGAATGTGAGTATCGCTAAGATTGAACAAGAGTATTTGTCCATAGAATAATGGACAAAGCAGCAAGATATGTTGGCACGTGAGATTGCGATCAAATAGTATTGGATATAATTATGATTAATTTCTTCTTTGATAAACCTCTATAGTTCAGAGGTAAATTCTGAGTATGATATTCTACAATCATGAAAGCTTTCTATAATCCTCTGGAACTCTTTCCTCTTCTTCTCTCTTATTCATCTTCTTTATGAATTGAGAAGAACAACCTTTTTAGGAGGGGAGGTACTGCTACGTGACTATCTGTCTATGTGATAGAAGTCTAAGTGGAATACCATGACTTGTTTAATTGCTTGTCAAGTACTAAAGGCTGGCCCCCTTCTGTACTAACTATGCAATATAACAAATGTTCAATTGATCATAAGTGATCTCTCAATAAATCTTTCCACTTATCTATATTGATCGAGATTGCGAAGATTAAAGCAATCAGGAAATGCACAGTACGAGCGAGGTTACCTCCGAATTCGTAGGGTGATAGTGATACCAATGTTACTGCAGGTATCAATAAGGATAAGACTGATTAAGAGTATAACCCGGATAGTGAGTTGAACGAAAAGTAGCAACGTTGATGAAAAAAGGATACAGTATGGATTGTAGCACTAGAAGATGTGCTGAGGAAGGGTAGAACGACTAAGAATTGACCGGGAAGCCAAAAAGTGAACGACAGGCAAACGACTCTTTGCTTCCTACCTGATTCCGGGACGGAATCCTTTTAAGGAGGGGAGACTGTAAGAACCCCAAATTTTGGATATAATTAAAACTTTTTATTAAGTAATGATAAAATGAGGAACAATGATTGTAATGAATGGATATTACTTTGGACAATGATCTTGATGCATTGGTATATTGTCAGAATAGAGTAATTCGATGGTTGAGGACCTAGATAAGAATAATCTACCATCCAGGAAGGAGCTAATGGATCCTTGAAGGGAAATGAGTACGTGCATAGTGTTTCCCGTACGTGCATAGTATTTCCCGTACGTGCATAGTATTTCCCGTACGTGCATAGTGTTTCCTGTACGTGCATAGTGATTTTGTGGATGTATAGTGATTTTTGAGGTTTAAGAAATTTTTCATGCCACCTATGTACGAGACATGGTATGGATATTTCGAAGTCATATTAGTAATCTACAAGGTAAATAAGTGTATGTAAACGCGATCGGAATTCAGAAATTCCAAACTCTATTTTTATGGAAAATTGGATCGAGCAGTGAAGAGCATGTCAATGTGAACAAGAAAAGAGAATTATTATATCAAGGATTTTATTTTTATTAAATACGATTTAAGGATTTAGAACAAAAACCTTCGAGTTAGAAAAACGAGCGTTCTAGAAATCGCTAGAATTTTAAAACGAGATTAAGCGATCAAACAAACGCTTAATGAGCTTTAAAATACAACACAACACAGATATATTACATGCAAGATCAGCTCATGCAAGTCATAAGAGGATTAAGTGTGAAACAAATCAAGAACAAGTGGATTCATGAGGTGTTTGATCAAGAACAAGCCAACAATGCACCTTGTTACTCTTTTTCTTTCTAACCACAAATCTTTGGCACATGGATTGAGGGGTGACAAGGCTGGTTACATCTGATCCTTGGCAAGGGAAATATCATAGAAACATATCATTTATCAATTGAAACAAAGTGGGAGAGAAAAGCCAAGCAACTCCATCTCTCTCCATTTTCTTCAAACTGCCCAGCAAGAACCACCATGAAATAAAAATTCATATCTCCACTTCTACCCATTCATAGATCACCAAATTTTAACCATAGCTTCCTCAATATATGTAGAGTATTCGTTCAAAATTTCATAATTTTTGAAGATCGTTTGGATAGGTAAATAAATTCAAGAAAATCACCCTGTTTTTCCCCTCAAGAAACAAGACTTCGAATTTTTGGAATTTTTAGATTTCCAAACCAAGCTTCCACTCCTTGTTTGATCATAAAATTTTTATGGTGAGTCCTATATTTCATAAAAGCAATCTCCTAAAAATTTCAAGTCCAAACTCCTTTGTTTCCATTTTCAAAAAAATCATGAAAGAGGAGGATGAATAGTGTTTCATGAACTAATCTTTGATTTTTTTTGTTTTCATGGTTGATCTTAGCTACCCTAAGGCTATCCAAGGACTATAACAAGCTTTGTAAGGCTAGTACATACTCTCAAGAAGGTATAACACTCTTGAAACCCTAGATCAACTTTAAGTTTATGGATGTTTTTGATGAGCTAAGCTTGGTTATGATGTTAGCATGATTATAAGCATAATTAGTAAGTGATTTAGTTGAGCAAGAAAGCATGTTAATTATTGTGGTAAACTGGTATGATCTGGACTTGATGATGTTCATAATCATGTGATAAGTTGTGTGGATGCCCGGTGTGGCTTGGTTGGATTGTTATAATTTTTGGAACGTTCGATATATAGCCGTCGTAATGCCGAAATTTCGTTAACCTTAAGAAAAACAACTTGGAAAGTAGATGTAACTCACTGCCTAGCTTTGCAATCTGCCATGATAGGATAGGTAATGTTCTAAGCTTCGTTTTGATATAAAGATCACGTGAAACTGACTTACGGTTTAGGATTTATGACCAAATTACTAAAAGTAGTTCGAATCCGTAAACGAAAGTTCATAACTGTAATTGAACCCTCGTAAACTATGTAACGTCATGGTGAATCTTGGTAAATAAATACTAGAGGTAAAAAGGAAGGCGTGAAAGAAAACCGTATGTCAAAAGGATCATTTTTCGATTTATTAAAAATGTTCGAGTCGAGGTTAAACGCGAACGAACCCCTAAAAGACGACTCTTTTATAACTTCGGTAAAACACTTAGAAAACGGACGATAAAACTCGGAGTATAGTATTGGTTCGTAACGATCGACTTTAGAACTCATATGACTTAAGTATGTCCCAAGTATAAGTACAATGACATGTCGTATTAACGAACGAATGTCGGGTCGGATCAGTGATAATAAGTAATCCACTAAAGGGGCTATAACGAGATAACTCGAGAACGTGTTTCGATTTAAGTATAACTTAACTTTTAATATGTTAAGTGATTAATCCCGAATGCCTTGGCTATTTATAGATCACCAAGCTGAACCGGGACCCGCTACCACTACCCCTTACCGTACTCGACTACCAGGCAAGTTTCAATTCCCTTCTTTTAGGCTGTTGTTGTGATTGAATAAATATATATATATGATTGCTGATATACATATGCCATTGCATGCATGCCTACTTTCAAGTTGAATTGATATACTTGTTCCCTGAATGTTATTGTTGGCTTATAAGCTAGATAGTTATACATCAGTTATAAGCCGGTTATTGTAAGACCCTCATAGAAGGGCGTATACATCTTATTCATCAAAAATAGACCGGGAGTCAATATTCCTTGATATATCGAGATTACCTCGGAGGAAAATATTTAAGTAAATATTTTCCATTATTCAGGCGACGAATATTATTTGAATATTCGTTCGAGATTATTTATTTAATGATCCTTACTTCAAATAATTATTTGAACGTAATCATTCGACGAATAATATTTGTCAATATTCATTCAGAGTCGAATTGATTATCGAATATTATTTCGAATATTCTTCTAAAGATGAGACTACTAAATGAATATTATTTGGATATTCTTTTAGAATATTATTTTATTAAATAAATATTACTTTTGAATATTCATTTAAGATATTAAATACTTGATGAATATTATTTTAATATTCATCTGAAGCTTGATTTAATTATCGAATATTATCTCGAATATTCCTTAAAGCTTGGATTACTAAATGAATATTACTTGATATTCATTTAGAATATTATTCATTAAATGAATATTACTTTATCAATATTCATTTAAATTCCTAATTAATTATGAATATTATTTTGAATATTCATCAGGGTTCTATTTAATCACCGAATATTATTTTAAATATTTTAAATATTCCTTTCAGGACTTATTAAGTAATGAATATTACTTTGAATATTCATTTGATTATTTAATTATGCAATAAATATTCTCCTGATATTTCTTCAGGGATTATTTTGAGAAATACTCTGATTAAAGATATTCTTTCATATTCCCAAATACTCCTTAAATATTTTAACTCAATAAATATTCTCTGAATATTTATTCCATACTTAGAATAACCTCGATAAGGTTTACCTTCTTCGATTATTACAGAAAATATTTCGGAGTCATATTATTATTAATCTTATATCAAGAAAGGTTCTCAGACATCATTCTTCTTTGAGTCTATCCCCTTAATAATAAGGGAACCTTACTTGGAAAATGTTATTTATCTTGTCGACTTCCCGGTCATAAAGTATTCCCTTCACCCGCAACTCGGGTGCTGTTGACTTATTAAGTCGTTGCTTACCTTCTCATCTTTCGAGGGGTAAGATTACTGGAACAAGTTGATATCCGTTACCAAGTAATAGCTTGGGAGTTATTGGTAAATTTTCCTTTCCAACTAGATACGACTACTTTGTGGAGTCTTATCAACAAGTATTATACTTGGGGAAAGGGGGACGAACGTTATATTCAGAATCATGAATTCTATTTGAACTAGGAGTCGTGTAAGAGGCCGAGTAGCGCCGGTCCATCCCCTTGGCCCAACCGTTGGCCGGGGAGAGCTAGCAAGGCGGTATACAAGTAAAGCCATCAGTTCTTCCTTCTACCGGTAGTAAATCTAAATTGAGCTGTACGATCTCGACTGATCATCAAGATTGGAACAGCGGGCGCGGTGAATACTCCATCATTGGTTCATCATCCAAATTCATTTATTTCCTGCAACATGATTACTGTTGGCAGAGTTGGAAAAGAGTCATAACTGGAATTGCAACCTTTTTCTTGCAAGTTCCTCTTCTTAATAACAATAAGAATATCTCGCTTACTTTGATGTAGCAGATATTTCTTCAAACAAATACTTTAAGTTACCTTGTAACTTCATCGTTCATATTATACTGGCATCATTTCCGTAAATGCATGGCATATGGTTTGAAAGATACTTTTGAACTGTTATACATTATTGTTCAGTTATATATTATTGTTGGTGGGCTATTGCTCACCCTTGCTTTATTATTATATCACAACAACAGTTAGACCAGATGACTCGCACAAGGCGCACTCGACGCGGGCGAGGACGATGAGACTACCAGAGCTGTAGAAGAAGCTATTGGTAGGGTATATTTATTCTTTCAGTACCAAGAATATAGTCTAGTATGACTTATGTAAATGGATGGCAAAGGGTATGTATTTATATTGAAATCCTTTTTGGATTGTAAGAACTCATAATGTGATTAATAAAAATTTGATTGTTACTCTGATTTCATCTCTGGGACTATAACGGGTGTGTTTTATATTGTTGTGTTGGGTCATAGAGACGTAATTTAATTTATGTTAAGGAAAGTTTAATTGTTATGGACAGAATTGGAAACCGTAACCACCGGATCCCGGACCCCGGATCTGGGGGTGTTACACAAGGCATAGCATAGTTGTATGGTATGCCATTTCTTCCATCGTATTTGAGTGCACCATGCTTCTTGTTGAGGTTCATGCCAACTCCTTCTCTTACCAATGGAACATTTGCCTTCTTCATCATTGTCTTTAAGCTGTCCTCTCCTTGAACAAACGTTTCAATCCCTTTCTTGAGATCCTTGACCTCTTTTTCCAGGAGAGAGATCAGTTCAGCTTGCTGTTTGATAAGAATGGCGTGCTGTTTGTCTGCACATTCAGCTTGCTGTTTTCTCTTCTCAGCAGATTTTGAAGACTCGGCTTTGCTAGACTCTTTGAGCTTGTATGATTCTATGCACTCATCTCTAGCTTTAATCTTTGACCTCAAATCCTTGAGTTCTTTCATAAGAACCTCATTCCTTTGTATAATTACTTTATTAACTCCTTCGAATTGAATGAGTTTCTCCTTTAAATCAGCAATAAGATCATCATGGTTGATTTCAGGAGCCTTTTCAGCCATTAAATTAGAAATGATTTTCTTCAAATGAGTATTCTTCTTTTCAAGCTCATTATTTTTATTTTTCAATTCCATGAACTCAATTGAACTCAATGATAGATACATTACTTGGCACATGCATGGTTAGTTCATCTAGCATATTAGAAGTAGAAGGTAAATCAGAGTTAATTGAGTTTACCTCACTTGCATCATCCGAATTTGACACATCACTGTCTACAAGGACTTCTTTGATATTTCTTTTTACGGTATCTTCATCATCAATACCAACAAAGGCTAGATTGTCCATCTCATCACTTGAGTCATCATTAGAAGCTGATTCCTCATCATCATTCCATGTTAGGAGTGGCGCCTTAGATTTATTTGTGTCACATGAAACAGCTTGCTGTTTTGGATTGACACATACTTCTTTTATTGTAGCTTGATAATGTATTTCTAAGGTATCCCATATCTACTTTACTGTGATGCACGAACTGACCTTGGCAAAATTTGAATCTGAAAGACCACAAATCAGTGTGTACTTGGCATTTCCATTATAGCTTGCTTTTATCAATTATTCCCCGGTAAGATCAACATCTTTTGGCTTGCCGTTTTCAACCAGAAAGGTAAATGGACCATCTTTAACAACCAACCATTCAAGTGGATTTCTGATCAGAATCATCTTCATCCTTAGTCTCCATAAATCATAATTTTCTGTACCAATGAGAAGTGGTGGCATGTTTGATGATTCTCCCTCTTCATAAATGTGTGCCATAGGATCTGTACTTTCCTGTTACAGAAATGTTATTACACCAAAGCTCTGATACCAATTGAAAACAACACCTAGAGGGGGTTGAATAGTTCTTTATGGCTAACAATCCTATTTTATGAACTGTTTTAAAAATTACTACAAACAGCTTGCTGTTTGTGTTTTATCAGTTTGCAAATGGTACGCTGTCTGTAACTGAAATGCAGAAAATTAAAGAACACAAGATCTTTTAGCCAGGTTCGACCTCTAAACCCCTATGGTCTACGTCCTGGTCCCTTACCAACTTGGTAAGAGAATATATTATTGATCAAATATAAACCAATTACAAGATCCAACAATATATCTCCCTTACACCCTTGTTGCTTACAAATGGCTTGCTGTTTGCTATGCTGAAACTAGCTCTCTAAGAAATACTTCCCAAGTATCCTTCTCTAGCCTAGTTCTACCCACCCAAAACCTTAAGCCAACCTTGTACAACAACAAATCAATTACACCTTGAACAATACAAAGATTTAAATAGATACAACTCAACGTATGAACCCTCTGAATATATATATACGTGTATATAGGGTTTGTGAGGTTTGAAGAATTTAGCAATGAAAGCTTTTGTAGTTGTGAATGTATATCTTGTGTTTTGCACTTTTTGTTCTCTACATAAGAACTGAATATTCCAGCTCTTAAATAGATGAATATGAGAATTTTGAAAACAAGAATCAAATATCTTTAACGGCTTGAAATAAATCCGTTGATGGATTTTCTTGAAATAAAAATGAAGGAGCTGTTAGAGAGAGAGAGAGAGAGAGAGCTGCATGTATGTATGAGAGGAAGAAGAAGAATATTTGTTATAATTGCTCTCATGTGTTTTTCTTAGAGTGGGAGAAATGATGAAGCATTAAAATAAGGAAAAGTGGATCTTACTTTTCTTATTTTAAGACAAGGAATATTTTTGTCTCCCATTCTTTATATGGTATGAGTATAGGCGTGTATATATGAAATTCAGAGGGTCCTACATGTGTCTAAGAATATTTTCTACTTGAACCTCTTTGAAAATCTGAACGGCTTCATTTCTGACAGGTGCAATCAGCACGCTGTTTGTAAATAGCATGCTGTTTGTGAAACTGGCATGTTGTTTGCCTTGCCGTTTGAGTCCGAAGCCGAAATAACATAGCAAGTTCATGTCAGCTTGCTGTTTTGGTTCTGGTGAACTGAACAGATACATGGCCTTATACTTTTGTATTTACATATCATCAACCAAGTTTCCTGAGAACATAGATATGTCTGTTTGATCTTTATCTACGGGAATTCTGAACAGTTAAAAATGGCTTGCTGTTTGTACAAATGGCTTGCTGTTTGGGACAAACTGAATATACAATCAGTAATTTATTATATCCTGCAGAACCAAGTTAGTACAATACAGAAGTACATGATGTTTTATATCAAACTACAAGCTATCAGCTTGCTGTTTGTGATCATCAAAACTTTACACAACTAGCATGCTGTTTTATATCTACTAATAAGCCAAATGTCTTACTGTTTGTGATCATCAAAACTTATGAGTATCAAAATAATCTCAACTGTCGAATATAATATTTTTAAAAGTAGACGATCAAGATTATATCATATTAAAAAGAAAATTATAATCTAAAAAGAATGTAATAAAAAAGGTTGTATTAGAATTGAATTTTAAAAGAAGTTATAATCTGAAAAGGATATAAAAGATTGTATCAGAACTGAATTTTATTTATTTATTTATTAATATTGAAAAAGGTTCATATTTACTATTTAGGCTCTATCTCGAGATATAGAAATCAGATTTGGATGATTTTACAATTCACACGAAACTCATAAAATTATCTTTAATTTAGTGATGTTTTAACAATTATTATCCAAATGAAAACACTTAGAATCTCAAGAGAAAATATAATTACGATTTTTTACATTATTCATATTTAGTGTAGAATACCTACATTATTAGTCCTATTCAATACAGAAAACCTAATTATATATGATTTAAATCATTGACAAGCACTTTTTCATATTTCAATATAAGTACACTTTTTAGTTTACATGTTGAAATATTAAATATTTTTTATGCTAGATCCAACGCTTTTTATCTATTTATTTTAAGATCTAACAGTTCTTATTTATTTTATTGAGGACCAGACTACCAGCTACGAAAGTTTTGGACAAAATCCCTCCTACACTTATTATTAAAACTGTATTTGATTGTTAGTACAATTATTTTCAAATAATAAGAAGGTTATTTTGATAATCAAAAGAAAATATAAGTAGATTTCCTAAATAGAATAAAATTTTCAATATAAAAAATCGTCAATTTCATCTCTCTTTTGTTTCTTGATAGTTTTAATTGGAGAAAATTGTTAAATAATCAATTAATTAAAGATTACTTTGTTAATTTCACGTAGGCTGTAAAAGCATCCAAATCAAGTTTTAAGAATTTAAGATAAAATACCTAATAAATTGAACATGTAAAATCTTATATGTATATATACATATATATATATCAATTTCATAACAACAATTTGATATGTAAACTAATAACAAATAAATTATTAAAAGAATAATATAGTAAATATTAGAAAAAAAGCCGTGCATTACATGGATTATAAGCTAGTTAGTGGTAAAACGGAGGCAGCAATATGCTTTGGACTAAGCCCAGCTTGTTCAATCTGGTCCTTTTGAGCACCGTGATCAATATATCTGTCTTGGAAGCAGCATTGCTCTCCACTACAATAAAAAGTACTTTATCATCAAATAAAACCAAACCAAACCAAACATACTCAGTATATCCCACTCAGAGCAGGGTCTGGGGAGGGTAAGTTGTACGCAGACCATGCCCCTACTTTTTAAGGTAGGGAGGCTGTTTCCGTGAAGACCCTCGGCTATGTGCACAACAATTAAGGTGGGTGATCAATACTAAAGAATCTAAATGATCTGCGAGAAAGTTCAACATATACCTGAGCCCATGGCTTTCTCCAAAAGGGCCTTACCTTTCCCGCCCCCTGATGAACCAGGCTAAGCTCCAATGCAACTGAGCCCATTTGTTCTCCCACACCGAGCTAAGCTCCCTGCACCTGCAGAACCAAAAAAACAGAAGACAACAAGACGATAAAATGAGCACTAACCAAACCGCACTTCTAAGATAAAGCTAAACGAGATAACCCAACTCTGAGGCTCTCCACCACGGAGCCGCTCCCTAGAAGCGAATCCACCACTCTGATCTGCCGTTTCCAGGAACCCCTATCAGCTGTCATGGTCTCATTTAAGTTCAAGACCTTCAGATCCAACTTTAGCTGCTCTTCCCACGACCTCCTCGGTCTACCCCTCCTCCTCACCCCAACAACCGATAGACTCTCGACCCTCCTCACCGGGGCTTGAGGCAGCCTCATGCGGATGTGACCGAACCATCTCAACCTCCCTTCCCTCACTTTCGCAGAAAAAGGTGCCACTTCAAGCTCGGTCCGAAACACCCTATTCGGGATTCTATCTAGCATAGTGCGCCCACGGGACCACCGTAACATCCTCATTTCCGCCGCTTCCAACTTGCTCTCTACTACCTTTTTTGCCGCCCAGCACTCCGAACCATATAACAACGCCGGGCGGATTGCCGCTCTATAGAATTTCCCTTTCAACTTTAAAGGGACTTTCTTGTCGCACATCACCCCTGATGCTGCCCTCCACTTCAGCCACCCAGCCTTGATACGATGTTTGGCATAGTCATCTACCTCTCCTTCATTCTGGATGATCGATCCCAAATACTTAAACTTATCCGTACGAGGGACGATCTGGTCTTCAAGCTTAACCTCTACCCCTTCTTCGACGGCCTCCCCGCTGAAGTTACACCAGAGATACTCGGTTTTAGATCGGCTCAATCGCAAGACTTGGGACTCCAAAGTAGATCTCCATAGCTCCAACTTCTCGTTGACCTCCCCTCTCGACTCCGCCACTAACACGATATCATCCGCGAAAAGTATGCACAAAGGGACGGCCTCTTGGATCCCTCGAGACATGGCATCAAGAATAACGGCGAAAAGAAGGGGACTTAAGGCCGACCCCTGATGTAACCCAACCTTCACAGAGAAAAAGCGGGAGTCACCCACTGGGATTCTGACGCAAGAACTAGCTTTGGCGTACATGTCTTGGATCGCCCTAATGTAAGACGACGAAACTCTTCTCTCTTCAAGGCTCTTCCAAATAGCTTCACGGGGGATGCTATCGTATGCCTTTTCGAGATCGATGAACACCATATGCAGGTCCTTGCGGCGCTCCCTAAACTTTTCCATAAGGCGTCTGATGAGATGAATGGCCTCGGTCGTCGATCTCCCGGGCATAAAACCAAATTGATTCTCTGAGATTTCAACTTCTCTTCTAATCCGGCATTCAATCACTCTCTCCCATAGTTTCATAGTATGACTGAGTAATTTAATACCCCGATAGTTACTACAACTCTGAGTGTCGCCTTTGTTTTTGAAAAAAGGGACCACAATACTACGCCTCCATTCAGGTGGCATCTTAGCACCCGAGAGGAGAGCATTAAACAAATCTGTTAGCCATTGGACGCCCACTTCTCCAAGACAAAGCCACACCTCTATTGGGATCTGATCTGAACCAACCGCCTTCCCTCTAGCCATCTTTAACATGGCACCCTTAACTTCGTCCTTGGTGACACGCTGACAAGAAACGTCAGAAACATAGACGGAGGAGAGTCCTCTTGATCTACACCTGCACCACTCCTCCTACTCTCATTGAAAAGATTAATGAAATACGAACTCCACCTCTCCTTAATAGCGTCTTCATTCAGTAACACTCGGCCTGAATCATCCTTAATAAACTTAACCGAACCCAGGTGACGCCTGCCTCTCTCCCTAGCTTTAGCTAGTTTAAAGATATCATTAGCTCCTTCCTTGGTATCTAGGCGCTTGTACATCCCCTCATATGCCTCCTCTTTGGCTTTCGTCACGGCCTTTTTTGCCTCTCGTCTGGCCACCTTGTACGCTTCCCTCTTCAGGCTCCTCTCCGGCCCTGCATTCAACGACAAAAGCTCTCTAAAGAGAGCTAGATTTCACCAGATTTGCACAGCGTATACAGAAATCGTATCGTATACAATCCCCATATCAAGAACAAATATTAATCATATATATCAGTATATATACAGATTATATAATCATATGATCATCTCAATCATCTTAAATCATAACAGAACCATATATATGCATCATAACATATTATAAACAGCATATATAAGAACATAAACATGGCAGATTCGCAAAACATGCATACTCGCATCATATACAGTTAACACGTAACCAAATCAACCCCTTATACACGTAGCTTTGATACCATTGTTGGGTTCCGAGGCATAAAACGCAGCGGATAAACGTAAATAAAACAAAATTTTCGAAACCCAAACCAGGATCCATGTATAATTCCGGGCAGATTATGGAGATAACGAATCATACCTATTAAGATCTTGTTTCACGAACTCAACGGAGATCCTTGCTTGTAATCACCACACACAGTCCTCGCGTCAAGATCCGTGTCTCTAAGGTAATACATACGAACGTCCGACCGTCCAACGATCCGAGGAGCCAGGTACTAGCCCGCGAAGAACAGCCTCTCTCTCTCTAGCCTCTCGAAGATGGAGCTGCTAAGGTTTTGTCAAAAACGATTTAATGACTCTTAACCCTACAGTAATACATCATTATGTATTTATACGAGAGAAATAATGGGCTAAAATCAAAAAACCGAATTGGGCTTCCTTAAAACCAATTCTATTTCTATTCTGATTTTATTATTGGACTTCCTTAAATCCAATTCTGTTCTTACTTTATTAAATTCGAATTTGCTTAGATAATTAATTAGGACCAGTCCAATTAATTAAATAGCCAATTCTCAATTTAATAATGATTTAATTTAAATTTTTAATTTAAACTAAAACTCCTTTTAAGACATTCTAAGTGTGTGACCCTATAGGTTATTATTACGTTGGCAATAATTTTAATATCTAATAAAATTATAAACAATGAGCGGTATCTAGTAATACATCATTGCTACCCAAGTAATAATAATAATCGGTGATCTTATTTAAACCTTTTGTGATTAATGTTTCTGTGTAATATAATCCCTTTAACCAAATATTATAGATTAAACTCGAGGCATGTGTTTAGTCATCCTCTTCAACATTTAATCCGGGTTTACTTGATCCATGAGTAGACTATTAAAACAAATCATTATTTGAGCACGGCCATGCATTTTATAGTCTCACTCAATCAAGAGGCCAATAATATCTCTCCTAATTCTAGGAGGGTTAAATCCTTTATCTATCATTCATATTTCTCATACTACTCATGATATACCCGATGTCCACTTGTATCATCACCCGGTCAAAGGTAACTTTTAATGTAGTCAAAGTATATTAATCCTCGTATAGAAATATAATGACTCAAGTCAAAGGACCATTACACCATTATCACTGTGAGTCTTTCTTATGACTTTATTAAACATGAAGAATCTCACTGTGGGTCTTTCCAGTACCATGTACCCCTACATGTACCTATGTTTTTGACTTTAGTATCTCCATACTTATAACCAATGAGATGTGGTTATCTGTCAAACAACATACTAGTCTATTTACGTATTATTATTGCCCTGTAATAATAATACTCGACTAGGGACCTTTAAGAATATGATATATTATATTATCTCAAGTTCAATTCATGTACTTAAACTATACAATGTGTATCATGATTCTAAGGACATTTATTATGCTAAAGTCATAATAAATACGTTTAATGAATAATCAAATGACATAAGGGTTTATTAAAAGAAACAATGTATTGCCTCTAGGGCACCTACACTAACAATCTCCCACTTGCACTAGAGCCAATCACCCATGTATCTAATACCCATGGAACTAGTGTGACCATCGTGACAAGCCTTTGGTCAGTAGGTCTGCAATGTTATCATTTGTGTGCACTTTACATATGTGTTTGTTACCTCCGTTTAGACAAAACACAAAACCAGACTGTGATACAGTATCATCCCTGTCTGTTTGGAAACTTGCATCGGTGTAACCTTTTACAACCAGTTTCTCCTCTGCTCCATACACCAAGAATGAATCTTTAGTCCTGTTCAGGTACTTTAGAACATTCTTGACTGTCGTCCAGTGACCTTCACCTGGATTAGACTGGTATCTTCTCGTTATGCTCAAAGCATACGAAACATCTGGGCGAGTACATACCATTGCATACATGATAGATCCAATTGCTGAGGCATATGGAACCTTACTCATGTGGTCCTTCTCATCCAATAATTTCGGACACTGGTCTTTAGAGATCGTTATCCCTTGAGACATGGGGTCATATCCCCTTTTTGCATTTTGCATACCAAAACGATGCAAAACCTTATCAATGTATGTGCTCTGACTTAGACCGATCATCCTTCTAGATCTATCTCTATAGATCCTCATTCCTAGAATGTAGGTTGCCTCTCCTAAGTCTTTCATGGAGAAGTTACTCCCTAACCAAGTCTTAACAGCCTTTAGAGAAGGTATGTCATTCCTCATTAGTAGTATATCATCAACATATAGTACTATGAATGCCACATGGCTCCCACTAACCTTCTTTTAAACACACGGTTCATCTTCATTTTGAACAAAGCCATACTCTTTGACTATTTCATCAAAACGAATATTCCATCTTCTAGTGGCTTGCTTTAATCCATAAATGGATCGACGTAATTTACATATCTTGCCAACATTCCTTGGATCGACAAAACCTTCAGGTTGTGTCATGTACACATCCTCTTCAAGGCTTCCATTAAGGAAGGCTGTTTTGACATCTATTTTCCATATTTCATAATCATGGAATGCTGCAATGGCGAGCAAAATCCTTATGGACTTGACCATAGCCACTGGTGAGAAAGTTTCATCATAGTCAATTCCATGAATTTGTTTGAAACCTTTTGCAACCAGCCTTGCTTTATAGGTCTGAACATTTCCATCCATGTCAGTTTTCTTCTTAAAAACCCATTTGCACCCTACGGGTTTTACCCCTTCAGGGGGATCAACCAAAGTCCATACTTGGTTTTCGTACATGGAATCCATCTCAGATTTCATGGCTTCAAGCCATCTCTTAGAGTCTGGACTGTTCGTAGCATCTTGGTATGTGAGAGGCTCATCTTCATCTATAAGCATCAAATCACCACATACATTGAGTCAAGAGAAATCCATATCTCTCTGGCTCATGGCAAATTCTACCAGTTCTACGAACAACCTGTGTTTGTTGAGCATTATCATTATCCTGCTCTTGTTCCACTTCAGGTTCAATGCTATTTTGTGGTTCTCGATCTTCATCGAGATCTATAGTTCTCCCACTGTTTCTTTTGGAAACAAAATCTCTTTCCTTGAAGACAGCATCTCGAGCAATAAACACTTTCTGCTCAGAAGGACTATAAAAATAATACGCCTTTGTTTCATTAGGGTATCCCACAAAATTGCACTCTTCGGATTTAGGTCCAAGCTTGTCAGATTCTTGACGTTTCACAAACGCCTTGCATCCCCAAACTTTCATAAAGTTCATGCCTGACCGTTTCTCCTTCCATATTTCACATGGAGTCTTTTGAACCTTCTTAGTAGGAACACGGTTAAGTGTGAAAGCCACTGTTTCTAGAGCATAACCCCAGAAACTTATTGGAAGATCTACATGACTCATCATCGATCGCACCATGTCCAAGAAGGTGCGATTTCTCCTCTCTGAAACTCCATTCCATTGAGGTGTACCTGGCGGAGTAAGTTGTGATACAATACCACACTCTTTTAAATACTCTTTAAAATCGATGCTTAAGTATTCACCCCCACGATCGGATCGTAAGATCTTAATACTTACACCTCCGCCAATTTGATTCTCCACTTCAGCCTTGTATTCTTTGAATTTTTCAAAAGAATCGGATTTATTCTTCATAAGATATACATATCCATATCTACTGAAATCATCAGTAAATGTTACGAAGTAGTAGTAGCCTCCTCTAGCCATCACACGCATTGGGCCACATACATCACTATGTATTAGCTCCAGACGTTCAGTGGCCCTCTGACCCTTACCAGTGAAAGGGGCTTTAGTCATCTTACCAAGCAAACAAGATTCGCATTCTTTGTATGATTCAAAATCAAACTTATCCAAGTATCCATCCTTATGTAATTTGGATATGCGTTTCTCATTTATATGGCCTAGACGACAATGCCAGAGGTATGTTTGATTTGAGTCATTGACTTTAAGTCGTTTGTTTTCTATATTATAGACAGGATTATCTAAATCAAGAACATATAAACCATTAAACAAACGCGCAACACCATAGGTTAAATCATTCAAAGCAAAAGAGCAACTGTTGTTCTTTATTTTAAACGAAAAACCTTTCTTGTCCAAACAAGAAACAGAAATAATGTTTCTGCGAATCGCAGGCACGTAAAAACAGTCTTCTAGTTCTAGAACAAGCCCAGAGGGTAAAGATAAATAATAAGTGCCTATAGCTAAAGCAGCAACTTTTGCTCCATTGCCAACTCGTAGGTCCACTTCTCCCTTAGCCAAAGTCCTACTTCTCTACAGTTCCTCCACATTTATACAAATGTGAGAAGCACATTCGGTATCCAATACCCAAGATGTAGAAATAGACAAATTGACTTCTATAACATAAATACCTGATCCAGAAATCTGAACACCCTTCATTTTCTTCAGATCCTCCAAATAAATAGGACAGTTTCTCTTCCAGTGACCAGTTTTCTTACAGTAGTGACATTCACCCTTAGCAACACCACCTTTAGGCTTTAAAGCCTGTTTGGGACCTGACTTTGGCTTGGGTGTAGAATCAGATCCAATCTTCTTCTTACCCTTCTACTTGCCTTTCCCCTTGGCCTTACCTTTATTGCCCACCATCAGTATTGGAGCAGGTTCAGCTGTCTTCATGTTGGTTTCATATGTCCTCAACATAGCCAACAATTCAGTAGGTGTTTTGTCAAATTCATTCATATTGTAGTTCACAACAAACTGAGTAAATTTGTTGTTCAAAGAATTCATGATTAGGTCAATACCAGTTTCCGGACCAATCGGGAAACCCAAAGTAGCAAGGTACTCAATATAACCAATCATCTTCAAAACATGTGGGCCAACTGGTTCACTTGCCCCTTGTTTGCATTTAAAGAGTGACTTACTCGTGTTGAACCTTTCTTGACGAGTTTGTCTTGCAAACATGCTTTGCAAGTGCTCATTGATAGTATATGCATCCATATGCACATTCTGTCTTTGAAGCTCAGCACTCATAGTTGCCAACATGAGACATGCAACATCATTTGCATCATTCTCATCCCTTGTGCGGGCCGCTCGTTCCTCAACAGTAGCGTTCTCAGGAAGGGGACCTGGCGGAGGGATATCAATGACATGAAGCTTGCGCTCCTGCCTGAGGACAATCCTTAAATTCCTCTGCCAGTCTAGGAAGTTGTTTCCTCCTGTCAGTTTGTCCTTTTCAAGGACTGATTGTACGGATAGTGTGTTTGTGTTGTTTGCCATTATTATCTACAATGATAAATGCACAAAATAAACATTAGATTGTCTTGGTTATAAATTATGTTCAAATGATTATGATATATTCATAATATATCTCCCACTATTTTTATCAAATTAATAGCCCTTACTATTAATTCGGAAAGCATATCCCATAAATCTTTCTAGTGAGCCAAGATCCATATTTCGTCATGTCCTAAGTCAACCACTGGTAGTCCTTAAAACATGATTATTTAGGTAGACAACAATTGTCAATTATATCATATAAAATTCTTGGATAGTTTGGTGAACAACGATTGATCTTATCTATCTAATAGATTTTTAACCAAACTCTATGCTTCTTGGATAGTCCTTCTGAGGATTTCTTTGAGCTTATAGATAAGCATGACGATGAAGTACGCCCGGGTATCATGTCTGTTGGCTGGGATCGAGCCATCAATGTTGTGAGTAAGAAGCATCCTGCTGTGGTTTTCCCGAGGGACTTTCCAAGTCCGTATTGTCAAGTTGCTTCGGGCGCCGAGGCCATGCCGGTAGCTCAGGCTTCGGGCTCCGGCTCTAGGGGAAGTCATCGTCGTTCTGGTTCTGGTTCGAGGGGTGTCCGAGCAGCTGTGGATGGCTCAGTTTCTTCAGATCCTCGAGGGAAAAGGCCTATGACCGTGCAGAAGGGGAGAGTGGTTCGTCCAACAGTCCCCTCGAAGAAGGTAGTTGGAGATAGCTCCTCTTCCGAAGAGGAAGAGGTTGAGGCAATGGAAGTGACAGCTCCACCAGTCGCGGTAGCCGAACCGGGTAAGGGCCAGGATGAGGACAGCTCTGAGGAAGAGAGTGATGAGGAGAGTAGCGAGGAAGAGACTGATGAGGAGGAGAATGACGAGGAGGAGAATGGCGAGGAGGATTCCTCGGATGAGTAGCTGGGATTGCTTCGGGCCTTGCATGGCCTAACTTAGCCGTATGTGGCTTTTATTTCTAGTATTTCAATCACGGTGCTTCATGATTAAACTTTTATTCGGTCTAAATGATGTAACCCTAACTGTTGGCCCTTCAGGGTCTTTATTTATGCACTTGTTTGTTTTATTCGTATGTTCATTTATTTTCGGTACTTGGTCTTCCTATACTCACACTCAACAGGTGCTTGGTACGTAAACAAAACATAGAATCATAGAATGGAAAACAAGTTTGTATTAATAACTCAAAAAGGGGTTAAACCCTTACATAACTCATTATTGTCCTACTCGGGGCATCAAAACCCTGGGATGGTTTCATGGAACCTTATTTCTACTTCTCCTACTAGATAAATAAAAAGCTACATCCTCGCAGAGGCAACTTAAACATAATAAATCTTGAGGTTTAAGGCATGCCAAGTACGGGGCACCTCAACCCCGTCCAAGGTCTCCAACTTGTATGATCCTCGTCCCAACGTCTTCCTGACTCGATACGGCCCTTCCCAATTTGGGGCTAGTTTTCCTTTCTGGCCAACTCCAGAAGCCTCGATCTTCCTCAGAACCAAATGACCTTGTTGAAAGAACCTCTCCTTAACCCTGTGGTTGTAATAGAAGGATGCTTTCTTTTGATGCTCCACATTTCTGGCGTTTGCCTCGTCTCTGACTTCATCAATCAGATCCAGGGCGAGCTTCATACCTTCTTCATTTGTCTCAGGTTCAAATGCCTCCACTCGAGGTGATGCATGCATAATCTCCAGTGGCACAACTGCCTCAGCTCCATAAGCTAGCAGAAACGGGGTTGCTCCTGTGGTCACCTTGCAAGTAGTGCGATAAGCCCAAAGTATAGGCAGTAACTCGTCTACCCAGGTGCTCCTTGAGCGTTCAACCCTTTTCTTAAGTCCATCAAGGATGATCCGATTGGCCACCTCGGCTTGTCCATTTGCTTGCGGATGTGCTACCGAGGTAAAACGAAGCTCAATAGCATTCTCCTCGCAATACTTCTTGAATTCTTCATTATTGAACTGTGTCCCATTATCCGTCACAAGGATTCGCGGGATGCCATACCTGTAGATTATGTTCTCCCAAAAGAACTGGGAAACTTGCTTGGTGGTTATTTTGGCTAAAGGCTTAGCCTCGATCCACTTGGTGAAGTAGTCAATGGTGACAATCAGAAACTTCCTCTGTGCTGATGCCATAGGGAAAGGCCCAAGAATGTCCATCCCCCACATAGCAAATGGAATGGGGGATTTGACTGATGTTAACATCTCAGGCGGCTGCCTGACAATCGGAGCATGCTTCTGGCACCTGTCACACCTCTTGACATAATCCTGTGCATCAGCCAGCATCTCTGGCCAGTAGAATCCCGAACGAGTTATCTTGTGAGCGAGGGCCCTGCCCCCCAGGTGCTGCCCACAGATTCCTTCATGAACTTCTTCCAAAGCCTCCCTTGCCTCTTGAGGCCTCAAGCACTTCAAGTACGGGATGACAAATGATCTCTTATACAGAATGCCCTCAATCAAGGTGTATCTCAATGCTCTTACTGAAAGTTTTCGTGCCTCCAAGGCATCATTTGGGAGCCACCCGGTCTCAAGGTGTGCCTTGATGGGATCTATCCAAGAACTTCCCACATCAATTGGTGCCACTAATTTTGAGTTGATGGTCGGGGCCTTCAAGACCTGGAAGTAAACACTTCCTTCATAGTTTTCTATCTCAGAAGAAGCAAACTTAGATAGGGCATCGGCCTTAACGTTCTCTTCTCTCGGGATGTGTTCTACATAACACTCGTCAAACTGAGTCATGACAGCTTTTACAACTCGCAGATACTTTGCCATAGTTTCATCCTTGGCCTCAAATTCACCATTTACTTGAGAGACTACTAATCTTGAATCTCCACACACTTTGAGGTTCTTGACTCTCATGATTCTGGCCAAGCCTAAACCAGCTATCAAGGCCTCATACTCAGCTTCATTGTTGGTTGTCTGGAAATCCAACTTTAAAGCATATTCGACTGTGAACCCATCGGGGCTTTGCAGTACTAAGCCTGCGCCACTAGATTTTGTTTTTGATGCTCCATCAAAATAAAGCACCCAGTATTCCTTCTGATCAGGTTCAAGTTCTCCATCTCTATCTTGCTTCTCAGGGGTTGTTATCATTTCCTGCCCCCCGACTTCTTGGTTGCTAATGGTGCATTCAACCACGAAGTCAGCCAATGCCTGAGCCTTAATGGCTGTTCGAGGCTTATATGTGATGTCAAATTCTCCAAGTTCAATCGCCCACTTGATTAGCCTTCCACTAGCCTTTGGGCTATGCAAAATGTTTCTCAACTGTTGGTCCGTCAGGACCTCAATCTTGTGTGCCTGGAAGTACGGGCGCAACTTCCTCGAGGCTGTAACCAATGCCAATGCGAATTTTTCGACGGGAGAGTAATTCAGCTCCGCCCCGTGCAACACCTTGCTCACATAATATATAGGTTTCTGGACCTTCTTCTCTTCTCGGATGAGAACGGCGCTCAACGCTTGCTCGGATACCGCCAGGTATATATAAAGAGTCTCTCCGGGACTAGGTTTGGCCAACAACGGGGCTTCAGTCATGTACTTCTTCAGTTGTTCAAAGGCCTCTTGGCTCTCACGAGTCCACTCAAAATCTTTCACCTTCTTCAATGCTTGAAAGAAAGGCAGGCATTTGTCACCAGACTTGGAGATGAATCTTCCTAAAGCCGCTACTCGGCCTGTCAACTTCTGCACATCTCTTATAGAGCGTGGTGGCTCCATGTCTAAGATCGCCTTGATCTTGTCAGGATTGGCTTCTATGCCTCGCTTTGAAACCATAAGACCCAAGAATTTGCCTGATCCAACGCCAAAGGCACACTTAGCTGGATTCAACATCATTTTATGGTGCCTCAGCACTTCGAATGCCTCTCTGAGGTGCTTAATGTGGTCTGCCTTGAACAGGCTCTTGACTAGCATGTCTCAACATAGACCTCCATGGTTTTTCCAATCAGATGGGCGAATATCTTATTCACCAGTCGTTGGTAAGTAGCTCCTGCATTTTTTAGACCGAAAGCCATAACAAGATAGCAGAAAACACCGAAGTCAGTTATGAAAGATACCTTAGGGACGTCATCCTTGTGCATCTTAATCTGATTGTAGCCGCTAAAACCATCCATGAAGCTAAGCATCTCATGTCCAGCTGTGGCATCTATCAACGTGTCTATCCTTGGTAGAGGAAAGCAATCCTTAGGGCATGCGTCATTCAAGTCGGTGAAGTCTATACACATCCTCCACTTACCGTTGGCTTTCTTGACCATCACAGGGTTAGCCAACCATTCCGGGAACTGAATCTCTTCGATAAACCCAGCTTCTAAGAGCTTGTCAACTTCCTGCTTTATGGCCTCTTGCCTTTCAGGTGCAAAGTTCCTTTTCTTTTGCTGTATTATCTTCCGATTGGGATCAACATTCAACCTATGAGTTATGAGCTGGGGATCAATCCCTGGCATATCAGCCGATGTCCAAGCAAACACATCGCCATTCTCTTGCAAGAATGCTATCAACTCGCCCTTCAGGGGTTCCTTCAAAGAGGCTCCAATGTAAGTCACCTTCTCAGGATCACCTAGCTCCAGAGGAATAGGTATTAAATCCTCTGCCGGCTTTCCTCGGTGTTCATCATCGCCACGGACATCCATGTCTTCGATCGGAAGTACCTGCCCCCCGATTCCATCCGCCCTTAGTGCGGATACATAACAACTTCTCGCCATCTTCTGATCACCCTTTTGTTCTCCAACACCATTCCGGGTTGGAAACTTAATCTTCATATGATATGTGGAGGCCACAGCCTTGAAAGCATGAAGTCCAGTCCTTCCTAGGATTGCATTATAAGTTGAGGATGCCTTGATCACAAGGAAATTCAGCATCTGAGTAGCTTCCTTAGGTTCCTGTCCAATGGTCATGGGCAACTGAATAGTGCCTTCAACCTTGGATTCAACTCCATTAAATCCGTAGATTGGCATGTTGGTGGGGGTCAACTGGGAATCGGTGTATCCCATTTTCAAAAACGCATCGTGAAACAAGATATCAACAAAAGCTCCATTGTCTATCAAGACTCGTTTCACCTCCGAGTTTCCAATTACAGGAGTTATGACCAACGGGTCGTCATGGGGGAATTTCACCCCTTCAAGGTCTGAATCATCAAAACCAATCACTATCTCAGTCTTGGCACGCTTCGGGGCTTCTCCTATTATGTGCATCACTTCTCTAGCATAGGCCTTTCGGGAGTTCCGGGTAGTGCCGGCTGCTGTCGGTCCTCCCCAAATCATATTGATTACTGGCCCTCGGGGCTGTGTATTACGATCACGATCACGATTGCCGTCTCTTTTGTCATTGTCTCTCCTGTCATAGTCCCTTCTTTGGGTACCGCGATCATCATTCTTCGTGAACCTGCCTAGCTTTCCTTTCCGGATCAAAAACTCAATCTCATCTTTCAGCTGTCTACAATCATCTGTATCATGACCCACATCACGGTGGTACCTACAGTATTGATCTTTGTTCCTTTTCGCGGGGTCACCCCTAAGTGGCTTCGGCCATCGGAAGTCTTTATCCTTCTCAATATCTAGCAAGATCTGACTCCTAGGAGCGTTCAACCTTGCATAATCAGAGAACCTTGGTCCCAAACCTTTCTTCGGTGGTGAATCAGAATCCTTGCTAGTCCGGGGATACTTGTCCCTAGCATCGTACTCTTGCTCTTGCTTTTGTTTCTTCGAATCAGTAGAACCCTTGCCATTGCCTCCTGTGGCTTCCTTCTTCATGCTGTCCTCAGCCTTGATATATTTGTCGGCTCTCCGTTGAAGCTCGGCCATATTTTCAGGAGGATGTTTTGCCAAAGACCTTTTGAAAAAGAGGTCAATGGTTCCATGTTCCAGGGCTACCATGGCCACCTTATTTTCCAGATCAGTGATGTTCAGCGTCTCCTTGGTGAACCGTTTGAGGTAATCTCTCAGATTCTCATTCTTCCCCTGCACCACATACATGAGGGATGCAGAACTTTTCTCATGAACTCTTCCGCTGATGAATTGACTCACAAAGGCAGCGCTCAACTCCTTGAAAGAGCCAATCGAGTTTGCAGGTAAGCGGCTGTACCACCTTTGAGCCATGCCAGACAAGGTTTGAGGGAACGCCCTACACTTTAAGGCGTCGCTCGCAGGCTGCAACAGCAGTGCATTCGAGAACGTCCTAACATGATTTGCGGGATCGCCCGTTCCATCATAGGCCTTGATTGTCGGCATCTTGAACTTCTTTGAGATGCGAGCATTCATCACTTCCTCCGTAAACGGGGGTGTGGGATCATCAGGATCCCCAAGTGGCATCAGATCCTTAGGGTTGCTTCTGGGGGTCTCCACCCTTGTTGATTTTTCAGTTGGGGCCTCGGCCCTCCTTTGCCTTCTTGAAGGCCTCTCCAAATTTATAATTGGAATCCTCTCCGCAGTTGGAGGTGGTTGAGCTTGATTCAATCTATCTTGTTCTCTTGCAATATCGTCCTTCAACTTTAAGATCTCTGCCTCATAAGCCTTGATTTTCTCAGCAGTTGTCAAGGGGAGTCCATCAGGGATTCTTCGTGTCCTTTTTTGAGGTTCTTTGCTGGCACGTCGCCTCCTCGGGGCTTCATCTCGATCATCATCCTCAGATGACGAATCATCAGTATAGGGGCCAGAGTAGTCATCATACTCTCGATCCCTGATCTGTAAGGCATGACCGCTTGGTCCAGGTTCTCTTCGTCGAGGGGGATAATTAGGCAACCCATACATAGGGTTGGTGTTCAAAGGGAGATCCGTAGTATGGATCTGTACCCCCGTGCGATCAACGTTACCAAGAGGAGAAACCACCATCTGGAGAGGATTGGTTTCTTGGCTTTGATGGACAATCACAGAGTGGGTCCCCTCTACTTGGGGAGTCGTCCCTGGGGGCTGAGTGGGCAGAGGTTGAATGACCGCCCCTGTTGATGGGAGTATTTGTCCTTCTTCAGTGACGATAAGCGGATCAGAAGTGGCTGGTGGAGCAGAGTTAAGAGGCACGGCCTCAGTTGATGTTGTCCTCCGTGTTTGAACCATGGTTGATGTTGTTGTCCCACAGACGGCGCCAAATGTTGTGGATCTAAATCTCGATTACGATTTGTTATTATTGCTAGAGTGGTTGAGCTTCACGCTTTAATGTCTGTTTCTGCGTTCGAGACTGTAATCGGTCCTCACAGAGTGCCTACGTATCTCGTATTGAGAATCAAGCCAACGTAGTTCTGAGAATGAGGGGTCAGGCCCTTTATATAGGCTGAGAAGCCTTAGAATTATGGTAGGATTCGGAGACTTGGTGGGCAAGTCTTTGAGGAAGGTTCTAGATCTATTCCTTGTAGGAATCAGTTTCCATATTGAATTGTGCATCTTGGAGGATAAGTCGGGCAAGAGTAATATCCTTGTTTGGCTCTTATTTGCTGAGCTGTTTATTACCCTTAATACTAATTACGAAATTAATATTATAATTAGGGTTTTGGGCCCAGCTGGTGGGCCCCACGTTTGGACCATTCTTGGCCTAATTAATGCCACATTAAATGTGACTTTAGGGCTTACTTTTAGCCCGTATCACTCGTATAGAAATATAATGACTCAAGTCAAAGGACCATTACACCATTATCACTGTGAGTCTTTCTTATGACTTTATTAAACATGAAGAATCTCACTGTGGGTCTTTCCAGTACCATGTACCCCTACATGTACCTATGTTTTTGACTTTAGTATCTCTATACTTATAACCAATGAGATGTGGTTATCTGTCAAACAACATACTAGTCTATTTACGTATTATTATTGCCCTGTAATAATAATACTCGACTAGGGACCTTTAAGAATATGATATATTATATAATCTCAAGTTCAATTTACGTATTTACGTATTATTATTGCCCTGTAATAATAATACTTGACTAGTCTATTTACGTATTATTGTTGCAGAGAAGTTTTATGGAGTACAACGTAGAAATCCAATGCAGGATATGTTTGGAGATCTCTGTGTAAACGAAAGATTCAATTTGAAAAGGAAATCTGGTGGAACTATAAACCAAGCACTTGGACTAGTAATATGGGATTTATGTTTATTTTCTGAATAGATTTCTTGTTATTGCAGTGAAGAGGCTTAATCTTAAGTCATTTATGAAGGGAACCTGTTTTGTGTTTTGTATGATATCATATTTTACCCGAGTACTATGTTACTGTCTAGGAACAAGTTTTTGGTATCTGTGTCTGAGTGAAGGTGTATCATGTGCAGGTACTGAGACAAAACAATGCTAAAATTGGCATTTGCTTAAATTTGCAATGGGGCAGGAGGAGCTTCTGCTCTTGTAAGCCATTTATAATTTTTATGCTAAGTAGGCCTGTTCATAATAACTGGAATGGTTGGACGAAGCTGTAGTATTTATATAGATAGTTTAATTATTGAAAGCTACTTGTTTATTGCAGGTCAGTTGCAATGGTTGGACGTTCGAAGCTGTGACAACATAATGCGTTCTTTCTCAGTGGCCAAAATCACATGTTTAACTTTGTGGTTGCCTTAAACATTTTGATGCTGTGAATTTTCTCCGTTTAACTTCTTTTTGATTGTATTGGTGGGATTTTGTATGCTGTAACTGGTGGATTAGGATGTTGTGGGAGATTTAGAATGTTGATTGTGTAATGTATTGGTGAATTGGATTATTTTGGGATGTATAATAAATATGCAATTTTATTCAACTTTTTTCACGTAAAATTTTATGATGTAATATATATGCCTATCTAGGTGGATCCCATTTGTGGGCTCCATTGTGGGGCCCACTATTTTATAAACAAATCGAGGCCTCTAAGGTAACATATATATTAAGTTGCCATAGCCCTCACTTTTGTTGCTATAGCAAGCTATAGTAACATAAAATTCCATGTTACCTTAAGGATCAAAAATGTTACCTTAGATACCTAAGGCAACATGCTGAGAGCTATCATCAGAAAAATGTTACCTTAGCTACTTTATGGGCCTAAGGTAACATATAATGTACCTGCTGTAACATTTTTTTGATGTTACCGTAGGCTGTTTATGGTGTAGTGTTAAACTATACAATGTGTATCATGATTCTAAGGACATTTATTATGCTAACAAATATATCGCAGTAATTAAAGTCATAATAAATACGTTTAATGAATAATCAAATGACATAAGGGTTTATTAAAAGAAACAATGTATTGCCTCTAGGGCACCTACACTAACATTCCTGGCCCCGAAGCCAAAACCCCCATGGGCGCTGGGGTACCAATCAGCCCTCTCTCCAATGTGACCATTGAAATCGCCCCCCAACACTAACAATTGGTCGTCAGGGATACTGCCGACCAACTCGTCCAAACAGACCCAGAAAGCCTCCTTGTCAGAGTCTCCCAGGCCGACTTGCGGGGCGTACGCACAGACCACGTTCACCACCTTCTCCCCAACCACAACCCTGACTGCCATGATCCTGTCGTTGCACCTCTTCACTTCCACCACGTTGTCTTTTAGGCCCTCCGCCAAAAGGATGCCCACTCCATTCTTCGAGTTAACAAGGCCAGAGTACCATAATTTGTACCCGTTCGCTTCTCTGGAGCGAGCCCCCTTCCACCTGGTCTCTTGGATACACGCCACATCCACTCTCCGCTTCTTAAGCATGTCTACAAGCTCAAAAAATTTACCCGATAAGGTACCTAAATTCAAACTGCCGATACGCAAACTACTCGCCATCGTCACAACAAGCGATCCTATAAATAATAATTTAAATTAGGAAGAGGCCAAACAAAACAAAACAAAAAATCAAAACTACACAAACTAAACAAAAAAGAAAAAACCGAGAACGCAAAAAAAGAAAAAAAAACAGTCCAGAATCACAAAATAGGTGAAATTAGAAGCTAAAATTACAAAATATATGATGTAGTTAAATAACAAATAACAGATGATACTTTATGATAATAAGTATATAACAGACAAATCTTAGACAAATAAATCCAAACAACAATAACCACAGGTGTTTGTGGTTGGTTAATGAGGTTCGAAGGGGGAAAAGAAAAGCCGAGGGGAAGGGGTAAAGCAGCGGGTAGGGAGATGGTGGTGGGTTCGACGAAGGAAAAGATAGTGACGAGTCGGAGAAGAGTGGCTGAAGGAGGGGTGGGGTGGCGTTGTACTGTCGAGGGGAAGTGTTGGAGGTGATGAATGACGGGGAGGCTGGTGGTCGAGAGTGGGGGGTAAAAGGGGGGACGACGTTTGGTAGCTGCTGGAGGAGAGGGGAGATGGTAATGGTGCGGTGAGTGAGAATTGGGGGCTACTTCTGAAAATATACAAAAACAAAATACAGGGAAGCTATTTAGGGGATAAAACTGAGAGTTGAATAAGATTCCGGCGGAGCGCCGGTCAGGGTAGCCCAAAACAGTGTGAAAGACGCCGAAAACGACTATTTTGGTTGTTATTTGATTTTGATAATTGAGCACACTCCTTTATCATCAAATGCTTATATTAAATTGTATTTAGATTCTAATTTTCACATCGATAATGGTTTTTCATGAATAAAAATAGAATCTAACAAAAAATTAAGATCAAATATAACATGATTACATATAATTTATTGTTACAAAAATATATATAATATTCTATAATGGATTCTATGTAACATTTGATTTTTAAATGAAGATGAAATTCTACGTTAGATTCGCTATAAAGTATAATTTATTGTTTAAATTTGTGATTCTTATCATAACAAATCAATTTACATGAAAAATAAAGTATAATGAAGATGTTTTTTTTAAGGTGTTTTTTTTTTCCCCTGCTAAGTAAGATGTTCTCTCTTAGAGGCAACTCTATATATGTAAAGTGTGTAATACCTTGAGGTTTCCATCCCATTTAAGCTCAAAAAATGTGAAACATGACATCCAAATCCACCAATGGATCCTTCTTCGACAGTGACATGCACTTCGTGTTCTCGGACCAGCTCCCCAATCAGATCTCTTCACGGAGTTCTTCCGTCAACTATTTGAGCTCCTATACATTTTTATACGAGATAATTATTACGTGCCGGAGATACTGTAGCACCAATGTTAAGATTGATCTTTTTTGGATAGCAAAAGCTGATAATTGTAGTCTAACATTGCAGTATAGTGAATATTCTTCTTCTAGTTTTAAAAGACGTTAGTTAGGCATCAGCCGATCAATATTTAAATTTTTGTAATTGATCATTATAATGAAATTAAAATTACATCCATCTATTATATATATAATAGACCAATACAAGATAAAAATAGTGAGATTTTTTAATGTATTGTAATTACCAATTTATCCTTCTATTCTCAAATTTTTTAAAAAATTGTGGTTGTTGGGGATTGAACTTGGGTCTTCAAGTTATTTAGCAAATCCTTCTACCACTACACCACTCAATCACATATGTTTTAAAACATACACATTATAGATATATGTGTGTGTTGTGCGACTTTTTATGTAGTATAATTATTAATTTATCCCTCTATTCTCAATTTTTTTGAAAAAGTTGTGGTTGGTGGGAATTGAACTTGGGCCCTCGAGTTAATTAACAAATCTTTTTACCACTACACCACTCAATCACATGTGTATTAAATCATACACATAAAAGATGTATGTGTGTTGTTTTAGTGAATTTTTTTTCTAATATTATAATATTGCTACATATTAATAATTTTTTGTCATGTTGCGTTTACATTTATTGATTTGAACTATAACATATTAAATTAAAATATAAATTATTGATACATAATATATGGTTTCATAATATTATAAAATTGTAATAACAATAATAATCAACATAATAATAAAAAAATTACTATATAATTATTCTCTTAAACAACCTAAGCACTCATCTATACGTGTTTTCAATAATACACATAATATCTCTATGTATATCGCTTAAGCGAGGCAAGATTTGGTTCTATATAAAGAAACAATATGAAATGCATAATGTATTTTTTATGAAAAATATTACATATATGATTAAGTCAATAACTAAAGTACTTTATTACTGATTTGAAAGCACCAATTTACTCCTAAGTTCATATTGTATAGAAGTACTACTTTTAGTGATAATCGAACGTGGATCACCGAGTTAAATTCTGCATCTTCATACCATTAGATCACATATTCACATGTATTTTAAATTATACACACAATATGTATTATCGATAAAATAATTACGTAAAATACACAATTGGGTTATAAACCGATATTATAATTAATATGATGGATATTATCTAACAATATATTAGAGTAAAAAATTTTGAGGTGTTAACGTAAAATGAAATTATTATATTACTAAATAAGATACAATAATTTATTAGTCAAACTATTTGGGTCATAAAAATATTTGGCTTCAAAAAGACGAATTCTATAAATAACACATTACCTTTTATATACAAATTAGTTAATGTTCAATTTAAAATATGATATTTTACGGGAAAAAAGGACCATATATTATATATTATTTATGGAGGTAACTCAATGAAAGTCAGACGAAAATCGGAAGAGAAATAAAGGCAAAGAATTTTTAAAATGAAGAAATTAGAAGAAAACAAATAAAAGAATTAAAAATGTAGTTTTAAGAAGTAAAAGCGCAAGACCTGAGAAGTTTTAGAAAATTTACGAAGGTTTTTGATTGGAATCAGGACTGAAACCTACATTCTCAGAATGCAGCATCTTGAAGACTATTAAGTTTCTACCTTGAATATTAGTGGAGATCCAGCTAAATGGATGCATCATTTTTGAAGAAAATTTAGGAATGTAGGTGCTATGAAAAATCGTCTTAATTAATAATTAGACAACACCCATAAAACACTCAAATTATATTCTATGACCCACAATAAAATTAAAATCTGACATGATTGCTATCAATATTATTCATATTAGTTTTCAAAGTACAATTTTGAATTTATTTAAGTATGTACACGATAACCACATAGTCCAGTAACAAGATGAAATCTTTGAAAATCAATCACATGTTTCAAACGATACTGATCACGAATAATTTAATTAAAAAATACAATTTAAGCTAGCGTTCGCACGGGTTTTTATACTAGTTGTTAAGCAAATGAAGACTATAAGCTAATTTTTTAATCTGAATGACAGATAAAAGGACGATGAATATATTATATATGTGATTAAATTAATGGGTGCCCTTCCACAACCAACGTCAGCTACCACCTGCCACGGTCCAACGTTGGATAAGGACCAATTTACATGATTACCTAAGAAACATAAAGATATGCTTACCTCAATGGAGAGATTTTTCATGTGCATGGGATAATCAACGGTATCTAACACTGGAGTATTTGGTTTCTCCCCCGAGAACTTGAGAGATTTGGTGAACTCATTCTTGTTAATTTTCCTATTTGACTGCTCTCCATTTACATGAATATCATTTTCCTCATGTTTATTACCTTCTGCAGCACCTACGATTAATCCTGTAAATTGTTTTTCTTTTTCCTCATATTTATTACCTTCTGCAGCACCTACGACTAATCCTGTAAACTGTTTTTCAACAAAACATTGCACGAATCAATTAGTACAAAAGAAATATTGTACGAATAAAAGATTTACATAATTCCGTCGGTTGCATGGGAAGAAAGTGATCATCATCATTTTCAACAAAACTTGTGTATGCTCTGGTTTCCAAATGAAAACAGAGTGTGATACCATGTGGGAATGACAACCAAATAAAAGTTTTTCTAACCTCCTACCTTTGTAGTAGTAAAAACGTACCTACTTGCAAATATTAAACATACTGAATTTTTATAATATGTACACATGATTAAAAAAATAACAACATCTGAGGCAACTCCCACAAGCCTCCTCTCTTCCCCTTCAAAGGTGAATTATTGATAAGCTACTTATAGGACAACATTTCTATCGATTATTACAACTTACGAAAATGTCGATTTTAAAAAATGTTCACAAATTTGAACAGCATTCTGGTAGTAAATTTTAAAGTGATAATAGTACTAGAGACAGTGCAGTACATAGATCATGGGGTGGAAAGGTGAAGGCTCTCCCTCGACTCGCCAATTAGCGACAGAACAGTGGCTGCAATATGATTTGGAGTAAGCCCAGCTTGTTCAATCTGGTCTTTTTGAGCACCATGATCAATATATCTGTCTGGAAGCATCATTGCCCTCCACTATTCAATTCCGAGGTAAGAAAAACGGTTAGTATTAAATGCTCAACTTGTCTCGTCTTCATAAAGTAGTTTATCATAAAATGCACATATATATGTGAAGTGTTTAATACCTTGAGATTTCCATCAAGTAAGCCATTTAAGCTCAAGAAATGTGAAACATGACATCCAAATCCTCCAATGGATCCTTCTTCGACAGTAATAAGTGCTTCATGTTCTCGAACCAGTTCCCTAATCAGATCTCCATCAAGTGGCTTGCAGAACCTTGCGTCTGCCACTGTTATAAAAATCCCAAACTCTTGTAGAAGCTGTGCTGCTGCCAGGCAACTTTGTACGATTGTTCCATATCCTAAAACGGCCACTCGACTTCCCTCCCTCATCACCCTTCCTTTCCCGATCTCTAAAGGGCTTCCTTTGTTGTTTGGTGGAAGAACTGAACCAATGCCATTACCTCTTGGATACCTAAAGCAGCTAGGACGATCATCAATAGCAGCAGCTGTTGCAACCATGTGCATAAGTTCAGTCTCGCAAGATGGAGCCATGACCACCATGTTCGGTAAACAAGCCATAAAAGTAGTGTCAAATGCCCCACAATGTGTTGGACCATCTGCACCGACAAGCCCGGCTCTGTCCATTGCAAATCGGACAGGGAGTTTTTGAAGATCTACATCATGAATTACCTGCATTATAATGATCAAGAACAGAGTACAATGTTGTTCATATATCACGCAAATTGAATAAAATTTTATTTTAGAAAAGTCTACTTCATGTTTTAAGTACCTGGTCATAACCCCTTTGGAGAAAAGAAGAGTATATAGCACAGAAGGGTTTGAGGCCTTCAGTTGCTAAACCAGCTGCAAAAGTGACAGCGTGCTGTTCTGCTATCCCAGCATCGAAACATCGACTAGGAAAATGTTTCTGAAATGAGTTTAGTCCAGTTCCACCTCCCATGGCAGCATGAATAGCTACTACCTTCTCGTCATAATTTGCTTCGGCAATCAAAGCATTAGCAAAATATTGTGTGTATGAAAGTGTATCTGATTTACTCTTGTGCTGCTTTCCAGTAGGGGGGTCAAATTTCACCACACCTGATACAACATATAAATATGAACGTGTCCAGAATAAAATATAAAACAAATTTTCTGTGTATAATATGTTCATTACCATGCATTTTATCGGCAGCAATTTCTGCAGGAGGATAGCCCTTTCCTTTCTCCGTAATAATATGAATTAGCACTGGACCTGGTTCTGGCATAGACTTCAACTTCTCGAAAATATATACAAGGTCTTCCAAATTATGCCCATCAACAGGACCAATGTAGTAGAGTCCTAGTTCCTCAAACATAGTAGCCCGATTATCACCAGCTACACCTCTTACAAAGGAATCAAACTTTGCTGCAACATCATGTGCCTGATTTCCCATTTGTTTTGTCAATCCCTGTTAATAAGTTAGAAAGAAATAGTAATTCTTGTAGTGTCAGAAAATGTAGGCGCAGACAATCGTCTCATGAGATAAGGGATAACAGAGACGTACTTTTGCTGCTTCACGAAGCAGGCGGAATTTTCTACTTGACTGAAGCCTTAGTAATGCTTTACTCAGTGCGCCAACAGGAGGAGCAGCACCGTCCACTGTGGCAGTCGGAAGGGAAACTTGTTTATTGTCGTTTAAGACAATGATGAGATTAGTGTCAAGGCAACCAGCATTGTTCATTGCTTCATAGGCTTGTCCAGCCGTCATTGCACCGTCTCCAATGACGGAGATCACAGTGTTGTTTTTCCCCAACAAATCTCTGCCAACCGCCATTCCTGAAATGATATATATGGTTCGTTAGTGCAAAGTACTTTAGAGCCTAAACGTTTACTCGCGGTGTTTTATTGTTTTCAGATTACCGGTGAAACCTATAATATATGAATGGTACTTTTTTTGTCTCGATAATAACAGTCACAGATTGTTAGTTAAGTTTCAGTGTTTCAATCCCTGGAGATATGTGAGTATGTACAAATATATGTGCAATAAACCATCACGAACAAGAAGAGATTAAGTATGTATAGGGAAAGGCCATTTAATTAAGCATAACTTAACTTAGATTGATGGTCTCCTTAACAAGGAAGGACATAACATCGTGTGGTATTCAAAAATGGAAAAATCTGACATTTTTGGGGAGTTTGCATCGTGTACGACTCTATATTCGATCATAATAATCAGAGTCTCATTTCTTTACCAAAAACACAGAATCTTTAATATGCGCGTTAAGAACACACATCTATACTTAAAGATGATTGATACCCATTATACTCTCAGCCGTAAATTCTTATATGCTACTTCATTATAAATCTAAGAAGTGTACGGAACATATTTAAATTTTGGATAAACTGCACGAAGAGGAGACTATATAAACTTAAAAATCTTAAAATTCGTCCGGTACTTGACCTAAAATAGCAGTTCATAGCATCGTCGGATTAACGGACTTGCTTGTTGAAAGTGGAGACACTACAACAGGGAATTTCAGGGTTGAAAATCAGGGGTGGTGGTACTATAGGAGTATAGGTTGTTTTAGACTTTGTTTTACTGCTCAATTAACAAGAAGTTTTAATTTAGGTAAATAAGTTTGTTATTTTCCTAAATTTAGGAAAGTTGGCATGTTTGGACTAAATTGACCAGCTACCCAATTTGGAATATAAATCTTGGATCCATATATTATATATATAGGTCCCTAGAAAAGCAAACCACGGCTGGGAATTTAGTTCACGTTATTCAGTACATGTATATGTACTGATTGTCAATTTTGGTGTGATATGTGATGCACATGATCTGATTTCTGTTTCTAAGTACAAGTCAAATTTTGCAAGCCAGTCGTTGTGTTGTTGCTTTAATACAAATATCTTGATGCTCGTGTTTCACTTATTCAACGTGAATAAAATATGTAGGCAGTGTTCAATGAATTTAACCCTTATCACAGCATCGACATCAATTATTATCACACAGCTCCAAGCATTGAAAATTTGAAACTTTTAACAGTAACTTTTTATATTATACATATATTTTTTGTATCAAGTCCTTGTACTAACAAAAAAAAATTGTATGTGAAGTGTAAACATATGGACTTATTGTGTACAAGGAAAAAAGCATGTAAAATTGATTGATTAGGTACCTAAGCCTGCAGAGATGCTGGTAGAACTATGGCCAACTCCAAAAGCATCATGTACACTCTCGTCCCTCTTTGGGAAACCAGCAAGTCCACATGTTTGTCGAATTGTGTTCATTCTTGACCTCCTTCCTGTTAGTATCTTATGCGGATACGCCTGCATATTTACTTAGATCAATATTTAAAATGATTGCTACAGAGTTTTGTTAATGACTTGCCTATTCTCAGTACAGTTCACTGATGAATCGAAAGAAAAATTACTCCCTCCTCCCCACAACATTAATTGAAAGCAGGAAGTCATACCTGGTGGCCTACATCCCAAATGATTTTGTCTTCAGGTGTATTGAATACATGGTGAAGTGCAACCGTTAACTCTGCCACACCTAAGCTTGAACTCAGGTGCCCACCCGTTTTCGACACCGTATATACAATCTCTTCCCGGAGTTCATCCGTCAACTTTTTGAGCTCCTACACATGTTCATACCAGATATATCACGTAATGTACATAACAAGAAAAACGCATATTTCTGACCATCAAATTTGGTAGGAATGATATTATAATAATCTAACATTATGGCTAGGAAGCATGAGTGCGGGTGCGCGGTACGGAGATACGGGAGTTAGGCAAATTCAAAAATATGGGGATTCGGGTGCGGTGGGATACGGCAAATATTAAAATATTAAAAATATATATTATATCATATATATATAATTCAAAAGTTGCATTTTAATTAAACAAAGTAATCAAATAAATAAGTTGAACTTCCTAACTAGCCAAATACATGCATGCATTTATGTATCCCCGCGTATCATTTACTCTGATTCCATATATGACACTCCTAAAATTGAAAGAAATCACATATATACACACGCTAGCATACATATATATACAAATATACACACAACGCAGAGAAATCGATAGACACATATACTATACACATAACTCATCGATTTGGTTTTTTTTTTTTTGCCACTCTGACGTATCCTCGCACCCCCATTTACGTATCCCCACGTATCCCCGTCTCTGACGTCACCGATACGCCATGTGGCGTGTCCCGTACATATCCCGTCGCACCCTCGCACTGCGAAGTATCCCTAACGCAATTCTTCACCCAGGTGAAGTATCCCTGCTTTCTAGCATTACGGTATAGTAAATAATATTTTTCGTCTAGTTATAACAGACGTGAAGGTACCGAATCCGTGTAAATGTTTACATTTTTGTAATCAATCGATTAATAAAATAATCATAAACATACAATATTGGTAAATGAAGACTAATTCAATTTTTATCTGAGTGATAGATGATGAATGATGAAAAATGAATCCACATGGTAAATTTTGTCATCTGCACAAGTCCAACTAAACAAATGGGTTGGAATGAATCTAGAAGATACAACCAGTCAAATAATGTCCCCTAATTTAGGGATAATAAATTATTTCGTCCTTCAACTTTATGCTATTTTTGGTTTAGGTCCCTGAACTATGAAAAATAATATACGGATACCTAAACTTTTAAAATTTCTAATTGACATCCTTCCTTTCGCGGAATGAAGTGAAAATTTAACATGTTAATCTTCGAGTGATTATAAGAACATGGGTGGTGAAAATTTTCGATTTCGAATTCACTAACATATAGAAATCTGTACTTTAATTTCAAGAATACGAAAAAAAACTTACTAAAATATGCAGATTTGCATATGTTAGTGAACTCGAAATTGAAAACTTTCACCACCCATGTTCTTATAATCACTCGAAGATTAACATGTTAAATTTTCACTTAATTCCGCGAAAGGAAGGATGTCAATCAGAAATTTTAAAAGTTTAGGTATCCGTATATTATTTTTCATAGTTCAGGGACCTAAACCAAAAACAACATAAAGTTGAAGGACGAAATAATTTATTTTCCCCCTAATTTATAAAGTACTTAACAAATAAAAACAACCAATAAATGTACACTTACCTCGATGGACAGATTTTTCATGTGCATGGGATAATTAACGGTATCCAACACTGGAGTATTTGGTTTCTCCCCCGAGAAATTCAGAGATCTGGTGGACTCAGTTTTGCTAGTTATCCCTTTTGACTGCTCTCCATTTACAAGAACACCCTTTTCCTCATATTTTTTTACCTCCGAAGAAGCTACGACTAATCCTTCAAACTGTATAATATCAACAAAACATCATAAGAATCAATGCATGATTTACATAAATATGTGCATTGCACGATATACAAGAAAGAGTAATATTACGCAGAAGCCTTTTTTTTTTTAGCGAAGACCTTTCGTATCACTAGGCACATATTGTCACAAATTATTTAAAAATCTTCGATCTTATATTAATAAATTCTTATTCTTTAGCTATCAAGAAAATTTAAAATTTGTCAGAAAAATACGAGCTTTTACTGAATGATCAATGCATTCGGAATTAAAAAAAAACTACCAGTACACAAGAAAGAGAATGGTAAAAAGTATATACATAACATTTACATAAAAATCTATCTTACAAGTCCATAGAGTAAAATAAAATGGTATTAAGTTTATTTTTGCTTAAAAATATACATAAAAATAAAATGGTATTAAGTTTATTTTTGCTTAAAAATATATACATAAAAATCTACCTCGATTCTTGCAAGTCCATCCAGTAACAAGACATATACATAAAAATCTGTCTTACAAGCCGGTCCATTGGTGCAGTGTATACAGTTGAATACATGACACATAAGGAGGACAATAAAATAAAGAGAAAAAGGAATCTAACATATATTTCAAGTAATTTTCCTTAGATAGTATCCTATTTTTAAATATTTTTAAACAAAAATAATGTAATTTTAATCATGCAGGAGTAGGCCCTGCAAGGACATCAAGATTTTTTAACTGATTTACTCAATATCTCAGGGAAGTTATCTGAGATCCAGGTTCCCCATTTTCTAAAATAAAATTCTCTAAAATAAAATAGTACTCCCTCCGTCTCTTATTATTCTTCTCGTTTGATATGTCGGCACTGTTCATAACAAGAGACAAATTACTAATCTACGTCTAATCTATAAAAACAAATATAGTCATGAGTGATCTTGTTGGATTCGTAATTATGAGTACTTTAATATAGTGAAGTTTTTATATTGAATACTAATACGAAATTAAAGATATTAACGATCAAAAGTGTGCGTTGGCAAACGTGTCCAGAAGAAACGGGAAAAGTTTTTTGGGACAGAGTGAGTATAAAATAAGGCTTATCAAAATACTACAGTAGTAATTTATTAATGGATCACTGTATCAGTGTGGGTCTTTGCTCTTTACTCTTTAGATAGGGTATGCATTAATTATATATCTGTATCAGTCGGTATGTATTAATGTCATATATCTGTTTGGTGCCTGAATCTCTCAATCTTCACCCATACCCTTTATAGTAAGAAGAAAACTCCATTCATTAACAGTCTGAGTACATCTAACCGGAATTTGGTCCCGCGCGGGCGGGGTTACTGTATGTGTAAACAGTGTAATAATATGCACGAATAGGAAGTAGTCGGTGAAGGATTAATAATCTAATAATCCCGGATTAGTCAGACGGACTATTAATATGAATTAATTTAATATCATTTATTTATATATATAATACAAACTTTATTTAAATATTTAGTGAAATTTATAAATATTTGAAATAAGAAAGGACAAAGTTGTAAGTTAGAAAAATGATTATACTCGTAAAAAAGCGTTTTTTATTTCCATTTTATTAACAACCGTTCGAAAAGACACCAGCTTTTTAGGATGTGCAAAAAATAAGTTATTTAAATTATTAAGAACATAGAAAAACATATATTCCTTCTGTCCCACTCATTTCTTTACCGTTACTATTATCCCTCTCATTTCTTTACGTTATCATAAATAAGTTTCCCCACTATTACATCTAATATTTTTTTTCCCACTATCTCATATTTAATAATAAAAAACATTATTACATCCACTAATTTCCTTCACTATCTTAAATCTATTATTAAATATTGATAGCTCCCACCACTTTACCCACTTTTCATCTAACTTTACTTATTTTTTATACCTTTTCTTGTTCTCCGTGTCCATCCCAATATAAACAATCTAGGTACTAAACAAGTAAACATAGAAAAATTAAAGAATCCTTTTCTTAGCACATTTTCTTTGACTAGCACAATTGATTAATTAAATTTTCTAAGCAAATAAACATAAAAAAACATACGAATACTTCTCTAACTTTCTCAATGTTTTTCCTTAGACTAGCACACCTATCAACCTCATTTTTCTTAGCAAAGAAGCACAGGAAAAATAAATAAATACTTCTCTTACTATTTTTTTCTTTGACTAGCACAATTGTCAGACTAATTTTCATAAGCAAATAAACACAGAGAAAACTAAAAAGAGATAAACAAAATGATACCTAAAATATATTATTTTATTAGAATTATTTAGAATTTTATAATTATTACTGTTAGCAATGGAATAAGATCTCAGAAAGCGTAAGTACAGAAACATGCAGGGCCAACTTTGTCTAGTTGGTTCTCAAAAAATAGATGGACTTAGTTTCATATATTTATTACAAAACTGCCATTATAATTAAAAAGGCATACTTCATAACTCTAATTCAAAAGATGCACTCAATTCTATATTATTTAAACATATTTTGGATTTGTAATCAAGATTTCTTTTTAAATTTTCATCACAAGCTAGGTGAGCCAAAAGATGCAATCTCAATTCCCATGATCATATAGTGAGTGACAAGTTGCAACTTCGTAATTAACGAGACAGGCAAAAATGAGACCACATAAAATTAAAAAAATTGAAAAACTCAATGGGTCTGCATGAAAATATATAGATTTTATGTGTGTGTGCGAGATGGCGTAAAAGATCTAACCTTTTTGTTGTCGGAGGGCAAACAAGCGGTGGAGGGTGTTAGTCGAGAAGAATAGTAGAAACCATGTGTTGAATGTAGAGGCACAAGGAAACTAGTTTTCACTAAAGAAGCCATCTCTCTCTCTCTCTCTCAATTAAAGGAGTAATTACAGAGATGAAAAGAAGAGAAGCTGAGCGGAAATGAGATGAGCTATGGAGATTTATAAGGGGAAGATTCAAGAGTGAGCCCACAGTGAATTTACTCTATATGCAATCATGCATGGGGCCATCTTGATCGGTATTTGGTGGGATATTATTCTTTTTTTTTTTTTTTTTGAAAACGTGGGTATATGATATTCTTAAGTTTGAAAATTTCACTCTGTTAATTATATAATAATTAGAATTATTCAATGATATGTTAATATTATATATGTTAGCACAATCATAATTGTTAATTTCTGATAAATGCGTGATACAATTGAGCAATAATGGAGAAAGATGAACAGCTTAACCAGGGCGGGTTGCCCCAATGGTTACCCCTCGCCTTCTGATTACATGATTCGACCCCGGTGGGGGGTAAAATAGGTGTGTGTCTATTTAGCTAAACTAGCAAAAAAAAAAAAAAAAAAAAAAAAGATGAACAGCTTGAATGAAGAAGAAAAAAGTATTCACATTATGTTGAAGAAGTTTGTTATAGAGAGAGATATTAAAGAACTACATTGTGAACAAAAAACTAACTATTACATAATAATATGAAAGCTATTTATAGAGGGAAAGATGAGAGCTGTAGTTGTAGTTATAGTTGTGCTAGTTGAGTGCTTATGTGTCAAGTAACGATTGGTCTATTATGGTGGTCGTGGATCACCAATCGGGAACTCATATATTCAATATCCCTCAAGTTGGAGGTGATGAAGAAACATCCGACTTGAACTTTGAATGCACGTTAATGAACTTCAATGGCAGTGTGGACAGTACTTCGACGAGTCTTCACTAGTACAGAACTGTCTTTTAGCGTCGGTTATATAGAGAGCCGTGGCCTATACATACTTTAGGCATCGGTTTCTAGGTTAACCGACGCTTGATGTCATTTGTTTTGGACCTTTTGCGTCGGTCATGAAATAACCGACGCCTAAAACTGCACCTTTAGCGTCGGTCCTTACTCAACCGACGCCTAAAACCAACTTTTAGCGTCGGTCAGAAACAACCGACGCCTAAAACGGACACTTTAGCATCGGTATTTACTCAACCGACGCCTAAAACCAATCCTTTAGCGTCGGTCTTTACTCAACCAACGCCTAAAACTGAACCTTTAGCGTCGGTCGTTACTCCACCGACGCTTAAACTGCCCCTTTTGTACTTTATGTGTCACCTTACATTTGACCGACGCTAAAAGTATTATAATTTTTTTAAAAAAAACTAAATTATATACAAATAATATGTTATTTTATATTATACCATTCTAATTAAAAAAATTAAATTGAATAATATTATTCAAATAAAATTTATACAAATAAATCAACATTTTATAAAATGTTACATTTATATATTTTCATTACACAAATAAATAAGATATATTCATTTCTACTTATATATCTTGAAAAAATGTTGTTAATTAAAATAAGTGATGTTGTTAAATACAGATAACTATTTGGTAATATTTTTTGTATATGCATATTTTGGTTATAATTTATTAAAAATAATATTTTTGGTGAGGTTTGATTTTGAAATCAATCAGTATTTTATAAAAAGTTAAATTTAAATATTTTTATTACACAAATAACTAATATGTATTCATTACTACTTATATATCTTGTACCATAATTTATGATAAAATTATATCCGGATCATGTTTCATTATATAAATTATGTAGTTTCAAAAAAAATGTAAATTATGTTGTTAAAAAATTACACTTTTATCTAAGTAAATTTTTAAAAAATTTGAAATTTTATATAATATCAGTTATTATTCTAAAAATCCCCAATTTAACCGATTAATCCTCTACAAAGTGCCAAGCCGGTTCGATTTTTAAAATTTCCAATTAATCTTTACGACTACTTGTTGATCGGATTATTTACATTGAATTAATAGAATTAAAATAATATATTAATCAAATATGAATTATTATATATTTTACGATATGATAAATACATATCTATACTATATTATAATAGCGGAAATATTAAAAAAAATTCCCAGATTTTTTTTCCCAAATTTTTTCAAGAAATGTTTTTCCGAGAAATTATTTTGAAATTTTTTTTCTAAGATTCTTTTCCTGAAGAAATTTTTCCAAGAATTTTTTTTAGAGAACATTTTTTTTGAAAAATTCCTTCGAGAACTTTTCTTGAGCTATTTTTTTTAGAGAATTTGTTTCCGAGAAATTTCTTTTTCTACTTCCGTATGTGGTATTTGCTTTGTTTTTCTTTTATGAAAATTTAACTTTTGTTAAAAAATATTTTTTTCCAACTTTGATTGATTTCATGAACTCTGTGTAACCATTTCTCTTAAAAAATGTTGGGACGGGTCAATTATTTTATCAAAGCGAGTCTTTCATTTGTTCAAAATTTTCATACAATTGATTATATGGGTCTTTCGGCAAAAAAATAAAAATAAATTAAACGAATCTTTAATTTTTCCAATTATTTCAAATCTCAGCTCAATTACACTCATTCAATTCTTTTCACACTGACTCAACTCTCTGTCAATTCTCGGTCTCTCTATCTCTCTCAACTCTTTCAACTCTCTCTCATCTCTCATGGGTTCTTTTATTAGGGTTCTATATGGGGTTCTCTACAGGACATAGTCAATGAGAGCTCCATTGGAAGTACGAGCAATTGGGGTCGACAGTCTCCACGAGTTTCTTCAGTCAATTAGGGTTTCGATTGGAAGAAATTGGGATTTGCGGATTTCTACAGGTCTTCTTCTTTACTGTTTCTTTCAGATGGATTGTATTTGATTGTATTTGTTTGTATTTTTGTATATTATGCTTATAACAGGTTTTGGTTGGGTATATTATGATATAACATGTTTTCATTGTATACTATATGTGTTAGTTATGTAGTGAATGATGTTAATTGGATATATTCATTATGTGTTTTGATTTTTTTTTTTAAGAAAACTAATTTAGGTATATTTCCAGAGTTGTAAAACTGTTTCGATATTGTTTTACATTTCAATTAGTTTTCAATTGTATACAATATATGTGTTATTTATGTACAATATGATGTGCTTGTATCTCTGGGCATTACATGCTAATCACCTTTTTGTTAAATTTAGGTGTCCTGTATTTCTTTTTTTGTCTGATGACTAGAGTTATTTCTTCTTAAGCCACTATTAAGTTTATGTTTCGCCCAAGTGTTCAACAACTAAGTATATTAAGCCATTAAGCATGCCAGTTGACAAAGCTATATAAAAGGTTAGTTTGCACTTAACAAGTTAGCCTATAGAAAGCCCCGCCAGTAACATTTTCCATATTATAAGTATAAAGTTATCAATAATGGTCTTCCTTAGACAAGAAAATCATTCTACTTTCTCTATATATTAATACCCTTTAGATGCTTTCTTATTATTTGGAGCCTAGTGTGACCCTAATTATAAGCGGAAAAGACCTGCGCACTTGGCTCCCAACACTTACGAGTTAAAACACTTAAAGACCTCAATTATATGCATAAAGTATGCAACATATAGATATGTTAGGGACCTGATACAATTCATTGTCAGAACTTAATGACATGAACTCATTGCCGCAGAGTAAGGTTAAAACTTGTTCATGCACTGATATGTGATATATTTTTTATGAACTTTAGCAATCTTAGCTCTGTGTAAATGCTGGAAAGTGTATGAAATTACATCCATTTCACTTGTACATGTACCGCTAAAACTCGTAGTTTGTAAGCTATATAACCAATGTAACTACATTCATATATTTGATTTTGAAAATATATTATAAAGAGGCATATTAATTATGTCTCAAATTGGATGTATTTAAAAACAGAGAATTGGATAACAATTTTAAAAATTCAAACATCCATGGCAATTCTGATACCTGGCAATTGCCTTCTTTGTCATGCACTGAAAGCTCTTGTTGATTCATCAGTATTACCAGCGTACCAGACAAGGAATATTATCCATCTTTCATATCCAATGACTCCATTTTTTAACTCAAGTTCTGTTGATTGTCTAGGAGTATCTCGCTCTGGGTATTGCCGAATCTCAGTACTAGAGACCATGAAGACATATTCTGCGGAGGATGGTCTAACTGAAGAAGCTGTAGTTACCAAACTTCGGACTTGTCAGTATCATCATTTGTTTCTTATACATCTATGTGTTAGTTATTACATCTTTTTTGTGCTTTACCTACTGTCAGAACTTTTACATCTTTTTCTTATACAATTCATCTATGTGTTAGTTATTACATCTTTTTTGTGCTTTACCCTATTGTTAGTTATGTTTAAAGTTGGCTAATTGTCACCTCTTTGCCAAGGTTAACTATTGTACAAATATGCTGACTATGTATTATAAAATTCTTCTTGTTGCTGGTTATTATACATTTGATGACTGCTTATAATATTCATATATAGTAGCCTTGACCATTAGAATGGGTGACAGTCTATATTAGTGCTAAGTCTAAATGTTAATTTACTGCCATATTTCTTCCCACTTCGTATGGCTGAATATATTATGTATCTGATGTTGCAGCAATCTGCAAACGTATGAGCAGTATAAACACATTTGCAATTTTTATGATGTTTAGGTTGGGTTCTTATACTTTCCAATCCCCTGACTTGGATGTACGTGGAACAGAAAAATGGTATGTCTATACATAAGAATCAAGTTGTCTCCTTTTTTTATATTTGGATAGAAACTATATGTCCTGAGTGTTTCCCCTATATCTTACAGGTTTATTTATTTGCACGAGGGGCTTGAACCTAATGTTGTTCACCATGATATAAAGTCAACCAACATTTTACTTGATAAGTAGTGGAATCCTGAAGTATCTGACTGTGGAGAGGAGTTACATGACTACTGTTAGAGGAACAATTGGGTCAGTTACTCTTATAGAAAGTATCGTTGTGGCATATTTCAGCCACAAACTATCCTTGAGTATGTTTCCTTCTTTCTGTATTTTTTAATTTCACTGCTCCAGAATGTCTTATTGTTGTTTGTGCTTTAGGTGTTGTCGCACAAATAACTATGAGTCTTACACAAGTTTGTACTTTTGAATTGTAGGTTTAAACGGCAGTAGGGAGAAACATTATTGTCAAAGATTCCAGGTGTGGATGATTAGACCTTCAGTTTTGCTGAAGGAGATTGTAAATTAACATATTGTCAAGTTGTATAATATATATTATTTTAATATTAATAAAATCTCATTGGTTTGTATAAATCTTGTATTGTTTCATATAGCTTGTATTATATAACGGGTTGATAGGGTGCTTATGGTTTGGATGAATGTTTATTAGAATTGCAATTTTTATTTTTTTTAAAAAAAAATTTACTTTTAGCGTCTGTTGTTTCAATGACCGACGCCTTTGACATGACTTTTAGTGTCGGTTGTTTTAATGACCGACGCCTTTGACATGACTTTCAGCGTCGGTTGTTTCAATGACCGACGCCTTTGACATGACTTTTAGCGTCGGTTGTTTCAGTGATCGATGCCTATAACAGACTTTTAGCGTCGGTTGTTTGAATGACCGATGCCTATAACAGACTATTAGCGTCGGTTATTTAACTGACCGACGCCTATAATCGACTTTGAGCGTCGCCATTTTGACCGACGCTATAGGCCTATACCTATAGTGTCGCCTTCATATACTACGCCCAATAACCGATGCTTAATGCCTTTTTTGACCAACGCTAAAAGCCTATTCTGTACTAGTGCTTAACAGCAGCAAGGTAATTCCAGTTATGCTTGGTAGACTTCGGTTGTTATTGCATGGTTGCCAGGTTCTGGATTCATATGGCAGTAATCCGCAAGGATTTTAGATGACTGCCAATGCAGTAATCTCAGAGAAATTTGTTGCCAAATTATGATCAACAATCAGAACAATTTTCAGAGAACCAATCTTTTGATAAAAACTCAAAGTTGTTGCCAAAGTGCCAAATAATAACCAGAACAACCAACCATAAAATCCAGACAGCAGCTCGGACTTGACAGACAATGAGTTACATGACAGCACCTGGATTCTTCACAATACTTGGAAACCAAACCTGCTAGAATCTGATCATAATTTGTTGCCAACCTCTTGTTGACAGCAACAGAATTTAGAAGACCTCACAGAGTCTCATTTTGACTCGAACGGCCAAATCATGAAAATGATCACAAAGGAATCATCAAGTTCAGAGAAACAATTTTTCAGAGAAACATCAGACTTTAGCACATTTAATTCCACAAAATACTCACAAACCGCAGATGCTACTGAAAATACTGAACCCCTCATATCCAAGCAACACAAGACAACAATAATCCTACACTAGTGCAACTCAACAACAATACACAAGTTTGCACAGAAACAGAGTTCCTTGCTTTCTCACAAGCAATTTCTAAAAACACCTAAAGTGCACTTCTCCAGCAATACTATTCTCTAAACACAATCACACTACCGAGTACACAATCCTTATAACTCCACAATTCAGCAAAGCAAATTACAGATTCATTCAATAGTAGCATTACTCCTTCAGGAACAGAGTATTACACTACTAGCAATAGCAAACACAACTCGAATTCCACATTTAGACAACTCGGTAAGCACCAAATCAACCTTATAATAACACATGAATCAAATCCAGAGCTTAGATTCGTTGATAAATTTCTTTGTGACATTTCGTCGAACACCTCAACCGCAATTACTACACTAAAATCCTCAACTCAAAAAACTTAAGCAATATGCTAGAAAGATCTGAACCGTTCTCAAATTTCAGAAATTATACGTAATATATGATCAACAACTTAAAGAAACAATCACTCAATAAGTGAATTTAAGAAGAACAATTTCCGAAAAAAAAATTCAGAAGAAAGAACAAATCAACAAGATATGTTGATTCAGAACAACAGAAAATTCAGGTTTCAAGAACAAATCGCCGTATAACGAACGATTTCAGAGATATGATCAATATAACCGTAAAAACAACAATGAACAATGAAGAAAATCAAGATTTCATGACATTTTTATCACAAAATTACACAGTATTATGATGATAATTGAATGATTTAACAAAGGACTGATCGATTTTAACAAGATTAGAGAACACCTGATTTGCAGATCATGATTACAGAGAAGAACGAAAGAAAAATGATGTCGAATGATTGATACCGAAGAACAACTATCGCCGGAGATCACACCGGAGATGGCAACAGATACAAAGATCGTAGCAAGAACGTAAATCGAAGAGCACGAGGCTCTGATACCATGTTAATTTCTGATAAATGTGTGATACAGTTGAGCAACAATGGAGAAAGATGAACAGCTTGAATGAAGAAGAAAAAAGTATTCACATTATGTTGAAGAAGTTTGTTACAGAGAGAGATATTAAAGAACTACATTGTGAACAAAAAAACTAACTATTACAGAATAATATGAAAGCTATTTATAGAGGGAAAGATGAGAGCTGTAGTTGTAGTTGTAGTTGTGCTAGTTGTGCTAGTTGAGTGCTTATGTGTCAAGTAGCGATTGGTCTAATATGGTGGTGGTGGATCACCAATCGGGAACTCATATATTCAATAATAATAATAATTTCATTTAATCTATTAACAATGCATAGTAGTAGTATGTATGTAAAACTTTTATTCAATAATATTAAATGTTTCATAAAACCTAGGAAAAAATAACAATAAAGTAGAATATGTACAACAATCATAAAATTATAGAGAAAAAAAATTACCATATTTGTATATTGCTATCTTAAAAAGAATATATTTACCTAAAAATTTCATCTCATCACCTTTCATTTATTATAAAAATTTAAATGTTTTAGATCAATAACATAGTTCAACGTTGGGATGCCCATATGAGCATTTCGGGGCCGGGAGTCCTATCCCCGCCCTTGATCCAAATTCAAATTCGATCTTCATTACCGCCTCGATTATTGTTGGGGACTATTTTGCATTCCCCGGTTTAAACGGGTAATGAGGATTCTCGCGGAAAATTGAGAAATTTTATTTTAAACAAAAAATAATATTAACTAATTTCAAACACTAACTAGTGAGGTCTGAAGTAATTTTTTCTTGTAATATATAGAAAAATTAACAATTGCAGCTAGATTAGATGTTAAGTTACAACGTATTTTCATCACCATTAATCTAATTTTCGATTTCGCATGCATATATGTTAATTGTTAAAATTTCATTTTGAAATCTAAAAATTACCTACTTTCAGTAGCTCGTATGCAATGAATTAAGATAAGAAAAATGTTACTTAAAGAAACAATTTTAAATAACATGAAAATTAAGTTATTTAACTACTAGAAAGACAAACATGTAAGATCAAAACAATGGGGGTGTTTGGGAAAACTTTTTTTCAGAATAAGTCAACTTATTTTAAGATAAAGTTAGAGATACCTAACTTTATCTAAAAAAAAGTTAACTTTTTTTTCCAATTTTTAGAATCTCAAACACACATTAATACTTGTATAAAAAAAATTATGAAAATATGAAATTTTTACCCGAAAATAAGTCCATAAGGACTTAAAAAAAGATGAGTCAAACATGCTGGAACTCAAATGATAGTTGGGATTGGGAAAAAAGAAGTTAGATATTAGCATATGTAGATTTTCAACAACAAACATATATATATATATATATATATATATATATATTTAAAAAAGTTTTGTAATACATATATATTATGGGTCCATTTGTATTCATATAAAAAAATTTACTATAATTGCAAAAAATTCGTGATACGTATTCTACCAATATATGCCAAATACGTTTAATCCTGACATTACCTTATTAATAGATACCTATAAATTTAAGAGCAATTTGTACTTTACATCTTGTTGTGGAATAAAAACTAGGGTTATTGAATTGCGGCTCGGGTTTGTGAGCTTCGTGCTTTAATAGATGCGCTTGCGTTTCGTGACCTAATTCGGGTCCTCACAAGATACCTACGTATCTCAGAGTTGAGAATCAAGCCAAGACGTAGTTCTGAGAATGAGGGGTCAGGCCCTTATATAGGCTGAGAAGCCTTAGAATTTGAGTAGGGCTTGGAGACTTGGTGGACAAGTCACTGCCTTGAGGAAGATTCTGGACTCCTACCTTGTAGGAGTTTGTTTCCATGTCGAATTAGGTGCCTTGAAGACTACTCCTTGTCCCTTGATTCTAGAACGCTTCTGGTTTGTGGATTAGGCCCATGTTAGAAACAAGCTTATACCGGGCATCCCCGATTTGGGCTGTTCTTTTGGCTTAATCATTAATTACGAATTTAATGCCCAACTAAGGTTTCGGGCCTTATTAATGAGCCAATGTGACACCCCTAGATCCGGGGTCAAGGATCCAGGTCATAACGGTCCAATTTCCGATCAATATCCATATCTCTTGAGTTTTTTTTTTTAAAAACTTAATACTTATGCAATTGACCCCACACTAATACACACACACACACACACCAGTCATATGCTCATAGAACAACATCCACAATATTAAAAGTTTAGAGTTAAACAGTTATTACAAACCCAGAACCTTACTAAGTACATTGTTGAATAATACTTCTACAGGAAGCATTTCAACAACCAAAAGTTTATTACAAACTTACACACTTAATTTATATAAGTCTACTAAGCCTCTTTCGCTTGTCACTACCTCGGGGATGGTCGCCAGCACTCGCTCAAAAGGTCGCCTTTCCCTTACCCTCTTGCGGGGTGTAGTGCGTAGAATCGGCATGGGACCTAGCTGCTATATACATAAGTGGCAAGAGTGAGCTATAATAGCTCAGCAAGATAATATTGTAAACTAGAATTTAAAATGTGAACAGGTATACATATAAATGCATATATAAGCAGAAATCAATTATAATCCTTAAGGAAGAATAAAGCTCTTATTTAATAATACATCATCCACTTACTATTATAAGAAGGAAATCTAAAATAATATAATATCAGTTTCTCTTCATCTATAACCATAATCCCATCATCTCATATCATTATTCTGTTTTCAGTATAGAAATCTGAAAACCATTGTCAACACTTTCTTTTCAAAAACATTGGGGATATCTGCTGTCGCCTGATACGTTAGGACGATGATCAGTCGCCTAATCGTACCTGCTCTCTTTTTACTACCGGTAGAAGGAATGAAGATCATCCCTGGAGGAAGGCCACCTGCTAACATCCTCCCTTGGCATCTTCGTGCCGTAATAAAAATAATAAATGCTGGACTGTGTCGCACACAGTCCTGACACAGCCACTTACGTAAGTCTGTTGCAATCCCCCTTTTCGTCAAATCATTATTCCCTTTATAAAATATCATTCCACATTTCCATTTTCTCGCTTTCATTTCCACATATCATTCACTCATATCATTTCCATTCTCGCACATTACTTCTATAATATATATATATATATATATATATATATATATATATATATATATATATATATATATATATATATATATATAACATAATGCTTTGATTATGATCCAGACATCTCTTTCATATTCAAGAAATCAAATATACTTTTATATTCATAAAATATTCGGTCTATTTTAAAAGTAGTAAATAATAATCAAATAATATTTATTAAACCACTGATACTCAAAAAGAATATTTTTAATATAGTATTATAAACCATATAACCCTAGATAACAACTGATACCATTCCCTTTCATATCTCTTTTACCATAGAGCATATTCGCTCCATTCGTAATCATCTCTATATCCATATTTCATAAATCATATCTATCTCTCTTTAATTTCCCAAAATCAAGGAAATATATTCTTTGCAACATAGCAACAATAACATCATATATATATATATATATATATATATTCCATGATATCATTTTTATTCCGAAGATAAATAATTTTCAAAGTAGGGATAGAAGGATCTTGCCTCGATCTCTGTAAGTCGGAAGTATAGCTCGTGGCTCTCCCGAAGTCTCTATAAACACAAAAAGGGACCGTCGTTAGAATACTACATCCCTTTCTCACTTCACCTTTATATAACTACACCCTTAATGCTTACTATGTGAATAACATGCTATTATAACCCAAGTGTTCCAAGAACCTAACCATTTTAGGTTAAATCAAGGTTTTCTATGTTTGTTCACCATTTCCCTTAACAACCACACTTGACTATAAAAATTCTCAGAAAATAAAGATTTCGAATTTTACTACAAGGTCAACTGGTAATGACTCTTTGACTACCTTACTACAATATCCAAAAATTTTATAATTTTTAAAAGTGTTTAAGTATGGTAGTTATAGCCTCAAAGTTGGTACAACTACGTTTTCTCCACTATCGAACGTCTTTCACTAAAACTGACTTTTCTCCTAAACCGTTCATCAGATTTTAACGCACTTTATATCAAAACGATCTATGAACTATGCTCTATCTCATCATGGCCACTTGGGGGTCTGGACAGTAAGGTACCGTACGGGTATAGTGTCCAAAAACAGGGAAGTTTCTTATTCTAACGAAAATCGGACATTATAACGGCTATATTTTCATACTTTCCAAAATCCAACTCCTCCAAATCTATCATCCACCTTATACACCATCACCTACACCATGTGGTCATCTTACCAACCATGGTTACAAGCACATACTCCTTCCATATTCAACTTTAATCACTTACAAACACATATATAATCACTTATCATAACCTTAATCACTAAACTTTCTATAATCCATCCTATATTCAAAGTAATACTAAAGGGTCTTGAGATTTATACCTTCTTGAAGCTTTAACAACCCTTATCAAGCCTTGGGATATGCTTAATCAACCTTATACTAGCTTGGATCAACTAAAGAAACCATAAAAACAAAGTTAGTTTCTAAGGGTTACTATTCATCATCACTTTTGTAAAAATCATAACAAATCGAAAAATAAGAGTTTGGCTCTCAAATTTTTACCACATCTTGGCCTCTGTATAAGCTTTGATTTGAGCTATAGATCACCAAAAACAAAGCTTCCTAGCTATGGTTTTGAGCTCCATCTTTCCGCTGGACAGAAACTGGACAGGTTTGGTTCTCCCACTTTGAGCATGGATTTGACTAGGCTATACTACTTGGATTGCTATGAAATTTGAAGCGAATCATGCCCATGGAGTGGAGAGGTTGTGGTTAAAATTTGGTGATTTTATCATGGATAGAAATGGAGATATGAATTTTTCTTTGAGTTGTGTTCTTGTTTGGCAGATTGGAGAGCTTTGTGTTTATCTTGCTTCTTTCCCTTTACAAACGTTTTTCACCTTTTATCTATCATATATATCAGTTGTGTAGTCTTATTATAAAAGTCTTTGAAGTCCACCAATGACAAAGAGCCAATTGTTGATCATCTAAACACCTTACCATGAAAAATGCTACTTAGTACTCAAGTTTGACAAGTTTACTCCTCTTCCACTTTGGTTTTAATGTTTGCACCAATGGGATTCCTTCCCTTACACTCTAATATCACTTAATATCAGCTCCATACTTGGGTTGGGCCGAATTTGGGCTTTTGGTTTGGGTTTTGTACAAAGTTCTCTCGTCATCTGATTCATCGAACGATTTCTGCGTTCGTCTCAGTGGTTTTTCTCTTGTAAATCTCTTAAATATATTTTATCCTTTCCCACATCATATATTAATGTGTTAGGGTGATTCTAATCCTCAAGTAGGTATTAGATCCAATATCCTTGGTATATTCTCTTTTTCTCAGAAGTTGCTCTCCTGGTTATCTCTCGGGTTCTCAAGCATTCTCAAACTCGTTTAACAATCTAAATTCCCTTGGCATTTCTTGACTTGATCACTCCTTGGTTTAACCTAATTTCACTATTTCCTCAAGATATAAACCCTTTAAAATTTCTATACTCCTTAATATCACATTCAATAGAGTCTCAATCGAAATCGAAAATCCTTAAAGTCCATATTCAGGAATTTCTGAAATCCATCGTCATTTCGAGTCACTTATTTTCATAGTACATCACTAATATGGTTTCCATTTATTCATTTTCTGTTTCAAGTATAGAGTACCTACATACCATTTCTCTAAATCCTCAAAATTTACTGTTCATGTGATCATTGTAGCATTGCTAAAGTTAGGGTTATTACAGTCTTCCCCCCTTAAAAGGATTCCGTCCCGGAATCATGTTGAAAATGTCCATAGATACTTTTTTTCATCCACACCTTCTAACTTCTACACCACTTTCTCTATCCTTTTTTTTTCCTTCATAATATCTCTATCTTGTTTGCGCAAAAATACACCAACATAAACTTGCTTGTCATTCATCAACATGCCATTTAGCTTTTCAATAGCAGTACTTTCACTATTTTTTTCTTGCAAATCTCCTCCTGTATTCAGTCAATCTATCTTATCTCATCTCTCCTTCCTCTTTTGCTTAAGGGTATCGGCCACCACATTGGCCTTCCCTGAATGGTAGTGTATCTCACTATTGTTTAACTATGTTTTGATCTCTATCATGACATAAAATATTAATACTCCAACATTTGTATATATCACCTCTGTAAAATTTTCCAGAAAATAAGTTATAATAATATTCCTTGAAACAATTGTAAGAAAATATTATCTATAATATATATTTCCTGTTCATACTTATACAAACATATACTTTCCTTTCATCCTTGAAAAATATTCTCGCGCTTTCCCCAATACTCTTAATCTCCTTTTTATAGAGTTCTTTGACTCTTAACAGATATTGATTTGGATGACATGAGAATAACTCACTTTCTTATATCACCATAGTTTACTTTCTCATAGATAGATTATTCTTATCTATATTATCAGTCCATTTACACCATTCATTGACTTAGTCGATCCCTAACCAAACATTTACACTTAAGAGGTTAAATTAGAGCGTACCTGCAATTTCCTCCGGATACCTTATCCCAGATGTCTATTGTTCACTATACGCTCTTTACATCTTGCTGATCCACCTTAGTTCCTTCATGATATACTATCTATTCCACCTCTGAAATTTCCCTTAATTATTCTCATCAAAATCTTTACCTCATGTTGTACTCATTCACACCTTTTGGATTAGTACTTCGAAAACTTAACATCTTTAATCTCTCTCTGCTACTTAGGGTATTAGTCACAATATTGACCTTCCCCCACTAAAAGTTATTGCACCTCGAATCCTTCATTAATTATCCCCAAAATACACCTTACTTTCAATAGTAAATCTCAATTATGCCTTAAAATTCCTCATTTTCTTTTCTCTTACTAATCATCAAATATTCCCATTTCTTCTCACGAAATTCCTTTCTCTCTTATATTGAAACGCTTCTAGCTCTAATTATCTCTTATTGAAATTTCCCTTGGAATCTCAAGTTCCCTTTTATAATCACGTATACTCTAAACCTTGCTTCCATTATCCCATCCATTAATGAAATCTTCTATATTCGAAATAATTTATAGAATTTAAGAAACTTTGAATTGAAACGAACCCAGAAACAAGCAAGGGTCCCACAACAATTTATAAGATTAAGAGTTTTAAATAGCTCTTATTCGAAACAAAAGAATATTTGGGAAATCAATATGATAGAAGAACTCGTACGTCACACAAATGAGGGCGTCCCCTCCGACTTTCTATCACACAGACAGATCGTCCTTGTGTATACATATAGGGCTGTTCCTCTTAGTTGGAGTAAGAAATATAGAGGGAAATTTAAATCACAACGATAAATACCATCTTACGAAAATAATCTTAGAGGAATATTTTGACTAATACAATTTTGAAACACATTTCAAGGGTACCAAAAAGTTTTGAAAAGATACCGGCCCTTAATAAATAATTACCCACTAGTGGAGGAAAATTTGAAACTCAATAATATAATTTAGCAGGGCTTTAGGAGCTTGAAAATAGGTACTGTTAATAGCCTCTGCCCAATTAAAAATCCCAATAATGGAAGGCTTTCCTCAAATACTATTTATATCTTAGACTGCGTACTCTCCAAAATTTCCTAAATTTGGCACTCACCATGAAGCCTCAACCTATCGTCTGCTATTCCCAATTATCTTCATTTACCTAGTCGTGACTTGGCTCGATACTCTCTGCCTTTATCCATAATAGAACACAACGTTCTAATCGTAATATTGATCGTCTTGGCCTAACATTGCTCTAGTATCAAGGACCCATCAACTATACTTCTATATTGTATAATCTAACATACCCTGTATACTCACGAGGTTATCTAACGTACACTTCTCAATACATCAAGTATCCCCTTTCTCATATCGATCCCGTGTACTATATAAACTTAACACTTTTGGCATAATAACCTTTTCATTTAAGTCAATCTCGGAATGTCTCAGTCTGTCTTGGTCCTGTATATCTTGGCTTTACCGACCAACCTCAGTTTCACCCTTTCATCTCCACAAACAATCAGTGTCTATTCACCGATCCACTTACAATATTTCTTCAAACTCCCTTAAACACAAGAAGACTTTAAATACCCTTAACTTTGGCTCACCAATCTCCTCTCCCTATACTAAAACATAAACTTTTATTAGTAATAATCTATAAAATTATAATCACTACTTAGAATAAACGCTTCGTTCGATAAACCACCCTTGAACTCGATGTGAGTTCACAATTTATATTATTACTTATATATATTTATTATTATCACTCTTGTTCCTGAGCATTATGACTCTAAGCTCTGATACCATCTGTGACACCCCTAGATCCGGGGTCAAGGATCCAGGTCATCACGGTCCAATTTCCGATCAATAACCATATCTCTTGAGTTTTTTTTTTTAAACTTAATACTTATGCAATTGACCCCACACTAATACACACACACACACACACACACACACCAGTCATATGCTCATAGAACAACATCCACAATATTAAAAGTTTAGAGTTAAACAGTTATTACAAACCCAGAACCTAACTAAGTACATTGTTGAATAATACTTCTACAGGAAGCATTTCAACAACCAAAAGTTTATTACAAACTTACACACTTAATTTACATAAGTCTACTAAGCCCCTTTCGCTTGTCACTACCTCTGGGATGGTCGCCAGCACTCGCTCAAAAGGTCGCCTTTCCCTTACCCTCTTGCGGGGTGTAGTGCGTAAAATCGGCATGGGACCTAGCTGCTATATACATAAGTGGCAAGAGTGAGCTATAATAGCTCAGCAAGATAATATTGTAAACTAGAATTTAAAATGTGAACAGGTATACATATATATGCATATATAAGCAGAAATCAATTATAATCCTTAAGGAAGAATAAAGCTCTTATTTAATAATACATCATCCACTTACTATTATAAGAAGGAAATCTAAAATAATATAATATCAGTTTCTCTTCATCTGTAACCATAATCCCATCATCACATATCATTATTCTGTTTTCAGTATAGAAATCTGAAAACCATTGTCAACACTTTCTTTTCAAAAACATTGGGGATATCTGCTGTCGCCTGATACGTTAGGACGATGATCAGTCGCCTAATCGTACCTGCTCTCTTTTTACTACCGGTAGAAGGAATGAAGATTATCCCTGGAGGAAGGCCACCTGCTAACATCCTCCCTTGGCATCTTCGTGCCGTAATAAAAATAATAAATGCTGGACTGTGTCGCACACAGCCCTGACACAGCCACTTACGTAAGTCTATTGCAATCCCCCTTTTCGTCAAATTATTACTCCCTTTATAAAATATCATTCCACATTTCCATTTTCTCGCTTTCATTTCCACATATCATTCACTCATATCATTTCCATTCTCACACATTACTTCTATAAAATATATATATATATATATATATATATATATATATATATATATATATATATATATATATATATATATATATATATATATATATATATAAAACATAACGATTTGATTATGATCCAAACATCTCTTTCATATTCAAGAAATCAAATATACTTTTATATTCATAAAATATTCCGTCTATTTTAAAAGTAGTAAATAATAATCAAATAATATTTATTAAACCACTGATACTCAAAAAGAATATTTTTAATATAGTATTATAAACCATATAACCCTAGATAACAACTTATACCATTCCCTTTCATATCTCTTTTACCATAGAGCATATTCGCTCCATTCGTAATCATCTCTATATCCATATTTCATAAATCATATCCATCTCTCTTTAATTTCCCAAAATCAAGGAAATATATTCTTTGCAACATAGCAACAATAACATCATATATATATATATATATATATATATATATATATATATATATATATATATATATATATATATATTCCATTATATCATTTTTATTCCGAAGATAAATAATTTTCAAAGTAGGGATAGAAGGATCTTGCCTCGATCTCTGTAAGTCGGAAGTATAGCTCGTGGCTCTCCCGAAGTCTCTATAAACACAAAAAGGGACCGTCGTTAGAATACTACATCCCTTTCTCACTTCACCTTTATATAACTACACCCTTAATGCTTACTATGTCAATAACATGCTATTATAACCCAAGTGTTCCAAGAACCTAACCATTTTAGGTTAAATCAAGGTTTTCTATGTTTGTTCACCATTTCCCTTAACAACCACACTTGACTATAAAAATTCTCAGAAAATAAAGATTTCGAATTTTACTGCAAGGTCAACTGGTAATGACTCTTTGACTACCTTACTACAATATCCCAAAATTTTATAATTTTTAAAAGTGTTTAAGTATGGTAGTTATAGCCTCAAAGTTGGTACAACTACGTTTTCTCGACTATCGAACGTCTTTCACTAAAACTGACTTTTCTCCTAAACCGTTCATCAGATTTTAACGCACTTTATATCAAAACGATCTATGAACAATGCTCTATCTCATCATGGTAACTTGGGGGTCTGGACAGTAAGGTACCGTACGGGTATAGTGTCCAAAAACAGGGAAGTTTCTGATTCTAACGAAAATCGGACATTATAACGGCTATATTTTCATACTTTCCAAAATCCAACTCCTCCAAATCTATCATCCACCTTATACACCATCACCTACACCATGTGGTCATCTTACCAACCATGGTTACAAGCACATACTCCTTCCATATTCAACTTTAATCACTTACAAACACATATATCATCATGTATCATAACCTTAATCACTAAACTTTCTATAATCCATCCTATATTCAAAGTAATACTAAATGGTCTTGAGATTTATAACTTCTTGAAGCTTTAACAACCCTTATCAAGCCTTGGGATATGCTTAATCAACCTTATACTAGCTTGGATCAACTAAAGAAACCATAAAAACAAAGTTAGTTTCTAAGGGTTACTATTCATCATCACTTTTGTAAAAATCATAACAAATCGAAAAATAAGAGTTTGGCTCTCAAATTTTTACCACATCTTGGCCTCTGTATAAGATTTGATTTGAGCTATAGATCACCAAAAACAAAGCTTCCTAGCTATGGTTTTGAGCTCCATCTTTCCGCTGGACAGAAACTGGACAGGTTTGGTTCTCCCACTTTGAGCATGGATTTGACTAGGCTATACTACTTGGATTGCTATGAAACTTGAAGCGAATCATGCCCATGGAGTGGAGAGGTTGTGGTTAAAATTTGGTGATTTTATCATGGATAGAAATGGAGATATGAATTTTTCTTTGAGTTGTGTTCTTGTTTGGTAGATTGGAGAGCTTTGTGTTTATCTTGCTTCTTTCCCTTTACAAACGTTTTTCACCTTTTATCTATCATATATATCAGTTGTGTAGTCTTATTATAAAAGTCTTTGAAGTCCACCAATGACAAAGAGCCAATTGTTGATCATCTAAACACCTTACCATGAAAAATGCTACTTAGTACTCAAGTTTGACAAGTTTACTCCTCTTCCACTTTGGTTTTAATGATTGCACCAGTGGGATTCCTTCCCTTACACTCTAATATCACTTAATATCATCTCCATACTTGGGTTGGGCCGAATTTGGGCTTTTGGTTTGGGTTTTGTACAAAGTTCTCTCGTCATCTGATTCATCGAACGATTTCTGCGATCGTCTCAGTGGTTTTTCTCTTGTAAATCTCTTAAATATATTTTATCCTTTCCCACATCATATATTAATGTGTTAGGGTGATTCTAATCCTCAAGTAGGTATTAGATCCAATATCCTTGGTATATTCTCTTTTTCTCAGAAGTTGCTCTCCTGGTTATCTCTCGGGTTCTCAAGCATTCTCAAACTCGTTTAACAATCTAAATTCCCTTGGCATTTCTTGACTTGATCACTCCTTGGTTTAACCTAATTTCACTATTTCCTCAAGATATAAACCATTTAACATTTCTATACTCCTTAATATCACATTCAATAGAGTCTCAATCGAAATCGAAAATCCTTAAAGTCCATATTCAGGAATTTCTGAAATCCATCGTCATTTCGAGTCACTTATTTTCATAGTACATCACTAATACGGTTTCCATTTATTCATTTTCTGTTTCAAGTATAGAGTACCTATATACCATTTCTCTAAATCCTCAAAATTTATTGTTCATGTGATCACTGTAGCATTGCTAAAGTTAGGGTTATTACAGCCAATAAATGTAACATTAATTACGTCTTTAGGGATTATTTTTCACCCATATCATTTGCCCCCCAACTTTTGGGAAAACTTGATTTCGTAGAAGTTTAATGTCACGTCGGCCTTGCCAGGGTATCGTCTTTCAGTGAAGTGTGGAGCGACCTACATATTCACAATGACAAAACTTCTTTCCCAAGTTAATACTTAAGAAAGTTAAACATTCCTTGGCCTCTCGATCCCTTTTCTTAGGATTTTCGGGCCTTTCGGGAATAGGACTAGTGTCGCGAGCTCGGAGACACTAGTCCAAGTGCAATTCGTGCATAGGATCCTTTATCATAAATTCATTAGTGATTCATTACCCTCAACTTACTTTAGTTGATGTTAATATCAGGTGGTCGTTGCTCATAAGCCTTAATAAAGGCTAAATTTTGAGCAAAAGACGCTAATTCTGCCCTAATCGGGGCTAAACAACCCTAAACATGGCTATAAAGGCCTTAATCAAGGCTAACTAACTCATCCTTAATGTAATTTTTACTAGGATATCCATTCTTAACCTTAAGATAGGTTAATTTTAGAGTAGAAGTCCTTAAACGTCGCTAATCAAGGTTAATCACCCCCTAACTGTGATTAGTGAAATCCTAACCTCAAATTTTGAAGTCAAGTCAATCCAGTAGAGATTCTAATAACCTCCATGTTGGATAAAGAATCACATGAATATTCTCATTTTTGAGTTGTCTAGACAAGAAATACGATCCCCGGGACTAGGTGTTTGTAAGAACCCAGATTTTGGGTGGGATTAAAACTTTTATGTATTTAATGATGTAAGAATGAATAGTGGTTATGACTGCGATGTAACGAAGATCTATTAAATAAATGGAACGGATTTGAATTCAATTACTTATATGTCATGCAGAATACTTTTGGTTGACGGCATAGATAAGAATGATCTATCTCCTAAGAATATAAGTATATTACTTCAAGTAAGATTATTCTTATGTCATCCAAATCAATATCTATTATAAGTCCAGCGGTTCCGTAAAAAGGTTAAGAAGCACTCGAGAGTGAACCAGGTTCATTTTCCTAATTATAGGAATTAAATAAAAATAAGTGATGAATAGTGATTTTGGTGGAATTTGGAATATTATTATAATAATGATATACCCGGTATTCGGAACGGATTTCTGAGTTCGTATTAGCGATCCAGGGGGAAAATAAGTGTATGTAAAAGCTGTCGGATTCTGAAAAACCGCACTTTTATTTTCTCCGAGAGTTCCCTGGACACTGATAGCCTTAAGTAATTAACGAATGGATTAAAGGAATATAAAATGGAAAGTTAGTAAGAAAGGTGGAGAATGGTAGTAGAAATATTAAGAAGGTTTTCGGTAAAACCCTAACTAGAAACGAATGAGTTATTCCCTCGAACGATCAAGGAATTGAGCAATAAACAAACAAAGAATCAAGCAGAGGAAGCAAGATGCATGCACATGCAAGTGATAAATATCTAGTAACTAGCAAGGAACTAGATCAATTAGAATGCAACCAAGTACTTAGCACACAAACCACTTGGTTAGCCTTAAACCACCAAAATATCAACACATGGCTTGCTAATTGCATCATCTAGTGCATCATAACTTTAATAAAGCTACTTTATGACCCAAGATATTATCTTAACATCACAAATAATTCATTTAGCCTAGCCAACCAAGAGAACAAAGCAAGCAAACCATCATCTCTCTCCTTTTCATTCCATTCGACCAAACAAGAAATTCCAAATTCAAAATCCAACTTCCAACCATTTGTTGATCTTGAAACTTTTATGGTGAGACTTACATTTCATATAAATGATCTCCTCAAAATCCTAGCTTCAATCTCTTCTTTTTCAATTTTCAAAAAAAATGATTTAAGAGGAGGGTGAATAGTGTTTTCATGAACTAATCTTGTTTTTCCTTGATTTCTTTGGTTGATTTAGCAAGCTTAAGCACTTCTAAGGATCATACCAAGCATAGTGAGGCTAGATCATACTCCAAGGAAGGTATAACAACTTTAAACCCTAGGCTTTACCTTGAGATTTTGCATGCTCTTGATGGGTTTTAGTATAAGATGTGATATTAGCATGATTATAAGCATGTATATGATGTAGTTTTGATAAATGTTAAAAATAGTTTAGGTGAACGGAAAGGCATTGATTGGCCTCAGTTCATGTATATAAGTCATGTATATGTTGTTTGGGTTGGATGCTATGTGTAAGGGAAGATTCGAAATTGATAGATATTCGATTTACAGCCGTTATAATGCCCGATTTTACAATACCATGTTTTGTATGCCATTTTCCATGTCAAACCCCTACTGTCCAGAGACCTTATCTGCCATGATAGGATAGGTAATGTTCTAAGCTTTGTTTTGATATAAAGATCACGTGAAACGGACTTACGGTTTAGGATTTATGACCAAATTACTAAAAGTAGTTCGAATCCGTAAACGAAAGTTTGTAACTGAAATTGAACCCTCGTAAGCTATGTAACGTCATGGCGAATCTTGGTAAATAAATACTAGGGGTAAGAAGGAAGGTGTGAAAGAAAACCGTATGTCAAAAAGAGCATTTTTCGATTTATTAAAAATGTTCGAGTAAAGGTTAAACGCGAACGAACCCCTAAAAGACGACTCTTTTGTAACTTTGGTAAAACACTTAGAAAACGGGCGATAAAACTCGGAGTATAATATTGGTTCGTAACGATCAACCTTAGAACTCGTATGACTCAAGTATGTCCCAAGTATAAGTGCAGTGACATGTCGTATTAACGAACGAATGTCGGGTCGGATCAGTGATAATAAGTAATCCACTAATAGGGGTATAACGAGATAACTCGAGAACGTGTTTCGATTTAAGTATAACTTAACTTTTAATATGTTAAGTGATTAATCCCGAATGCCTTGGCTATTTATAGATCACCAGGCTGAACCGGGACCCGCTACCACTACCCCTTACCGTACTCGACTACCAGGCAAGTTTCAATTCCCTTCTTTTAGGCTGTTGTTGTGATTGAATAAATATATATATATGATTGCTGATATGCATATGCCATTGCATGCATGCCTACTTTCAAGTTGAATTGATATACTTGTTCCCTGAATGTTATTGTTGGCTTATAAGCTGGATAGTTATATATCAGTTATAAGCCGGTTATTGTAAGACCCTCATAGAAGGGCGTATATATCTTATTAATCAAAAATAGACCGGGAGTCAATATTCCTTGATATATCGAGATTACCTCGGAAGAAAATATTTAAGTAAATATTTTGTATTATTTGGGCGACGAATATTATTTGAATATTCGTTCGAGACTAATTATTTTAACGATCCTTACTTCAAATAATTATTTGAACGTAACTATTCAACGAATAATATTTCTCAATATTCATTCAGAGTCGAATTGATTATCGACTATTATTTCGAATATTCTTCTAAAGATGAGACTATTAAATGAATATTATTTTGGATATTCTATTAGATTATTATTTTATTAAATCAATATTACTTTTGAATATTCATTTAAGATATTAAATACTTGATGAATATTATTTTAATATTCATCTGAAGCTTGATTTAATTATCGAATATTATTTCGAATATTCCTTAAGGCTTGGATTACTAAATGAATATTACTTGATATTCATTTAGGATATTATTCATTAAATGAATATTACTTTTGAATATTCATTTAAATTCCTAATTAATCATGAATATTACCTTAAATATTCTTTTCAGGTCTTATTAATTAATGAATATTATTTTGAATATTCATTTAAATATTTATTTATTCAATAAATATTCTTCTGATATTTCTTCAGGGATTATTTTGAGAAATACTCTGATTAAAAATATTCTTTCATATTCCCAAATATTCTTTCAATATTTTAACTCAATAAATATTCTCTGAATATTTATTCCATACTTAGAATAATCTCGATAAGGTTAATCTTCTTCGATTATTACAGAAAATATTTCGAAGTCATATTATTATTAATTTTATATCAAGAAAGGTTCCCAGACATCATTCATCTTTGAGTCTATCTTTTTAATAATAAGGGAACCTTACTTGGAAAAATGTTATTTATCTTGTCGACTTCCCGGTCATAAAGTATTCCCTTCACCCGCAACTCGGGTGCTGTTGACTTATTAAGTCGTTGTTTACCTTCTCATCTTTCGAGGGGTAAGATTACTGGAACAAGTTGATATCCGTTACCAAGTAATAGCTTGGGAGTTATTGGTAAATTTTCCTTTCCAACTAGATACGACTACTTTGTGGAGTCTTATCAACAAGTATTATACTTGGGGAAAGGGGGACGAACGTTATATTCAGAATCATGAACTCTATTTGAACTAGGAGTCGTGTAAGAGGCCGAGTAGCGCCGGTCCATCCCCTTGGCCCAACCGTTGGCCGGGGAGAGCTAGCATGGCGGTATACAAGTAAAGCCGTCAGTTCTTCCTTCTACCGGTAGTAAATCTAAATTGAGCTGTACGATCTCGACTGATCATCAAGATTGGAACAGCGGGCGCGGTGAATACTCCATCATTGGTTCATCATCCAAATTCATTTATTTCCTGCAACATGATTACTGTTGGCAGAGTTGGAAAAGAGTCATAACTGGAATTGCAACCCTTTCTTGCAAGTTCCTCTTCTTAATAATGATAATAATATCTCGCTTACTTTGATGTAGCAGATATTTCTTCAACAAATACTTTAAGTTACCTTGTAACTTCATCGTTCATATTATACTGGCATCATTTCCGTAAATGCATGGCATATGGTTTAAAAGATAGCTTTGAACTGTTTTAAATTATCGTTCAGTTATATATTTGTTGGTGGGCTTTCGCTCACCCTTGCTTTGTTTATATTATGTCACAACAACAGCTAGGACAGATGGCTCGCGTCAGGCGCACTCGGCGCAAGCAGGTTACCCGACCCACCGGACTACCCGCTGAGATGCTAGCCGCCATTGCTGAGGTAGCATAGTTAGACAGCTTTTGTTTCCTGTTTAACTATATGTATAATTAACGTAATCAACGGCAAAACTTTTAAACCTATGATGTTATCCTTTTGGGATTGTAATAACTTTTATTCGTAACCCTTTAATGTAAGACTTATTTCAATTTCATCTCTGGGACTATAACTGTTGTGTGTGTGAGTGGTAATTATTGTGGGGTCACAGCATGTGATTTATTTATTGTGGACTCAAGTCAAGTATTATGAATGGATGTAAGACCGTAACCACCAGATCCCTGACCCCGGATCGGGGGGTGTTACAGAGATGGTATCAGAGCGAGAGTTATATATCCCAAGAGATGATACGACGTTATATAATAATAAATTCAATAATATAATAAGAACCCTTGCCAGGTTCACCTAAAACCCTTACGGGAACTTTTTAAGTATCATGATAGTAACATAGTTCGTCTTGTGTAGGCGAGCGACTTGTCGGCCCAGGAGGCAGCTGCGAGACAGCATGATGAGGACATGTTCCGGACTAGGGACCCATACTATGAGCACTTGCCTGAGGATGATACTGAGCCTGAGGAGGAGGACGCTGAGGAGGTCCAGGTTGAGGCTGATACTGATGTGATCGAGCCTGAGGAGGAGGACCCTGAGGAGGTCCAGGATGATGCTGACACAGATGTTGTTGAGACTGAGGGGGAGGAGGACCCGGAGGGGGTCCAGACAGGACAGGACGCTGAGTTAGTGGTTGAGGATGATGATTATTGGGTTATGACTGAGTTCAGGACTATGGGAGATGACACTGACATGACCACGGATCAGGTGGTGCCGGTGGATGAGGGTGTTGAGGGAGATATAGATGAGCCAGTAGTTGGTGCTGTAGGGAGTTCTGGACTTTTTGTGCCACTCCTCCCTGTTGAGAGGGCCCCTACCCCACCACCACTACCTGTGAGCCCCTACCCCGACGAGTTTGAGGAGCTTACCCCAGAGCCCCAGCAGACAGAGACTGCCGCTCCAGCTGAGCCATCCACCCCACCTCATGCCCCGATAGGAGGAGTCCCAGTATGTGTTCACAACTTGATTGTGAACGGGCTTTATAGAGAGTTGTCTGTGGCAGATGCCAGGTTGGCAGAGTCTAGGAGTGAGTTAGCAGCAGAGAGAGCCGCCCGGATGAGGGTGCAGGGCAGGAGGACTATCAGTGACAGAGTTGGGTATAGGGCTGTGACCCGCATCGAGCTGAGGGCTCGGGTGAGGGTGCGACAGTTGCCTACTGATGGGCATGGTAGGGTAGACAGAGCAGCGGCTGAGGAGGTTTTCCGCATCGCCATGGGGAGGGTTCGGAGGATGTTTCGTCGTGACGGCTGATTTCAGATGTAGTGATGCAGTGGTCTAGTTGTCTAGTCATGTACGGACATAGTAGTGCCGGCTTTTGTAGGGATGGTTTTCTTGTACTTGTTTTCCCTTTTTGCAGACTAGACAGATAGACAGCATATTTCACTTTTGACTTGTTGTTGTTGTTAGGATGGTTGTACTTTAAACTATCGTTGTAACTCGGATGTTGTACCTTTTCGGTACCTGGTATATATTTGTTTCCATTTCAGTCATTACAATTTTGTTGGGATGTGATCACGAGTTTATTAGCATATGTATTACTTTTCGATTAAGTTGCCATGAGATATAAAACTGTGGGATTTTAAACCCAATCATGTAAAGAAATGTGCAAGGAAAAATCCTCTAAAACAGATCAGTGAACCTAATGTATAACTTTCCAAATTTTCAGTAAAATGCCTCCAAGACGAATGGGCACTAGGGCTAACCCCCGCGAATCTACTGACCAAGAAAGTCACAACCAACACGAGGAAAACCGTGAAAGTAGTGAGGAACAAGATCAGGACTATAATGAGCAAGAAGATTCCCAGTATGGAGCAGAGGATGAACCCCTGTACTCTGAAGAATTTGAAAGGGAAATAGAGGGTGGAGAAACTGAAGTAGAACAGGAAGGGGAGAACCAGGGCGGAAACCCCATGGGCCAGTTTATGGATCTACTTAGGCAGAATTTGAACCAATACCCCCAACCACCACCAAGCAACAACACTTCAGTGGCAAATTCCTTTAGGGCCTTTAAGTCCCTTAAGCCCCCAGAGTTCCACGGGTCGGCTGATCCCGTTGAGGCGAGGGCCTGGATCAAAGAAATGGAAAAGTCTTTTGAGATTCTGAGTATCAATGAGGCTCAGAAGACTGTTTTTGCTACTTACCTACTAAAGGGAGAGGCCAATTATTGGTGGGAAGCCAAGAAAAACATGGAGACTGATGCTGTCATAGCCTGGGAAAGGTTCAAACAATTATTCCTGGAGAAGTACTTCCCGAAGTTCATGAAAACCCAGATGGAACTTAAGTTCTTGGAACTGAAACAGAACAATATGTCAGTGGCTGACTATGAGGCTAAATTTACTGAGCTATCAAGATTTGTGCCAGAGTTTGTAGACACAGAAGAGAAGAAAGCTAACAGGTTTCAACAAGGGCTGAAACAGTGGATCCAGAATAGGGTGGCTGTTTTAGAGATTACAGATTATGCCACCTTGGTGCAGAAGGCAACCATTGTGGAGGCTGGTAGTGATCAGATGCAGAGAGAAAGAGAGAAAGGGGGGATAAAGAGAAAGCATGTTAGTATGGGCGGAAGATCCGCTGGAGGAAAACCCCCAACCAAGTTTAATCGAGGAGCGGTTTCCCTACCAGGGAGGAGTGTAGGGTTTAAACCATCTGCGAGTGTGAGTGTGAGCCAGGGCGGCCACCAATCAGGAATGTCCCGTTCCAACCCTTCTCGACCTCCATTGCCATTGTGTGCTACTTGTGGGAAGAGGCACTCCGGGGTGTGCAACCTGAAGCAGATAAACTGTTATAAGTGTGGGCGAGCTGGGCATTATGCTACCGCTTGCACCACGGTCATCCCTAACAGCACAACCTGTTTCCAGTGTGGACAGCGAGGGCACATGAGGAAGGATTGCCCAAAGAGCAAACCAGCAGCATCAGGAGCAAGCAAGGTTGCCTCAAATAGGCCACCAACTGCTAGGACTTTCAATATGTCAGTACAAGATGCCGTGAGGGACACAGATGTGATAGCAGGTACTTTTTCTCTTAATTCAGTCAGTGCAAATGTCTTATTTGATTCAGGAGCAACTAAGTCTTTTATATCTAGAGATTTTGCGCATAACTTGAAACTTAAAACCCAGCAACTAAGAGATTCCTTACAAGTAGAAATAGCTAATCAGGAAATCGTACCGGTTAATCAAATTCACCCCGATTGTAAGCTAGAAATAGGAGGACGATCCTTCTATGTCGATTTAATTCCTTTTAAGCTAGGGGAATTCGATGTCATTTTGGGTATGGATTGGTTGTCTCGCAATGATGCGCAGATAGATTGTAAAGGGAAAAAGGTCAAGTTGAAAACCCCAGGGAAGAAAGAAATAGTGTTTAAAGGGATGCGACAGACCCAGAAAATTCTGACCATGGCGCAAACCAAGAGATTGTTACGAAAAGGGAACGAGGCTTATTTAGCCTACGTTATAGATACTCAGAAGGAAGTGCCAAGATTGCAGGACATTCTGGTAGTTAATGAGTTCGAGGACGTGTTCCCACAAGATCTTCCTGGACTACCACCTGATAGGGTAATTGAGTTTGCCATCGAATTAGCCCCGGGGACGGCGCCAGTTTCGAAGGCCCCGTACCGACTAGCCCCAGTAGAAATGAAGGAGCTAGCTAAACAATTACAGGAATTGTTGAATAAGGGCATGATAAGGCCCAGTGTGTCGCCTTGGGGCGCACCAGTGTTGTTTGTTAAGAAAAAGGATGGAAGTATGAGGTTATGCATCGACTACAGAGAATTGAACAAGCTAACCATAAAGAATAAGTATCCATTGCCCAGGATAGACGATTTGTTTGACCAGCTAAGAGGAGCTGAATACTTCTCTAAGATTGATTTGAGAACGGGATATCACCAACTGAAGATCAAACCTGAAGATATCCCGAAGACTGCATTCCGCACCAGATATGGACATTATGAGTTCTTAGTTATGTCGTTTGGATTGACCAACGCCCCAGCAGCCTTCATGGACCTAATGAATAGGGTGTTCAAGGAATATTTGGACAAATTCGTGATAGTTTTCATTGATGATATTCTCATCTACTCAAAGACAGAGGCAGAACACGCTGAACATTTAAGGATAACCTTAGAAATACTCAGGAAGGAGCAGTTATATGCCAAGTTCTCCAAGTGTGAGTTTTGGAAAAATGAGGTACAATTCTTAGGGCACGTGATCAATAGAGAAGGAGTGTTGGTTGACCCCTCCAAGATAGAAGCAGTTTCAAACTGGGAACGGCCAACTACTCCAACCGAGGTGAGGAGTTTCATTGGACTGGCCGGATATTACAGGAGATTTGTCCAAGACTTTGCGAAACTCGCAGCTCCATTAACTCGACTTACCCGTAAAACCGAGAAATTTGAATGGACTGAGAAATGCGAGAAGAGTTTCCAGGAGTTAAAGAAGAGGCTGGTGACAGCCCCAGTGCTGGCATTACCTGATGGAAAAGGAGATTTCGTGATTTACAGTGACGCTTCGCATAAAGGACTGGGATGCGTGCTTATGCAGCACGGCAAGGTAATAGCGTATGCGTCTAGGCAATTGAAGGATTATGAAGTCAGATATCCCACGCATGATCTAGAACTAGCAGCCATAGTCTTCGCTTTAAAGATTTGGAGACACTACCTGTATGGGGAAAAATGCGAGATTTACACAGACCATAAGAGCCTCAAATACATTTTCACTCAGAAAGAGCTTAACATGCGCCAGAGGAGGTGGTTAGAGTTAATCAAGGATTACGACTGTGAAATTCGATATCACCCGGGTAAAGCCAATGTGGTGGCTGACGCCCTTAGTCGGAAAGAGAAGCTCAAGATGATAACTTCAGAGAAAGAGCTAGTGAAGGATTTTGAGAAGTTGGAAATCGAGGTTAAGTTACCTGAAGAGGGCCAAGAAAAGTTGATGGAAATTAGAATCCAACCTCCATTGCTAGAAAAGATTAGACTGTGCCAGGAACGGATGATGGAGGAAGAAAAGAACTCCACAGAAGAGCTAATGACCGGGGAGGAAATTAAGTGCGAAAGAGACAAGGAAGGGATCATGAGGTACACGTACAGGATATGGATCCCAAATGTTCAGGAGCTCAAGGATGAGATTTTAAATGAGGCACACAACTCAAGATACTCAGTGCACCCCGGTAGCACTAAAATGTATAGGGATTTGAAGGAGTATTACTGGTGGCCCAATATGAAAAAGGACGTAGCAGAGTGGGTAAGCAGATGCTTGACCTGCCAACGAGTGAAGGCAGAGCACCAGAGACCCAGCGGACTTCTACATCCCTTAGAGATTCCAGAATGGAAATGGGAACATATAGCCATGGATTTCGTAGTAGGTTTACCCAGGACCAAGGCTAATCACGACACCATATGGGTAATTGTAGATCGACTGACGAAATCGGCTCACTTTCTCCCGATCAACGAAAGGTACACGGTCGATAGACTAGTGGACATCTACTTAAAAGAGATAGTGGCGCGACATGGAGTCCCAGTCGCAATAGTATCCGATCGAGATCCTAGATTTAACTCCAGGTTTTGGAGAAGTTTTCAAGAATGTGTAGGGACCCGGCTGAACATGAGCACAGCCTACCACCCCCAGACAGATGGGCAAAGTGAAAGGACCATCCAAACACTAGAGGATATGTTGAGAGTCTGCGCGATAGACTTCAAGGGGAGTTGGGATGATCACTTGCCATTGGTTGAGTTCTCCTATAATAACAGTTATCATTCAAGCATTGGGATGCCACCTTATGAGGCCCTTTATGGAAGAAAATGTCGATCTCCCTTGTATTGGGATGAAGTTGGAGAGCGAAAGATGCTCGGGCCCGAAGTGGTCCAACGAACTAAAGATGCAGTAGATCTAATCAGAGGACGGTTGGTAGCAGCCCAGGATCGACAAAAGAAATATGCCGACTTAGCTCGGAAAGGCAAGGAATACGAGGTAGGGGACCTAGTGTTCTTGAAAGTGTCACCTTGGAAATGTTTAATGAGATTTGGGAAGAAAGGAAAGCTGAGTCCCAGATACATTGGACCATTTGAGATCTTGAGACGGATTGGGGAACTAGCTTATGAACTCGCATTGCCCCCGAATCTACAGCAGGTGCACAATGTGTTTCATGTTTCGATGCTGAGGAAGTATAATCCGGATGCAAAGCATATTGTAGAGTATGAGCAAGTGGATATGCAACCAGACCTGACCTATGTGGAGCAACCTGTGGAAATCATAGACCGGAAAGAGCAAGTGCTCCGAAACAAGGTCATTCAGCTAGTCAGAGTTTTGTGGCAGAACCACAATGTAGAAGAATCCACCTGGGAACTTGAAAGCGCAATGCAAGAAAAGTACCCCCACTTGTTTTCAAACTGATTCCGGGACGGAATCCTTTTAAGGAGGGGAGACTGTAAGAACCCAGATTTTGGGTGGGATTAAAACTTTTATGTATTTAATGATGTAAGAATGAATAGTGGTTATGACTGCGATGTAACGAAGATCTATTAAATAAATGGAACGGATTTGAATTCAATTACTTATATGTCATGCAGAATACTTTTGGTTGACGGCATAGATAAGAATGATCTATCTCCTAAGAATATAAGTATATTACTTCAAGTAAGATTATTCTTATGTCATCCAAATCAATATCTATTATAAGTCCAGCGGTTCCGTAAAAAGGTTAAGAAGCACTCGAGAGTGAACCAGGTTCATTTTCCTAATTATAGGAATTAAATAAAAATAAGTGATGAATAGTGATTTTGGTGGAATTTGGAATATTATTATAATAATGATATACCCGGTATTCGGAACGGATTTCTGAGTTCGTATTAGCGATCCAGGGGGAAAATAAGTGTATGTAAAAGCTGTCGGATTCTGAAAAACCGCACTTTTATTTTCTCCGAGAGTTCCCTGGACACTGATAGCCTTAAGTAATTAACGAATGGATTAAAGGAATATAAAATGGAAAGTTAGTAAGAAAGGTGGAGAATGGTAGTAGAAATATTAAGAAGGTTTTCGGTAAAACCCTAACTAGAAACGAATGAGTTATTCCCTCGAACGATCAAGGAATTGAGCAATAAACAAACAAAGAATCAAGCAGAGGAAGCAAGATGCATGCACATGCAAGTGATAAATATCTAGTAACTAGCAAGGAACTAGATCAATTAGAATGCAACCAAGTACTTAGCACACAAACCACTTGGTTAGCCTTAAACCACCAAAATATCAACACATGGCTTGCTAATTGCATCATCTAGTGCATCATAACTTTAATAAAGCTACTTTATGACCCAAGATATTATCTTAACATCACAAATAATTCATTTAGCCTAGCCAACCAAGAGAACAAAGCAAGCAAACCATCATCTCTCTCCTTTTCATTCCATTCGACCAAACAAGAAATTCCAAATTCAAAATCCAACTTCCAACCATTTGTTGATCTTGAAACTTTTATGGTGAGACTTAAATTTCATATAAATGATCTCCTCAAAATCCTAGCTTCAATCTCTTCTTTTTCCATTTTCAAAAAAAATGATTTAAGAGGAGGGTGAATAGTGTTTTCATGAACTAATCTTGTTTTTCCTTGATTTCTTTGGTTGATTTAGCAAGCTTAAGCACTTCTAAGGATCATACCAAGCATAGTGAGGCTAGATCATACTCCAAGGAAGGTATAACAACTTTAAACCCTAGGCTTTACCTTGAGATTTTGCATGCTCTTGATGGGTTTTAGTATAAGATGTGATATTAGCATGATTATAAGCATGTATATGATGTAGTTTTGATAAATGTTAAAAATAGTTTAGATGAACGGAAAGGCATTGCTTGGCCTCAGTTCATGTATATAAGTCATGTATATGTTGTTTGGGTTGGATGCTATGTGTAAGGGAAGATTCGAAATTGATAGATATTCGATTTATAGCCGTTATAATGCCCGATTTTACAATACCATGTTTTGTATGCCATTTTCCATGTCAAACCGCTACTGTCCAGAGACCTTATCTGCCATGATAGGATAGGTAATGTTCTAAGCTTTGTTTTGATATAAAGATCACGTGAAACGGACTTACGGTTTAGGATTTATGACCAAATTACTAAAAGTAGTTCGAATCCGTAAACGAAAGTTCGTAACTGAAATTGAACCCTCGTAAGCTATGTAACGTCATGGCGAATCTTGGTAAATAAATACTAGGGGTAAGAAGGAAGGTGTGAAAGAAAACCGTATGTCAAAAAGAGCATTTTTCGATTTATTAAAAATGTTCGAGTAAAGGTTAAACGCGAACGAACCCCTAAAAGACGACTCTTTTGTAACTTTGGTAAAACACTTAGAAAACGGGCGATAAAACTCGGAGTATAATATTGGTTCGTAACGATCAACCTTAGAACTCGTATGACTCAAGTATGTCCCAAGTATAAGCGCAGTGACATGTCGTATTAACGAACGAATGTCGGGTCGGATCAGTGATAATAAGTAATCCACTAATAGGGGTATAACGAGATAACTCGAGAACGTGTTTCGATTTAAGTATAACTTAACTTTTAATATGTTAAGTGATTAATCCCGAATGCCTTGGCTATTTATAGATCACCAGGCTGAACCGGGACCCGCTACCACTACCCCTTACCGTACTCGACTACCAGGCAAGTTTCAATTCCCTTCTTTTAGGCTGTTGTTGTGATTGAATAAATATATATATATGATTGCTGATATGCATATGCCATTGCATGCATGCCTACTTTCAAGTTGAATTGATATACTTGTTCCCTGAATGTTATTGTTGGCTTATAAGCTGGATAGTTATATATCAGTTATAAGCCGGTTATTGTAAGACCCTCATAGAAGGGCGTATATATCTTATTAATCAAAAATAGACCGGGAGTCAATATTCCTTGATATATCGAGATTACCTCGGAAGAAAATATTTAAGTAAATATTTTCTATTATTTGGGCGACGAATATTATTTGAATATTCGTTCGAGACTAATTATTTTAACGATCCTTACTTCAAATAATTATTTGAACATAACTATTCAACGAATAATATTTCTCAATATTCATTCAGAGTCGAATTGATTATCGACTATTATTTCGAATATTCTTCTAAAGATGAGACTATTAAATGAATATTATTTTGGATATTCTTTTAGATTATTATTTTATTAAATCAATATTACTTTTGAATATTCATTTAAGATATTAAATACTTGATGAATATTATTTTAATATTCATCTGAAGCTTGATTTAATTATCGAATATTATTTCGAATATTCCTTAAGGCTTGGATTACTAAATGAATATTACTTGATATTCATTTAGGATATTATTCATTAAATGAATATTACTTTTGAATATTCATTTAAATTCCTAATTAATCATGAATATTACCTTAAATATTCTTTTCAGGTCTTATTAATTAATGAATATTATTTTGAATATTCATTTAAATATTTATTTATTCAATAAATATTCTTCTGATATTTCTTCAGGGATTATTTTGAGAAATACTCTGATTAAAAATATTCTTTCATATTCCCAAATATTCTTTCAATATTTTAACTCAATAAATATTCTCTGAATATTTATTCCATACTTAGAATAATCTCGATAAGGTTAATCTTCTTCGATTATTACAGAAAATATTTCGAAGTCATATTATTATTAATTTTATATCAAGAAAGGTTCCCAGACATCATTCATCTTTGAGTCTATCTTTTTAATAATAAGGGAACCTTACTTGGAAAAATGTTATTTATCTTGTCGACTTCCCGGTCATAAAGTATTCCCTTCACCCGCAACTCGGGTGCTGTTGACTTATTAAGTCGTTGTTTACCTTCTCATCTTTCGAGGGGTAAGATTACTGGAACAAGTTGATATCCGTTACCAAGTAATAGCTTGGGAGTTATTGGTAAATTTTCCTTTCCAACTAGATACGACTACTTTGTGGAGTCTTATCAACAAGTATTATACTTGGGGAAAGGGGGACGAACGTTATATTCAGAATCATGAACTCTATTTGAACTAGGAGTCGTGTAAGAGGCCGAGTAGCGCCGGTCCATCCCCTTGGCCCAACCGTTGGCCGGGGAGAGCTAGCATGGCGGTATACAAGTAAAGCCGTCAGTTCTTCCTTCTACCGGTAGTAAATCTAAATTGAGCTGTACGATCTCGACTGATCATCAAGATTGGAACAGCGGGCGCGGTGAATACTCCATCATTGGTTCATCATCCAAATTCATTTATTTCCTGCAACATGATTACTGTTGGCAGAGTTGGAAAAGAGTCATAACTGGAATTGCAACCCTTTCTTGCAAGTTCCTCTTCTTAATAATGATAATAATATCTCGCTTACTTTGATGTAGCAGATATTTCTTCAACAAATACTTTAAGTTACCTTGTAACTTCATCGTTCATATTATACTGGCATCATTTCCGTAAATGCATGGCATATGGTTTAAAAGATAGCTTTGAACTGTTTTAAATTATCGTTCAGTTATATATTTGTTGGTGGGCTTTCGCTCACCCTTGCTTTGTTTATATTATGTCACAACAACAGCTAGGACAGATGGCTCGCGTCAGGCGCACTCGGCGCAAGCAGGTTACCCGACCCACCGGACTACCCGCTGAGATGCTAGCCGCCATTGCTGAGGTAGCATAGTTAGACAGCTTTTGTTTCCTGTTTAACTATATGTATAATTAACGTAATCAACGGCAAAACTTTTAAACCTATGATGTTATCCTTTTGGGATTGTAATAACTTTTATTCGTAACCCTTTAATGTAAGACTTATTTCAATTTCATCTCTGGGACTATAACTGTTGTGTGTGTGAGTGGTAATTATTGTGGGGTCACAGCATGTGATTTATTTATTGTGGACTCAAGTCAAGTATTATGAATGGATGTAAGACCGTAACCACCAGATCCCTGACCCCGGATCTGGGGGTGTTACAGTGTTTCAAACACCCTCCTGGTTTTTCAACACCCCTGACACCCCTAAACTCAAATTTTGAAGTTGAGCTCATATGATGGGGATTCTTATAATCTCCTGGTATGAAGAAGAATCACATGAAAATATGCATTTTTTAACGTTTTGGAGGCGAAATACCACATTTTAAGCTTGTTTTCGAATCAGACCTTGTTTTCAAACAAGGTTTTTTCAAAACTTCAAAGGATCACTTGGACACCTACATAGGCTTGTAGAGGATCTTATAAGGTCCTTGAATCTCAAATTTGAGAGCATTTAGAGCATTTTTTAGCGTTCTGGAGCCAAACGAAGTCAGTTAGGGGTTCAGGTGTTTGAAACACCTAAACCATTTTTCCTCCAGGAGGCTCTGGTCGGCCTACCCTAGTCGGCCATTTGGCCAAGGGTACCTGGTCGGCCACCCCTGGTCGGCTGGGCCCCTCTAATTTTTTTTTTCCTTCAAATTTTGGCCAAAATTTTGACTATTTGACTTTGACTTTTGACCTTGACTTTGACCAAAACCAAATCTTATCTTTGGCTTCCCCCTTTGTTTCTAGAGTGGGTTTGCCACTCCTTAGTTGATTTTGTGATCCTTGATCTCAAACAACCTACTTCTTAGTTTTCGTGACCTTTTGGGCCTTAACTCGTCCTTGAATCCTTGGTTTCAAGCAACCTTGGACTCAACCATGGCCTCTGGTTTTCAACCACCTTCCATTCTCATACTAGGATGTAGAATTTGTGATGGAGTTCCTTTGGCCTTGCCCCCCCTTATCCTTAAACAAGGAGGTCTTTGCTTCTTAGTTGTCTATATAGAGAATTTCCTTGTCTTCAACACCTGACTTCAAGTCTAGGATACTTTGGCTAGTTTTTGATCCTTAATTTTGATTCCAACCTTCTTCTTATGTTCATAGAACCTTGCTTTGGTTTGAATTTTGTCGAAAAAGTATTGTACGCACAAAATCATCCGTAACTTTTGACTCGTTTCTCCGATGGAGACCCACGATATATCAAATTAAAGGCTTTTCAGAGCTCTAGGTCCTGGAAAAATGATTTATCCTATTTGCCCCACTTTTCGACCCCAAAAAACGTCGTTTAAGGCACTTTTGGAGCCAAAATAGTTTTTAATGGGTATTTTTAGTGTCCGTGCCTATGTTTAAGAGACCATCAGGGTTTTAACCCATTTGCTGAATCCTTGATTCGAGACCTTGAATTCAAAGGACTAGCTTGATTGGAGGCCTACAGCCTTGTTAACCACTGTAAAGCATAATGTAATGTAATATGTAATAGAGGATATATATAACTCAACTAGGATAAAAGATAAATAATATTAACTCTATGCAGGGATCGTGAAATTTGAAGAACATGCATCAACAAGGATCAAGTCGCTGAAAGAAGTTCATCAACATGATCAAGCCTCAGTGACAGAATAAGATGTACAGATGATTCAGTTGAAGGGCCAAAAGATTCCATGTACTCAAATTAATTGAAGATATTGCTGCAGGCTAATCAATTGGAATGTGACGAAGGTGTGAAGATCAAGATCAGTGCTGGTCACTTGTGAACCAGACCAGTGCACTAAGTGTCAGCACATACGAGAAGGATCAACACATTAATTCACAGAAAGAATTGCCAAAGCCTATTGACGATCAAGGACAAACATAATATCTCAAGGTATTGTCAAAAATTAATTTACTCTAAAAATTAAATAAGTAACAGATTAATTAATTATTTATAACAAAATAATTAAATTAATCTGGTACTTGGATTATTTTCTGAGATGAATTAAAACAGCAGAATAAACAGAAGAGAGAAGCCCAAGAGATTAAAAATAGTAAAACTATGCGCGGTTACTATGCAAGATTACTATGCATGGTTACTATGCACGGTTACTATGCAGGTACTGTGCAAATAGTGGTACTGTGCAAATAGTGGCACTGTGTAAATAGTGTTACTGTGTAAATAGTGATTACTGTGCAAATAGTGGTACTGTGAAAATAGTGGTATTGTGCAAATAGTGGCTGGTGGGGCCCACAGTGGTAGGTGATGAATAGTGGTACTATTCAAATAGTGGCTAGTGGGGCCCACGGGGGTTGTTGGAATAGTACAACATAGTACAACATATTGACTTTCTGTAGCCTATAAATAGGCATGTTGTATTTCATTTCAAAACACACCTCAACACACAACTCTCTCTTCTCTCTCTTATATCTTCTCTGTGTAAGCTGCTAGATAGTCCATCTAGTAGGAAAACCGGCTTAGCCCGCTTTCAGGAAGTGTCGGGTAGAAGGTCCTCGTGCCTAAACTATCCTTAGGATTGTTCTGGTTTTGAAGCTAATCCATTGGATTAGAAGTTGTAACACCCCTTTGAGTTTATTATCAATAAAGATATATTCTCGTAATTTTTTTTTGGGTAGTATCATATTCAAACCCCCCTTCTACGATACTTCGGGACCAAACAATTGGTATCAGAACAAACTTCTAGCATACAAGAAGTCTAAAGATCAAAACCATGGGAAGGAAGGATACAGGTGTGAAGATTCCAATGCTTGATAAAGATAATTACTTTCACTAGAAAGTAAAAATGCACCTTCATCTCTCAGCCATCGATGAAGGCTATGTAGATTGCATAGAGAAAAGACCTCATGTTCTAATGAAGGCCAACTCTGGGATTGGTCAAGATGCTGGCACTGTAGCTACTGGAAGGCCTATTCTAAAGAATCAAGCTGAGTACGCAGATGAAGACTTGGAGGAGATTCAAAAAGATAGGAAGACCATGAACATTTTGTTCAATGGAATCGATCAAGATATGTTTGATAATGTCATTAACTGCACCACTGATAAGCAAGTGTGGGACATTATCCAAATCATCTGTGAAGGAACTGAGCAGGTGAGAGAGAACAAGATGCAATTCCTCATACAACAGTATGAACACTTCCACCATAATTCTGGTGAAAATTTAACAGATATATTCAGTAGATTTCAGAAACTACTGAATGGCCTGAAGCTGTATGGGAGAACATATGAACTCAAAGACTCCAACTTAAAATTTCTGAGATCTCTTCCTAAGGAATGGAAGCCAATTACAGTCTCGTTGAGAAACTCCCAAGACTACAAAAGTTTTTCACTTGAGAGACTGTACGGCATCCTAAAAACATATGAGCTTGAAATGTAGCAAGATGAGGAAGTACAAAAGAGCCAGAAGAAGAGTGGAGCTATAGCCTTGATGGCCAACAATCCAAGGTGGTGGAAGAATGAAGAGTGTAGAAGCAACACTAAGTTCAAAAACTTGTGAAGGTGAAGCTGAAGCTAGCAAGGGCAAGGGCAAGATGATTGAAGAACTTGATGCATCTAGTGGAGACGAGTCTACTGATCTGGATGAATATTTGGCATTTTTTTCAAAAAGATTCTCAAAGCTCAGATTCAAGAAGAATCCATCAGGAGCAAGGCAACTCAGAAAGAACTATCAACCCTCCAAAGATGTGGTTGAGAGATCGAAGATCAAGTGCTTTAGTTGTGGAATTACTAGTCACTTTGCCAATGAATGCAGGAAATCTCAAGCTGCGAAAGAGAAGAAGCAGTTTGAAGCTGTTAATTACAAGAAAAAATATTTTGATCTTCTCAAGCAACAAGGGAGAGCATTCGTGTCAAAAGATAGTGACTGAGCTGCTGGAGGTGACTCAGATGCAGAAGAGGAGTTTGTTAATCTTGCACTTATGGCAAACGAAACTGATGAAGAAGCTAGCTCAGCAAGCAACCAGGTATTCTCTACAGTCTTAACTGATCTTTCTAAAGCTGAATGTGCTAGCAGAATTGATTAAATGTCTATTGAATTGTACAACATGCATGTTACCTTTAAATCAATTAATAGAGAGAACAAGACGATTAAAGACCTTAATGAAAAGTTAAGTGATAGGAATGCTTTAATAGAAACACAGTTAATTGAGTTTGAAACTATGAGAAGAGATTGCTTGGATGCTAAAAACGAAATGATTGAGGCTATAAATAGAGAGGAAGTTTTAAAGAAACAGTCAGTAGAGGTACAAAGTCTGATTGCTAAATGGAAAGGATCAACAGTTATAACTGAGGAAATTTGTAATGTTCAAGGAATTGATTCTTTCTGCAAATTAGCAGAAGCTAAGTTAGATGTTGATATTGAAGTTGCTTCAGACAGTGATTTAGTCGAAAAAGAATGTTCTTTGAGACTTAAGCCTGTTAGCAAAGCAACTTTAACTAAATTGAATAAAAAGTACGGGCCTGTCAACAAGAATTTTTTTAATGGGGAATGTAGCAATACTGAATCAGTTGAGAAAAGAAACATAGGCAACTTGTCCCACAAGCAATTGAAGGACAAGCTAGAAAATGTTAAGTCATGTGTTAAGGACAAGAAAAAGAACATAAATGGTAAGGTAAGGATTAACAAACACAACAATTACACACCTGATAAATATGCTCCTAGGAAAGAATGTGTAAAGTGTGGAAGTATTAATCATTTATCTACCAACTGCAAAGCTGTGAAAGATCCTTTGATGCCTAACATGCCTATGCCTGTGCCTGTTGTGAATGTTATGCCAAATATGTATGCTCCCTCTGCTCATGCATCTAGTCAATATGCTAACATGTCATTCATTCATAATCCATACTACAATGCTTTCAATATGCCACAGATGCCATGGATGATGAATAACATGTTTGCACAGACTATGCCTAACAATGCTATTAACTATAACACATATGAGCAAGTATCAAATTCTGTCTCTCAAAGGCCCAAACCTAAAGTCAAAATTGATTTAACTCAATCTAAACTTTTGGTTAAAAGGGATTTGAAGTATAAGAAATTGGCTAACAAGGCAGGACCCAAGAAAACTTGGGTACCAAAATAAACTTGATTTTGTTTTGATGTGTGCAGGGAAACAGAAAGAATCTTTAGTATCTGGACAGTGGTTGTTATAGGTATATGACTGGAGATTCTACCCTGCTCACTAAGCTTGAGGAGAGAGCTGGCCCTAGCATTATCTTTGGAGACAACAACAAAGGATATACTAGAGGATATGGCTTGATTTCACAAGGGAATGTTGTCATTGAAGAAGTAGCACTGGTTGGTGGACTTAAGCATAACTTGCTAAGTGTCAGTCAACTGTGTGATAAAGGCCAGAATGTCTGGTTCACATCTGAAGCTTGTGTCATTTTCAAGAAAAGTGATAACAAGGTAGTGTTGACAGGAGATAGAAGAGGAAATGTGTACATTGCTGACTTCAATTCAACAAATGCAAACATGACTACATGTCTTCTCAGCAAGGCAAGTGTAGATGAAGGTTGGCTTTGGCACAAAAGATTGTCACACTTGAGTTTTAAAGCAATGAATGAGTTTGTAAAGAAGGATTTGATTAGAGGTATTCCAAAATTGGATTACTCCAAGGATGGATTGTGTGATGCATGCCAGAAAGGGAAGCAGAAGAAGGCCGCTTTCAAATCAAAGTCAATGTCATCAATTGATCAACCCTTACAACTACTTCACATGGATCTCTTTGGACCAGTCAATGTGTTGTCAATCTCAAAGAAGAAATACTGTCTTGTGATTATTGATGATTTCTAAAAATTCTCTTGGACATTCTTTCTGCACTCTAAGGATGAGGCATGTGAAGTCATTATAAATCACATCAAGATAGTCAACAACAATCCTTTACTCAAAGTTAGGAGAATCAGAAGTGACAATGGAACTGAGTTCAAGAATTCTGTAATAAGAGAGTTTTGTGAAGAAGAAGAAGAAGAAGAAGAAGAAGGAATTATCCAAGAATTCTCTGCACCAAGAACTCCTCAACAAAATGGTGTAGTGGAAAGAAAGAACAGAACTCTAATTGAAGCTGCAAGAACAATGCTTGAAGAGTCTAAGCTACCAACATACTTCTGGGCAGAAGCTATAAACACTGCATGCTACACTCAGAATATTTCTTTGGTCAATCAAGCAAAAGGAATGACACCTTGTCAACTTTTCAAAGGCAAGAAACCAACAATCAACTTTCTGCACGTCTTTGGATGCAAATGCTTTGTACTGAAAAATCATGGTGAGCATCTTGGAAAATTTGATTCAAAGGCAGATGAAGCTATCTTTGTTGGATACTCAGCTGGAAAATCCTACTGAATATACAACCTAAGACTAAACGTTGTAATGGAGTCCATACATGTTGTATTTGATGACAAGAAAATATCTGGTCTAGTAGATTAAGGTTTTCATGAGTCTCTCTCATTTGAGAATGAGAGAAGTGGTGAAGAAAGTGAAGATGATGATGAAGAATGGAGATCAAATGGTGTGAGAAACAGACAAGGATCATCAGTTGAAGTGCTGAATGAACCACCTGTTGAAGAGCAACTTACACCATCAGTTGGAAATCAATTTGAAGCATCTGTAGAGAATTAAAGAGAAGCATCTGTTGATGAATGTGCAAGAACTCCATCAATCTCAAGGGCCATACACTCAGGGGGAGTTTCTCACAGTCAAAACTCAACAACAAGTCACAATGATCAATACAGAGAAAATGAAGCCACTTCATCAAGGTCAAACTTACCACCACAAAGAAAATGGACAAGGGATCATCCATTTGAGCTTATCATTGGAGATCCTAATGCAAAGGTCCAAACCAGAAGAGCAACTCAAGAAGAATGCTTGTATAGCAGTTTTCTATCCAAAGAGGAACCTAAGAGAGTTGAAGATGCTCTTCTAGATCCAGACTGGGTTTTAGCAATGCAAGAAGAGCTAAACCAGTTTGAAAGAAATGAAGTATGGAAACTTGTACCCAAACCTAAAGGCAAATCAATGATTGGCACTAAGTGGGTATTCAAGAACAAGATGGACGAGAATAGCATAGTCACAAGGAATAAAGCTAGATTAGTGGCTAAAGGCTACTGTCAAGAGGAAGGAATTGACTTTGAAGAAACCTTTGCACCAGTGGCAAGGTTAGAAGCAATAAGGATCTTCCTGGCCTATGCAGCGCATGCCAATTTCAAAGTCTATCAAATGGATGTCAAGAGTGCATTTCTGAATGGTATTCTGGAGGAGGAGGTGTATGTTAGTCAACCGCCTGGTTTTGAAGATCCAGACTTTCTAGAATATGTGTTCTTTCTACTCAAAGCACTCTATGGCCTGAAGCAAGCATCTAGAGCCTGGTATGACACTCTCACAGTTCCTTATAGAGAATCACTTCATTCGAGGTACTGTTGATAAAACTCTCTTTTATAGAAATGTCAATGGCTCTATGATACTTGTCCAAATTTATGTAGATGATATAATATTTGGGTCTACAGATGAGAAACTTTGCAAGAGATATGCCAAACTCATGCAAAGTAGATATGAAATGAGTATGATGGGTGAATTAACTTATTTTCTTGGTTTACAAGTTAAACAAGTGAATGAGGGAATTTTTTTAAGTCAAACAAAATACATTTATGATCTTTTAAAAAGGTTTGATTTAGCAGATTGCTCTTCTGCAAAAACACCCATGGCCACTACCACTAAGCTTGAACTGAATACTAAGGAAAAGAAGGTGCACATGACAAACTATAGGGGCATGGTTGGATCTCTTTTATACTTAACAGCTAGTAGACCTGATATTATGTTTGCTACATGTTTATGTGCTAGATTTCAAGCTGATCCTAGGGAATCTCACTTAGTAGCTATTAAAAGAATTTTCAGATATCTCAATGGAACACCAAACCTTGGCATTTGATACCCTAGAGATTCTGTTTTTGATCTGACTGGTTACTCAGATGCAGATTATGTAGGTTGCAAAATGGATAGAAAAAGTACCACAGGAACCTGTCAATTCTTAGGAAATAAGCTGGTCTCATGGTTCAGTAAGAAGCAGAACTCAGTATCTACCTCAACTGCAGAGGTTGAATACATAGCAGCTGGGAGTTGTTGTGCATAGATTCTATGGATGAGAAATCAACTACTTGACTATGGAGTTAAAGTTGAAAAGATCCCAATTTTCTGTGACAACACTAGTGCAATTGCAATATCACAGAATCCAGTGTAGCATTCTAGAACCAAGCACATAGACATCAGATACCATTTCATCAGGGAGCATGTGATGGAAGGCACTGTGGAACTGCATTTTGTTCCTAGTGAAAAACAGTTGGCAGACATTTTTACTAAAGCTTTGGATAAAGCAACCTTTTCAAGGTTGGTAAGTGAGCTTGGTATGTTAAATTTCACATGATCTTTTAAAATGTATGTTCAATTAGTTGCAGCCAGTGAATTTCATTCTTTGGATTTTGTTGTTTTATTTGCTTATCTGCATGATTTTTCCTGGAGATATCGAATGAAGCGATACTTGAGTATTAACATGTTTGCATGCTATATCTTTCTTTAATACTCGTGTACACGATATTTATTTTAATAATTGATATCATGACTGAAGCAATTCAAGATTGGATCTCACCTATTCTGATACTTGATTATTAAAATAAATTGTAGCATAATTAAATAAATATTTTATTGACATATATCAACTAACGATATTTTGTTAATTTTATGTCTATTTAATTGTGAGTTTATCTGATTATTGTGGATTAATTCTTGATTTACTACGTGATTATTTTTAAATCCATAATAATTAGAAGTATTAAATATGTGTATATGTGTATAGGCTGATAGGTTTCGGTGATAAGATGTTTTTCGGCTGATAGGTTTCGGTGATAAGATGTTTTTCGGCTAATTAGGTTATTAGGTGAGAAATTATTGAGCGGTGTTATTTTTTCAACATAACCTGTCACTATCACACCCAACCCACCAATCCTTGAAACCTTATAAATGATGATTTTTTGTTTGTGTTTAACATCATCATTTTTCAGATATACATACAGAGCATATACACAAAATTGCTGAAAATTTCAAGATTTGACCGAAAAGATCTCACAATCTAGCTGGTGGTTTTTAGAGCGGATTTCACATTCGTGTTATATGCATCATCCTTTGTAAAAACTAACCCTTGTTGTTGAATTTCCTCAAAGATTTGAAAATGGCATTGCAGGGAAGCTTTTTAATTGCTAAAGTTAATCCTATTTCCATTCAGCAAATCGAAACCATTCTGGATGAGCAATTTCGGGCTTGGACACAATTTCTGAATGAACATTCATTAATTCCCTATGCTTCAGTTACACAAGTGCAGCTTAACCATGATGCATTGCGTGAACTATATTGCAGTGCGGTTAACACTTCTGGATAGGACGGGTGTGCAATCACGTATCGACTATTTGGTAGGTCGATTAGGGTCACTGAACGAGATGTTAATCGAATTCTTCATTTTCCTATGGAAAATCTCGTTTTTGATCCTACACCTGAATAGATTGAAATGTTCTTTCGTTTTATAAGGTACCAAGATAGCAATTTCAATACTGGTAATCTTTCTAGAACGTTTCTAACCCAGTACTGGAATTTCTTCTTTCACATTCTTAACCTTTTTTTTCAGATAGAACAAATCAAGATCGAATACCTAAATTTATTCAAAAAATAGGGTATGCGGTCGCCAATAATTTGAGGATTAATTTTGGAAAAATAGTGCTTAGTCAAATCATTTTAAAAATGAAACGCTTGGGAACAAGAGGTGTTCGGACTCAAAATGTCAAATGTCTATATCCAAGGTTTCTACAGCTAATATTAAATGATTTGTTGAATGATGAAGACAGGGTACGCTTGGAAAATGGTCGAAAGGTGGAATGTTCTTACATGAAGACGAATGTAATTAATTATATAAGCAAAAAGAATTATACGGATGTGCCTACAGTCCTAACTGAATATCTAAAGACTATCCCACTTCCGTTGTTACAAAGACCAGTGAGAGTAGGTATACGACAAGGTAATATTTTAATCTCTACTATTCTAACCTCTGTATTCCCTGTTGTGTCACAGGAAATACAGTTTCTACAGCCCCTAGTGGCCATCTTACCTGACCAAGAGCAGGAAATCCCACCGACTCTAACACAGGTCGAAGGGCCCATTCTACAAATGCAAACACAAACACAACAAACTCCTACCTCAATTGTCACTTAAACGACCAGTCATCCACATTATTGAGGGAGATAGTGCCTCAGCAGCACCACATAAGGAGTTAGTTACATCAGCCGCTCTACCTCATTCTAAACGGAGTAAACCCAATGAACTTGAGGTAACGACAACTGTTAGTGAAACAATTCTTTCTTATCCAATGAGTGCAAATGTAAATGAGGTTGAATTGACGGGAGCAACTATGTTGAGTTCCATTTCACGGAACATTAGAGTGGTTAATGATCTTTCTAAAGATCAAATGCCTTCACAGGCATCCGAGGTGGAATTACCTAACTCAATAATTGCTGGTGAATCTTCCATTTTACGGAAAGATCCATTGGTAGGTGGTTCTTTTATGAACCAAGTGTCTTCACAGACAGTCGAGGGAAACTTGAGTTTTGTGCCATTTAATCGATTCAAGTTTAACCTCCCAGAGGGAAAATCTCTGGATCTCTTTTGAGATTTACCACTCTTTACCAGTGGTCGGCAACTCGCTTCACGCGAGGATGGAAGCTCACGAACTTTCATTGCACCATCCGTAGAGCCGGCAATTTCGTACACGACACGAAAACACGACATGAAAACGACACGAAAATTACGGGTTTGGGTTGACCTTTGCGGTACACGAACACGAAAGTACACGGATGAATTTAGTGTCGGTTTTGGATTTACCCTTGGGTACACGACACGAAACGAAAATACACGAAATAAATAAATATTTAAATAATTTTATTAAAATTATATTAATACATATTTTAAAATGATACTATATATACAATTTTTACATAAGATAAATACAAAGTAGTTTCGAATTTTGGTTTCACAAGACTTAAGCACACTTCACTCCTTATGACATATTGACTTAATACTCGATTAGTAAAAAATTAATATTTAAATTTTTTTATTTTTATTCAAAAATAACATAAAACACGACACGAAACGTACACGAAATGAAGGTACACGAACACGAAACGAAACGAATCTTTAACGGGTTGGTTTTGGATTTGGCATTACGTACACGAAACACGAAAGTAAACGTCACGAAAGTATACGAAACGAACGAATTGCCAGGTCTAACCATCCGTGACCTCTGAAAAAGGGGCTAGGATGATTTCATTTACAGGTACACATATCAGTGAAAGCTCTGGAGGAGAGTTGAGGGAAACACGAACAGAACATGTAAGTGTAACCCAAACCACTAAACTGAGTGAATATAGATTGTTGAGTGAAACACCTGCAGAACGTACGAGTGAGCAACCTACTCAACCACATGCACCTGTAACCAGAAAAAAATATAGTAGACTCTTTACACGGGTCCAAACAATGGAGAAAGAGTTGCCAAATATCTGTAAGTCCATTGCAGAAATCAAAAATTTGCAACTTATTCAACATGATGTATTCCAGGTTCATTTGAATACTATGGCAATCCAGTTAAATGATGCAATCAACTCCTTGTAAAGCCATCTTCGTCTAATTTACCAACTCCACATCCTACTACTCTGGAGGATAACCCAACTGAGGGGAAGAAGGTGGATTGTAAGAACCCAGATTTTTGGTAGAATTAAAACTTTTATTATGTAATGGAATATAAGTGTAAAAGTTGTTCTAAGGAATGGATTGGATATGGATTCCAATGTTTATATGCCATGAAGAATGCAATAGGTTGACAACTTAGATTAGAATAATCTATCTCCTAGAAAGTAGGATATGGAGATTCTAAGAGAAGAAGAATATTCTCATGTCATCCAAATCGATATCTGTTATGAGTCCAGTGGTTCCATAAAAGAGTTAAGGAACGCTCGAAAGAGAACAAGGACATTTTTATAAATATAAGGAATAAAGAGAGAGTAAGCAATGAATAGTATTCTTGATGGAAATTAGAATATTATTAGACGCCGCTATATAGAAGTATTCAGAATGGATTTCTGAGTTCGTATTCATGATCCAGGGGTAAAATAAGTGTATGTAAACGATATCAGATTCAGAAAAATAGCACTTTTATTTTCTCCGATATTTCCCTGGACACTGAAGGATTTAAGGAATTAATAAAGAGATTTGAGGAATTTAAATTCGAGAATTATTAAGGAGGATTGAGAATGGTAGTATAAATATTAAGAAGGTTTCCGGTAAAACCATAATTAGAAATCCTTGAGATATTCCTCCAAACGATCAATGAAAAGGAGCAATAACCGGATAAAAGAGCAAGCAGGGAATCAAGGTGCATGCATGTGCAAGAGGATAAGACGAAGTAACTAAGTAGTTACATGAGCAACTAGCATACTTAGCAAATCAAACAAAGTACTTAGCTTCTTGTCATCATCTTACCATTACAAACCAACACTTGTCCATCTAAACTACATCATCCATGACCTATTACCTTTAATAAAGCTACTTTATGGAAGATATTATCATAATAATACATGTTAGACAGATGAGATCAATAAAAGCAAGCCAACCACCTTTTCTTTCTTTTCTCTCCCATTTCTAGCAGTTTAGATTTTCCAGGGCTGGGGGTCTTTGCGATTTGTTTTCACCTAGTTCTACTCATTTAAAAATCATGAAAAAACTCACGGCGCTTCTACACATCAAGATGAAGTTGTGGATTTAATTTCATAATTTTTGAAGATCGTTTGGATGGGTAAATAAATTCGCGAAGTTCAATCTGTTTTTCCCCTTGAAGGAAGCCCTTCGAATTTTTGAAGTTTTAAGATTTCAAAACCCAACTTCCAACCATTGTTTGATCTCCAAATTTTTATGGTGAGTACTACATTTCATATAATAGCTATCCTAGAAATCTTAGCTTCAAACTCCACTTTTTCCATTTTCAAATAAATCATCAAAGTCTAGGGTGAATAGTAACTTTCAAGATATAACATTAGTTTTCTTGTTTCTTTTGATGATCTAAGCTTGGTTAAGGTGTTCTAAGGACTATACAAGGCTTAGTAGAGTCATTACACACTCCAAGGAAGGTATATCTCTTAAGAACCCTAGATCTTACTTTGAGTTTTAAGATTATTCTTGGTGATTTAGATGAGTTTGATTATGATGATGTTATAAGCATGATTATGTAGTTAGTTTAGTTGATTTAAGAGATGTGTTGAATATGATGGTGAAGTGAGATAATCTTGGACTTATTAATATGAGATTCATGTGTATAAAATGTATGGTATGCCCGGTGTGGCTTGTTTGTGATGAAACAAATTTTGAAACATTCGATTTATAGCCGTCGTAATGCCGAAATTTCGTTAAACCTTGAAAACCGTGCATCACAGTAGGTCTAATTGTCGAATCTGGTTAAGTATATGACATACACTTGTAGATATCGAGTCATAGATCGTTTTGGTGCGAGAATCGAAGCAAACTGACTTACGGTTTAGGAGTTATGGTCAAAATCGTAAAAGTGGTTCGAAACCGTAAATGCGAGTTCGTAACTGCAATTGAACCCCTGTAAAATAAGTAATTCAGTGGCGAATCTTGTTAATTAAATATTAGAGATCATAAGGAAGGTGGGGAGAAAACCTCATGTCAAACGGATCGTTTTCAGATTTTATAAAAAATGTTCGAATCGAGGTTAAGTGCGAATGAACCCCTAAAATGGATACTTGGTTATAACTTTGGAAAACCATTTAGATAACGGTCAATAAATCTCGAGGTATAATCTTTGTTAGCAAACGACCAACCTTAGCACTTTTGTGGCGTAAGTACATACCAAGTGTAAGTGAAATGGCAAGCCTTAATAACGAACAAGTGTCGGGTCATAACGGTGTTAATAAGAGTTACATTAGAGAGTGCATAACGAGATAACTTGAAAAGGTGTTTTAACCCAAGTTAAGTATAGACTTAGCTTTTGGAAAGTGTTAAGTGATTAATCTCGAATACTTTGATTATTTATAGATCACCGGACTGACCCAGGGCACTCTACCCCTACTCGAGTACCAGGCAAGTTTCCAATACTTTGGAACTGGTGTTGTGATAATATATATGGTTTGATTTTGTTATACATATTCCATAGCATGCATGCCTGTTTTTCAGATGATATTGTGATACTTGTTCCGAGATTTGGTATTGGCTTATAAGCTAGATATGATATATTAATTATAAGCCGGATTTTGTTAAGACCCTTAATGAAGGGCATATGATTTTCATTCATTAATCTAGACCGGGAGTCGGTATTTTGAAATATAGAGATAGTCGTGGAAACCCGGAGGATTCCAGCGACAGATTACTAACCACTCGAGGAATATTATTTGAATATTATCTCAATCGAGAAGTACTATATGGATATTATTTTGAATATTCATTCGAGTTTATTTATGTAAGAACCCTAATTTTTGCAATATTTTCTTTTATTTAATATCATGTGACATTGTCAATTTGGAACCTTTCTAGTCATCCCTGTTGTTTAATGGAATTGATTGTCTGAGAAATTATGTTGTTGCATTCACTATGTAAGATAAAAGGAAGATTGTGAAGGCAAGAGTCTTATTGTTAGTAAGATTTATAAAACTTGGGATTTGGGAATGATTAGAGTATTAAAAGATTTATTAAGGATTATGACAAGGAATTATGGATATTCGAGGAAGTTACACAAATAAGTACTTAAGGAATTATAGGGGAAATCTCTACGCGACAAAATATTATTACGAGAGATTAATTAAGATACGATACGAATTAAAGATTAAGTGACAAGCATTGGTGGAAGAATAATGATACAAGGAGTAGTATTGCATGCAAGTCCCATGCAACCAAGTAGTTAGGAAAAGCAAACTAGTTAAACCAAGTGGCAAGAGGAATAGTAACTAGTTACATTTCTTTTTCCAAGGAGGGGACAAGAGTACAAGAGGCCATACCTAGGTTGTACCATGCTTATACATACACCATTATGTATCACCCAACCCCTTTAACACAATTATTTCCAACAAACACAAAAATCAAAACAACAAAAGCTACCCCCCCCCTTGAACATAAAGCTCTCGGCCAAGCTTCAAAAAGGAAGAAAAAATTTCTTCTTCCTCCATTTCTCCTCACTCATAATTCAAGGCATAATTCCTAGGCTCTCTCCATCATCTAAGAAAGGTATACTAAGAGTTTCAAGCCCTTTCATCCATTATATTTCAAGATATTAATTGTTAAAGATATTGTGAATAGTAACAATGTTTAGTTTTTCTTTTAGATCTTGGATTATAAGGGTTGTAGGAGATCATTCAAGGTGTTCTTGAGTTTTGTAAGGCTTACCCAAGGCCCCTAGGTGCTCAAGAAGGTGTAAAAATCATAACCCCTTTTGGCCATGTAATGTTTATGATGTTCAATGATAGATCCATGTATATAATGTGTTAATCTTGGATGTTCAAGAGATGGATGATATGGATCTAGAGTTTAATTGTTGTGATTGTGATTTTGATGCTTGTGGTTAGTATATGTATCTCCATGAATGTTATAAAGCATGAACTAAGTGACTTAGATGTTGGTTGTGTTGTGGAAGTAAGAATATTGGTTGATCTAAGTGAAACATGCATGCTGAATTTTCCCAGAAACTTGACCTGTCTTGTAACATGGTTTTGAACCCCCAAATCTTGTCCCCTGAGGTCCTACCATATATTGTTGGAAAGGTATTTGAATTTAGTTTCTGGAAATGTAAGGTTCATGACTAGGTTATGTATAGGTTTTAAGTTATGGCCGGAGAAGTAAAATGTGTTTCTGGATTCCGGACTGCACTAAGTGACCCCCTTGTGAACCTTGTTTAAACCCCTAAAAATTTATGTGGGATCATGGAAAAATTTGAGAAGCTAGGAAATGCAGTGGTGACTACCCAAAAAGAATTGGATTAAAATTTGAATTTTTGAATTTTATAAAAATGCTAGAGTAAATTTCGCGCAAGGGAAAAAGTTGTTAAGTGGAGTATAATTCTAGGGGTAATGAATATGGTTCGGATATGTTAGCTAAATTAAGTCGAATAAGTGACGAGCGTAATTGAGTGATGACATGAACCTATAGCGGGGCTAGAGTGTCATAAGACGAAGTCACTAAGTTAATTTCGTACCCCCTAAAACCCCGTAATTAAAGAGATATTGTTAAGGTACTAACGAGCGGTTATTGCTTATGTATAGATCGTTCCACTCCGCACGCTCGACCACCCCAACCAAACCAAGGCAAGTTTACTTTTCAAAACTTATACATATACAAGGACTTTCACTGTTGTGTTTGTAGTTTTCAATTATATCAAATGTTATGTTTATCGAAGTATCGATGCAAATGAGATTGTATAAGTACATATATGTTTGTACCCCTTCAACTTAGATTGAAATGTTTTCCTCGGACAATGACTCTAGCAATAGAGGTCGTAGCGGTCCGCATATAATATTGACCGGGGAGCGGTATATTATTATATCGTATCTAGATTGCGAAAACCCGAAGGGTCATTCGGGGAGTATCGTATACTCAAGTAATTATTTTCATATCTTCGTAAATACTCGAAACCCTATCTTGGATTAAAAGTTTATTTTATCGAATAATTATTTTATTAATTATTAATATTAAATCTTAAAATATTATTTATTAATTATTGTTCATTATTTTAAAGACGAAGTCAATCCAAGATACATTTAATACTTTCAAACTCGAACTCTTTCGAACTCAAAACATTTTCGAAAACCCCCGGTCAGGTTCTGCTTCTTGTATGATTTCAAGAATCATCGGTCGACTGATGTCGGACCTCAATTACTCTGTTTTCAATCAAAATCAAGTTTTCAAAAGAAAAAGAAAAAGGGACTCTGGCAGGTGTGGGAACCGTTGACGAACGATTCCCGGGATGTGTAAGCGGCCGTGAGCCAGGCGGTCCATCAATTATTATTCCAGCCCAGGTGTTGCCGAAGGATGATTACGGATGTAGTTTTCATCGAGGGTGATTACGGATGTAGTTTTCACCCGGGGATAGTTACGATGTAGTTTCTATCCTTCTACCGGTAGAAAAGACCCGCGGATTATTGGACTTGGATGTGGCGACTGATCATCGTCAATCCTTGTCAGGTTTTTATGTTTTCTTCCAGTCCCATCCTCCACTTTGGAAAAATACTCAAACACTGCTTCTTGGGCCTAAGTGCCAAGTTGCCGATAGTGTGGTTTTTGATGAGAAAATATTGACATCGTGCAGTATCTAGAACTGCAAGATTTTCTATAAAGATTGGCACGTGTTAGTGCACTCTTGCAATTGTTTCAAAGAATGAAATGTTTTTGTATGAGAAACCTTCTAAGCTAATGGAAGGAAAGAGGTTTGCAATGAAGTATTCCCTGTACAGTATGTTAATCGTAGAGTGTTTTGCCGAAAATGATATATTCATATGTATATATTTTTTCAAACTTGAGATATATTGAAATGGGAACCTTATAAAAGGTTCATATGTTATTCTAAAGCTCCTTAGTGAGTATAGATGTTCTATTCAAACTCGGGCATATACATTGTCCAATTATGTTTGAAATCTGAGATATATACACATATAGTTGGGGATGTTTTCGAAATAAACCACATAATTATTTTACAAAATGGTGAACTTGCTGAGCATTTTGTAGCTCATTCTTGCTTTATAAAAACTTTTCAGAAAGGGAAGAATTTGGCCGATTAACTCCGCACCAGCAGAAGAGGAGTAGAAGAATTACCCCGGAGATGATTTAGTTCCTGATTAATACTACAGAGTAGTCTGATAGGTTTTCAACTGTAATAGTAAGACTTGTCTTCAAGTGTAGTTGTATAAGTGAAATTACGTAAGACTCTGATTTGTACAAATGAATTGTAATAATTAGTGGCACTTTTGATTATCGTTTCTGAGGCTCTAACTTGTTTGTGTGTAAGATTGAGGTCTGGATGGATGTATTGTTGAGGTGTAAAGTTAATACAGGTATGATATGGTTGAATGGTGACGTGCCGACCTGAATCTCTGACCTCGGGTTTGGGGACGTCACAATTTATTTAATGAATATTATTTTTAATATTCATTTGAGCTTTATTTATTTAAATGAATACTATTTTGAATATTCATTTGAGTTTATTTATTTATTGAATATTAATTTCGAATATTCAACTGAGCTTATTTACTTAATGAATATTATCTTGAATATTCATTTAAGGTTTTAATTATTTTCTTAGATATTATTTTGAACATTTATTCGAGTAATTATTTATTTAATGAATATTTTATATATACTTATTCGAGGGTTATTCATGAGCAGTATTTTATATTAAGAATATTCTGGAACTATTTATGGTTTAATAAATATTCTTTGAATATTTATTTAATTCTTTCAACCAGTTCTAAAATAAGATATTTTATTTAAAAATTTCCTTAATCTTCAAATACTATGTAAATTATTTCTGAGTAGTATTATTACTTTTATCGAGGAAGGTTCTCAAAACTCTATTCTTCATTCGAATCTATCTTCCAAAATATAAGGGAACCTTGCTTGAGAGCTGTTATTTCTTTGACTACCCGATCATATACTTGTTAAACTACCTTTTCACTCACATCTTGATTCTTTTCAAACATCGATATGAGTCTTTTTGGTTACCTCCTCAACACTCGAGGGGTATGATTGATGGAACAAGTTTATATCCATTAACAAGCAACAGCTTAGGAAATATTGGTGAATCTTCCTTTCTAATTAGATACGACTACTTTGTGGAGTCCTATCAACAAGTAGTACAGTTGGGGAAAGGAGGACGAACTTTACGTTTCAGAGTCATGGATTTATTCGAACTAGGAGTCGTGTGTAAGAGGCCGAGTCTCGCGGTCCATCAAAAGGCCCAACCGTTGGCCAGGGAGTTACTATTAAGGGCGGTAGACAAGTAAATCCGTCAGTTCTTCCTTCTACTGGTAGTAAACTATATTGGGCTGTACCATCTTCGACTGATCATCGGAGAGTGGGATAGTTGGTGCGTGATAACTCCAGTATTAGTTCATCTCCCAAATTGGGATTTTCCAGCAACACGTATCGAAGAGAGTTCTTTCAGGTTGACGGATATTCTCCGCAACACGTATTGAAGAGATTTCTTTCAGGTTGGCAGGAGTTTGAAAGATATTCAAAACTGGGATTGGAATATTTTCCTGTAATTCTCTCATTTATGATATATGCCGATATCTTGCTTATGTTTTGCACAGCAGATATTTTCACAGAATATATATTTTGAGTTACCTTGTAACTTCATATATAATTTGTATCATATGATCAGTCTAGAGGATCATCTATCTTGTATTTATCTTTCATGTTTGAATCTGGCAAATGTTAAATATAAACCAGAACTTTTTTTTCATATTTACTTAGTATTTAAAGTTTTATCTTTCATTTGGTTAAGTTGGATTAGTTGAGGTATCCTCTAGGAATTTGCTTGTTATTGTCTAACAAACAAATAGGGGGAGATTGAAAGGCATATGACTCAGCCTATTTGTAGTTAGAGGATCCAAATCAACTTAAACCAAATTGTAATAAGTAAATATACATATGAACTGTCACAGGAATCTCAAGAAGTATTATCTGTCAGAAGAAAGAAGAAAAGTCAATTTATAGTTTTGATGTCATACACTGGAAGACGATTCAGTTATCTGATCAAGCCCCAGTATAGCATTGAAGTGAATGGATTCATTTAAACAGTGACAGAGATTTTTCGAGTGATAGTTTGAAGATCAGTTACAGTACAAGAGAATTGAGAGAAGAAACAAACCACAATCTAATGTCAAAAGTGAAGAAGCATCGTTGAAGTTAGTCGTTCATGAATCAGACAGTACATCGAACGTCAACACAAATCAGTGGTAATTCTTTACTACCTTTAGTGGTTTGTAAGAATTAAATTAATTATTTATTGATTTAATTAAATTCATTTGTAATTGATATAAATCATTTAGTTGATTTAATTAAATGAATTAATTCTGGAAGAATTAATTTATTTATTTAAATTAATTATTGTATCAATTAAATATGAATTAGTTAATCATTAATTAATTAAATGGATCAATATGACTTAAAGAAAGAAAAATGGATTATGTCTTGGAGAAGGAAAATTCGGTATGACTTAATTTTAAGTCATACCGACAGGAGCTTTTCAGGATTAAGTCTTACCGACCTGGATTAAGTCTTACCGACCTCTGCCAGCTGTTGTAAGTCTTACCGAATTTCTGTTAAGTCATACCGACATATTTTATGTCTTAATGGAGGTTTGTGTAAGTCTTAATGAAGGAAAATCAAGTCTTGGTAGCAGTTTAAGTCATGCTGGAGCAGTTAAATATCCTACAGAAAGCCAGCAAGACCTGTTACTAATATAAAAGAACAGAACACAGCAGATTATGTCATAACGGAGAAAAACACAGCAGAAACATTACATCAAGAACAGAATTCTCTCTCTCAAGAACACCAAGAACACCAAAGCTTAAACAATTCCCAGAAATTCAAGTTCTTCATCTTTGTTATATTCTATCCGCTAGAACTTGTTTATTTGTGATTCTTGTACTACTAGCGAATTAAGTTTCCTAGTTCTTATCTTGATTATTATTAACTAAATTAGAAAAGTTCATGTCAAATTTTCTAATTAGTTATTAACATCTTGATAAGTTGTTATACTGATTTTGTAACACCACATCAAGTTAATATACAATTATATTCAACTTGAAAAATTGTGTTAAATAATTCCGCACATAAATTTGTCTTTATCAAATTTAATTTAAAGGACAAATTTCGATAAAAAGGTAAAGATTGTATTCAACCCCCCCTTCTACAATCTTATCGGACCTAACAATTGGTATCAGAGCCTATTGATTGATACACAAATCAAAGATCCCATTTTACTCGATTAAAAATCATCCCCGAATTTTTTAACTCTCTTAAAAAATTCATCATGTCTTCTAAAGTTGGAACTGTGAAAATTCCCATATATAACAAAAACAGTTATGATATGTGGAAGAACAAAATGTTAATGTTCCTCGAGGTTGCAAATCCTAAATACATGAAAGTCTTATCAGAAGGACCAATAATACCTTTTGGATTAATTCCTGAAGTTGTTACTGATGGAAAAGTTATTTCCCCTGCAAGGTATGTACACAAAGATTCTTCTGAATACACTCTTGTTGAAAGAGAGGAAGCTGGACTTGACATTAATTTAAAACTGATCTTAATAGATTCTCTAGACTCTGTAATGTACAGTCATGTGATTAACTGCAAGACTGCAAAGCAAATGTGGGAAACCATTGAAACTGTGAATGAAGGAACAGAGGAAGTTAGGGAGAATCGACTAGAAATTCTGACATCTGAGTATGAACACTTTCGATCAGCATCCAATGAAAGTATTCAAGATGTGTTTGAAAGATATAACAAACTTGTCAACAATTTACAGATGCATGGCAAGTACTATACTCAGAAAGAAATCAACAGAAAATTTCTACTGTCAATGCCTGTTCATCTAGAACATAGAATTACAGCTATCAGAGAGTCGAGGAATCTAAGTGAAATTACTGTAGAAAGACTCTTTGGTGTTTTAAAAACCTATGAACTGGAACAATCTCAACAAAAGGAGATTTATGGAAAAGGAAGAGTTGCTAATACTTCTACAGCTCTTATTGTTGAGAACAAACAGGAAGTGGAAGATAAGGTTATTCAACCTTGTAAAGTTGACAGTGTTAAGCTTGAAGTTGAAGTTGGTCAAACGAATGCTAGCCCTGATGAAGGAGACTTCTATTCGTTAGAAGAGCTAGATCAGTTGGAAGATGAGTCCATAGCTTTGTTGGTAAGGAAATTCAGCAACTTCAGATTCAGGAAGAATCCCAAGTTCAGGTACAAATCTAACTATAACAGGTTCTAGAGAGGAGGTTCTTCATCCTCAAGTAACAGAGGAGGTTACAAAACTGGAACAGTTGAAGGAAGTAAAATTAGATGCTACAACTGTAATGAACTTGGACATTTCGCTACTGAATGTCAGAAGCCAAAACAAAACCAAAGAAAAGACTTTGGATCTGAGAAGAAGAAGACAGGTAAAGCCTATGTGGCTGTTGGAAAGAGTTGGGATGATACAGACTTTGAAGATGAAGAGTATGGCAATCTTGCCTTGATGGCAAAATCTGATAACTCCAGTGGTACTTCATCTGAGGTATCATGTACTGAAAGTCAATATATCTATCAACTTAGTGATACACTAGGTAATGCTAATAGAGAGATTGAAAGGCTAAATTTGTTAAATACAGATCTTAGTAATCAATTATCAGAATTACACGATGTACAAAATTGCCATGATAAACAAAAATCAGAAATAAGAATTTTAAAAGAACTTGAGAGGTCTCTAGCGTTGATAATTGTTCAACAACGTGAAACAATAGCTGAGCTAGAAATAAGGGTTAGTGCTACTTCTAATTCATGTAAAGTGGCTAAAAAGTTGTTTAACCAACAAGTTATTAATCAAACCGTGGGTATTGGGTTTGACTATAATGAAGCTATTGGACGAAAAAGCATTATTACCCCTAATCGTGTTAGTGCTGTAGATAGGGGTATACCATTAGTGCTTAAGGGTGTTAGTAACCCACTCTTTAAGACATCCATAGCAGAACCTTTGGATACTACATCTTTAATCATTAAGGAAGAGATGCGCATTGAGGATTTAGCTAATGGCGTAGTCTTAGAAAGTAATCAAGTTGTTAAAAATGATGAAGATAGAAAGACTGTGTTTAAGAAAACAGAAAGAGTTGGTGAGTCTACTAGTTCCTTGAAAACTAGTAGTAGAAGTAACAACATGAATAAATGCAACAACATATCTACCATGCATGCTATTCCTGTTATTGATACTGCTCATAAAAAGTGTGATGCTGTTAATTGCATGTCTTGTGCTTTTAATATAATGTCTGCTTACTTTAACGGTAATCATGCATGTGTTAATAAGAATCTTCCTAGACAGCATATGAGCAGAAATAAACATGTTAGATCCAGGACTGAAAAATCACCTAATTCTAAGATTAGGACTCCAAGTCCTTCTCAGGATATGGTAAAGACATGGTTACCCAAGCTGAAACCAAAACAAGTTAAAGCTGTTTACAAGGTTAAATGTCCAGTACCTGAAGAAAATGTTGTTAAAATAAAAAGTGTTGCTTTACCTGATAAAGGTCAATTCTTTAAGTACTCCGGACCCAATCAAATTTGGGTTCCGAAGAAAGTCTAACCAATTTGTCATTGTAGGGTTTGAAACAGGTTGAACGAGTCATGTGGATTCTGGACAGTGGATGTTCAAGGCATATGACTGGAGATAGAGCCCTGCTGACAAATGTGGTGGAGAAGGCTGGCCCAGTCGTTACCTTTGGAGATAACAGCAAAGGTAAAACTGATGGATATGGCAGATTAGAAGCTGGAAATGTTATCGTTGATGATGTCTCTTTTGTGAACGGCCTTGAGCACAATTTGCTCAGTATTAGTCAATTCTGTGACAAAGGTTATGAAGTTCATTTCAACAAGAAGAATTGTCTAATATCACACAAGAAAAATGAAAGGCCACAGTTGACTGGAGTAAGAAAAGGAAACTTGTACATAGCCAATATGAACTCTGGAAGCACAGAAGAAATTAGATGTTTTTATTCAAAGGCATCCACTGATGAAAGTTGGTTATGGCACAAGAAACTTTCTCACCTAAACTTCAAAACAATGAATTCTCTAGTGAAAAGAGAGTTGGTGAGAGGTTTACCTTCGATTGAATTTACTCAGGAAGGTCTATGTGATGCTTGTCAAAAAGGGAAGTTAAAAAGGGCAACTCATAGGAGCACTAACATATCATCAATAACTGAACCATTACAACTTCTCCATATGGATTTGTTTGGTCCAGTTAGTGTGATGTCTATGTCAAGAAAAAGATATGCTCTAGTGATTGTTGATGATTTCTCAAAATTCACATGGGTACTATTTCTGAACTCAAAAGATGAAACTCCACAACTGGTAGTTGATCACATTAAGTTAATTGAGGTGGATTCTAATCGTCCAGTTAGAGCTATAAGGTCAGACAACGGAACTGAATTCAAGAATGCAGTTCTGAATGATTTTTGCACTGAAAAGGGTATAACTAGACAGTACTCAGCTCCCAGAACTCCTCAACAAAATGGGATAGTTGAAAGAAAGAATAGAACCTTGATTGAAGCTGCACGTACTATGCTAAGTGAATCAAGGCTTCCATTGAGCTTTTGGGCTGAAGCTGTCAACTCTGCATGCTATACCCAGAATCGAACACTTATCAATAAAGACTTAATGAAGACACCATACGAAGCTCTACATGACAAGAAACCAACTCTCAAGTACTTCCATGTATTTGGGACAAAATGCTTTGTGCTGAAAGAAGGAGATGATCAAGGTGGTAAATTTGAAGAAAAAGCACATGAAGCAATATTTATTGGTTATACTACAAGAGCCTACAAGGTGTATCTTATTGATCAACAGAAAACCTTGGAAAGTGTCAATGTTACATTTGATGACACAAAACTCCCAAATATCCAAAATGAAGATCCATCTGAAAAGCTTAAGTTTGATGATATGTCAGACTCAGATTCAGATGATGACAACCAACCTGACGTTGTTGCTGATAATAATAATCCAAATGTTAGTGGTAATGATCAAGGTGATACTGGTGAAAACAATGATAATTTTCAAGACACCACTGATACTCTTGAACCATCAACAAGTCAAACTGGCAACAACTCAGGGGGAGATAATGAAGGGTCAACAAGTCATACTCAACATCATACTGAAGATCAAGGCGAATCGTCAAGATCAATTCTTCCCAGACAAACTGTTTGGAATAGAGCTCATCCTTTTAAGCTGATTCTTGGTGATCCAGATGTTGGTGTGAAAACAAGAAGAACTTATCAGAATCAATGTAACTATTCTGGGTTCCTGTCTGTCATGGAACCTAAGAAAGTAGAAGAAGCTCTATCTGATCCTGATTGGGTGATTGCTATGCAAGATGAACTCAATCAATTTAAGCAACTAGAAGTATGGAAGTTGGTACCTAGACCTAAAGATAGAAAAGTGGTGGACACAAGATGGGTATTCAGAAACAAACTAGATGAAGATGGCACTGTGATAAGAAACAAAGCAAGACTGGTAGCTAAAGGTTATTCTCAAGCTGAAGGCATTGATTATGACGAGACCTATGCTCCAGTGGCAAGACTTGAGGCCATCAGAATATTCTTGGCATTTGCATCCTATTCAAGATTCAAAGTTTATCAAATGGATGTCAATAGTGCCTTTCTGAATGGTAAGCTAGATGAAGAAGTGTATGTAGAACAGCCCCCTGGTTTTGAAGAACAAGATCATCTGGACTATGTTTACTTTCTTTACAAAGCTATCTATGGTCTTAAGCAAGCCCCAAGAAAATGGTATGACACTCTTTCTGAATTTCTATTAGAAAATGGTTTTATAAGAGGTGTCATAGACAAAACTCTCTTCACTAAAAGACATAAGAATGATATAATACTAGTCCAAGTCTATGTGGACGATATTATATTTGGGTCTACTAATGAGCTTCTGTGCAAGAAGTTTTCTAAGTTAATGCAGGGTAGGTTTGAAATGAGCATGATGGGAGAACTGAAATTCTTTCTTGGATTACAAATAAGTCAAAGACAAGATGGAATATTTATTTGTCAATCTAAGTACATTAAGGAGCTCCTCAAGAAATATCACATGGAGGAGTGCTCATCAGCAAAGACACCATCAACTATAGCTGTCAAAATTGGTTTATGTGAAAGTTCTGCCAAGGTAGATATCACAGGCTATAGAGGTATGATTGGCTCATTGCTTTACCTAACTGCTAGTAGACCAGATATAATGTTTGCCACATGCTTGTGTGCAAGGTTCCAAGCGAACCCTAAAGAAATCCATCTCACTGCTGTCAAAAGAATCTTAAGATATCTAAAGGGTACGCCTAATTTAGGCATCTGGTACCCTAATGAAACTGGTTTTACTTTAATTGGATATACAGATTCTGACTATGCAGGAAGTGTTGTAGACAGGAAAAGTACATCTGGGAGTTGTCAATACCTAGGTAAAAGATTGGTATCCTGGTTCAGTAAGAAACAGCAAACAGTTTCCAACTCTACAGCCGAAGCTGAATATATAGCTGCTGGAAGCTGTTGTGCTCAGATCTTATGGATAAGAAATCAATTAATGGACTATGGCATTGTATTGGAAAATATTCCTATTTTATGTGATAATACAAGTGCCATAGCAATCGCCAGCAATCCTGTGCCGCACTCAAGGACAAAGCACATTGACATAAGGTATCATTTTATAAGAGAGCATGTTATGAATGGTACAGTGGAACTACTATTTGTAGGCTCTGGAGATCAAACTGCAGATATTTTTACTAAGTCGCTTAATGAATCCTCATTCACTAGAATTGTTAGTGAATTGGGTATGTTAAACAGTCCTAGTAATTAATACTGTTAATATCTGAAATTTGATCTTTAATAATTTTGCAAGTGATTATTCTGTGAATATTTGTTGTTTGAAATCACTTGTATAATTATTTTACCATCTGATTTTCTTGCTTGTTTAATTATTTTTCACTTTTTTTATTCATATTATTTAATACTTCATACTTCTGTATTTTTAGAATATTTGTAGATATTAATTTCTATTTTATTAATTAATTTATCATATGTTTTGTAATGTTTGTCCTGTTAATATTGCTTTGTTTTCGTTAATAGGATAGCATATGGTATTTATTATTATTTTTATTATTTGTTTAATTTTCTATAATATTTTTTATTGTTTTTATAAGTTAATTGTATATTTTATTGTGTTTTTAATGTATGTTTAAAGTAAATATGACTTAAAATTAGGAAAAATAATCAATATGACTTAACTTAAAATCGGTATGACTTAAACAGGTTAAGTCTTACCGAGTTTTTAAATCTAAGTCATATTCGCTAGTCTGTTAATATTAAGTCTTAATCAATTATAATTTATGTATATAATTCTTAAGTCTTGTCTGTATTTAATTAAGTCTTATTCACTTATTTGATAAGTCTTATTAGTTAAGTCTTTTTAGTTTTCTAATTTAAGTCTTAATCGTTTATTTAGTTCTTTTGGTTAAGTCTTAATTGTAACAAGTCTTGTTAACATTAAGTCATAATCAAATATAACATGTATATATTAGTTATGATAGAATAAGTCTTATTTAGTTTTAGTATTATTTTTAAGTCTTATTCGACAGCTTAGTATATATATAAGAGTTAGAATGTATTAAGTCATATTTTCATTTTAAGTTATACTCTCAAGTTAAGTCTTAGAGTACCAAATCGATACACACACATATACATACATATACACGACACTTCATGCCCGATTTTCATCTCGAATCTTGCTGATAATCACGAAACTAATCACATAACTTGACTCCTTGTTCGATTACCTTCAAATTGACTGCTTAAAAACGATATTTGGTTCGGTTTTGAAGGTTTTTAGTTTCGAAAAATCGATTTTAAGATCTGTTTTTCTGAAAAACTGGGTTCGATTCTTGCAAATCTAAAAATATACGTGTGTTCGTGTGTGTAAGAGGATCACTGTGTGAATTTTTCAGAATTTTTGGAGAAATTTTAATTTTTTCGAATTTTTAATTAATTATTAATTCGAAAAATTAATTTTTAAATTATAATTTTGTAAAATCTGAAATTTTCAAGGAAATTAAATCTTGATTAAAATGGCTGATCGATTTGAAATTATTAAACATAATTTAATCGGTTATTTTGATCCAGAAAAATGTTCAGTTGAACGTTTTCGACCGTGGATTCGATTTTTAAATGAAAATTCACTGGTTCGCACTGCTTTGAGATTGGATGCTCCTCTGAAAATTGAACCTTTGCGAATCATGTGTACTACTGTTGTCGTTTCTAATGATAACAGATCATTTGTCTTCTCTGTAGGAGACAATCAGTACACAGTGAATGAAAATACAATAAATACGGTCTTAAATTTTCCAACTGATAATTTCGAAGAATTACCATCAGATCAAGAATTGATAAATTTTTTGAATGGTGTATTCTATCAAGACAGTCCTGATCAAACTGTCTGGAATAAAAAGAACTTCGTTCAGGAATGGGATTATCTGTTTGACACATTAGGTAGAGTCTTTGCCAATTCTACTAAAGGGAACTTCGGGGTATTACCATCTTTCTTGCAGCATATTGGATATGCAGTTGCACACAACCGAAGAATTAATATTGGCAGACTACTGTGTGTTCCGATGAATCATTAATGCAAAAAAGAATTTTGATAATGGACATAAAGTATCATGTTATTATCCAAGATTCTTGTCATTGATTTTTAATCATCTTGTGGAACTAGAAAACCAAGCCCAATTCCTGAATGGAGAATCACTGGCGTCAGGTAAACCTACTACCAGATTGTTCACTGAGTACAGCAACAAGCCTAAATTCACAAACATACCTGTAGTTGTCACCCAATACATGTCAAACTATATACAACTACCTGTCATTGAACCTGTACCAGAACCTGAACAACCAGAACAAAACCCTGAACCACCAGTGGAAAACATACTTGTTGATAATGAAAATCAAGGCAATCAACAAGTTGAACCTGCTCAGCAAATTGTTCCTCAGCCAGCTGCACTTGCTGTTGAACATCCAGTGCAAGAAACTGCATCTGTCCCTGAACCTGAATCAGATCAACCCATCTTATCAGAGACTGTTGCGGAATCAGCTGACCAGGTATTGCCTTCTGTTCCTCAAACTACTACTTCTCAATCTATTTCTGGAACCCAAGTGTTTGGTAGGTCTGACCAAGGGGTTGTAGTACCACAACCTCTAACCAAGGTCGTAGAGCCAAACACTCAACCAACAAAACTCATATCTTTTCACTCCAGAAAGAAATTGCAAGTCAAAAGAAGTCGAATCAGTAGTGATAGTATGAGTGAACCCACAGCTCTGCCTCTAGAAAAGAAAAGTAGAACTCAAACTGAGGCAACTGTAAGCCCGTCTATATCCTCCCAACAGGATATGGAAGTTGATATGGCCGTTACACAGTTACTAGAATCATCTTCTCAACAGGGTGATTCTATTGAAATTCACCATAGGGCCGTGGCACCTTGTAGTGAGTCAAGCACACCTCCCCTATTACTCACAATGGGGGAAGACATACCTTTAGATGAGTCTCAGGACACACTGCAAGGAGAGCACGTAGAAAATGTGACAGTGTCTACCATAGTTACGGTAGAAGAGTCTTCACAGGCTTTAGAGGGAAATCTTGGTTCTCAACCAACTTTAATAGAACCATCATCTCCCCTCCCAGGACAAACACTCCTGGCTCCCTCAAGGGATTTTCCACTCGCAGTTTCGACTGGAGAAGGTGGAAGGCAACTTGATCAACCTACTACTGAAGTAATTCAGTCAACAATTTCAAATGTTCAAGTAGATTTGATTAAGGACAGGGATTTGCGAACTCCCATTGCACCACCACTGACCTTCCCAGAGGAGGCTAGGGTGATTTTACATGCAGGTACAAATCTGGAAGTAGCTAAGGAATCTGAGAGGAGTGATGTGAGGAATACCATAAAATTGAGTGAAACACATGCACTTCAGGTGAGTGGATCTCAAAGTGAACGTCAGGTGAGCGCACACACTGACACATACACTCTCTCATTATTAGAAAAGATAACTGCTTTAGAGAAAGAACTTGCAGTCAGCAAGGCTGAAACATAAATCCTTAGAGCACAAGTGGGTGAGCGATCTTCTTCATCCACCTCTGTCAACAGTCAGCTTGCTGTAATCAAGAAGGACATTAACTACTTAAAGACATCTTTCACCAAGAAGATAGAATCTCTCGAACTCTCTCATGAAAAGGCACTTGATGACTCTGGAGATATTACTGTTGCTCAAGACATGTTAATTTATGAGATTTCATTGAAAGTTGATAATCTACAATCAGAGGTACAGCACAATCAGGAATCTAATGATTCTCGTCTGGACCAGATCGAAAAGCAAAATGCACACCAGGCTAAAGGGTTAAGACATTTGTTTAATCTTGTAAGTCAAAGTTGCAAACCTACGAATGAAGAAATTGAATTCTTTACAAGCAAGGATGGTGATGATGATGAACAAGATCCTGAAGCTGGGGCAACTGATAAATCTGTAGAGGATTCCTCAACTAAGGGGGAGAAATCAAAGGGGTAAAGAAAGAGAGGGAGGAGAAGGAAAATCTGGTAAATCTGACCAAGGTGAAGATAAGAGGAAGAAAGTAGTTGAAGAAACTGAAGAAGAAATTCAAGACAAGAACACAGGTTATTATTACACGGGTGAACCGGATAACTTCGATGTTTTTGCTGATCTTGAATTCCCTGATCAAGGTGAAGAACTTCCTGAACCTGATCTTAGTCACTAGGAAGATGAAGGACCAGTGATATCTGAATTTGAAGCTTAACAAGCTGAGAAAGAATCTGAAGAATTATTTGCTCAAAGGGAAGCTAATTTGCAAATTAGAGAAGAAAAACTTCAAAAATCATTAGAGCAAATTGCACGAAATGAAGAGCTTCAGAAAGCTGAACAGCAAGCATTACAACGACTACATGCTATAAATGTTGAGAAGAGAAAAACATATATCAGACTAAAGAGCGGTGACAAATGGAAACGTGCTCAAAGAGCAATTGATTCACCTCAGAGTTCTGATTATGAAGATCGTCGTCTTGGACAAATTCTCGAGGAATTCAAACTGGCAAATCCAATTCATGATATGTATATAAAGGCCTTACAGGTAGAAGTCATCAGGATAACTACTGCATTTGAACCCAAATCTGATGAGCTGGTAATATTTGTAGATTGTCATAAAGTTGGAACTTTCAGAGTATCTATTCAGTTCTTTTATGACAGATCACTGACAGAGATATGGGTACTTAGACCTAAGGTAAGAACATCTTCTGAGCTAGGTGTGTTGTTACATGAAAAGTTCAAAGAATTTGCTGAAAGAGCTGGACCAGAAGTGATTAAGGAACCTCCACAAGTAAAATTTCTTAAGGGAGAGGTACTTCACTCAATCAATCTTCAGACAGATGAGTTATACGAACATCATGCAAAGCACTTGGTATATGCTGAATATGCTCTCAGAAATCATGGATTCTTGACTGAAGAAAAGGTAATAGCTGCAGATCACATTCGGTCCTATGCACAAACGAACATAAAAGATTATAAGAAATTTCAAGGTGAACTGAGAAAGAAGCTTGGAATTCCTTTAGTCTTACCTCAAGGATTGTCATCAAGAAGAGAACGTCTTGTTGATTCTGATCTACACATGAAACTTCAAGTCACAGATGAGCCAGAAGAAGGAGAATTCAGAAGGGAAGACAACTGAAGAAAAAGAATTGCTCTACATGTTATATCTTTAGAGCTTAGATAAATCTTGATAGGAATTTGTATCATATGATCAGTCTAGAGGATCATCTATCTTGTATTTATCTTTCATGTTTGAATCTGGCAAATGTTAAATATAAACCAGAACTTTTTTTTCATATTTACTTAGTATTTAAAGTTTTATCTTTCATTTGGTTAAGTTGGATTAGTTGAGGTATCCTCTAGGAATTTGCTTGTTATTGTCTAACAAACAAATAGGGGGAGATTGAAAGGCATATGACTCAGCTTATTTGTAGTTAGAGGATCCTAATCAACTTAAACCAAATTGTAATAAGTAAATATACATATGAACTGTCACAGGAATCTCAAGAAGTATTATCTGTCAGAAGAAAGAAGAAAAGTCAATCTATAGTTTTGATGTCATACACTGGAAGACGATTCAGTTATCTGATCAAGCCCCAGTATAGCATTGAAGTGAATGGATTCATTTAAACAGTGACAGAGATTTTTCGAGTGATAGTTTGAAGATCAGTTACAGTACAAGAGAATTGAGAGAAGAAACAAACCACAATCTAAAGTCAAAAGTGAAGAAGCATCGTTGAAGTTAGTCGTTCATGAATCAGACAGTACATCGAACGTCAACACAAATCAGTGGTAATTCTTTACTACCTTTAGTGGTTTGTAAGAATTAAATTAATTATTTATTGATTTAATTAAATTCATTTGTAATTGATATAAATCATTTAGTTGATTTAATTAAATGAATTAATTCTGGAAGAATTAATTTATTTATTTAAATTAATTATTGTATCAATTAAATATGAATTAGTTAATCATTAATTAATTAAATGTATCAATATGACTTAAAGAAAGAAAAATGGATTATGTCTTGGAGAAGGAAAATTCGGTATGACTTAATTTTAAGTCATACCGACAGGAGCTTTTCAGGATTAAGTCTTACCGACCTGGATTAAGTCTTACCGACCTCTGCCAGCTGTTGTAAGTCTTACCGAATTTCTGTTAAGTCATACCGACATATTTTATGTCTTAATGGAGGTTTGTGTAAGTCTTAATGAAGGAAAATCAAGTCTTGGTAGCAGTTTAAGTCATGCTGGAGCAGTTAAATATCCTACAGAAAGCCAGCAAGACCTGTTACTAATATAAAAGAACAGAACACAACAGATTATGTCATAACGGAGAAAAACACAGCAGAAACATTACATCAAGAACAGAATTCTCTCTCTCAAGAACACCAAGAACACCAAAGCTTAAACAATTCCCAGAAATTCAAGTTCTTCATCTTTTTTATATTCTATCCGCTAGAACTTGTTTATTTGTGATTCTTGTACTACTAGCGAATTAAGTTTCCTAGTTCTTATCTTGATTATTATTAACTAAATTAGAAAAGTTCATGTCGAATTTTCTAATTAGTTATTAACATCTTGATAAGTTGTTATACTGATTTTGTAACACCACATCAAGTTAATATACAATTATATTCAACTTGAAAAATTGTGTTAAATAATTTCGCACATAAATTTGTCTTTATCAAATTTAATTTAAAGGACAAATTTTGATAAAAAGGTAAAGATTGTATTCAACCCCCCCTTCTACAATCTTATCGGACCTAACAAGTTATATATTATTGTTGTTCAATTATATTATCGTTGGTGGGCTATTGCTCACCCTTGCCTTATTTACTATATCACAACAACAGCTAGGTTTGATGGCCCGCGTAAGGCGTACTCGGCGCGAGCAAGTGACCCTAATCGTAGGACTACCCGCTGAGATGGTTGCTGCCATTGCTGAGGTAGACTAGACTGACAGTTTTGTTTACCAGCTTATTTATATGTATCATTAATGTTAATCAACGGCAAGAAACTTTAAATTATGCTGTAATCATTTTGGATTGTAATATTTACATTCGTGGATCCTATTAGTAGCGACTTGTATCAATTTCATCTCTGGGACTATAACTGGTTGTGTGTGTATGTGATGTGATATTATTGCGGGGTCATAGCATGCTGCTTATTTATTTTGATGCAAGTCAAGTATTATGGATGGAATTAAGACCGTAACAACCAGATTCCTGAACTCTATACAGGGATCGTGAAATTTGAAGAACAGGCATCAACAAGGATCAAGTCGCTGAAAGAAATTCATTAACATGATCAAGCCTCAGTGACAGAATAAGATGTACAGATGATTCAGTTGAAGGGCAAAAAGATTCCATGTACTCAAATTAATTGAAGATACTGCTGCAGGCTAATCAATTGGAATGTGAAGAAGGTGCGAAGAGCGAAATCTCGAGAGCAGCTGAGGTAGAGGCGATATTGCCAATATGATCGGATGACTAGGCTGGCATAAATTTTGTGGCCCATATTCCTCCACAGCTTAGGAGGCGGCATTTTAAGATCAAGAAGTTCGGACTTCCCTACATAATTAAGAGTACTTAGTACCTAGAATAATAAAAGTCTTTTACCTTGGTTATAAGATCCGATTTTCGATAAGTAACGAGTTTACCTGAAGGTTGGTCACTATGTCGTTGTGGATTCCATTACCCTTGATGGCGAATTTTACATGTGATTATACGAGAATGTTATCATAAGATGAGCGTGCTAGATAATTCCACGCATGATTCGAACGCTAGAACATGATAGTTCAACTTAGAGAACAAACAAGTAGGATTAACAAAGGGACTCAAGAGAAGTTGGATATGGTTGCAACGAGCGATACAATGATCTCAGAGTCTACCAAAAAAAAAAGACCAGCGGGTCTAGAGTGGGATCCTTTGATAGAGATGTTATCAGGGACTACGTATATATGTATTGTAGACCTTAATATTTTTGGTATATGTTCACATACACACACCCGCCACTGAACCTCTGGACTGCACTGAGATCCCTGAGAGATTTCATTGATCTGTTCCCAGGGGGAACTGGCCACTTGTGATTCATGTCGGAAGGCATGAAGTAGGACCCTATGGACTTAGCAGGTGTCCCCGAAATGATGTGAAGTTTGGTCTTCAAGATAAAGCATGGAAATGACAGATATATAGTGAAACCCTAACTCGATAAATGACTTTAAGATGATGATTGAGAGACACACTAGTTGGTGTCTTGTATTACGAAGACGAAGAGATGGAGTTACCCTCATAGTGGCGGTAATGAGATGCACGAATGATTATTAACTTATTTTGGTAACTACTGGCTGGTGCACTACTTCATTTTAAACTTTTCATTAACCATGTTACCTCGATTAGTTTATATCAGGTAACCCTTCTAGATTTCTACTTCAAACTTGTGGAATAACAACCAGTGATATACTTTCTCGAAACCGGGACTCATCCAAAGTATCTTAACTGATTCCCGAGCATTCTATTTGAAGTTTATAATTATTTCTGCTCAGGACTATTTACACTTTCTTTCAATTATCCAAGGAATGTTCAACAAATATTTCCTTCATTAATCGACGAATACTACTTAACGAATATCGATATTTGATTTCTTCTTTCATACTTGCACTCTTCAGTTGAGCTCATAAATATTCAACGAATTACTGAGGACATGGATGATCTAATGTCCAGACGTTCCTCATGAATTCTTTTCTTCTATTCAAGATGAGATTGTACATCGTACATTGAAATCATAGTAAGGATATCATTCTGATATTGGTATTCCGAATTTAATTCTATTGTCGGATCTGATAAAGCATGTGTACGGAGGCACCCTTGGGTGGACCGTTTCACTGATAAGTAATATTTGATGAGAGGTTATCGATTGTTCCAATACCTAGAACATTCTCTTCAGATTTTATAGTTTTCTTTTTCAAACTTAATAACTTCTTATTTTCATTCGTTGTCCGAGAAGCCTAAAGTTTCTTCAGTGGCTACGATGTTGAAATTCCGTTCTATCCAATTGAAACTGGCTAGTCATTATGTCAATATGAATGACTAGTTGATTGTTCTAACTACTCGAAATTGTAATGTTGTGAAGAACACCTAGCTAATTGTCCTAGCTGGTGGTGATATCTCAAGCAGGTGAACTAGCAAATTTTGTCTAGCTAGTTGCTAGTGTTTCTTGAAAAGGACTAGTTATTGTTTCACTGGTCCAACTCCCAATTTAATTCATTCTGCAATGCATTTTGCATGTGGTGAAGTATGATGATGAAAGTTTTGACGAATAACTTGATTTTTTGACGAATAACTTGATTGAGACCTAATGAGGTCGCCCACTCAACTCGAATTCTACCCATCTTCGTATCAGACTTTATGTCACTTGAATATTTTATTCTTTCATTCACACAATGAGAATTCATTTGAAACCACTGATTACTTGAATGATAAACTACTTCATTCTTTAATTGTCATGGAATAGAATTGCTTTCTATTGGATGACCTTCATCAATGCGACTTTAGATTTCCTCTTATTATTCAGGAGGAAAAGTATCCACCCAATGTAAGAATTGTATAAAGACCGTCTTTATGACTTTTGTATCCAACAATCATTGCCCTTGTGCAACATTCTCTATGGTATCATATTACAGAATTATCAGGACGGGAAGGAATAAACCTTGTTGTATTCTTTCTGTCCATCCTTACATCTCCAAAAATCGAGACTCCTAGTATTCGGAACCATCAACATTCTTGGAACATCTAATGTGGAATTCTTATTGAAATTATCTTTTGGACCTTGTTATTTTGAAACCATTCCTTTCTAAGTGATTACTCTAAGGTGAACGGGAGGTACAATTATGAACCGTTACACCAATATGAGATCAAAAACCAAATGTTGTAATTGTGCAGCCAGAGCGTTATGCCGAGTAATTATTAAAGTAGAAATAACATGTCGGGGCATACCACAAGACCTTTAATATTTGTGTGAGGAAAGTTATAAGAAATGATGAGGTGGTTGGGAGTACGCTCCTACCAACCGTTGTCAGGATGTTATATTAATGAATTCTGTAGTTACCAAGCCTTTCCTTGATCCAAGAAATGAAAATCGATTGCAATGTAAAACATATCCTTAGAGGAAACTAACATGGAAGTGAGATGGACAAGAAAGGAAGAGATATCGTGACAAGAATGTGAAGCTTTACTTAGCTTAAAGGGATTGATGCACCTAGAGAGACATATAGTTTAACAGGCCCCTAATAACGAATGGATGCATGGATATATGCCAGTGATCCTTCGAGATTACCACCTAATCAAGTTTATTAGGAATCACAACCGCATGCAGGCCTCAGGCTGATTGGTGCCAGTTATGAAGGAGGACGAGCGTATGACATCTTACATATACCATCGAGAACTGATACCCTTATCGGAAATGGGGGAATTGTTGATTAGTTAAAATGAGTAGTTGTTTTTTTTCAAGGATAAGGTTGAAGAGAAGGTTTCACCAACTCAAGATCGACCTCTGTACTGTGTCAAAGTTGGCATTTCACACTAATATAAACGTTATAAAATTGTAGTAGTATCGTTTGAATGGACTAATGAGTCAGAAGCCTTTATGGATTAATGAACAAAGTTTTGGGATGAAATGAGATATTAGCAACAACCTCGTTGTTAGCCATACTTGATGATAAAAAGAGGACTTTGAGAGTCACGATGATGCGTCTTTCAAGAGTTTAAGAGGTGTGTTGATGCAGTAGAAAGGGGATGATAGCCTATACTTCTAAACAACATAAAGGTTACGGGATAGGATATACTAACCGTGAGTCTGGGATTAGTCATGATGGCGTTCACGCATAAAACTAAGACGTTAACCTTATGAGAAAAGTGTGAAAATTTCTCCACAAGTGCCATAAGTATATCTTCATATTAGAACTAAACATAAGAAGTAGAAGGTGACGATAGGGAGCAGGGAGTATAATGGAGAAATCTGTTGTTACCCAAGAAAGGCCAGTGTGGTGGCCGATACCTATAGAATGGATTATTCGAAATTGGAATTTAGTCAGTATTGACCGAGAAAATAGAGTATATACAATAAAGAATAATGTTAGAGGGAAATGACTAAAGTTTGGGGAAGGACAAAGATGTACAGAGAATTAAGAGAATGTTTGGCAAACGGATATGAAGAATGGTATTGACAAACTATTAAGTACAAACTTAACATGTCATAAACAAAAACGATAGAGATCTACTGGATTAATTCCGCCTGTAGAAAATTCTGAACGTGGACAGAATTATAATGAACTTCATGAGTAGGTCACCGAAGACTGGGCCAGGAGATGGCCCTAGTCGATTTATAATTGTTGGACCAAGTGATTTACATACGAGAGACTTCCCATTTAGAAGATCATCGATTTATATACGGAAAAGATGGTGGTACAATATAAAACTTCTGCAGTGATTACGTCAGAGAGAGACTTAAGGTTAAACTTCTAATATTGAAGGTGCTTTCAAGTACAATTAATAAAGAGATGGAGTGTATGTACTAATTTGGTCTATGGCTGACAGACAGGGAAGAAGAATTATCCAGACGATCGAACTTATAATTAGTGTCGTGCCTTAGATTTCACGGGGCAGTCGAGAATAAAAAACTTATCCATGAAATGAATGTTATTATCACGATCGTCACCATGCGAGCGTAAGGACGTCTCTTGTAAAGCGTGCTACGAAAGAAGAAATTTCGTTATTCTTACGATACGAAGAAGTCAATGAACGAGGGATATAGTAGCGGAACTGGTTCGACGTATACCGAAGACTATACAGTATCCATAGCAAGTGGTAACGGCTGACGGGAGGCAACACATGCCTGCTAATCAAGCGAAGGAATATGAGGAATACCGTGCGTATTGACGTTGTCTCAGATTACAAATCGCGACCACAAAGTATTCACGGGCCAACGATACAAGGGCTCAACACGGATACTATGAACAGGGTAGAAGAGGAACATGTAAGTAGTGGGATAGAAATTTTCAATCCTAGAACAACCGATAAGTGTTAGGTCCAAATGTGTTGTAGAGGGGGGTGAATACAACTTTTCGAATATGAGAAGCAATAAATACGATGCAATAAATGAACACACAGATTCAAGGAATATATGTCTTATATATAACTTGAAAGGGTTGCTACAACATTCATTACAAAGTATAACAGAAGTTGAGAGAGAAGTGAATGATACTAAGCTCTGTGAATGCACTCTCTCTTTTTTCTCTTGTGTTTTTCTCTAGAATTGCTCACTACTAAAACATTACACAAGGACTTCTATTTATACTACATGTAATCTATGTCCTGTAGTCTTCAAAGACTAAGATGTACGTGGCCCAATGATGTCCACATAATTCTTGCCTTATCTTGAAAGCTTGGAAATCTGCCAATCAGAAGATGCCATGTGTCATGTTGAAGCTGCACTCTAAGTAGAACTTCTACTTGAGAATTTCTACTTAGCCATCTCGAAGTTCTAAGTAGAACTTCTACTTAGAAACTTCTACTTGGCCATCTAGAATATTTAGTACTTAGAAAATATTCTGGTCTTCAACTTGAAACTTCAATGCACATCTTGAACTTGTGATATCTTCATGTCTTCTTTATTCTTCACTAAGCTCTTGAATATGGATATTTATTACTGACATAAACTTGCTATCAATGTCCTGACACTTGATGCAACGGTCTGGTTCATAAGTGACTAGTCTTGATAGGGTTTTTGCTTCTTGAATAAGTTACCATATCCAATTAGAAATATGGCTTTCCAATATTTGCTTTCCTTCTTGTTCACTTGAAATCAATTGGTCTTATTGGTACTGATAGTTATGATCTTGATCTTTGGCTTTCCAAATCACTGAGGCATGAACAACTTTGACTTGAACTTCTCTCAATGATTTCTTCTTGGATTGATCATAGTTAACATGTTGAATTGTATCAATTACCTTGTCTTCATTTAGTGTTGATTTCTTGTGACTTCTTGTTCTTGATTGTCTTCTGGTTAAGTATCTTTTCCTTTAGTTTGAGTTACATTAGTTATAGTGTTACAAGTTTATACACTCTGCCTTTCAATCTCCCCCAATTTGATTGTCTAACAATGACATTCAAATTAATGAAGGATAACTCAACTAAACAATGAGACGAGAAAAGATAATTAACATTACAGTCTTGAATAATTTACAATTGAAATTTACATGAAAACAATACAAAGAACTTAAACTAGAAACAGAATTCGAACTTCGAATTAAAGATCATTTGAGTGATTCCTATCACCTGGATTATTTCATACCTTTTAGTCAAACTTGTATCACCTTATTGGATTCACTCTAAGGTGAATTTTCCTCAAGTGAGTTAAAGCAACCGAACGACATGAAGTTTTTCCAACTTCAAGTTCACACCACTTTGACCTTTAACCCTAATTCCGTTTCCTCTTTCTAGCTTCAGCAGCTTGGTCTCTCTCTTCTTTCTGCCTTTTGAGCTTCTCCTTCTGCTGCTTTTCTTTCTTGTATACTGGATCTTTAAGCTGCTTCCACCTAGCATTCAACAGACTTACAGCTTCCATTTCTAGAGGGTTCTTGGGCTCTGGATAAGGATGTTTGAAAAGCCTTCTGAGTTTGTCCACCTCCTGAGTAGTCCTGATCTTTGGAATATCCTCAAAGTTCTTCATGATGAGCTGAGATTTCCAATGTGTTTTATCAGCTTTAAACTGACAATAGATCATCTTGGGGTAGCCCTTGACACGGTTAGTATTATGGACACTAGCCGCATCTCGCTCCATTTGTCTCTGCTTTTCTTCAACAAACTTATCTTCCACTTCGCCCCATTTGAATACATACAATACTCTCTCCAGAAATGCAGCATCTTGAGTCCGTAGCAGCCATTGTCTACTCATATGCAAGATTGTTTGATTTTGGTCTGCATCTATGAATACTAAGGCATCAGCTGTATCTTCAAAATACGCATGTATCCAGTATACACTTTCACTTCCTGGAACACCAATAGCCTCCCTTATTTCTCCTTGTTCTAGTGCTCCAGAAGGAAGAGTCAGAGCTTCATCAACATTCTTCATGGCTTGAAGAATATTCCATTTCTTCTCTATCAGCTCCGGCTCAATCTTCACGTCATCAAGAGGGTTTGGAGCAATGACATCACACTTCCACACCTCATTGCTCTTCTTGAATATAACTCTTTCAATGATCTTCACGGATTTATCTTTAAGCTCAGAAGCGAATCCCTTACTCATCATTTGTCTACAGACAGCTTTGAGAGATTCCACTGAAAGCTCCATCAGATCATTTTCCTCCATGCTAACCCTCTTCATCTTTCCATCAACTACCATCCGGACAAAATTTGGATAAGCTGAGAATTCTGGACCCTTGTCCTCTGCTAGCTGCATTAACTGATCCCTGTACAGAATGCTTAGCTCCTCAGATTGAGAGTACTGAATTTTAGTCGCTAGCAAGAACAACTCTGACGCAGATCTTCTCATTATGAATTGGTCATCCACATATAGGAAAGATGTTGGGACTCCTTCTACCAAAGACAAGATAACCTGCCACTCCTTAAGATTTGCATTGTATCCAACCCTGACTTTAGAAATTAATCTCTTCAAAGCATTTATATAGTCCCCAGTCATTGGATTCTGCAAATTCAAGTTGTAGAACAGATCATCTGCATCCTTGTTATGAACTCCTTTTGCACATGGTCCCATCATTATTTTCCTTGCTTCATCCCATTTCTGCCCTATCCTTCTTTTGTCCAGATCAACTTGAGGATTAGCTAGCCTTGCAAGCTCATACTCATACTGCTTCCCTTGTAGCTCCACCTTCTGTTCTAGGAACGCAGCATGTTCTTGCATCATCTTCATTTTGTGGAACTGAGCTTGTTCCAAGGCTAACTGTTGAGCTTTAAGGGTTTCCTCATCAACAGGAAGTTCTTCAGGCATTCCGGAAGACATCCCAGCACCTCCACCTTGTTCCTTCAACGATCTTTTTATTGCATGTGCCAGCGGTACGTCTTCCATGTCAGAATCTGAGTCAAGTACCTCCTGTACTGTTTCCTGATGACTCAGATCAACAAATGGTTCATCAACCATTACTGCCTTACCCTTTCTCATCCTCAGAGCCTCTTCATCAACAGACGGCTCAACTTCTGGTTCCTTGACAAGATCAGCGGGTTCTTCAATTTCTTCGATGTGAACTGCCTGCTGTCTCGTCTCCTTTCCACTCTCCCCCTTAGGTGAGTTATCCTGAGCTCCACCATGGTCTTCAGATCCACCAGCTGCATAGGAACCTCCAAAACCAGAACCAGAGGCTCCCGCTCCACTAGCACCACCTGCACCACCTGCACCAGCATCGGGGGGAGGTTGTTGCGACTCGAAGCACTCCGGGGGCACAAAACTTCTGACTGCGAACATCATTCTACTGATCTCCACAGTCATTGTATGCATTGTAGACTCCAATGCCCCCATCCTCTCATTGAGAGTGCTTCCCAAGACACCACCAGCATGGCCCAAGTCATTGACCTTATTTGTCAAATCATCAAAAGATGTAGCTTGACTTGCCATTCTTGCTGCGTAGTCGTCTAGAGCCCTTTGATTGTTTCCAATATTGATCCCGAACTGCCCCATTGTCTGCCCGAACTGCCTCATCTGATTTTCCATTGAAGTCATACGAGTATCAAAATTTTCAATATTAAGGGACGGTGTTTGGTTTAGGTGACCTCGCTCTAATATTCGTTCTGTTGGTATTTGACGCTCGGTTTCGGGCCTTAAAAATGAAGGTCCCTCTCTCCCTAACCTCTCACACACACTCCCTGTCTCACGCTCGTGTATGTCTTCAATGATTGATCCAAATAGTGAAGCAGTACCTGCAGAAAATTGATAAGAAATGTTGTTGACAGTTATGGGATCAAATTCTGTTTGTTCCTGAGTTGGAATCTCAGGCTGAGAGGCTGCAAAGTGTCCTTGTACGACATTAGAACCGATCCTCTTTGCAGCATCAGTACGTACCGGTGAAGGTACGGCTGAAGTTCTTAAGACTCCATGTCCTCTTGAAGCAACAGTATCTTCAAGAGGTACATCATCCTCACCAAAATCAAAATCCCTATGTGCAGAATGTTCAAGGGGTGAACCACTCGCGTGAGGTGGAGTGGTTGCGTGTGACACGCTAGGGTTTGACTGTGGTTGTGAAGTAGCAGCGTGGAAAAGTTTGGCTTTCTTTCGAATAAGTTGCTGCTCTTCGGGTTCATTCTCCTCATCATCTTGTATATATATACGTGCTGGTTTTCTGACTTCCGTTAACAGGGGTGATAGAGAATAGGAATGTGTATCAGACTCAGAGTCAGAAATATGGCTCTTACCCTGGGATAGATCCTGCGGGTTAGCAGTCTCTTGGGTCGCGGAATCAGAAACGTAGGAGGAGGAATGAATAGTATGCAGAGAGAGATTACCTGATTGATTACCTTGTGCATCATCGCTTTCCTCATCAGGAATCTCATCAAATGCCTCAGCATGAACAGATGGATTTTGAGCATGTGATGAGACTTGTGATGATGCCTCCAAATTGGTAACTCCTGCATCATATCTAAGCCACATTTGAATATTTTCAGGAGTAGACATTGGTTTACCTTGATGTTTATCCTGATTAGCAATGGTTGCAAGTGACTTAGTGCCCATCCCTAGCGATTCAGATGTGGGGCTTCTGGCAAATCCCTGTCTAATAGCAAGAGCATCCTTCGGTATTAAGTCATTGATTAGCATTTGAAGAAACCGAGGAAACCAGCAGACGACATCAGTGGTAGAGAGGTCTCTGCTTGCAAGGGATCCCATTGAGGCCACTATCTCAGAGAGAACTATGCGTCCATAGTTTATATCCAGTTCTCTTGGTAGGGCAACTGCAAAGGTTTGCATTGGAATTGGAATTTGATGAAAGTCTTTTTCGCGTGCCCGAAAACATCTTGTGATGGCCTCGAAAAAGTAATTCCATTCCGCATGGAAGAATTGCTTTTGGATATTTCCCGTGATTGGGCCTTTTGGAGGATAACATCCAATTTCTTCAAAGAATCTGAGGCGTTCTGCAGCAGTAGGTTCTGGATCAAAGGCATCTTTAATTGGGAATCCCAGAACTCTGTTGACAATTTGTTCGGTCACCTCATATTCCTGACCCGCTAAGGTAAACCTGAAACCGTAGGGGGTTGATTTACTCCCAAAAGTAACCGCACTAGTCCATAATTGCTGTAAAGCATCATGTACTAGTGTAGGTTTAGCAGTAAAAGCATGGCTAGCTTTGGAATACAAATTGAGAAATCGTATCCAAAACTTAAACCGCGGGAGTTGATCACTAATTTCCGTAGAAATATTATAAAAATTGTTTTTAGCAAGGGAAAATTGGTGAGCCATTTTAATTAAATGTTTTTCTTTTAAAAGATGTGAATTTTTATTTTAATTTTGAAAAACAAATAATTTACGAATTAAATGATGTATCCCTTTTAATTTATCAAAAAGAACAAAAGTCCCTTAAAGAAAATTAAACTACGGGATGAACAATCAAAAACCAATGACCAAATCTGAATATTCAAAGAAGATGAATATTCGTGTGTACCAGTGAAATCGTGTGTGTTTATGAATGGTGAATATGGAATTGCGTTTTATGAACAGTACACAAACAGTTATATGTTCGTGAGTATGTATATTCGCGTGTATATTGATGAACACAAAACACACCCACACAAAGATTAAGGATAACACAGTCAAGATTAGTCCAAAAATTGGCAGTAATTCGTGATTAGTACGAGATTAATCACAAAAACAAGGGTTAACGGTATGAAGTTATGAAATCGCATTGTTCTTGTGAAACGGCTGCTGTGAAAAAGAAATTAGGTAAAGTGAATTGGGCATCGAGTTAGAGATGTATATATAGGTGAATGTGGAATGACAAAAATGTCCCTGTTAAAAAATGTGAAAAGTACTAAGTCCATACAGGGGACATCTAAGTCGAACTCTATCTCGAACTTTTCTATCTCGAACATCTCTATCTCGAACATCAAGTCGAACTTCGAGATAAAGTTCGAGATAGAGGTTAACTCGAACAATTATGCACAAAGAAGCACTTTAACCAATCTAACATCAGAAACTATAGGGAAATCCTATCTTGAACATTATTGAATTGTAGTAAACTTGGAAAAAGGAAATTCAAGATAGTTTTCAAGTTAGAAGTCTATCTCGAACATCAAGTCGAACTTCGAGATAAAGTTCGAGATAGACTAAGAGCTCTATCTCGAACATCAAGTCGAAATTCGAGTTGAGTTTCGAGATAGACTAACTCGAAGTTAATCTTAATTTCTTTCCAAAATACCCCCTTGAATCAAAAAGTACAGGGTAATTCAAGACATGTTTCGAGTTAGGAGTGTAACTCGAAAAATTCCCTTTAGCTTAACTGAGAACTCTATCTCGAACACCAAGTCGAAATTCGAGTTGAGTTTCGAGATAGACTAAGAACTCTATCTCGAACATCAAGTCGAACTTCGAGATAAATTTCGAGATAGACTAACTCGAAGTTAATTCTCAGTTCTTTTCAAAATATTCCCTTAATGGAAACCTCATCTCAACCTTTGAGATAAGATTCGAGATAGAATTTATCTCGAATATTTTGAAGATAGAACTAGGCACACTGGTAACTCGAACTCGAACTCTAAGTCGAATTTCGAGATGAATTTCGAGATAGCCAACTCGAAATTCTTCCCAGACTTAGAATTTTTCAAAAACTTCACTCTGACAGCTTAAGTCGAAATTCAAGTCGAATTTCTAGATGAGTTTCGAGATAGAACCTAACTCGAAATTTTGAAGTTTTTTAAATTCTAAGGCCTCTAATTACATGAAACTCATAGGTAAATTCATCTAAAAATCATGCAATATTTAGAATATTATGAATTTAACTCCCCCTATGATCATGCAATCTAACAAGCATAAATTCACAGATTTGTGCTATAAAAGACACTTAAAACGCAAAGAATTCATGCAAAAACACACTATATGCAACCTATAACAATCATTAATTAGGCATATTAAAGTCTAAGCACATAATGATTGAGTAGCTTGCACATACAAACATAAACATGGATTTTACAGATAGAAGGCTTTACTAACCTGTGTTAAGCATTGTCAATTCACCAACCAACCTATTGAATGTTACTTCATCAAGAGGTTTGGTGAATATATCTGCAATTTGTTGCATTGTGGGCACAAAATGTAGCTCCACAGTCCCCTCCTCGACATGTTCTCTTATGAAATGATACCTGATGTCAATATGCTTGGTTCTTGAGTGATCTACAGGATTGTTGGTTATGGCAATGGCACTTGTGTTGTCACACATGATTGGAATTTTCTTGTGCTCCATGCCATAATCCTTCAATTGGTTCCTCATCCACAGTATTTGAGCTACACAGCTTCCAGCAGCAATGTACTCAGCTTCAGCAGTAGAAGTAGATACTGTATGTTGCTTTTTACTTTGCCAGGACACCAATCTTCTGCCAAGAAATTGGCAAGCACCAGATGTGCTTTTCCTATCAATCCTGCAACCTGCATAGTCTGAATCCGAATAGCCAATTAGATTAAAACCTGTATCTCTTGGGTACCAAATCCCTAGATTTGGTGTGCCCTTGAGATACCTAAAAATTCTTTTGACGGCTACGAGATGTGATTCTCTAGGATCCGCTTGGAACCTTGCACATAAACAAGTTGCGAACATTATGTCTGGTCTACTTGCAGTTAAATAGAGGAGTGAGCCAATCATACCTCGATAGCTTGTGATGTCAACTGATTTACCTGATTTGTCCTCATCAAGCTTCGTGGCTGTTGCCATGGGAGTCTTAGCTGCTGATGTATCTTCTAGATTATACTTCTTGAGTAAATCTCTGACGTACTTGGATTGACAGATAAAGATACCATCTTTTCTCTGACTGATCTGTAATCCAAGGAAGAAGGACAGCTCTCCCATCATGCTCATCTCATATTTTTCCTGCATTAGCTTGGCAAATTTCTCGCACAAGCGCTCATTTGATGACCCAAAAATAATATCGTCCACATATACTTGAACAAGTATTAAGTCATTTCTCACAACTTTATAGAACAATGTTTTATCAATTACTCCCCTAACAAAACCATTTTCAATTAAGAATAGAGATAGGGTTTCATACCATCGCCTTGGGGATTGCCTGAGGCCATAGACAGATTTGAAGAGTAGATACACAAAATCTGCATGTTCTGGATCAATGAAGCCGGGCGGCTGTTCCAGATACACTTCTTCTTCTAACTCTCCGTTCAGGAAGGCACTTTTCACGTCCATCTGGAAAACTTTGAAGTTCTTATGTGCTGCAAATGCCAAGAACATCCTGACTGCCTCAAGTCTTGCAACTGGTGCATAGGTTTCATCATAATCAATTCCTTCTCGCTGAGAATAACCTTTTGCAACCAAACGAGCCTTGTTTCGTGTTACAAGTCCGTTTTCATCCAGTTTATTTCTGAATACCCACCTAGCTCCAATTACGGATTTGTTCTTTGGTCGGGGTACCAGTTTCCAAACTTTCTGCCTTTCAAACTGATTGAGTTCCTCTTGCATTGCAATCACCCAATCAGCATCGCCAAGAGCTTCTTCTATTTCTTTAGGTTCAAGCTTGGATAAGAACCCAGAATATAAGGAGATATTAGCCATGTCAGCTCTTGCAGTTCTTCTAGTAGTCACACCAGCATCTGGATCACCAATAATTAACTCAAACGGATGGTCTCTATTCCATACTCGTTCACCTGGAAATTGTCTTGATGATTCAGCTTGACTTTCTGAGTTGGGGTGCTGACTACTTTGATTATTTTCACTAACTCCCCCTGAGTTAGTGCCAGCTCCTACAGAACTAGAGTCAACTCGACTCGAGCCTTGAACAATAGTCCTTGAGCTGCTATTTACTCCCCCTGAGTTGTTACCGGTTGGTACTGAAGAAGTCTCTCCTGATCTTGTAGAATTAGCTTGTTCACTAGACTCAGGTTCTTCACGTACACTTGGAACATTTATTGGAACAACTAACTCAGGTTCATCTTCAAGATCTTCTAAGTCCAGATTCTGAAATTTTAGGGACTCAGGTTCACTAGAATCTCTTGAAATTGATGAGAGTTTGGTATCGTCGAATCTGACGTTGTAACTTTCAGTCACTTTTCGATCATTCACCAAGAACACTCTATAAGCTGCCACCACGTCTGTAGAGTAACCAACAAAGATTCCTTCATGAGCTTTTGCTGCAAACTTGCCTAGATTTTCATCATCTATAAGCACATAGCATTTTGCTCCGAAGACATGAAAGTATTTGATTGTTGGTCTTCTGTTGTTCATTAGCTCACATGGTGTCTTTTCTTTATCTTTTATGATCAAGGTTCTATTTTGAGTGTAACAAGCGGTACTCACTGCTTCGGCCCAGAAATACAAAGGAAGTTTTGAATCATACAACAAAGTTCTTGCTGCTTCAACCAGAGTTCTATTCTTCCTTTCAACTACTCCATTTTGCTGTGGAGTTCTCGGGGCTGAATACTGACGACGTATTCCCTTAGATACACAGAAGTCATTCAGCACTGCGTTTTTGAATTCAGTGCCATTGTCTGATCTAATCGTCTTCACAGTAAGTGTTGAAACATTCTCAATTTGAGTGATGTGATCAATGATTAAGAAAGGTACTTCATCTTTCGTCATTGCGAACAATACCCATGTATACTTGGAGAAGTCATCCACGATTACCAAAGCATATCTTTTCCTAGACAAAGATAGGACATTCACTGGGCCAAACAAATCCATATGAAGAAGTTGTAGAGGCTCAGTAATACTAGAAATTTCTTTGCTTTTATGCGATGCTCGCTTCGACTTTCCCATTTCACAAGCTTCACAGAGTCCTTTCGGAGCGAACTCCATTTGAGGTAGATCTCTCACCAATTCTCGCCTCGCGAGAGCATTCATCGTTTTGAAGTTTAAGTGAGATAGCTTTTTGTGCCATAACCAGCTTTCATCATCCGAGGCTTTGCTGTAGAAACAGGTGACCTCATCCTGATTTGCTGAATCCATATATGCAACAAAAAGATCTGCCTTTCGAACTCCTCTCAAAGCTAGTGAGCCTTCCTTGATGTGAGTGATTGAGACACCTTTCTTGTTGAAGACAATTTCGTAACCTTTGTCACAGAATTGACTTATACTCAACAGATTGTGCTTTAGTCCCTCAACATAGGAAATATCTTCAATGATGACATTGCCAGTTTTCAGTTTGCCATATCCCTTAGTCACACCTATGCTGTCATCTCCAAAGGTAACATAAGGGCCAGCCTTCATAACCAACTCTGTAAGCAGGGACTTGTTTCCAGTCATATGCCTTGATGCTCCACTGTCTAGCACCCATATAACTTTATTTCTATTCTGCTTAATGCCCTGCAATGACAGATTGGTTAGACATTCTTCGGAACCCAACTTTGATTGGGCCCGGCTTTTCGATAAGATCGAGAATCAACAGATTTAACAACAGGAGATGCACTTTTCTTCACATTACTAGAGCTTTCGACTATCTCCTTTCCTTTCTCAGACTTGACAGATTTGTCAGTCTTAGGAGAAGGTTTGTCACTCCTAACTTTAGGAGGACTGACAGTCTTGGCTCTACCATACTTTTTCTTGATATTTGAACTAGCAACAGTATTTGAGCATGACTGGCTAGATGCATTCATTAAATGCACAAAAGTTTGCATGATATTAAAAGTGCATGGCATACAGTTAGGTTGACCACACTGTGCATGATTCTGATGCAGATTATTCATTGTATGTGTGGTAGGCATGGCATGTGTAGCAGGAACATTCATGTTAGCTTTGCATGCATAAGAAAGATGTTCAGTAGATTTACAATGATAACATGCTTTCTTTATTCGTTCAGCCTTAACCTCTTTTATGCCTTTCTCTCTCTTTCCTTGTTGTTTAACAGCCTTAGCTCCTAATCCCAGTCTAGATTCATCTCTAGGGAAATTGATTTTCACTTGTTTAATAGGAGTTATAGGTTGTTCTTTCTGGCGATCTTCCATCTCAATCTCATATCTAGCTATCAATTCAGTCTCTTCTTCTTCTATTCTAGGAACAAGATGTTTGTAGATAGGTTTGACAGCCGATTTAAGAATACTAGGTGTTTCCTTTTTAAGGTCACTGGAACTAGGGTCAATAGGTCTCTTTCCTTCTTTCTTAGGAAGGTCAGAATAATCAAGTCCTATACCTACTCCAGTTATTTTCTTAAATGTGTCATTATCTACATACACTTTACTAGCCGCTAGTTTGTAAGCTTCGCATTTTGTTTCTAACTCAGCTAGATTGTTCCTAAGACATGCTTCTACCTCTTCCTTAAGAACGAGCTTGTGTTCCAGAGATTTAATAAAGTCTCTTAGAGAAGTATCTACAGTGCAAGCAGCCTCTAGCTCTTCCACTTTTGCCTCAAGCATTCTGCATTTGGCAACAAGTGTTTTCTGTTCCTTTTGAGAAGAGTCTAGGCTTTTGCACAACATATAGATCTCTTCACTAAGAGCCCCGTTCTGTTCTTTATAATCATCAATAGACATTTCTACTTTAAGAGTCAGAACTGGTACCTCTGGTTCCTCTGATGTCTCAGCCATGAGGGCAAAGTTTGCTACATGAGTAACATCTTCCTCATCTGAATCATCCCAAGCTCTTCCTTCTGTCACCAATAAAGCTCGTTTTCCATGTCTTTCCTTCAACAGTGCTTCATAGTTGCTTTTGAGGGCTTCAAATGTCCCTTTTGGATAAGTCTGTTTAGGCTTTTTGCAGTCCGAGGCAAAGTGTCCAGCTTCACCACAATTATAGCATTTGAACTTCATTTTGAAATCCAAAGGAGATTTGTAGCTGGTATTCTTGCCTTTTCCTTTGTAGCCTGACGAACTACCACCACCCTTAGCAGCCCGATAATAAGATGAAGATTTTCTCTGTGGTCGGTTGCTCTTTCTAAATCTCATGTTGCTGAACTTCCTTGCCATGTATGCCACGACACTATCGTCCATGTTGTCCAGCTCTTCTTGGGTGTAGTAGTCATCATCACTGTCAGATGCGCCCTCGTCATCATTATCAACTTGATGTGGTGCAAGTGATGATTTAGGCTTTGCTGCAACCATTGCCTTCTTAGACTCTTCCTCATCAGCAACTAATCCTGATGCACTTTCTTTTCCCTTTGAATCATTGCCCCATGCTTGATCTTGAAGAGTTTCCAGCTCATAGGTCTTTAATATTCCATAATATTCTTCCAGAGAAGTTGTATGCAAATCTCTGGTTTCTCTTATTGCGTAGACCCTATGTTCAATGCTTTTTGGCTGGTTCCTCAGATATCTCGTATTAGTCTCAACCATGGGGAGAGTTACACCTCTCAGATTCAAATCCAATACCAACTGATTGAATCATAGGTAGACATCTGTTATGCCTTCTCCTTTCCTTATTCTAAAGGTGTCATACTCCATCTTGAGTATGAGTGTCTTGTTGCTTCTGACCTCTGCAGATCCTTCCATGACAACTTCTATCTTGTCCCAAATCTTCTTCGCTGTAGTCAGACCTTTGACTATGTTGAACATTTCATGATCAAGAGATTCCATCAAGGTTTGTCGAACGGCAGTATCATAAGCTATTTGTTCCTTGTCAGCATCCGAAAACTCCGAGACCTTTTTAGGCTCAGACCGAGGTGGTATAACCACTCCTCCTTCCGTATGTGAAGGAATAACTACCATTGGGACAAATTTACCCTTGTCAAGGACTTCCAGATATTCAGGGTTAACAGTCTCTAGATATAGTCTCATTCTGAAAACCCATTCTTCATAGTGATCTTTGTTGAACATTGGGATCTTGAATGCATTTTTAGGAGCCATCTCAATTCTGGTCACTAAAAGTTTCTAAGTACCCAAGACTAGGCTATGTAGAATATTTATGTAGAACTTTTGCCTAAGTCGAAAATTCTCTAAGTAGAAATTTTGCTCAAGTCGAAATCACCAAGTAGAAATTGTCCAAGTCGAAATTCTATGTAGAAATTCTCAAGTAGAAATTCTATGTAGAAATTTTTGCCTTAGAATAATTTTTCTGCAGATTACTTTAATATTGAATAAACAATATTATCTCTTTAACACCTTTTGACTTTGAATGCTTTACTCACCTAACCCACCTAACCCACATGCTAGGTACTGAGTATGTCTGTTATGCTTTCGGCCGAATAAAGAAAATTAAAAAAAAAGTCCAAAACCACCTTTTTTATTCTTTTACTTTTGAAAAGGAGATCAAAAAGTTGTTGGGTTGTCTTCTTTGATAAGAACAGATGATGAACACTCAAGAACACCAAATATGAACGAACCCAGATAAATTCACAAAAATTAGTTAAAATACACCCAAGCTAAATAATCACACCTGGAGTATTAAAATAATTTTTCAGATGAGTTTTCACTACCAACGAATTAAAACATACTTTTCGAGAAAATGAAAAGTAGATCTGAAAAATGAAAACTCACGATTCTTCTACTCAACACAAGGATCTATGTTTTGTATGTTAAACACATAAGCTCTGATACCAATTGTTAGGTCCAAATGTGTTGTAGAGGGGGGGTGAATACAACTTTTCGAATATGAGAAGCAATAAATACGATGCAATAAATGAACACACAGATTCAAGGAATATATGTCTTATATATAACTTGAAAGGGTTGCTACAACATTCATTACAAAGTATAACAGAAGTTGAGAGAGAAGTGAATGATACTAAGCTCTGTGAATGCACTCTCTCTTTTTTCTCTTGTGTTTTTCTCTAGAATTGCTCACTACTAAAACATTACACAAGGACTTCTATTTATACTACATGTAATCTATGTCCTGTAGTCTTCAAAGACTAAGATGTACGTGGCCCAATGATGTCCACATAATTCTTGCCTTATCTTGAAAGCTTGGAAATCTGCCAATCAGAAGATGCCATGTGTCATGTTGAAGCTGCACTCTAAGTAGAACTTCTACTTGAGAATTTCTACTTAGCCATCTCGAAGTTCTAAGTAGAACTTCTACTTAGAAACTTCTACTTGGCCATCTAGAATATTTAGTACTTAGAAAATATTCTGGTCTTCAACTTGAAACTTCAATGCACATCTTGAACTTGTGATATCTTCATGTCTTCTTTATTCTTCACTAAGCTCTTGAATATGGATCTTTATTACTGACATAAACTTGCTATCAATGTCCTGACACTTGATGCAACGGTCTGGTTCATAAGTGACTAGTCTTGATAGGGTTTTTGCTTCTTGAATAAGTTACCATATCCAATTAGAAATATGGCTTTCCAATATTTGCTTTCCTTCTTGTTCACTTGAAATCAATTGGTCTTATTGATACTGATAGTTATGATCTTGATCTTTGGCTTTCCAAATCACTGAGGCATGAACAACTTTGACTTGAACTTCTCTCAATGATTTCTTCTTGGATTGATCATAGTTAACATGTTGAATTGTATCAATTACCTTGTCTTCATTTAGTGTTGATTTCTTGTGACTTCTTGTTCTTGATTGTCTTCTGGTTAAGTATCTTTTCCTTTAGTTTGAGTTACATTAGTTATAGTGTTACAAGTTTATACACTCTGCCTTTCAATAAGGAATACAGGTCGAGGAGAGCATGCGTTGAGAAACAACAATAAAGCGTTGGTGAGGCCAAGGTGAGAGAACAAAAGGGTTGAAGTGTCAACCTGAGAGTTGGAAAGGGTAAGGTTGGAATTGTATCCACAACTATTATCCTTAGGTTCTTAAGATAGAATCCTTTTAAGGAGAGGAGACTGCATTAACCCTAATTTTCGGGAATGTTCGAAACCTGGGCGACTAGTAATTTTATGGGTGGATGAGGAATTTTTGCAATCACCCCCAATCAGACGGACAGAGTGAGAGAACCACCCAGACTATAGAGGACATGTTGAGAGTATGTGTCATCGATTTTAAGGGAAGTTGGGATGACCACTTGCCGTTGATCGTATTTTCTTACAACAACAGTTACCATGCGAGTATAGGGATGCCCCCATATGAAGCTTTATACGGACGAAGATGTCGGTCTCCCTTGTGTTGGGAAGAAGTTGGAGAGCGAAAGATTTTAGGGCCTGAACTGATCCAACAGACAAGAGAAACTATTGAGCTCATAAGAGGACGGCTGGTAGCCGCCCAAGACAGATAGAAGAAGTATACGGACCAGACCCGCAAGGACAAGGAATATGAGGTAGGAGAGTTTGTGATGTTGAAGGTATCACCGTGGAAGGGATTCATGAGATTTGGTAAGAAGGGGAAACTAAGCCCAAGATTTATTGGACCTTTTTGAGATCTTGAGACGAGTTGGAAAGTTAGCCTATGAATTGGCTTTACCCCCGAGCTTGCAGCAAGTACATAATGTGTTTCATGTGTCCATACTACGACCTTACCATACCGACTTCCGACACTTGATAGAATATGATCAAGTGGATCTGCAACCAAACTTAACATATGTGGAGCAACCCGTAGAAATCATGGATAGAAAAGAACAGGTGCTGAGGAACAAGGTTGTCAAACTAGTGAGAGTTTTGTGGAGGAACCAGAATGTCGAAGAATCAACATGGGAACTAGAGAGCACGATGCGTGAAAAGCACCCCCAACTGTTTTCAACCTGATTCCGGGACGGAATCCTTATAAGAAGGGGAGGCTGTAAGAACCATAATTTTTGCAATATTTTCTTTTATTTAATATCATGTGACATTGTCAATTTGGAACCTTTCTAGTCATCCCTGTTGTTTAATGGAATTGATTGTCTGAGAAATTATGTTGTTGCATTCACTATGTAAGATAAAAGGAAGATTGTGAAGGCAAGAGTCTTATTGTTAGTAAGATTTATAAAACTTGGGATTTGGGAATGATTAGAGTATTAAAATATTTATTAAGGATTATGACAAGGAATTATGGATATTCGAGGAAGTTACACAAATAAGTACTTAAGGAATTATAGGGGAAATCTCTACGCGACAAAATATTATTACGAGAGATTAATTAAGATACGATACGAATTAAAGATTAAGTGACAAGCATTGGTGGAAGAATAATGATACAAGGAGTAGTATTGCATGCAAGTCCCATGCAACCAAGTAGTTAGGAAAAGCAAACTAGTTAAACCAAGTGGCAAGAGGAATAGTAACTAGTTACATTTCTTTTTCCAAGGAGGGGACAAGAGTACAAGAGGCCATACCTAGGTTGTACCATGCTTATACATACACCATTATGTATCACCCAACCCCTTTAACACAATTATTTCCAACAAACGCAAAAATCAAAACAACAAAAGCTCTCCCCCCCCCCTTGAACATAAAGCTCTCGGCCAAGCTTCAAAAAGGAAGAAAAAATTTCTTCTTCCTCCATTTCTCCTCACTCATAATTCAAGGCATAATTCCTAGGCTCTCTCCATCATCTAAGAAAGGTATACTAAGAGTTTCAAGCCCTTTCATCCATTATATTTCAAGATATTAATTGTTAAAGATATTTTGAATAGTAACAATGTTTAGTTTTTCTTTTAGATCTTGGATTATAAGGGTTGTAGGAGATCATTCAAGGTGTTCTTAAGTTTTGTAAGGCTTACCCAAGGCCCCTAGGTGCTCAATAAGGTATAAAAATCATAACCCCTTTTGGCCATGTAATGTTTATGATGTTCAATGATAGATCCATGTATATAATGTGTTAATCTTGGATGTTCAAGAGATGGATGATATGGATCTAGAGTTTTAGTGTTGTGATTGTGATTTTGATGCTTGTGGTTAGTATATGTATCTCCATGAATGTTATAAAGCATGAACTAAGTGAATTAGATGTTGGTTGTGTTGTGGAAGTAAGAATATTGGTTGATCTAAGTGAAACATGCATGCTGAATTTTCCCAGAAACTTGACCTGTCTTGTAACATGGTTTTGAACCCCCAAATCTTTTCCCCTGAGGTCCTACCATATATTGTTGGAAAGGTATTTGAATTTAGTTTCTGGAAATGTAAGGTTCATGACTAGGTGATGTATATATTTTAAGTTATGACCGGAGAAGTAAAATGTGTTTCTGGATTCCGGACTGCACTAAGTGACCCCCTTGTGAACCTTGTTTAAACCCCTAAAAATTTATGTGGGATCATGGAAAAATTTTAGAAGCTAGGAAATGCAGTGGTGAAGACTACCCAAAAAGAATTGTATTAAAATATGAATTTTTGAATTTTATAAAAATGCTAGAGTAAATTTCGCGCAAGGGAAAAAGTTGTTAAGTGGAGTATAATTCTAGGGGTAATGAATAAGGTTCGGATATGTTAACTAAATTAAGTCGAATAAGTGACGAGCGTAATTGAGTGATGACATGAACCTATAGCGGGGCTAGAGTGTCATAAGACGAAGTCACTAAGTTAATTTCGTACCCCCTAAAACCCAGTAATTAAAGAGATATTGTTAAGGTACTAACGAGCGGTTATTGCTTATGTATAGATCGTTCCACTCCGCACGCTCGACCACCCCAACCAAACCAAGGCAAGTTTACTTTTCAAAACTTATACATATACAAGGACTTTCACTGTTGTGTTTGTAGTTTTCAATTATATCAAATGTTATGTTTATCGAAGTATCGATGCAAATGAGATTGTATAAGTACATATATGTTTGTACCCCTTGAACTTAGATTGAAATGTTTTCCTCGGACAACGACTCTAGCAATAGAGGTCGTAGCGGTCCGCATATACTATTGACCGGGGAGCGGTATATTATTATATCGTATCTAGATTGCGAAAACCCAAAGGGTCATTCGGGGAGTATCGTATACTCAAGTAATTATTTTCATATCTTCGTAAATACTCGAAACCCTATCTTGGATTAAAATTTTATTTTATCGAATAATTATTTTATTAATTATTAATATTAAATCTTAAAATATTATTTATTAATTATTGTTCATTATATTAAAGACGAAGTCAATCCAAGATACATTTAATACTTTCAAACTCGAACTCTTTCGAACTCAAAACATTTTCGAAAACCCCCGGTCAGGTTCTGCTTCTTGTATGATTCCAAGAATCATCGGTCGACTGATGTCGGACCTCAATTACTCTGTTTTCAATCAAAATCATGTTTTCAAAAGAAAAAGGGACTCTGGCAGGTGTGGGAACCGTTGACGAACGATTCCCGGGATGTGTAAGCGGCCGTGAGCCAGGCGGTCCATCAATTATTATTCCGGCCCAGGTGTTGCCGAAGGATGATTACGGATGTAATTTTCATCGAGGGTGATTACGGATGTAGTTTTCACCCGGGGATAGTTACGGATGTAGTTTCTATCCTTCTACCGGTAGAGAAGACCCGCAGATTATTGGACTTGGATGTGGCGACTGATCATCGTCAATCCTTGTCAGGTTTTTATGTTTTCTTCCAGTCCCATCCTCCACTTTGGAAAAATACTCAAACACTGCTTCTTGGGCCTAAGTACCAAGTTGCCGATAGTGTGGTTTTTGATGAGAAAATATTGACATCGTGCAGTATCTAGAACTGCAAGATTTTCTATAAAGATTGGCACGTGTTAGTGCACTCTTGCAATTGTTTCAAAGAATGAAATGTTTTTGTATGAGAAACCTTCTAAGCTAATGGAAGGAAAGAGATTTGCAATGAAGTATTCCCTGTACAGTATGTTAATCGTAGAGTGTTTTGCCGAAAATGATATACTCATATGTATATATTTTTTCAAACTTAAGATATATTGAAATGGGAACCTTATAAAAGGTTCATATGTTATTCTAAAGCTCCTTAGTGAGTATAGATGTTCTATTCAAACTCGGGCATATACATTGTCCAATTATGTTTGAAATCTGAGATATATACCCATATAGTTGGGGATGTTTTCGAAATAAACCACATAATTATTTTACAAAATGGTGAACTTGCTGAGCATTATGTAGCTCATTCTTGCTTTATAAAAACTTTTCAGAAAGGGAAGAATTTGGCCGATTAACTCCGCACCAGCAGAAGAAGAGTAGAAGAATTACCCCGGAGATGATTTAGTTCCTGATTAATACTACAGAGTAGTCTGATAGGTTTTCAACTGTAATAGTAAGACTTGTCTTCAAGTGTAGTTGTATAAGTGAAATTGCGTAAGACTCTGATTTGTACAAATGAATTGTAATAATTATTGGCACTTTTGATTATCGTTTTTGAGGCTCTAACTTGTTTGTGTGTAAGATTGAGGTCTGGATGGATGTATTGTTGAGGTGTAAAGTTAATACAGGTATGATATGGTTGAATGGTGACGTGCCGACCTGAATCTCTGACCTCGGATTTGGGGGCGTCACAATTTATTTAATGAATATTATTTTTAATATTCATTTGAGCTTTATTTATTTAAATGAATACTATTTTGAATATTTATTTGAGTTTATTTATTTATTGAATATTAATTTCGAATATTCAACTGAGCTTATTTACTTAATGAATATTATCTTGAATATTCATTTAAGGTTTTAATTATTTTCTTAGATATTATTTTGAACATTTATTCGAGTAATTATTTATTTAATGAATATTTTATATATACTTATTCGAGGGTTATTCATGAGCAATATTTTATATTAAGAATATTCTGGAATTATTTATGGTTTAATAAATATTCTTTGAATATTTATTTAATTCTTTCAACCAGTTCTAAAATAAGATATTTTATTTAAAAATTTCCTTAATCTTCAAATACTATGTAAATTATTTCTGAGTAGTATTATTATTTTTATCGAGGAAGGTTCTCAAAACTCTATTCTTCATTCGAATCTATCTTCCAAAATATAAGGGAACCTTGCTTGAGAGCTGTTATTTCTTTGACTACCCGATCATATACTTGTTAAACTACCTTTTCACTCACATCTTGATTCTTTTCAAACATCGATATGAGTCTTTTTGGTTACCTCCTCAACACTCGAGGGGTATGATTGATGGAACAAGTTTATATCCATTAACAAGCAACAGCTTGGGAAATATTGGTGAATCTTCCTTTCTAATTAGATACGACTACTTTGTGGAGTCCTATCAACAAGTAGTACAGTTGGGGAAAGGAGGACGAACTTTACGTTTCAGAGTCATGGATTTATTCGAACTAGGAGTCGTGTGTAAGAGGCCGAGTCTCGCGGTCCATCACAAGGCCCAACCGTTGGCCAGGGAGTTACTATTAAGGGCGGTAGACAAGTAAATCCGTCAGTTCTTCCTTCTACTGGTAGTAAACTATATTGGGTTGTACCATCTTCGACTGATCATCGGAGAGTGGGACAGCTGGTGCGTGATAACTCCAGTATTAGTTCATCTCCCAAATCGGGATTTTCCAGCAACACGTATCGAAGAGAGTTCTTTCAGGTTGACGGATATTCTCCGCAACATGTATCGAAGAGACTTCTTTCAGGTTGGCAGGAGTTTGAAAGATATTCAAAACTGGGATTGGAATATTTTCCTGTAATTCTCTCATTTATGATATATGCCGATATCTTGCTTATGTTTTGCACAGCAGATATTTTCACAGAATATATATTTTGAGTTACCTTGTAACTTCATCGTTTATATTATACTGGCACTATGTTCGCTAATGCATGGCACATGATTTTCAAAGATATTCTTGAATAGTTATATATTATTGTTGTTCAATTATATTATCGTTGGTGGGCTATTGCTCACCCTTGCCTTATTTACTATATCACAACAACAGCTAGGTTTGATGGCCCGCGTAAGGCGTACTCGGCGCGAGCAAGTGACCCCAATCGTAGGACTACCCGCAGAGATGGTTGTTGCCATTGCTAAGGTAGACTAGACTGGCAGTTTTGTTTACCAGCTTATTTATATGTATCATTAATGTTAATCAACGGCAAGAAACTTTAAATTATGCTGTAATCATTTTGGATTGTAATATTTACATTCGTGGATCCTATTAGTAGCGACTTGTATCAATTTCATCTCTGGGACTATAACTGGTTGTGTGTGTATGTGATGTGATATTATTGCGGGGTCATAGCATGCTGCTTATTTATTTTGATGCAAGTCAAGTATTATGGATGGAATTAAGACCGTAACAACCAGATTCCTGAACTCTATACAGGGATCGTGAAATTTGAAGAACAGGCATCAACAAGGATCAAGTCGCTGAAAGAAATTCATTAACACGATCAAGCCTCAGTGACAGAATAAGATGTACAGATGATTCAGTTGAAGGGCAAAAAGATTCCATGTACTCAAATTAATTGAAGATACTGCTGCAGGCTAATCAATTGGAATGTGACGAAGGTGTGAAGATCAAGATCAGTGCTAGTCACTTGTGAACCAGACCAGTGCACTAAGTGTCAGCACATAAGAGAAGGATCAACACATGAATTCACCGAAATAATTGCCAAAGCCTATTGACAATCAAGGACAAACATAATATCTCAAGGTATTGTCAAAAATTAATTTACTCTGAAAATTAAATAAGTAACAGATTAATTAATTATTTATAACAAAATAATTAAATTAATCTGGTACTTGGATTATTTTCTGAGTTGAATTAAAATAGCAGAATAAACAGAAGAGAGAAGCCTAAGAGATTAAAAATAGTAAAACTATGTGCGATTACTATGCAAGATTACTATTCGTGGTTACTATGTATGGTTACTATGTAGGTACTGTGCAAATTGTGGTACTGTGCAAATAGTGGCTGGTGGGGCCCACAGTGGTAGGTGATGAATAATGGTACTATTCAAATAGTGGCTGGTGGGGTCCACTGGGGTTGTTGGAATAGTACAGCATAGTACAGTATAGTGACTTTCTGTAGCCTATAAATAGGCATGTTGTATTTCATTTCAAAACACACCTCAACACACAACTCTCTCTTCTCTCTCTTATATCTTCTCTGTGTAAGCTGCTAGACAGTCCATCTAGTAGGAAAGCCGGCTTAGCCCGCTTTCAGGAAGTGTCTGGTAGAAGGTCCTCGTACCTAAACTATCCTTAGGAGTGTTCTGGTTTTGAAGATAATCCATTGGATTAGAAGTTGTAACACCCCTTCGAGTTTATTATCAATAAAGAAATATTCTCGGAATTATTTTTTTGATATATTCTCGGAATGTTGATGTTGAAAATCAAGGGTTTTCAACCTCAAGGAAGTTCTTTAATCTCTAAACTTGAAGTTTGGATTTTAATGAAAGAGAGCATATTGGACTACCATCACATGGTTTTAAGCCAAGTTTTGGGTGTTTTAAACCACTAAAACATCTATCAGAGCTGCCGGTCCAAGACCAGAAGGTTTCTGGTCGGCTGGAGCCCCTCTAGAGCCTCTAGTCGGTTCCTTAAGGTCGGCTGAAGGCATTCTTAGCTTCTGGTTGGCCCCATGAGGTCTTGAACCTTCCCTAGGTTTTCAATCTCCATTTCAGGGTTGATATTCAAGTGTTCAACGCTGGTGTTCAGATGTTCAACGTTGGCGTTCTGGATCGAGAATCCAAAATTTCAGATTGGTTTTCAAGTTTTGACTTGAAGTTTAAACCTTTGGATCTTGATTGGAGGTTCATGACCCCCTCAAGTTTGGCCTTCATAGCTAATCTTGGCCTTCATGGCTAATATCTCGTGTTTCTCAACCTAGGATTCGAGGTTGATGTTCACATGTTCAATGTTGGTGTTCATAAGTCGACTACCAAGTATTCACGACTTTTCTTTTGGATTGATGTCAAACTAAAGTTCTCTAGGATCCCTTACTTGACTTCATTTCTTTCATGGCTTGTCTCAAACCTTTGTTTTGATTTCAGGGTTTTTAAACCTATCTTTGCTTCTTGTTTTTCTTGATTCTAGGTCAAGGATTTAAGGTTGATTCCTCGATTTAGATTTCGAGAAATACAACCCCGTGGGCTTCTTGCCTTTTAAACTTTTGAGACGAGAATTTGCTTGAACTTCTTAATCCTTGTTCAAGGATATTCTTATATCCCTTGATCTTAGGACTGGAATGCAATGTTATCTGTTGCTCTTCATCCTTGGATTCTCATCCCAAGTGCTTAAAAAATTATTGAAGAGTAGCTAGTCCTTAGTCTCCACAGCCTTGCATGTCTTTGATTTCCAGATGTGGCTTTTTATCAGCTTATCTTTTATCTAGGGTCTTTTAAGGACTTAAAATCTTATTTGGTTATGTTGTAACCTAACTCTCGACCCTTCAGGGTTTTTATTTATGCGTTTGTTTCTTTTTATTCATATATTCTTTTTATTTTTGGTACTTGGTCATCTTTGACTTACACACATCAGGCATAGAACGAAAAGCAAACTTACATTAATAACTTGAAATGGGTTCAACCCTTACATGGAGTACTACTGTCCTACTCAGAGTGACATGCTCTGCAATGGTTTCCTCGAACCTTATTTCTACTTCTAGTAGATAAATATGAAGCTAAGTCCTACTAAGATAGTTTGAACCCATCGGGGCTTTGCAAGACTATGCCTGCATTGCTTGATTTTATTTTTGATGCTCCATCAAAATAGAGCTCTGGTAAGATATAGGCTCCTCATCCTTGTTTTGAAACTCACTTCCTTCTTGGGGTACTATCTTCTGCCCCCCGACTTCTTGGTTCCTAATAGTATATTCATCCACGAAGTTAGTTGACGCCTTAGCCTTAATGGTTGTCTGAGGCTTATGTGTGATGTCCTCTGCTGGCCTTTCTTGGTGTTCTTTATCACTGCGGACATTCATGTCTTCAATCGGAAGGACCTGCCCCCCGACTCCATCAGGCCTTAACACGGCTACATAGCAGCTTCTAGTCATTTTATGGTCACCTTTTTGTTCTCCTACACCATTTCTGATTGGAAACTTGATCTTCATGTGATAGGTTGAGGCCACAGCCTTAATAGCGTGAAGTCCAGTCCTCCCAAGGATAACATTATAAGTAGAAGATGCTTTGATAACCAAAAAGTTCAGCATCTATGTGGCCTCCATTGGCTTCTATCCGATCGTGACGGGCAACTGAAGAGTTCCCTCAATTTTAGACTCTACTCCGCTGAATCCATATATAGGCATGTTAGATGGGGTTAACTGAGAGTCGTTGTATCCCATCTTCACGAATGCATCATGGAACAAAATGTCCACTGAAGCTCCATTGTCTATCAAGTCTCGCTTCACCTCTGAATTTCCAATCACGGGCGTTATGACCAGTGGGTCATCATGGGGGAGCTTCACCCCTTCAAGGTTTGAATCATCAAATCCGATTGTTACCTCTGTTCTTGCACGCTTTGGTGCCTCTCCAACAATGTGCATTACTTCTCTGGCATAAGCCTTTCGAGAATTCTTTGTTGTCCTGGCCGCGGTCGGGCCTCCTGAGAACATGTTGATTAGGGGCCCTCGGGACTGTGGGTTGCGATCTTGATCATCGTCACTCATATCATACTCTCTTCTCTGATTACCACGATTTTCACCCTTAGTGAAGTGGCTCAGTTTCTGAAATGATATCTTCGATATAATATTTATTTTGGTATTTGCACGATTTAACATAAAATTTAAATACACGTAGAATCCTCTCTACTAGGTCATTTATTTAATTGATTCGGTCAAAAGTCAAATGGTCAATTCTAGCAAAATTTGTCATCCTATTTTAAAGTATAAGAGATATTCTGATTTGCTGAAAAATCAAAATATATTTTACGGAATATATCTCTACCCTAAGGCAATAAGATTGAAAAAGAAATATCGAGATTTGATATTTTTTAGATCTACAATGCGATAATAATAAGGCAACACACTCGAAGAAAGAATATTCGAGATTTAACGTTCTTTAGAGAACTCGTGCTAAATTCAAAAACGATCAGTTTTTATTCGAAAAATATTCTCTCTTTGCACTCAAAATATTTTTCTCATCCTAGAAATGACTTTTCACTCTCAGGAATATTTTCCTCTCGTGCCAGAAATATTTAAAGTAATTTTTCTCCCGATTCTTAATTATCTTATATTTCGGAGAAAATTATTTTATTCGCTCAAAAATATTTCCTTCACTCTCAAAATATTTTATATATTAGGAAATATATTTTAAGTATTTATTCTAGTCAAAACATTGGTCAAAAGATTTAACTTTTTAGAAAAAAGACCAATCGTATTTTATTCGGAACCGAAAGTTGATTTAATCGTTTTAAATCCAAATAAAATACTTCCACTTGCTAGAATGACTTGAAACTTGAGATTGATCACTTAAATACTATTTTATATGCATGGTTAAAGTTTCGTAAGTTTTCGAGAATTTTCGTCTGGGCACGAAAATCGAGACGATTAGTCAACTATTGACTACGTTTGACCAAGTCAATCTTGACCAAACTTTCCAGAATATTATTTTATAATATTCCTAAGTGTTCCATAATTTTAGATTTATTTATTGGGTATTATTAAAGAATTCGGGTATTTAATTAACGATACTTGATTCGTATTTAATTGTTAATAACGAATGGCTTATTATATAATATAAGAGTGCTGGATATTTTGGCTCATCCACTTGCAAAGATACACAAATCTTCCATGTTGGCAATCCAAGTGAAAGGCATGTCACCAATCCACACCCTTTTAATCTCAACCACTCCCTTAAATCTACATCTCAACCATTCATTCCACCCAACTCTCTCTATAAATAAACCCCCTCATCCACCCATTTTAAACACAAGCTAAGAGCAAAATACATGCTGGGATTTTAGAAGTAGAACATATTTTCAAGTTCATATTTTCTCTCTTCATCTACTTCATCTCAAAAACCTTCCCTCTCTTATATATATTTACATATATTCAAGGTTTTTGTTCAACAAGCTTAGTTCCACCCAACCAAGCTTTGTTCACCCAAGCTAGCTCATCCACCACCACTTTCCGGCCTCCCGAAGGGCTGCCCAAAGTTCGACCACCTGCCAAAATCCGGCCGAACCTCCGGCGAATTTTTCCGGCAAACTTTTTCCGACGACTTTTAAAAGTGGTAATTTTTAGCTTCGTCTTTGTGTTTATATTTGAGATTTGTGCTTAATTTTTATATTTCATCTTAATCTCTATTCTCGGATCTATTTTAAAGATCTCAAAAGTATCTTTATAAAAGAGAACGATTATCCGACAAACGTCGAGGTTGTAACGATTAAGTATTCTTACGGGTTCCCAACTAGCATCTACAGTGCTCCGTGGGAATTTCTTTTAAAGGAATACTTCGTTCAACATAAGCTTCTTTAAGCACAAGTTTAGCCACTTGTTTTATTTACGTTTTATTTTACGTGGCCATAAACTTTTTAGTGCAAGAAGTTACAAAGAAGATTATACTTTGACATTGATTTTAATCAATAGCAAGTATACATCTTAAAAGTCTTAAGCCTAGTAGCTTAAAAAGACTTGCATATTTGACACACGTCAAAGTGCTACGATTAAGTATTCTTATGGATTCCCAACTAGCATCTACAGTGTTCCGTGGGACATTCTTTACAGGAATACTTCGTGTCACATAAACTTCGTGAAGAAGTTAAAATAACAAGACATAACTTAATATTCTTAATTAAATATTAACGTTCCAATACCGCTTGTGCGTAAAGTCCACTCGTGTGACTTAACCCTTGCCGTTATTTACTATTTTCCGCACTGCGCATATAGCTAACGTGTAATAGCGTTCTTTCACGGTCCTCGCACTTGCGAGTTGAATTTTTCTTTCTCATCCTCACACTTGTGAGTTGAATAATATTTTAACGCATAATAGCGGCCCTTGTTTTATCCTATAGATAAGCGAGTTACTTTTATGTACGTGTGTGTTTATATACTTGTGTGTGGTGTTTAATTTGCCTAACCATTTAAAGTGCAAATTAATAAAGACACATATTGAAATCAAGGATCCTTAAGCAAGGAAGCTATTTAACAAGGACTTGATATATTACTCCATCCATTTTCATATCCACTTGGAGTAATTAAAAGTATACTTTGATTATCATTTAATATCAAAGAAAGTATACTTAAAAATACAATATAACTTAATATTCTTTCACGAATATTAAAGTTACCTTTTGGGTTAAGTACCGTAACATACTAATCCAACCTTTTTATATATTTACCATATTTGTTTCGTAGATATTGTTTGTCTAACTTTTGTAGTGAGGTGAAGTTGAAGTGAGGTGATTCTCGTTCTAAGACCCAAGTCCTAGACGTACTAACGGGGAGTTAGTAGTCTTCGCACCGTGAAGAAGAGGAAAGACCCGAGACCTTTCATCTAAGACCCAAGACCGACAAAAGCCAAGAATCAATAGTCTACACCAAAGGTTCTACATCAACTTTGAATAAATAGAGGGGAGTTATTGTCTAAGATAAGTTGTGTAGGTGTTTACATTTATTTTGAGGTGGTAATGGGTAGTTACGCACCAAGACAAATATTTGTAGGGTTGTAAAGGCTTCTCTGTCTACTAAAGGAGCGAGTTTATTTTTAAGGGTAAAATCTCGAGTCCGGAGAGGAGCTCGGGGACTGGAGTAGGGGTGAGCGAATCCATTAGGGGTTGCGCCATCGCGAACCAGGATAAAATCTCCTATGTGGTATTTACTTTCCTTGTCTTTTATTTCCGCACATAAACTGCTAACGACTCGGTAAAATATTTTAAAACGGAAAAAATATTTTAAAACGCCATAATAATTTTTAAATTAGATATTAAGCTATTCAACCCCCCCCCTTCTAGCTTAAAATATCCCTCACACGGGACCTAACAGTTTCCCTCTAGGGATCAAGAACTCAATCTCATCTTTGAGTTGCTTGCAATCATCAGTGTCATGCCCCACATCCTTGTGGAATCTGCAATACTGATTCTTGTTTCTCTTTGAGGGATCACCCATGAGTGACTTCGGCCATCGAAAATCTTTATCCTTCTTAATATCCAACAAGATTTGACTCCTAGGAGTGTTCAACCTTGCATACTCAGCAAACCTCGGTCCTAGAGCAGAGTCAGTTCTTGCTAGTTCGGGGATACTTGTCCCTAGAATTATACTCCTGGTCATCATACTCCTGGTCTTGCTTTCGCTTCTTGGAGTTCCCGTTTCCTCCACCGTGGGTGAAGACCTCTGTTTTCCTCATACTTTCTTTAGCTTTTATGTACTTGCTCGCTCTTCTTTAGAGCTCAGTCATGCTCTCAGGGGGATGCTTTGCCAACGACATCTGAAAGAAGGTGTTCGTTGTTCCATTCTCTAAGGCTATCATAGCTACTTTATTTTCCAGATCAGGGACATTCAAAGTCTCCTTGGTGAAGCGCTTGAGATAATCCTTTATGTTCTCATTCTTTCCTTGTTTCACTTGCATGAGATATGCAGAGCTTTTTTCATGGACTTTCCTACTAACAAATTGGTTGATAAAAGCCGAGCTCAATTCCTTGAAAGAGCCAATCGAGTTTGCAGGCAAACGACTATACCATCTTTGAGCCATGCCTGCCAAGGTTTGAGGGAACGTCCTACATTTGAGAGCGTTGCTAGCGGGTTGTAATAGTAACGCATTTGAAAACGTCCTCACATGGTTTGAGGGATCGCTCATTCCATAATAGGCCTTTATTGTAGGCATCTTAAACTTTCTGGAGACGTGAGCATTCATCACCTCGTCAGTGAGGTGTGGGATCGTCAGGGTCTCCAAGTGGCATCGGATCTTTGGGATCACCCCTGGGGGCCTCTGCCCTCCTAGCTTCTCCCGTTGGGGCATCAGCCCTTCTCTTTCTCCTTGAAGACCTTTCCAAATCAACAAAGGGAATCTGTCCTGTATTTGGGAGAGGTCGATTCTGATTCTGACCCTGGTTCTGCCTTTGTTGTTCTCTTGCTATGTCCTCCTTCAACCTTCGAATCTCTTCCTCATAGGATTTAATTCTTTCCATGGCCGTCATCGGTGGTCCATCATGGATTCGTCGAGTGCGCCATACAGGATCCTTGCTAGAACGTCGCCTCCTTGGGGCTTCATCACGATCATCATCCTCAAATGACGAATCATCAGTATAAGGACCAGAGTAGTCATAACATCCTTGATCAGAGCCCAAACCTCTAATGTAAGGAGGGCGATACGGCTCATGTATCTGCAGAGCATGGCCGCTTGGTCTAACACCTCAAGTATTCGGGGGTAGTTAGGCAACCCATATGTCGGATTCGTACTTCTGGGGAGATCGGTGGTGGAGATCTGTACCCCCGAAGGTAGTGAACGATTAAAAAGGGGAGAGACCACCAGCTGAAGAGGGTTGGTCTTCTGGTTTGGATGGACAACCACGGGTAGAGTTCTCTCAGCGTGGGGAGTCGTCCCTATAGGTTGAGAAACTTGAGGTTGAGTGGTTGTCTCCGTTGATGGGGGTACATACCCTTGTCCAGTAACGACGGGTGGAACAGAGGTGACGGTGGTAGCCTCGATTGAGACTGGTGTCCATTGTGTTTTGAACCATGGTTGATGTTGTCTTCCCACAAACGGCGCCAAATGTTGTGGAATAAGAACTAGGGTTCTTGAATTGCGGCTAGGGTTCGTGAGCTTCGTGCTTTAATGGTTGCGCTTGCGTTTTGTGACCTAATTCAGGTCCTCTTGCGGCTAGGGTTCGTGAGCTTCGTGCTTTAATGGTTGCGCTTGCGTTTCGTAACATAATTCGGGTCCTCACAAGATGCCTAAGTATCTCAGAGTTGAGAATCAATGCAAGACTTAGTTCTGAGAATGAGGGGCCAGGCCCTTATATAGGCTGAGAAACCTTAGAATTTGAATAGGGCTTGGAGACTTGGAGGACAAGTCACTGCCTTGAGGAAGATTCTGGACTCCTACTTTGTAGGAGTTTGCTTCCATGTCGAATTAGGTGCCTTAGAGACTACTCCTTGTCCCTTGATTCTAGAACGTTCCTGGTTTGTGGATCAGGCCCATGTTAGAAACAAGCTTATACCGGGCATCCCCGGTTTGGGCTGTTCTTTGGACTTAATCATTAATTACGAATTTAATGCCCAACTAAGGTTCCAGACCTTATTAATGAGCCAATAAATATAACATTAATTATGTCTTTAGAGATTATTTTTCACCCATATCACATCTATGTAGATTTTCACATCTATAATACATGTTTCAGACGGGACACTTCATATCTCACATTTTATAACCCCAGATCATATACCCTTTTTTTTTTAAACAGATCATCTACTGTTTAAAACCTCTGTTAACGTTATAATTTTTGAGAATATATTTGGAAGCAGCATATGCAACGTCTTTTTTTATCATGTATGTGGGTGGACATATAAAAATAGCCTCATTAAATCTCAATCCGTCTGCACTTTTTTAATCTCTTTCAAAAATATAAATTTTTCATTTCAGTACATCTTATAATCAGGCCCTTCTAGAAGGGTGTGCAAGGAGCCCAACAGCACAGGGTCCCAAAATTATTAGGGCCCCCAAATCAGAGAAATCCATATACATATGTTATATATGTCCATTTAATTGTCAGCAAAATTACACACATATTCAGACTTCAACTTCAACTTCAGTTACACACATCTAAAATCAAAACCTCATCTAATGTCTCTTCAAATATCACGCCTATTTCTTAAGAAATTGCATCAGCTATGTATATACGTGTATATCTACATCTTTTGTGCCATACATACGTGTATATTTACACCTTTTGTGGCAATCAATTTTAATGCTTTATTTTAATAAAATAATTCTCTTGTAAAGGTGCTTGAAAATAAAATTATTTTATAAAACTTGTTTAAATTTTAAATAAATTAAGGGTCCAAATTATAATTAGCACAGGACCCCCGTAAAATTTAAGACCTGCTTATAATCATTTCTATGGTTCAATTGTGTTACTGTGCAAATCGAAAATGGGTGATTGAACGTACAGCTTGGATAATATTTATTTTAAGATTGTTTATCAATAAAAATGTTCTATTTAATTTGTTTAGTCAAATTTGACAAACAATCTTCAGTTCTAGAAATCAAATATATCATTAAATTTGAAGAAAGATAAAGTAAATGCACTGTCAACATAAACTTCTAGCAAATTTTAAATAATTTCTTAAGCATAAATAGCCTCTAGCTGAATGCAAAATACAAGCATAATAAATTCCCAACAACCAAACATTAAATTCAATTATCAAAATATTAAGTTTTTTCCACCAAAAATACTGTCAAAAGTGAGAAACTTAAAATTTGGACAGGAAATTGTTCTGATATTTTCCTGTAAATCCAATTTTTCTCTTAATCGACCTCGCATTTCATCAATTGTGATAAAAAAAAACGATTACAAATATATAATAGGTTGTTTTAATTTGGGAATTTTAGATATAAAAGAGTTTTGACTTGTTTGATTACACTAAATTGTTATGTACGTCGTATAATTTGTTTACACTAAGGCTTGGATGCAAAATGTTCATTATACTTCTTTATTTAATGACGTTAAATTATTTTGGATGGAAAGTGACATGAAGGATGCTTAAAAAAAAGAATTGCAAGATATAAAATGTGAAATGTCTTATCTAAAAAATGTATTACGTAAGTGAAAATTTATTAAAGTGTAGAGATCTAAAGTGCAAATTGCTCTAAATTTAAATAAATTTATGCATATCACGAACGTTTCATGATATGCGTTTTTTAATTATTGAATTTTATTTCATAAATATTTTAAAATTTCAATGATCTTGAAATTCATGATAGGAAAATTTTCGGTCAGTGTCATAATCTTAATTGAAAATTTTAAGGATTTTTAAAGTTTCGGACTATTCAAGAATTTGATTTTGGAGTCCATGCTTTATACGTAGTCAAAATTTGTTAGTAATTAAGTCGAGTACACTACTAATGTATTTGGTCCTCGTATATTCTGGAGTCATAACTTGAAATTTAGAAAATTTGGTGACTGAGTATGATCTGTGTAACATTGTAGACTGAGGGAGCCAACCATTGAATTCATCGTACAAGCGTAAAGTACTCAATATTGGATAAATCTAGGTGAATTTTTTAAAATACTTGTGACATAACTTGTAACCTTAGTATATATGAGTATATAATTTACTTACATAATTATTTTATTATGTTGCATGCAAACGCAAATGATACAGCATGTGAATTTATGAATGAATTAAAAAGGTAGCTATACATAGATATAGGGTGACATTCTAGGAAAAAATATCTTATATAAAGTTTAATGGAAAACTATACAATATATATATATATATATATATATATATATATATATATATATATATATGATAAGTAGATTTTATATTCACTTGGAATGTTCCATATCGGCTTAAATTGGTGTCTTGGTCTCAAGTTTGTTGTATTTTTGATGTGTTTTTGTCTAGTTGTGCAGATTTGTAAAATGCCGGTTAGGGTTGCTGATTTCCGTCGATTTTGGACTTGGAGTTTGAGCTTGGAATGAAGAATGGAAGCTTCACTTATGCTACATGATGTTTATAATCCAAGAGATATGAAGCACGGAAGCATCTGCAAAAAGAACGGGAAAGAACGGATGAAAAAACGAAGAAACAGCAGAAAAGTTCCAACCGGCAGATTGCAGAGCGCGCTGTGCGGCGCGGGTCATGGCGCGCTGGGGCGCGGTTCAACAGCCAGGGTGCGCTGCGGCGCGAGTCATGGCGCGCTGCGGCGCGGTAGACATTCTGACGACTCCGAATTTTGTCCTGAAACTGTTGTTTTCTATCCTGTTTCGAATTAAATTGTTATTTTAGGACTTTTCTTGTTGGAGAAATATTCTAGGGCTTATATAAACATGTTTTATCATTGTAATTCGTACCACACTTTACATAACACATAGAGAGAGTCGAGAGACGGATAAACATATTCGAAGAAGGATTCCGAAGAGCGTGACAATCAACGGAGTTCTAAGATCTACTTTTCTTTTGTATTCTTCTATTAAGGCGAAACTCTTGGATTTTTATGGGATTTGTTTTCTTACTCTATTACTCTAGTTTATTATTCAGATCTTGTTTTATTATCATGTTTTCACGTGATCCCATGATGACGAACGGTTCGATTATGAAATAATCGTTGTCATGGGATTCTAACGGATTTATTTATGGAGTTTTAGTATTTTGACGCTTTAGAGATCTGTGTGTGATGTATTTTGATATCCTCGTATGGTTATGCTTAATTGTTAGATGCGTAGCTAACATCCAATCTGTTAATCTCTTGTGAGGTGAAAGTGGATCTTGAGATTTAGAACTTGTCATGCTAGCATAGGTTCATGATTATTTATCAACATGATACGTGGTGTAATTTGAACTACTTTATACTACCCTGTGTGATCTTTATGGATAACTTGTTCTTCGACCTTTATGTTTTCAAATTCTATAGACATATAGGGTCAAAGCATAATTGGTGTCTATTCATCTTCTATCTCTTTTGTGGATGCATGGGTAGTTTGGTATACGTATGCTGACAGGTAGAGTGTACTTGTTTCGTATTGTCCTATCAGATATCATAACCATTGCATATAGTGATTAAAGGCGTCAGATCTAAGCGAAGTATTTAATGAACTTAGGATCCCATGTTTTATCTCGCATAAGTAATTCGATTTTAATTCTCATTAGTTAATTAATTTTTAGATTGTTAAATTGCTTCTTAGTTAATTTTAGTTAATCAAAAACCCAAATTTGTTAATTGTCTTAGCAGCGAATAAAAACCATACATGGTTGCATAGGTGCATTAACTGAATTGAACCTTAACCAGATCTCTGTGGGAACGAACTTGACTTATATCTATATTACTTGGACCACGTACGCTTGCATGATTTAGTACGAACAATATATATATTTTATTTTGCATGAAACATAATTATGAATTAAAAATGAAATTATACAATTATGTAATTTTTTATTCGGAAAATTATTGAAAATAAATGAAATAACCCAAAATGATTTTACCATAAAATCAAATTATAGAATTAAATTTATCCAAAATGATTCTCAATAGAATCAAATTCAAAATCAAGTTTTTAATTTAAGTTTTACGTGTTACTTTATTTCTTTAAGTTTATATATTGTTACTATTGCGTTAGAATCAAATTTTATGTTTTCAAAAAAATTATTTTAAAATTATTGATGAGATTTCAATGGTTCTTTCCAGGATTCTATTTAACAAGTTCTCAATGTAATGACTCATAATTATATTTGACTAAGATATGATCTAGATTATTCATGTACGTGCTACATAGCCAAAATACTATTAAATTTGAAAATAAATAAATGAATAGGAAATAGAGATATACCACACATAAATTACGTGATAGGTATGATAAAGTTACATCATATTATAAAAATATGTATTAAAATACAATAATTTTATTCGATATCTAGGAAACTTATCGAAGATGCATTACTTCATGTTAATTTTCTCATATATAACTCAAAAATATAAATAAATATTTATAGATACATTACTTTCAAAAGAAAGTTCACATTTATACCGAATTGTCAAAATAGACATTTACCAACTATGTGTGTTAATAAGTTATGACATTAAAATAAAATAAAATGTGATTTGTATGTAGAAACATTTAGTTTTACGTTAGTCTTAAATATTAAAATTATTTGCTAAAATATGATTTTTAGTAAAATAATACTTCTATCACTTAATACATATATTTATGAACTATTTAAATTAGATATCTAAAACGTTTAATTTGATGTTGACAATAATCAAGACAAACTTGAGGTAGAATTATGTAATATTTTATTAATGCAAGCTTGTGTTTCAGTTTGATTCGTATGATTTGCAAACGTATTTAGGTTTTAAAATTTTCTGTGATTTATATATCCTTGTTTAAATATTAAATATTTATATATAATTTACATAATTAACTTGGTCAAACTCGTAATGAATTTATCATGAACGAGATCTTTTTAATTTTTTTGTGAAATTTTTTCGTGGTTAGTAATCAAATTCGAATATATCGATTTTGTATTATATTTAATTTTAAAATTGAAATTTATTATTTGATCAAATTGCAGCTTGAATTTCAGTCCAATTTTTTTTTCCGAATTAAGAAAGCGTTCGACTCCCATTGACTAAATTCGACCGTGCCCCGAGCTACATACACGTGTAGATATAGTTTATTATGGGGTGAAGAGGAAACACCCGCTACATTTAAAAGGAGGTGTTTAATAGAGTATGTGAAGATGGGTGGGTCAAGCACGAGTCAAGAGTCCGCCGAAGGCTCCTTGCACAAAATGGGATTGGGCTTGACAAACGTGGTTTTAGTCATGGTTGCACGTGAATGGAAATAAATCGGTTTGGTATCTAACAATAATTTATAGGTAAAATGAGAATTTACCAAAATGATAAATTGAAATAAAAATTGGATAAATTTTAATATTTTAATTATATTTAATATATTAGTCTAATTTATAATATAAATAATATTAAAAAATAAATCATAACAATAAATTGGATTTTAAAAATCAAATCAATCAAATATTTTATAACGATAAATCTGTCGGTGAATTTTGAAAAATTGGAATTTTTTTAAAACAATGGTTTTAGCTGGTAAATAATATGTTTATTATATATTCAGTCCCTCTCATTTATTTTACAATTTTTTTATTGGCACGCATTTTAAGATGTATATATTGTTTCATCTTATTTTTAAAATTTTCTTTTTTTTAATAAAAATTTCTACATTAACTTTTTATTTAGAACAAAAAAAATTAAAATAATAAATGGAACTATATTTTATCTAAATCAGAAAATGATATTGATTATTGACTAGTAATTATAAAAATATTTATTTTATTAAATAGAATGGTTGACTGAAAATCTAAAATTCAAAATTTTAATGCTTTGAATTTAATATAATAGTTTTATAATTAAATGAAGAAGTTAAAAATTAGAATAAATAATTAAATTAGAGTTATTAAATAAATAAAAATAGATACTCGATTTTAATAATATATTATATATAACAGATAGTAATCTATACTATCTATACTATACTATAAACGAAATGGGGTATAATTTGTAGTTTGGTTAATCTTTTTTGGTTCACAATCCAAAAATTTTAAACTCAAATAGATCATGACCGTTAGATACAACAATATTAAAAGTTGTTATATACAGAGGTCTAAGGTTCGATCCCGCCAATAACATATTAATTTTATATTTAATACTAAAAATTATTATGTACAAAGATTTATGGTTCGAATTCTTCCAATAACATGTTAAATTAATATTTAATATTTATAATATTATACTCCCTCTGTCCCAAATCTTTTGTCATGTTTGACTTTTGATGGTCAAATTGACCAAATATTATATATATATATATATATAGGATAGTGATCAAATAGAAAATAATGTTAAAATAGAAACTAGAAATCAACACTAAATAAATTATATTTCATCTATTCTAAGGGCCCCACCAGGGGCACCTTCACAAAAAATGTATAATAATCTAGGCTCCATTCATCAAATAAAAAAAATACTGTTCACGCTAACGTCACTACCACGTTAGCAGTGAACAATAATTTGTTTTTCTGAATGGAGCCTAGATTATTATACACTTTTTGTATTGGGTACCCCTAGTTTGGTGATTAGATTAGGTTGAAATGTTCGATTAGGGTTTAGTTTCTATTTTCTATTCTAATTTGGTTTCTATTTGAGTAAGATTATATATATATGAAAATAGGTTCGATTCCCGCTAATAACATATTAATTTTATATTTAATACTAAAAATTATTATGTACAAAGATTTAAGATTCGAATTCTTCCAATAACATGTTAAAATTAATATTTCATATTTATAATATTATACTCCTTCCTTCCCAAATCTTTTGTCATGTTTGACTTTTGATGGTCAAATTGACCAAATATTATATATATATATATATATATATATATATATATATATGAAAATTATGATAAAAATTATATCATTAGAAAGTACATCTAATCTACTTTAATATGTGTCTTTCAGATTTTGCAAACTATAAAAAAAATAATACGTAAATATTAGTCAAAGTTTGGTCAATTTGATCACAAAAAGTCGAACAAGACGAAAGATTTGGGACAGAGTACTACACTATAAACAAATTATAAAAAATTAAAAATAACCTATGATTTGCACGGGATATAAGATAGTTATTATTAAAAATGATAGTTTTTTTTCTGTTGGAGTGATGTATTTTTTTTTGGGTATTTACCAAAAATACTTGATTTGAAGTTTCTTTTTGCAAAAATACCATCTTCTTCAATTAATTACAATTTTACCAAACTAAGTTTCAAAATTGCAAAAATACCATCTTCTAGGTCAACCCCTCCTCCCTCCCCCTTTGACCAGCCCATATTTCCGGATGAACGGTAACCACGGCTACTGTTCATTGACTCTTTTTTTTTTTTTTTTAAGGTGGGGTGCTATTTTGGTTTGAACCACATTCAACTCTTTTTTAAGGTGGGATGCTTTTGGTGGATTTGGGTTCCAGGGCCCCGCCAGGGGCAATATTCAACCAAATCAGCAACTGAATGCAACCAAATGCAACTAAATTTCTGATTTCAAGTTCCTTTGTTCAGCTGTCATTTTCGACCACTTTTTTGAACTCTACTATATATATATATATATATATATATATATATATATATATATATATATATATATATATATATTAGAGTCCAAAAAAGAGGTCGAAAATGAAAACTGAAAAATGGAACTTGAAATCAGTAATTTAGTTGAATGTGGTTGAATTTGGTTGAATGTTGTTGCATTTAGTTGAATATGCCCCTGTGGGGCCATGGAACCCAAAATCAACCCACCTTTAAAAAAAGTGCATGTGGTTGCATTCATTTGAATGTGGTTGCATTCATTTGAAGGTGGGTGCTATTTTGGTTTCAACCACATTCAACTCTTTTTTAAGGTGGGATGCTTTTGGCGGATTTGGGTTGCAAGGCCCCGCCAGGGTCAATATTCAACCAAATGCAACCAAATTCAACTTTTTTTAAGATGAGGTGATTTTGGGGTTGCACGGCCCCGCCAGGGGCAATATTCAACCAAATCAGCAACTGAATGCAACCAAATGCAACTAAATTTCTGATTTCAAGTTCCTTTGTTCAGTTGTCATTTTCGACCACTTTTTTGAACTCTACTATATATATATATATATATATATATATATATATATATTAGAATCCAAAAAAGAGGTCGAAAATGAAAACTGAAAAATGGAACTTGAAATCAGTAATTTAGTTGAATGTGGTTGAATTTGGTTGAATGTGGTTGCATTTAGTTGAATATGCCCCTGCGGGGCCATGGAACCCAAAATCAACCCACCTTTAAAAAAGTTGCATGTGGTTGCATTCATTTGAATGTGGTTGCATTCAAAAAAGAGGTCGAAAATGAAAACTGAACAAAGGAACTTGAAATCAGAAATTTAAATGCATGTGGTTGCATTCAGTTGAATGTGGTTGTATTCAATTTCTGATTTGAAGTTCCATTTTTCAATTCTCATTTTCGACCTCTTTTTTGGACTCTATATGTCGAAAATGAGAATTGAAAAATGGAACTTGAAATCAGAAATTTAGTTGAATGTGGTTGCATGCAGTTGAATATGCCCCTGCGGGACCATGCAACCCAAATCCACCAAAATAGCACCCTACCTTAAAAAAAAAAAAAAAAAAAAGTCGATGAACAGTAGTCGTGGTTACTGTTCATCCGGAAATAGGGGGAGGAAATTTGGTTTAAAAAGGAAAGAAGGTATTTTTGCAAATAAGATGGTATTTTTGCAAATAGCTTTTCTTAACAAAAGTAAAATTGCAAAAATTTACTTTTGACAATATATTTATGAAAAGAGCCCTTTTTTTTTTTTTGACAAATGGAGTGCTGTATTTGATTGTTATTCCCTGCACAAATAGCTTCAAATTGGATTTACCTCTAATTACAAAGATAATATACCGCTTTACAGATGTGTTTTTGGCAAGCAAACACAAATAAACGTGAATGGATCATTACTTCATTAGTCTCCAACCCAATGTTTTTTGCAGCCGAGGATTCCGCTTCATGCTTTCATTAGCTGGGTAACAGATAGTACAAGAAGCCATGATATTACGATACGACCCCAAGAGAGCAAACCTATCACGGCTCAAAAGATAAATCGGACAAATACAGAACATGATGCGGATACTTGAGAAGAGGCAATTGCTGGAACTGGGCCTCCAATAATAGATAGTACAACAATGAAAACTGAAAACATGTCGACGTTGATGGCAACAAGACCAAACCCCATTCCCATCTCCCATGATGTACCTGTTAGAAAATTAGAGTTTCTTAGTCTGCAAAAACACTAATAAATATCACAACATGAATTAATCGTTAACACTCTTAATTTGTGATAATGTAAAATCATAAATAAAGTAAAATCATAAATAATAGAATTGAACAAGAAATTAAACTAATAAAAGGATATGGGGGTTCTTGGTGGGTGAGGCACGTGTAAACGCTGTCCTAAGGAATCGTGTCCCTTCTCGTACAAGGTTTTATCGGCAACTCCTTAGCGGTACAACACCCAAATTAATTCATCCTTTCCGTGCACGAACAGATAAGGATATCAACAATGATTTTCCGATACTCCAAATAACACACATAAAATATCAATCAAATAATCATGCAATAGCTAATTTATATGTGTATGTGTACATATATTTGATTATAGAACGAACAATGAGTGCTACCGGAATGTTAAAATGAAGAGTGACAGAGGATGATAGTAGCTAATCGTATATCCTTTTCATCTATTCCATTTTACATATTTGGTAATAAAATAAAATCCCATATTTATAAGGTAAAATAAATCTTCTAAATTTTATTTTTTTTATATGAAAGAATATTAGGCAAATATCTAACAATCCCCCCCAAAAAATAAAATTTAAGAAAAACTAAAATAGTTTAACAAATATAGTATGGAGCTTATTTTATTATGTATTCAATACGGGTAGCTTCCGGCTTGGAACCCGCATCTAGTGACATTTGTCGCAGTTTGAAGAAACTAAGTGGACTACGCTTGGAACTTGAATCTTTTAACCAAACATTGACAAAAGCACACATAATACGGAAAATCGATTGTTAGGGCTTGCGTATAATGGCCATGCGCAATAACCGACTCATGAGAGTTTTAGAGATTAGCTCATACCTCATAGTTGCGGTCACACAACTCCTCTCACGTAGTGAACGGAGAAGTACCTCGCAAATTCTCTCTTAAGACTTATTAAGAGTATAAACACTCAACCATACCGTTCACTATATGAGCAATGGGGAAGAAGAATGTATCTATGTACATCTTCTAAGGAGTATAACTCCATATATTGAAGGCTCTCACACAATCATCTATCCAGCTTGTTTCTACCCTTGGAACTTATATAACAAGTATGGTTGCCACTGTCGATGATGCAATATAATGGGCTTAGCCCCATTCCGCTCGATGAATCTAGGACCTCGTATATTCCTAGATAGACCCATTGTCTCTTGGACAAAAAATAGGGTCACCTATAATATTATTATGATGTACACTTTATGTCTTCAAACGTCCTTTATCATCAATTTTCTATTGCAACTTAGAACCACCAAATATAAACACAAAGTTAACATTGACAGAAATTAATTAGCGGAATTGAATTTTCTTGTACCACACATTCGTGGTTGCAGGTCATCGATGCACCATTCGTTGTCAACAATATTCCTGATTGAGGTTATAAACAACAAAGCTGACAAATTGTTAATAGACAAAAAATATTAACCTCAAATAATATAAGATGTTTATATTTTACTCGTATAGATGCTATAAATCTTATTTGCACTGCGTCTATGATCCAATATTACTACTCTATATAAAACTATAAATCTATTCTACAGAAGCTCAAAAATTTGTAACTATTACTCCATACCATAGAATTGTAATTTTTTAATGTAGCTGAACTCACCGAGCTACAATAAGACTTCAACTAGCTCCTAATTATAAAGTTTCAAAATAGATAAGAAAATAAAAATTAGGCAAGTATGTAATTTCAGTAAAGTACAACTCTATGCAGGTAGAGAATAATGAACTATAACCTTGCGAAAAAATCATAACATTTAATGTCTCCAATCATCATTCAATAGGAGCTCTTGCACGTTCTAAGCTTTTATGTGTCTCTGCGTTCCATACGATCTAACCTTTAAAATACTATCATTCTTACATAACCAAAATTTGTACCAAGATTATTAAGCCAAGTGCAACATATAACACTAAGATATAAAATTCATTATTAATCAGAGATGGCATGATCATATAAATATAAGTTGTCATCCACTATCCTGACATGTTCGCATATTAATAACCTGCAAAACAATATTTATTACGATGAAATTATAGCACGGTTACAAAGATAATATTATGTACTACCACATCACCAGAGAGCATGTTTTCTTCACAGTTTTATTTGTTCCTTGTGCGTTTGTTGCCTTCACTGTCTTATGTTTCAGTCATTCACCAGGTAACTAAAAGAGTCAATAATTTAGTACCACAATTTCTTAGATCAGTTAAGCACTCAGAGCATCCAAAAAGAAAATCATTTCTCATGTCAACAATTTCACATGCAAGTATAGAGTACTTATCTTGAGGCAATTATATGAAGCTTAAAAAATGCGAACACATTTAAACTTTCTGCAGTATCATAATTGTACATAGAAATTAATGTAATAAAAGACTAGTACCAAAAATAAAATAAAATAAATTACAATAGTTGTACCCGACTAGATTAATCAAGTTATGTATGAATATCAACCAGGACCAAATTACATTCTCCCCCTATTATATATATTTTCAGGATTACAAAATCAACATAACCAATTCCGAAGGTTCACATCAAAACAGAGTAAATATTAAGATCAATTCTAGAAAATAGGACTTCACGGAACAATTACTAATGAACACGAAATAAATTTATTTTCTTCTCGTGTAATATAAGAGTAAATATACATATGTAACGGACTTCAATATGAACGTATTCTACAGGCAGTCTATTTGGTAGCAAAAGGTATATTTATATAAATATACGAAACATCTCCAAATCCATGTGATTACAACCAACAAACATATCAATTCATTAACTCTTAACACATGAAAGTATAACAATGTGATTTGCAAATGATTTTCTGCACTAAATAGCAAGTAGAGGCTACTGTTATGTTTATCTGCTCAGAAATATATAAAACTAAATAGGCTATTGTGCTTAGATGTGTTTTGCATAAAGATTGAGCAATAGACCCAAGATTTGCATTTAAACATATAAATTTAACCTCAATAATATGGTTATGATATATATATATATACATATAGAGCTGAAATAACTTAAACAAATAAGTGTTTACTACTTGAATAATCACATAGCATGTCACTTTGCTTGATAATTAACTTAAATATTAAAAGCATACCTTGGCTGTTGGAAATGCTACACAATTCTTACCACTTTGTTTACCTTGCGTTGACTTTAATAAGATTTGCATAGATATCGTAGAGTTCTGTAAAGCTTATCTTCATATACCTTTGCTTCCAATTTTTCATCGACTGTAAAATTTCTTATCAATGGAGTGTCAACCAAAGTGTTGCCTTCTTGGTGATGTATGCCTTAAAGCAGTCCAACAAATTTTCTAGCAAAGAGCTCAAGATAAATATTTCGGATTAGAGACCCATCGAAATATGTCATAGAAATCATCAAAATCATATTGCACTACAGATCCTAGACCGAATTCACCGCGCTTGTTCAACTTAGATTTTGTTAAGGTCTGTAAAATCCGGAGAAGTGAAGCCAAAGAGCAATCACAGATTTAAAAAGAACAGAGCTTTACATTTCCATTCATAACAACGCTAGGTCTAGGTTCAGACATATAACAGATTGACTTGGCTTTCTCGAGAATTAAATCAATGGCTAATCACTGCTCCTGAAGTCTTAGTTTGACACGATTAGATCATTATGGTTAAAGCAATCTGCATTTTCAATAAAAAGTCCCCGTCTATTTGCCATATCAAGCATTCTGATACTTCTAAACTTCTAAACAGGAATCATAGTTATCCCCAATTTTAACAATTAGTAGACTATATAATATTCCACTAAATGAAATTTGTAATTGGTTTTAGACCACTGTGAATAAAATAAACAAGAAAACCAAGAATTAGACTCAACTTAAAAAAAAAAAACAAATTATCCGTTGACGAAAATCTGAAGTAAACATAAACAAAAGACAATAAACTTAAAAATGAAAAGAAATGTATCCCAAATTCTGCCACTTTTGCTGCAAGATTAAACCAAGCCACTTCTAACTAAGTAAATTACATAAGAATATTGGAAGGATTTATAAAGGCTTTCAAAATTTTCCAATATGATTAAACAACACACACGTCACGTATAAATAAGTTTAACCAAGATTCACTAGAAAACTCATCTGTGAGAACAATGATGAATAATATGGAAAAAGGTCAGATAATTCATTTTTTATTCCTTTTGAGATTAAAAAAAAATGAATCACAAGTACCTAGTTTTATGAGTGACCCATCTTAATAGGATGTCAAACATGACGACTATATGTTGTCCACCAAAATAATATATGCAGCATATAAACCAAGGTAACTAGAAGGTTAAGAAATTGGCAAGGTAACAAATTCGATTCCTTAGATTGTTAGAAAATTATAGTTTTTTAGTCTGCAAAAACACCAATAAATATCACAACAAGAATTAATCGTTAACACTCGTAATTTATGATAAAGTAAAATCATAAATAATAGAATTAAACTAGAAATTAAACTAATAAAAGGATATGGGGGTTCTTGGTGGGTGAGGCACGTGTAAACGCTACCCTAAGGAATCGTTCCCCTTCTCGTACAAGGTTTTATCAGCAACTCCTTAGCAGTACAACACCCAAATTAATTCATCCTTTCCGTGCATGAACAGATAAGGATATCAACAATGATTTTTCGATGCTCCAAATAACATCCATAAAATATCAATCAAATAATCATGCAATAGCTAATTTATATGTGTATGTGTACATATATATGATTATAGAACGAACAATGAGTGCTACTGGAATGTTAAAATTAAGAGTGACAGAGGATGATAGTAGCTAATTCGTATATCCTTTTCATCTATTCCATTGTACATATTTGGTAATAAAATAAAATCCCATATTGATAAGGTAAAATAAATCTTCTAAATTTTATTTTTTTATATGTAAGAATATTAGGCAAATATCTAACAGTACCTTCTCGCACCAGCCCCTTTCTCTGCAGCCTCGTTCGTGATTGTGGTACAAATCAATTCACTTTATTATAAAGAAGTGAGATTTAACTAAGAGGTATTATTGATAAGAGCAATGCACCAGCCCCTTTCTCTGCAGCCTCGTTCGTGACTGTGGTACAAATCAATTCACTTTATTATAAAGAAGTGAGATTTTACAAAGAGGTATTATTGATAAGAGCAATGCTAGGGGGACAAAAAAAAAGCAGGAGAAGATAAAAATGAAGGCCATGAAAGCAGGAGAAGATACTAATGACTTATTAGTCTTAAATTTTAAAATAAGTCGCTAAAATTAGGGGTGAGCACAAAAATCCGAAAATCGGATAATTCGATTTTCCGATCTGCTATCCGATTAGAAAAATCCGAAAATTAGGATATCCGATCCGAAAAAACTGGATCGGATATCCGATCCGGATTTTTTTTAATGAATTCGGATACGGATCCGGATCATAACTTTTTACAAATCCGGGTATCCGGATCTGATCCAATTTTTAATATCTATTAAAAATTAATTTATATATTTAATAAATAATGAACTTATTGTAGAAAAATAATGCAACATTGAAAATATTAAATTAAATAATGAATTATCACTAATAGATTAATGACTTTGTTGTGTATCACCTAAGTTTAAAAGTATTTTAGGTGTAAAAACGTAAATAGGGATGTACTTAAATGTAAAATTATAAATACAACTCCATATATTTGTATGTGAAAATTTCATAACCTCATGTAAGTTTTCTTAAATCAACCTTGATGAATATTTTCTCTTACTTAATCATTTTCTCTCAATTGTTTGCATACTTGAAAAACATAACACTATTAGTACTTAATTTGCTTTATTTAGGAAATGCGATCACTACTTTTTTTTTTTTGATAAACCAAATATATTAAAATAGAGCAGCAAGCTGCTAGAATTACATCATAAAGATCCACCTGAGAAGACTCAAACATACAATAGACATAAGATTAAGTAAAATGCCCATACTACTCAAACTACTCTGAAAATCCTAGACCTCAACATAGATATGCCACTTACGACTATAAACTTAAACAAACATTGTTCTTTCATTCCAGACAGAAACATCAACTGCTTCTATTACTTCTCCTCCTTCGTCGCTTCAGCCAATATTGCCATTTGCAGATAGAGCTCATCTATATCCATAAAGCCTGGATCAATCAACAGTTGCTCAGCCACCTCTCCTTTATACTCTAGAACCATCTCATTTATTTTATTACCCTTCCTTGCACCTAGCTTTTCCTCCTGATTTTCCAAAAGAGCATCCAAAGTACCTCTGACCGCATTGTCTAACACATCCTTAGCATAAACTCCTTTGAAGATTTCCTCCTCCATATCAATAACCAGATTTCTTGAAAACTTTAGATATTAGCACAAGGCAACCACTTTCCAAGATTTTAATCGCTGCTGGACTCAAAAGACCATCACTGTTAAAGGCATAATTCTCAAGGACCTTGTTTTTGCCTTTGTCACCAAAACCAACCTTTACAGAATTACTAGTATTAACTTCCAGAATAGAAGTAGAACCCATCTGGGTATTAACAACTGGAGGTATCACCTTTTCCTCATCTGGAATCAAACCTGAAAAAGATGTTGGAATGGCTTTAGATTCTTTCACCCCTTCCACAACCCCTGTAGTATTTTCAAAAACTTGCACACCAAACTACATTGCCTCTTCAGGTACTGGACTCATCCTCCATTCCTGCTCATATTCTAGCAAATCCAAAATCTGATTTGGGGACTGAGTATGATGAACAAAAAACTCAGGGTCTCCCTGAACCACTTCACCTAGACCAAAGAATGGAGCCACTTCAAAAGGAAGAAAGAGACCCATGTCCCTATCCAGATATTCCTGCAAATTACCAAAAATGCCTGGAGCCTCCGCAAACGTTTCCAGATTCTCCATTCCAAAATGGGCCATAAACTCAGCTACTCTGTTTTCATTCAGATGAATCACCGACATACGACGAGCAGTTACCCTGTAGAAAATATAATAGATAAATAGTAATTATCATACTTATCCTCCGTAATTTTAGGCTTTGTATTTATCGTTTGTACCTATAAATACTCTTGACACTTTGTTATGAAAGTTGTGAAAAACACTTTGTTATATGGTATCAGAGCTTTGATAGGTGCTGGTTGAGGTGGTGACTGGAACTGATATAGACCATCTTTAACAGTGCCCCGAAGGAGGGTATTGCCCAAATAATCCTTCACAAAGAAACAGGATTTGTGAAATTCAAAGAAAACTGAATTGTCAGAAGCAAAACGAGAAACAGATAAAAGATTTTGTTTGAGGCGAGGGGACACAAGAATATCAGATAGAATATAAGAATGAGTAGGAGAATGTAAAACGGAGGTACCAGAATGAGAAACAGGCAAACCTGATCCGTCACCAACATAAATTTGGTCAGGGCCTTCATAAGGCTCAGAGTGGGTAGATAAATTGCGGAAGTCATTTGTCATGTGCTGGGTAGCACCGGTGTCGGGGATCCACTCAGAGAGTGGTTGAGAGCGAGTTTGGGCTGAATAAGCTTGAGGAGGTTGTCTTGGACGAGGAGTTGAAGATGCTGCTGCTGGGTCAGAAGATGCCTCGTACCTGTAAAAGCATGAATGGGCAGTGTGCCCTATTTTTGCACAAATCTGACACTTGGGTTGGGAGGCACTGCCTTGAAAATTTGATGAATTTGCTCCATTAGAGTGTACACGACCAGATCTACCACCCCTGTTTCGACCTCCTCTGCCACGGTAGTTAGGTGAATATGTACCACGACCTCTGTAATTCGGAGAGTGCATAGAGGAGTAGGAGTTGTAATTGCCTTGATTGTTGTTTCCGCGTGAGAGAAGTGCTTGAGGATTGGTGGTACTGACAGATGACGGAGGAGCCTGAGGAGCCTGAATAATGGCACGGTGGTGATTGTGGCGGGTTTCTGCAGTAAGAAGGAGGCTGAAGACCTCATCTGGAGTGATGTGCTCACGTGCTGTTATCATAGTGACTGTGGCTTCAAAGTCTGGTCCTAATCCAGCGAGCAAATAGGAGATGAAATCATCATCTGACAGCGGGTGTCCTGCCATGGCTAATTGATCGGCTATGGTTTTTACCTTAAAGAAATAATCAGATGCAGTTTGTTCTTTCTTCTGGGTAGAAGCAAGGTCAGATCTGAGTTGAACTATCGTGGCTCGACTCTGTGATGCAAAGCTTACAGATAAAGCTTTCCAGATTGCGGCAGAGGTGGTGGCTGTATAAACGTGTGCTAGTACCTCATCCGATAGAGAGCTGGTTATCATGCTGAGTATGAGGTTGTCTGTACGCGTCCATGACACAAATTCAGGGTTTGGTTCTTCTGCACCATCTTTACCAACAACAGTGGGTGGTGGCCGCAAGATGGTATTGTCAACAAAACCGAAAACTCCTTGGCCACGTAAATAGGGCGTGATTTGAGCACACCAAAGATGATAGTTTTGACGTGTTAGTTTGGTAATATGGATTGACGATGATGGAATAAACGTCGGGATAAGAGTTATGGTGGGTTCGGGAGTTATGGTGTATCCGGCGGAGGTAGTCTCTGATTCGGTGCTCATCTTTGATCAGAGATGGCAGTAATACTAGGGATTTACTAGGGTCTTACTCAGCGCAAATATATCCTCCAGCTCCTACAACGAGCTAATCTGGATAGGTCCAAGCCCTATCATACTCCTATGGCTGCTTCTACTAGATTGACGGGTGAGTCTGGCACGTTATTTGCTGATCCTTCTCTTTATCGCACTATTGTTGGCGGCCTCCAGTACCTTAGTTTCACTCGTCCGGATCTTGCCTTTGCTGTGCACAAGGTGAGTAAGTTCATGCATGCTCCTACTGAGGATCATTGGCTTGCTGTCAAACGCATTCTTCGCTATCTCAAGTCCACTATTTCTGAGGGCCTCTTCTATGCTCGACAATCATCTTCACATATTCATGCTTATGCTGAGTCTGAGCTGCTTGCTTACTCTGATTCTGACTGGGCAGCCGACTCTGATAATCGTCGCTCCGTTGGTGCTTATTGTATTTTCTTGGGTCATCATCTAATTAGTTGGCGTTCCAAACAACATCCTACTGTCTCCAAGAGCAGCACTGAGGCCGAATATAAGACACTTTCTAACACTGCGTCTGAGATTCAGTGGCTGGGCAGTCTTCTATCTGAAATGAAGATCACTCTTTCCCGCCCTCCTATCCTTTGGTGTGATAACATTGGTGCCACCTACTTAGCTCACAATCCGGTATTTCATGCTCGTACCAAACATATTGAGATTGACTTCCATCACGTCCGAGAATTAATCACTTCCAAGAAAGTCAAGGTTGAATTTCTTCGCTCGAAAGATAATCTCGCTGATCTTCTCACCAAACCTCTCAGCAATCCACGGTTTAATATTCTCAAGTTCAATCTCTGTGTTCAGCAACTTCCCTCGAGATTGAGGGGGCGTGTAGAAAATATAATAGATAAATAGTAATTATCATACTTATCCTCCGTAATTTTAGGCTTTGTATTTATCGTTTGTACCTATAAATACTCTTGACACTTTGTTATGAAAGTTGTGAAAAACACTTTGTTATATACCCCTTCCACAAAGAAGTTTGCATACAGATTATTGAACTGAGTCAATGCTTCCACTATATCATTCGGAACGATGATATTTTCTTGGAATCTGATAAAATCAAAAACATCTCTAGTAACCAACTCAATGTGTATTTTATGGCGACCCATTCTCAGAGTTTACAGAAGACTAGCTTGAATTGCCCAAAGAATAGCCTGGTTTTCATGTCGCCCCTGCATTAGACCCATAGTACCCCATAACTTGACACCCAAATTATCTCTGATGATTGCTGTAACACCATTCCGATTACCATTAGGGAGAGGAGCCTCAGAACTGACGAAATGGACATTGATTTTGAGAAAGTTTTCCTCCGGAGGAGACCATTGATTCTCCATCTTCAAGATACTAGGGTTATGCTCTGAGAAAACATTCTTTCTTACTCTATTATATAGCCACTACGTACCAAGCCCAAGAAATCCTTTCAAATTCCTAGCCATATAACAGCTATAGAAGTAGCTCTTTCAAGAGAGGTTTCATGATTTACGATGTGTTGCCTCTTAAAATAAACCATTTAAACCACAGATTTAAATAAAAACAATAATAGTCATAAAACTTCTATTCAGCTAGGGCCTTTCTCAAAGAAAAGGCCAATCTCAGAGGTATTACCATCCCGCAACCCAGTAAGATTTTAAATTGGGACTAGACAGGCCCAATTTAGCCAACGAGTCCGTATCAGTATTCAAGCTCCTTGGAACATACATTAAAACCACACTGAAATTAATTAGTTGACTTAGACTCTTGTCCCCTTTTAATAAATTCAAGCACATGTATGAATTCATTTTGATAAAGTCAATTGCCTCCATTGAGTCCGTATATATAGCTAACTTCATGCCTGACCACCTTTTACTATTCAAAATTTCTGCCATATGAAATATCGCTCTCAACTCTGCCTCAATACTTGAATTCACTTTATAGGGCCCGGAAAACTTATGAATAATCAAACCTTTGCCGTCACGAATCCAACCCCAATACCTCCCATACCTATACCTTGTGAATTGATTCCCCACGCCCCATCTGTTGCACAAATGAAATCAAACGAAGTACCTTTGAAATGCCAAAAATAGTGATTATCCAAATGATTATGAACTGCAATAGCCCCATGAGGATTTACATTCCATAAAGGATCATTACCAAAATTCATAATTCCTGAAGCCTTACCCCACTTACTGATGCGAATTCTCAAAATCTGTTCCAACGACAGCTGAGAAATTCTAGTTTGATGAAAAACAAACTCATTTCTTGATAACCAAATTGTCCACAAAGCTGCTGCAACAACAAAAGTCCAAATGTTCCAAGATCTTCCTTTCTCTTGCAGATTAAACAGCGAGCTAAGAGAGAAATTAACAATGTTTGAAAACTTTTTAGTAATACTCCACCACTTACCTATGTGATCCCAGACCCACTTAGCTAAACTGCAATCCCAAAATAAATGTTTAAGATTTTCAGACTCTATAGAACACCATTTACAGAGTGGTGAGCAGTCAACCATCCTACGATGAAGAAAATAACTAGTGGGGAGAATGCCCCAATGAACTTTCCATAAGAAGCTACTGATTTTAGGGGGGTACTTTGATTTTCCAGATGATTTCCCAAATATTATCTCTGGAACTTAATACCTGATTATTTAGAGAAGACAACTGGCCAAACTTTTTTGTAGTGAACACCCCTTTTCCTGGTTTCCATACCAAGAAGTCACATGTAGCACTTAGCTTGATCTCTCCCAGGAGACTCAATAATAGGCCTAACAAGACTGTGTCCCTGCTTGTAATTGGCCTGGTCCATAATGAGATATCTGCAACACTCCTTTCCAACCACAGTCGAACAAAGGAATTGATTGTGCAGAACTGGAGGCGAAAAATCCTATATAATCTTGGTAAGAAATCCATCAACGGCCCATTTCTATGCCATGAATCCTCCCAAAACATAATAGTCTCAGAGCATTCACATCCCATTCCCCATCCCCAACCCCAAAAACTTACTAAAAATAGTAAATCCTCAAATAAAAATAGTAAATCCCCAAAATTATCAAAAAGTTTCTACATTCCATTCCCCATTTTCCATTCCCCTATCCTTATATTCTTTTTTATATTACTTCTTTATCTCTCTTTCACTTACAATTTTAACTACCAAAACTCACCCACTATTATAAATACAATTTAATATTATTATATGAGGAGAGATAGTGTATGAGGATGGGGATGAGGCATCAACTCTGGTCCCTAAATATGGGGACTCAAACTTTGGTCCCTAAATCAAACCCCAAAATGGGGAATGGGATGGAGGAGTGTTTTAGAAGAAAAGTTGGACAAATCCTCAAATTATAAGGATAGGGTTGGGGATGGGGGATGGGATGTGAATGCTCTCACCATTACCAACTTTCCATAGAAAACAATCATGCATGAGAAGATTGACAACTTCCACACTATTCCTTATTCCCACTACATCCTTAATTGTATATGATGATTCCTTACATTGAACAACACGACCTAAATCAAAAACGAGATGCTTACCATATTTTTCTTGGAGAAGTTTATTCCAAAGGCTTCCTAACAACGCCACCACCATTTTGCCAAAAGAGACATATTTTTTTGACTTTAGACTGGTCAACCCCAACCCTCCTACTTGCTTACTAAGACAAACTTTATCCCAATGAAGAAGATGCATATTATTGGTCCGTGAACCACCACTAATTTTTGACCCCCAAAGAAATTGTCTCCTAGATTTTTCCATAATTCCTAAAATTGATGATGGGATTTTATAGAGATTAAACCAGTAAGTAGGCATACTATCCAATACTGATTTAATTAAAATAAGTCTCCCTGCTATCGAGATCGATGAAGCATCCCAAGATTGCAGTTTGAGTTCCATTCGGCTGATTAACGGATTCCAATAAGAGATCAATCTCGGAGATTTCCCAATATTTGTTCCCAGATATTTGAAAGCACCTTTACCCACCTCACACCCTACAATCCATTTTCGATCAAAATTCATACTTCAAAATACTTCAAAAAATGAAATCTCAGTTGACACTATCAAAAGCTTTTTCGAAGTCGATTTTTAAAATCAACCCTCTACTTTTCTTAGACTTGAGAGCATGATACACTTCCGAAGTTATGAGAATGCAATCCAAAATTTGTCTGCCTTTGATGAAAGCAGTTTGATTGTTAGACACCATGTAAGATTCCAGCTATTATTTTGTTATATGTATTATTTGGGTAATTATTAATAGAATATAGGTATTTTATTTTTAATTAGAAAAATTCAGTAATTATTAATTTATGAATGATCACATGGGTAGATAAGATTTTCTGTTACATTGTGATGAGAATAAAGTTAGATTATTATATATCTTAAAACCTAAAAATTAGATTATTTATCTTTATCCTTTTACTATTATAAGTAGTAGTGAAAATATTAAGCCAAAAGAAAAGCATAAAGAAATAGAGATCGGTTAGGTTAGAGGAGCAAAAAGGTACTGGGTTTGGCAAAGTAGTACACGGCTGCCAGCATCATAAATCAGGTATATAAATTATTAGACTTTGCTTGCATATGCACTTGTATAGTAACACTAATTTATAGATTTTTAGTCTCTTTGTAGTCTCATGTGTGAGTCCCGTTACTTGTCTTATTAATTAACATACATGTATTGAATTGATCTGTTATGCTTTTTATGAGCATCTCCAATGGTATTGGCTAAATTGATTAGCTAAAATAATATAAAATACTGATTATGTAAAATTTACTGAACCTGTAAGGCATTGTGCTCCGATGGTACTAGCTATAATGTTTGGCTATATTTTAAAAATGGTATGTTATTATTATTTCAAGTTGTTATAAATAGAATGTATTATTTTATTATGGTAATAGATGATGTGGAATCTTCTTACAGGTCTCTAGAGGTTCGACAAATATAGCCAACATCACGAGGTTGGCTAAATTTTTAGACAACAGTAATGTGTGGTTGGAGTGGATTTTTTTTTACATATTCTCTATAAATTTTATTTATGGTATCAATTATCCAATTTTACCTAAGGGTTTTGGAGGGTTGGAGATGCTCTAATGTTAAAATTTATATCTTAGGCAAGCAAAGATCCATTGGTATGGTTCTTAATTCGTACAAAATATAATTTACATGTGAGGTTTTATGGATTAGATTATTGTGAATATATGTATTTTATGTGGAAATAGTTTCAGTTAGAAATTAAAATTCCCTTAATATTTTGTAGGAGCAGAGCATTCGATGTGTGATTTGTACGTATGCATGAGGATACAAATATGGCCTAATTGTAATAAAATTTTATTTTACATTACAATATTATTATTTGTTAAGTTAATTGTATTTATTGTACGGGTAGCATTTTTCGCATAATATTGTTAGATTAATAGAACAGATAATGATGGGTTAAGTCTACATATAAGTGGAGATAACTGTAGATGTTAATATAGAAAAATGACATGATTACAAGCATTCATGAAACTTGAGCATTAAATACTATTATTGCTAAGCATGTATTACTACTATTATTTATGGATTAATGGACCAAGTGTGATGTTAAATTCATGCATTTATGACTGTCATATTCTGTGAAATTGCCCATAATATTTAAGTTCAAATGTTATACACTAATTGTATAATGAGGGTTATATTGATTAATAAGAGCTGCCATGAGTTTTAAACTAGATGTGTTAACTGTAGTATACATGTTCTGTTTAGTGCATTGTTAGCCAGTAAAACATGCATGGAATACTTTTCTATAAGTATAATTTGGCAAATTATATGCACCGGTGTTGGCTAAAACCGTGAGTATTAATTGGCATTATTTCAAGTATTAAATGGGTAATTGATTCTCTTGTAACTCCCTGCCAAGTATGTCTTGCAATGCATGTACATAAGTCAATTAGCTCGAACTAGTTATAAACTAAATGTGCTATATGTACGAATCATATGCATGTATGTTTTTATATTAATTATTTAATAATGATATTTCTCATCATACGAATAAGAATGTTAAAAATTATTTATGTCATTTTATGATTAGATTGAGTTCGGAGCTTATAACGGATTTTGGTATTTTTTGAATTAATTTAGATGCTACATTAAGGTACGAATTTCTTATTCTTTTCTCTAACCATTTAAATTATAAATATTCATTATACACATTGTTGAGCCTAATTTATAAATTGTATTCTCTGTGTTTCTTCTGGTACGACTTCTTTGCTCTCTTGTATTTTATTTAAATATATTCGTTATATTTATTGTCAAGTTAAATTCATAAAATTGTGACCCTTGTACTCTGGGTGTACTTTGTAGTGCACATTCGTATATTCGTTTCCTACTCTCTATTTTTTTTGAAATTGTTATTGCGTTACTCATATATATTTGTTTTGTTTCGCATTTTATTGCGACATTGTTTTGTTCTGTTCCATTCTTTTAAATGAGTTTGGCAATATTTTGTAACCTATTTGCTGGGCTCTTAGACCTATCTATGTGGTAAATCATAGACAAGTTCATAGAGTTTGGAGTGTCTGGTGAACTCGGCACTTACTCGTATCGGTGCTGTGAGTATACGAGCACATCTCTAGGGTATGAGATTATGTATAGATCATGATCGCTAATGTGTGTTTTCTTCTTCTGGATTACCGAAGAAGGATTCTCTATTTGTAGAAATGCTTTTTGCATTTCATGTGTTTTCTTCTCGTGGATTACCGGGGAAGAATTCTCTATTTTGTACTTCGCTTTGTGCGAGTGCATATCTATGTAAGAGACCCTTATGGATACATACCTTACTCGATTCAGCCTTAAATTTGTTCTGCTTCGATTCAGTATTTTATTCTTGTTAGTTATCTTGTTTCATTTCATATATAGACTTGATTTGAAGATTCTTTGTCGATAAGACATAATTCACTCAGTTATTTAATATATTATTTTCTTTTAAATTTATTCGTACTGGGCTTTTCGCTCACTCTTTATTGTTCCCTTTCTGCAGGTAATCAGGGATTAACGGGGATTTGAGATGAGTGATGCCCGACCTTTAGCTACAGTCTATATAGTAGTATAAATAAATTCAAAGAGTTGTTAGATTTGTTTTCAGACTTTTCAGTATTTTCATTTGAAGATTAAAACATTGATATTTATCAGGATTTTCGGTTCTTTTCTAACTCGATTAAATATAATTTAATTTTATTATGATATTTGTCTATTAGTTAACGATCTGAAAAGTCGGGTTGTTTCACACCAGCCTATTCATAACTGAACTTAACCTAATTTCCAAAACCTTATTTAGCAGTTTTATGATGGAATTCATCAAGCTAATAAGCCTGAAATCCGAAACTACTGCAGGATCTACTTTTTTTGGGATTAGAGATATGAAAGATGCATTGTAACCTTTCGGTATTTCACCCTCATTGAAGAAATTTTCAAAGAAATTCATTATGTCCTTCTTCATAATACCCCAAAGAGCCTTAAGCACTCCTGCATTTATACCATCTGGGCCCGAGGCTTTGGAAGATTCAGTTCGTCTTAAAGCATCCTCCACTTCAATCAACGAAAAAGGCTTGATAAGAGATTCACTATCACTTGTAGAAAGAAGATTCAGAGATACATTTCCAAGTAGAAAAACTTTTGAGCTCAAAGAATTGCCCAAGAAAGATTTGAAATGATGATAGAAGGCCTGTCGAATGTTCACAGGATTAGAAACCCAGATTCCATCCACCAGGATTCTAGAAATTCTATTAGCTGCTATCCTTTTCCCAATTGCTTTATGAAAGAACTTTGTATTCTTTTCCCCATTGAGTTGCCAGTTGAGTCTTGACTTCTGACACAACATACTCGACTTTGCTTTATATAACCATTCCAATGCAGACCTGATAGACAATTTCTGCAATATCAACTCCATTTAAATCTGCCTCCCCTTGTTTCCTTTCCATCAAATCAATATTGATATTGATATCCCAAACTGGTGCTTGTTCCAATCCTTAGTGAAATTTTTAATTTCTTTAAGCTTAGCACACAAATTTACCTTTTTCGAGTTAATCCAAATGTTGCTTAAGCTCTCCAATAACTGCTTATCCTCCAGCCAGATGTTGAAAAACTTGAAAGGTCTAGGACCCCAATTGCATTTAGAACTGCTGAGCACAATCGGTTTATGATCCGAATTCCTCCTTCTCAATGAGCTACATACCCACGACTCTAATCTTGCCCAAGCATGATTTATCAAGAATCTATCCAATCTGCTCCTTTTGTTCTCCGGTCCAAACCAAGTCAAACTCAAATTTAATAAAGGTACATCAATTAGCTCATTACTAGAGACAAAATCAAGGAAATTAGTCGTATCTTTTCTTCTGTAAATGCAGTTCTCCCTCTCAGATTCGCTTAACACACAATTAAAATCCCCTAGAAAAACCACTGGAATATCCCCTTGTGCAATTAATTCATCTTCTAACTCATGCCAGACCCTCAACTTACCTAAGCTTGACTGTGGAGCATAGATATTACAGTAAACAAATGGGATGTTATCCAATTTACACATTCCTTTGATCAAAATCCAATTTGAGTGCTTTTTAATACACTCAATATCAAAAATATCCTCACTCCATGCAGAAATTAATCCCCCTGACAGTCCAGCAGATGGTACTTCAGCCCACCCAAATCGTCCTCCCAGACCAATCGAAGAAAACATCTTATTTGTCCACTGCAGGCACTTTGTCTCTTGAATGCAGACAAGTGTAGCCTTTACCTTATTCACTACCGATCGCAAGTTTAATCTATTACTTTCCTTTGAAGCTCCTCTGATATTCCAACTAACAAACAATTGTGTATCCATAAAAACCAGACTGAATGAATGAATAAATCAGGAATTTAAAACCCCAAATTCTTCCTGATGAGGCTCAATGAGGTATCCTTATGTTGTGCTAGAATTAACCCCATTTGCAACCCTATTTCCAGAATGACCCAAACTTCATCAACTATACCACCCATGTTCCCTTGCACAACAGGCAGTCCATTATAAAGATTCGTTTTTCTTTTCTTATTCCTTTTAGTCGGAATTTTAAAAAATTTGTTCTCTTTGTTAGCATTACTTTTCCTTGGCCTTCCACGATTACTACGAATCTTCATGCTTTGGAGATTATTCAGCATGGAGCATTGCGTATTTTCAATCAAACCTTGCTCATCTACTAGAACACTCATTTGCAAAATCGTCGAGAGTTGTGCACTAGAGATTGTATCCCCTGAAAATGATAGATCATCCTCCTCCTTATTCCTGTGCATCCAACTCCAATCTTCCTCTTGTAAATCTTTGGATGCATTGTTAGTTAAATCAATTTGTGTGAGAGGATTAATGAGAGAATCCTCAATACCAGATTCAGGAGAATCAATATTAATCAAATTAACTAGAGTAACAGGATTGATAAGAGAATCCTCAACCATAGATTCAGAATCTTGGATTCTAGTATCTTTACTACCCAAATCTTTTTGGACCTGATCCAACTTCCCTTGTGAATCACTCACCCTACTAGGAGAGAGACACGATCGTTGCTCCTCATATTCGCTTAGACTTAGACTTCTCCTCATCATTTCTAAAATCTCCCGATATCCTTCGATTAATCTCCTGATCGACTAAATTATTTCTCACAGAGCCCTTATTTTTATTCAATCTCAGGTCTATCTCCCCCGGATCCATTATCACCTTCTGATCTTTCAAAATATCCCCAGCAGAGGGCATAATTGGAGAAGGTTCCTTAACCAAATTAGTGACCATATGAAGCTCTTGCATAAGAACATTAAAACATTTTCCATTAACTTCAATGACCACTTCCTAACAAATATTGTGCACTTTCGAAGTTTCTATCTGAATCTTTGGAGACTGATAGAAACCATTCTCATTGACAATAGAAGATTATTGTAATATCTTACCCCATGGCTTTATCATTGCTTTGAGGTTTTCCTCCGTCCATGTTACAATCGGCAATCCCCTACATTCAATCCACGTTCTTCTAGGAGGATATAAATTTGACCAATGAACTTTAGACACTTCTGCAAAACCAATTTCAAGAAAATCTATATCTATATCATCCAAGGTTTCCACATTTGAGAAAAAGGCAAGAATGGACTTGCTAGAAATCCCTCTAATCAACACATCTTTAAATCCTAATCCTTCAACTATGGACTCCACAGATTCTAGATCTTCCTCATTAACAGACTTTAAGATTAAACTAGTTTTTAATTCCTCCATGAAAGCATCATTAATCTCACCTAGAACCACATGCTCCTTACCATCTACACTTTGAACCTTTTCAGCTGACGTCCTTACTTCATTCTTTTCTCCAACCACAAACACTTTGTCTCCTATGACCTGCTCCTTACCCATTTTATCTTCCTTGATCTCAGCACTCCTTATCAAAATTGGCTTCTGTGCAACTGGTGTATTTAACTTCAATTTCTCTGGAGATTTCTTAATAATCAGAATTTGATACGAATTTGAACCACCTCTCCCCTCCTTGACCCTCTTATCCTTCTTTGATTTTGCAAATGCCATGTAGAGCTTATGATTTTCAAATTTTTTATTCTTCAGATTCATAAGAAATTTTCCAGCTTCCTCATTATTCATAGCCACCACGAAGCCAAATCGATTATTATTTTTATCCTTCTTCCTAGGTAATATGATGTCCTTCACCCTTCCCCCCTTTTTAAAAAAGGCCCACACATTCATAGCCTGAGTATTCTCCGGAATACCAGAGAAAAAAATTATATTATGAGACCCCCCTCCTTGAACTTCCGGCTTCTTGATACTAGCTAGTAATTCTCTTGACATCATCATGGTCATCCTTAAGTAGAACTTCCTTAAAGGATGGCTTTGAGAACTCATTAATTCCCACCTCCTGGTTATTTGCAAGAGATCGATGGTGAATCTGACCAAGAGCTAACGATACAGCCTTATCCTCTTCTTTCATTGCATCATTGAGAACACTTGGCTTTACAAAGCTCTTCATCCCAATAATAAAATCCAATACAATCTCCAATTGAGGATTAAACTTAAATTCACGAGTCTTACCCTATAAATTCTGCTTACCTGGAGACCTTTTCCCTGATATCATTAATGTCTACCTTAGAAACTGTTCTTCCTTCCTATCATTCCATGGCGAATCTTCCTTCCACTATACCAAATATGGCCTGTTGCAACGCCAAAAAAGTGTATTATTAGGCCCCAAAAATGTTACAATAGATGTTTATGTAACACTTTTGCCAAAATTTGGCGTTGCATTTGCCGGCGTTGCCTATGCCTTCTATAGCAACACTTTTCGAACTGATTGCAACACTTTTTAATGTATTACAATAAGAGTTTGTCGTAACACTTTTACATGTTTTAGTAACACTTTTAAGGTGTTACAACAAACTATTGCAACACTTTTTTGCAACATTTATTGACTTAAAATGTTACAAAGTGAGTTTATTGCAACATTTTAATGCAACGTTTTTGTGCCTCTTGCAATGTTTTTTGGTTTTTTAGCAACATTTATCTGCAACATTTTTATCTCTATTGTAATACTTTTAGATTTTATTGGCAACACTTTTTTGTAACACTTTTTATTAGTCCATATTGCAGTGTCCTATCTGAAATTTTAATATACCATGCATAAAACCATATCAAACCATAAATGACATTTCGAATTCCCCAAATGAAAAATCGAACAAATTATATGTCAATACAACACAAACATTGTACTACTTAGTCTAAAGTCGAAACATATGTCGACTTACATTACAATTCTACATTAAACTTGGTCTTTCTTAAAATAACAACCTACTACCAAAAGTACACACATAGAAAATATAAGTAGTTAAGTACTGATCATCAATCATCACTTTCGTTGTAGACTGCTCTTACACTGTTATATTTTGGTTGATATTCCGACATCAATTCTTTTGCCTACATTGCATAATTTACAAAATAAAATAAAATTCCGGCACAAGTTTAATTTGATGCATATACAACACCAAGATTAATATTGCGAACTTCAAGATGCTAATCAACACAAACTAGGAATTAAAAAGTGTCAGGAACTGCAGGACTTATGAGAGAACAGGTTGAGAGAAAAAAAAACAAAAATAAAGAGAGAAGAAACTAAGTTTCTAAAAAGAGTAGATAGTAGTAGTGAAGGAAGTCTGACAGTAGCCTCCAATATAGATACCTTTTCTGTAGTTATCATAATCAAAAGCATAATAAAGATAACAAAGTTCTTCTACTATTTACAAGCAACTGACTTTGACTTTGACTACACACTTTTCGCACAACAATCATTCACTGTGACTCTTCTTGTTACATATTCAAAAGAAGGTCGGCATGTATTTCTATATCTTTGTTGAGGTTAAGTGCCTATACTGCTAGTTTTATCTTGAAGCAATATCAGAAGCTTTAAGGTCATTGATCACTAGTTACTAATAATATTACCCTACCATTTTACAACTCTACCTCTTCAGCCGTAATCCGACTTCACATTTACAAAGTAGCAACCAAAGGTGCATCAAGTAAAAGCTAGATAAGGAATATGACATTTAAATTCTAAATGCTCAGGCAACTGCTTGCAAGTTTGTCAAAATTTTCATTTTACATTACAGAGGTGATGAGAAATGAATTCAGTTTTAGGTGCCTGTTTAACTTTTACATTAAACCTCTTATCAGACATCTAACTTAGTTAGACCAAACTTAGCATTTTCCTTGTGCTTTTTCATAAAGATAAAACCCGTTTAATTTGATATTATTTTTCTTAATCTCTTAAGAATTACTAAGTCTGGCAGTCTGGGACTCTGGGTAAAGTTCAAAGAACCTAATGTATTCAATCATGAATTACATGAAAACAAAAAATATCCTAAAGCATCTCAAAAGTTCTCAATTACAGCAATTTGGAGTACCTTTTCTTGACTGCTGCTCTCAGGAAATTTTATAACTCCCAGTGGACCTGTACTATTTGTTACTTCACAACCTTGTGAACCATCTTGACACAGTTGCACATCAAGCCACGACTCTTTCACCTGTACATCACAGTGAAGGAAGAACCTTCTAACGATAAGCAGCTACAAGGTTACTTGATAAGTATATAGTACATATATATTAAGTTGATTACTTTGAAAGCTAAGATAGGAAGAATTAGTTCAGTTGCTACAAAAAACTAGAGAAAGCTATACAGAAGTATACAACAAACCAAAACCAGGTAACTCACTGAACCTGTCTTTACAAGTAGAAAAGGTGATGGCAATATTCAGGACTTAATACTTCTTAACTAGAAGGTAAAACGTTTATAGTTCCCTTTCATCAAATCCATCTATAAGAACTAAGCTTAAAAGCCCTTAAAAAATTATAACCAGCTACTAATTACCCAGAAATATTTGCCTAATCCTGCCATTACTTCACAATTATTTAGCATGCCAACTTCACAACATTTAAAAATATAATACCTTGGTGACATAGTCATAAAATTACCAACAATTTATTGTCTATATAGGTAACAATTAAGAATTCAGTCTATGATGTCACAAGAAAATAATACAACACTGCTCAGGTTGATATTATGCTTCTAAAACAATATAAAGGATTAATGAGTGGGATAAATATAATTTTGGAATTTATTATTTTCCAACATTATTACAGGTAGTTTACCTGTGTACCTATTTCCCTCTTGGGTTGTGCTGCTTTAGGTTGTGCTGCCTTAGATTGTGCTTCCTTAGATTGCTTCGCGATACGATTTTAACCAAAGCCAAAGGGATCATCAATGTCCCTTCTCTGCTTCATAAAACTCTCGACCTAAATAATTTGGTGATATTCTGACCCACCGTTAGTTGATAATCCAGATATATTACAGAAATAATCAAGATTAAAGTTCATGGATACTCTAGTTAAAGAGTATACGTAAACTACCTATTCCAAGGACCGTCAAATATGTTACCCAATTCAGGACACTCTGGATCATCAGCATCATGTACCCAGCGTCCCAATTCTTTTTCGACATCAACATGAAATGATTGTGATATTGAAGAATCTATCATAATTTCCTATTGCTTTTCCTGCTGGAGTTCATTATCTAACCCATCCCTAGTTAAAGACACTCCCTGGCCAAAGATATGTTAGTTAAAAGGATATTCATACAACATAACCCTGCAGCAGTCATATATTGCTATCAATAATTGCAAAAGTCACAAGGATATTCATACAAAACACAAAGCCCCCTAGTTGGTCTTTATATAATTACGATACCTAAACCAGTTTATATTAATTAGATGGCCTAGTAGTAAATGTCTATCGCCTTCCACATGACAAAGTAATCATGACAAATAGTGTGGTCCCTCTTCATCAACCTTAACACAATCTGAACTAATATGCTAAGCTAACCAACATAAGCCCACCGCCTAATATTACATTATACCAGCATATCACTTATATATTGCGCTCACACAATTTATATAGTTTCTTCTAAAGTTAACTATATAAATAAAATTAATTGCACATCAATGTTTAAGGTCAAGCAAGTCATTTGCCTATACAATAGAAGGTAAAATCAGGAACATTAACAAGTCTCAATCTGTCCAGTTGAAATCCTAGGTAAGAGGCAATAACACCAACAACATTACACGAAATATTATCAATCAATACTTATACATACCACCAACGCCATACACATAATATGAGAACTTAAAAGGGAGAGGATTAAGTCGCCTAACATTCTTTTTTGATGAACTCAGCACCTGCAGGTTTCATGTCAATTAAAACTTTTGATATGAAATAATAATATGAGAACTAAACTACTGGGTACAGGTAGAAATAAATGCATGTACAGAACACCATAACCTTTTAGTAGAATTAGGGACCACTTACAAGTTGGGAAGAGTCCTTAAGTGCAACAACGATTAAGGATCTGTCTGGTGCAAGCTTCTTCAGTTTTCTAAAAGAAGCGATTACAGAAATAGGAACTGCAGGAAACAGGCAACACAACTTCATTAGATGAATAAATTAAGTAGTAATACATATGATAAAGGTCTGAGAATCATACCTAAAAACCACTTCATCACATAAGTACTGTATCACGAATTCAAAATTCACAACTACAATTAAGCATTCACGTAGGTTTAGGTATCTTTACAAACTACATAAACCTCAAACTAGCTTTTTTCGCAAATGGACTAATTCACTATGCACCACGGTAATTCAAACTGCAACCAAGTTTAGTTTTGATGTCAACCAACTTAAAAGTTCAGAAATAGTAGCTTCCAGACTTTTTATCTTGTCAACTTTATTTTTTTAAGTGAGAGTGCTTTACATATAATTCGTTCTGTAAAAAAATTAATGAACGTCCAACAATCAAACTTAGAAGTTTCTTTAAAAGTATGCTAGACCAGCAAAGATTAAGAAAATATTATCTGTACTGAGCAGTATATGAAATAAAATATTACAAAATAAAACATGATCATAACACTCACTTGTCCGATAATCTAATTTATATGCACATAATTTTATTAAGGCACTGTTACTGATTCTTAGAAATGTACCATGTAAAAGGCCTCATCGATCATGGAAACAGAACTTCAAGAGGAACACTTCTGGAGGCTTTGGTGGCTCCAAATCAGTCATGTAATAAGAGATTACTGAAGCTGAAGAACAAGAAGGGCAACACTCTGACAATCTCTTCTTCAGTAAACTCCATCTTGTATTTTATTTCCCGAAAACCCAAAATAGCAATCTTTTATTAAACAAACAACTGATAAATCAATCAAATACCCAACAAAGTTTTTGAGATTAAAACATAAAAAAGAGGGTAAAAATCAAAACTTAAGGAAAAGATAACTAAAATACATATCACCCCTGTAAATGCGTACATTATGAGTTCAATTGTTTTTTTGTAATTGTCTTACTTGTAATTCGTACATTGAACAATTGTGTGCATATACCTCTAATAGAAGCTGATGGATTTTGGATAAAAAAATCCTAATTATATTCGAACTTATATATATACACATACATACATACATAATAAAAAAAGTATTTTACCTCTAATTGAAGCTTTAACCTAATTGAATCTCCAATCAATTTTGGTAATTGAATCTTTTAACCTAATTGAATCTCCAATCAATTTTGGGGTTTTGGATGCTCTAATCGATTTTAGGGATTTGAGAGTGAGTGGGAAAGATTTGAGAGTGAGTGAGAGAGATGTGCGTGAGAGGTAGAGAGAGGTCGATAGAGAGAAGTGAGGTATGAGATAGAGAGGCGAGAGGAGGTAGAGAGAGTAGTGTCGAGAGAGAGAGAGAGAGAGAGAGAGAGAGAGAGAGAGAGAGAGAGAGAGAGAGAGAGAGTGGTGTGAGAGAGACAGTGATGGTGGGTTTGTTTTTTGTTTTAATGTTATTTTTGGTACCAATTCTCAGCCCGCCCAACGAAAATTTAAGTTCCCGCTTACAATTTTCACTTTTCAGTCAAGTTGATCAAAAGTGTTTCATCTATTGTAACACTTTTGCTAAAGTATTGCAATTGTTCTAAAATTTTAAAATGATCCTTTTGCTTGCAATACTTTTCGTATTTCTCGCAACATTTTTAAAAATATTGCAATAGCTACCAAGTTTTTTGTCTATTGTAACACTTTTTGTAACACAAATACATATTGGTGTTGCAATAGGCCATATTTGGTGTAGTGTTCTTTCTCCATCTGTCCTCTGCTTTGTAGTTCTTATCGCATACCCAACTATTATTATTATCCTTAGATTGTGCCCTCTTTCCAATATTCACCACTGTTTTGAGTTCATCCAGTTCCCTACATGCACTTATCGACCCGTAATGAATTTGATTCAACGTCATCCTTATATCTTCGCTCCTTCTATGATGTAAGGATTTGAGGATATTTGGATGTACAAGACTTTTATGCTGAAGTATGAAATCAATTACCCCATCTTCCTCCTTTTGAAATTGCTCCTCTGATTTGCCTATCTTTAACCCCAGATGATTAATCTTCAATTTTTTGCTCTTCCCTACCATCCACTATTATATAAATAAGATCTAATCTGCTGCAATGCCTCCTCATCCCCTTCTATTCCTTCATTTAGCAGATCCTTACTAACGACCGGTATTAAGAAGCTAATTCTTGCTATAGCCATTGGAATTAACTTCTTATTTCCTTTGACTATTGCATCCACTAGCTCTTTATCAAGAAGAAACCAGAACTTCAATACTTCCTCCTCCTCTTTAGTAACTAATCCCTTGAATGGCGATTGTTTTACTAGAACCCTAGATCCCCTTTCTCCCTCAGCCCGAACCTTAGATCCCCTTTCTCCCATTGAGTATAAATAATTCATACTATATGCGATCACTACTTTTAGGACATGCAAAAAAGGAACTGTGGCCAATATAAACGGGACGAAGGGAGTATTAATACCTCTTAAAAAATATTTATAAGAACTCGTTAAATAAATGAATTGTAGTTTATGCTAGGTCAAAATATATTTAGGAAAAAATTGAATATACATACGTTAAAATATGAGATGAAGATATCTAAAATTTTATTAATTAATTTATCTTTCGTAAAGTTAACGATAACTTATTGAAAATGTAATAAAATTCATTTATTTATACAAACTAAAATAAATTTTACTTGATTAGTTCGGATCTGGATAATTCGATTTTCGATCCGGTTTAAACGGATATCTGGTTAAACCGGAACCGGAATAGATTTTTCATAATCCAAAAAATCGGATATTCGATCCGAATTTTAAAACCGGAACGGATATCTGGTTTTGCTCACCCCTAGGTAAAATATGAAACTTATTAAGAGCCCGTTTGGCAAATCTTATTTATAAAAAATAAGTAACTTAATTCTGAAAAAAGTACATCAAATTGTACTTTTTTTTAAATAAGTTACTTATTTTCTGCATATAAAAAATACTAAACCTCTCTTAAATATTTAATCTTAAAAATTAGTATGTAAATATAAAATTTTTTCTTAAAATACGTTCTTATTTTAAAAAAATAAGGAGAGCCAAACATGCTCTAAAGTAATACTCCTATCATTCAATATATTTATGAACAATTTAAATTGGATACCATTAATTTTGTGTGGACAATAATCAACACAAACTTGAGGTAGAACTATGCAAATATTTTATTGATGCAAGCTTGTGTTTCAAATTGCTCGATTCGCATGATTTGCCAACGTATTAGGTTTTAAAATTTTCGGTAATTTATATATACTTATTCAAATATTTAATATTTATATAAAATTTAACTTGAAATGAATTTATCGTGGACGAGATTTTTAAATTTTTTATTAAAATTGTTTCATGGTTCGTAGTCAAATTTGAAAAATACTAAAAATTCCAAAAATTTCTCCAAAACATTCTCTAAATGTTAATGTATCACACGTGTTATAGCCAAAATTCAGTTCGGGCAATTTAGAATGGATTCGGGTCAAATACGGGTTCAATTTGGGGAATTCTAGGTCAAATTAGGGTTCTGTTGAAGAAGAGTTAAGTTAGGACGCGCCTTGATTATGAGGACGCGCCCTCAATGACAAGTCATGATGATCTATTTTACTCAAGCTGGTTTTCAAAGAGCCATTGAAGAATTCTCTTCTGGGATTCCACTTAGGCTGGGATTCCAAGAGTTATTGAAGAATTCCCTCCTGTCGTATCTCATGAGGGGGATGTCCGTCGCAGAAGGCCTCCAGGGGTTTGCCTGGATATAAGGACCCTTCTTAAACACTAAGGGCGTGCCCTAAGGTGAAAAGATGGGGACTTTCTGGTGTGTGCTTTGGGAGCTCTATTCCTGTAGCCAATGGGCGCGTCCTCATTGGGGAACTTCGGAGTAATCCTGTACTTTGCACCCAAAAGCTCTGGATCACCTGTCCTGCTATCTGGTGGGTGCTTCACATTCGGAGGACAGGGATGCGTTCTGCACTTGGGGTAAACCACGGCTATACCTGCAACCTTGAAATCAAGAAATAGCTGGTAGCGGAGAGGACTAGTCCTCGACGGGGGAAGTTTCCTTATCCGTGAAGTCTTGAGATCTTGGATGAGCCTTGGGCCTTTGTGGTTAGGCCTCATAGTAGAACATTCCGGATGCTGGACCTACAATCCAAGCCCATTTGGGTTTCTTGCTCTCCAAGAACTATGTATGGCTTGATCCCTATAAATACCAGGGTACATAGGCCGATTGGGGGGTTAGAAGTCGAGAGCTCTGAAATAAGCGCCACTAACCCTCTCAATCTCAGCCACCAATTATCTACAGCCACCACACACCACCATTTTTTCCGGAGAAAAACCACCGTCTAAGATCTTGTTTCCGGCGACATACCTTGAAATTTGTTGTTCCCAAATTCCTCAGTCAACAAATTGGCGCTAGAAGGATGGGCAGCCAATCTAGATCTACATCTTACGAGGAAAAGATGTCTCACAATCAAGGCAGAGGTTCTCGAGAAGAAGATGGTTACGATTCTGATGATAGCTTGGGAGATAACCAAGCGCGTCATGAAGATTATGTTCCAGAAAATATTGTTGCTCCTCCGCGACATCATGGAACTCCGGTCGCCGTCGGTGGACAGCCGCCCGTTCTTATCAGTAATTCGGCATGGATGGAACAGTTGTATGTTATGCAAGATGCTATAAATAGTTTCGGGGCGAGATTGGGTTCTGTGCAGGAAGAGCAAGAATTAAGGAGAAAATCTCGGAGTATCCCACGAAATCATCGTCGATCAGGGAAATCCCCTTAGATTGAGGAAGGTTCTCGAAGGAGGGAGGAAAATCAGGAAAGGAGATTTCAGCTGGTCACTCCTCGAAGGTTAGATTATTCTGATCCTATTGTTGAACATCCTAGTAAAGATAATTCTGAGGGTAGGTTATCGAATCCTCAAGAAAGAGTGCGCCCTCATCCTCACCGTTCAGGGCGCACTCCTAGTGTGATTCAAGTCGATGAGGAGCAAATGGCTAGAGAGAGGAGAGATTTAACTAGCTTGAAGGAACGCCTTGGAATAAGGCTTAATGATGACGATTTGAGGATGGTACTCCTCGAGCTTCAGAAGAAAGACAAATATATGGAATCGAGGCCCCATGGTTCACAGCGCGTGCCCCCTGATAACAGGTCGAGGCCCCTTGGACATGAGCGAGCCCTTCCACAGAGTCATGATCCACAGCGCGTGCCCCCTGTTAACAGGTCACGGCCCCTTGGACATGAGAGAGCCCTTGCTCGAAATGATAATCCACAGCGCGCGCCCCCTGTTCATAACAGGTCGCGGCCCCTTGGATTTGAACAAGCTCCTCATCATGATAGCACTGGAAGAAGAGGAAACCGTGATAACGGTGATAGAAGAATGGGTTGGTATTAGGGAAATGGGCACCCCCGTAATCAGGGTGCGCCCTTAAGTGGAAGATCCCCCCGTATCCATCAAATTCCCTCAAGCACCTCCAGTGAGTCCAGGTCGAGGACGCACCCTCACTCAGGAGGACAGTATTAGAGAGGTTCTCATGGGAATTCACAACCTCATGGAGATCCTGAGGGTCAGCAAACTCAAACTCAAACTCAAGAGGAGGATGTGATTCAACCACAAGTTGGGGTTCAAGGAGGCATTCAGACAGCGGTTCTACCGCCGCCTCCACCCCCAGAGGGTACTCAGGCTGTGGCACAACCGAATATCCAGAATATTCCAGGAGTGGGAACATTTAATGTGGATGATTTAAAGAAACTCCTTGCCCACTTAGATGGAGGAAGAATATCTGCTACTGCGCAAACATCCTCTCCCTTCTCGATTGACGTTAGAGAGGCACAGCTCCCTGCTGGGTATAGATCTATGACAAATGATTTGCGCTTTCATGGAAATGCAGACCTTGTGGAATTCCTTGGACGTTTTGATATCGAGATGAATGTCTATCAGGTGACGAAATTAGCTAGATGTCGATTGTTGGCGGCAACTTTCAGGGAGAGTGCTCAGAAATGGTTTCAGAAGCTTGGTCCAGGAATAATTACATCATGGCAGGTGATGAGGGACTTGTTCTTGACTAAGTTCCAGGCCGCAGTAAAATATGCTCCTCCAGTCACAACCTTGGCCAATATCAAGCAAAGGGAAGGAGAGAGTTTGCAATCCTATTTCAAGAGATTCAACTCGGAATCCACTATGGTGAGAGGGGCAACAGATGAAATGCTCAAGAGTTTTCTGATAGCCGGATTGTCAGTAGGAACTGATTTCTGGAAACACCTTCAAGGACGGGATCCACCTACATTGGCTGATGTGTTCGTACAAGCTGAGTCTTTCAAGATTGTGGAACAATCCTTGGCAGATAACCGAAAAACTGACAGTCAGAACAGCTCTAAGGGAAAGGCCGGTAAGAGGAAGGATAGGTCTCTTAGTCCTACTCGCCGTATAACAACTAGTGCAAATCGGGTGAATTTAGCCGAAGCTGGAAGGAATTGGGGTCCACCCGATACATACACTTACGGTCAAAGGCCGGGTAACTATACTCCTTTGGCAGCTTCTATTGAGCACATCTTTGAGGTGAATAAGAACAAAGGGTTCTTCAGGAGGCCAGAACCTTTGACCTCTTGGAAGAGTAAAGATAAGAAGAAGTATTGTGAATTCCATGAATCTTCAGGGCATAACACTCACGAATGTCGTCAGCTCAGGGAGGAGATTGAGGATTTGATTAAGGAAGGATACCTGACAGAATGGATTGTTAGGAAGGTAAAGAAGCATAAGGAGAATCCTGATAGAAGGGATAGAGGGCGCGCCCTCCACGGAGATGGTAAGCCCGAAGAGAAAAAGTTTGTTAAGGAAGGGAGTATTCATACTATCTTTGGAGGACACCACCTGGGTGGTGATAGCAATCATGCTATGGAAAGGTATGCTAGAGAGGCAAGATACAGGCCTCTCACAAATGTGAACAGTTTGGAGCTAAGGCCGCCCAAATTGTTCAAGGAAGGATATGCGGATATTACTTTCACTGAAGAAGAAGCTAGATGGGTACATCATCCACATAATGATGCTCTGGTGGTGGCAATTCAGATTGGTTCCAAGAATGTACATCGGGTTTTTGTTGACAATGGAAGTTCGGTGAATATCCTGTATTACAGCACTTATAAGAAGCTGAGACTTCTGGATAAGGATATGATTCAAGACAATGGATGGATCTATGGTTTTTCGGGCGAATCTGTGAAAGTCTTGGGAGCCATCAAGCTACCGGTAACTCTTGGGGAAGGAGTTCTTTCTGTAACTCAGATGATGGATTTTATGATTTTGAATGTGGAATCGTCGCATAATGCTTTGGTAGGGCGCCCCTTGTTGAAGGAAATGAAAGTTGTGACCTCCATTTATCATCTTGCAATGAAGTTTCCTACACCCAATGGTGTGTGGACTATAAGGGGTTCTCAACATGATTCCAGAGATTGTTATAAAAAGGCAATCAAAGGGTTTAGGAGACAACAAGGTGGAAGGCGCGCCCTGACTGAAGATAATTCAGGAGTCATGAGCATTTCCCCGGGAGAAGTTAAAATTCATTATCTCGTCCAGGAGCCGGAAGAAGAAGTGCCTCTTTACAGGGTACGCCCAGAGGAAGATGTCCCAGTTCTTGGCGATCTTCAAGAAGGAATTCTGGAAGAAATTGAAGAAGATTCAGAGGATATAATCTCTATCAAAATCAGAGGGGAACAAGTTGAAGGAAGGCGAATGTTACTTGAAGGATTGATGCATACCCTTGTTGAGGAAGATTTCCCTCTTAAAGAGGACGCGCCCTCCAAGGATGAAGCACCAATCGAAGATCCTCGAAGTTTTGATTCCGACCTTGATCCAAGAACACCACAGCTGGTTGAAAAGACTGGCCCTGTAGAGGATACAATTTCAATTTTGGTAGATGAAAAGGATCCAACTAAGGTTCTGAAGATTGGGTCGCAGTTGAACTCCAAGTTAAGAGGCATGCTCACCAACTTCCTTTTAAATAATCTAGATGTTTTTGCTTGGAGTCATGCTGATATGGTTGGAATTGATCCGGAGGTTATGTGTCATCGTCTGAATATAGATTCTACCAAGAAGGGAATCCGCTAGAAGCGCCGGCCAGTGAGTGGGGAGAGAGCCATAGCATTGAAAGAAGAGGTGGATAGACTTCTAGATGTTGGGCTAATCAAGGAGTCATATTATCCAGAGTGGTTGGCTAATCCTGTCCTCGTGAAAAAGCCAAATGGAAAATGGAGGACTTGTGTGGACTTCACTGATCTGAACAAGGCATGCCCAAAGGATAGCTTTCCACTCCCGAGGATTGATCAGTTGGTGGATGCCACGGCAGGACACGCCCTTTTAAGCTTCATGGATGCCTATTCAGGTTACAACCAGATCCCTATGTACGAACCAGATCAGGAACACACTTCTTTTATTACAGATCGAGGATTGTATTGTTATATTGGGATGCCTTTTGGGTTGATTAATGCAGGCGTAACCTATCAGAGGTTGGTAAATATGATGTTTAAAGATTTGATAGGGAAAACCATGGAGGTATACGTGGACGACATGCTTGTTAAATTATTAAAAGCAGAGGACCATGTAAAGCATTTGGAACAGATGTTTGAGATTTTGAGGAAGTTTAGGATGAAGCTAAATCCTCAAAAATCTGTCTTCGGGGTAGAGTCCGGGAAGTTTCTAGGATTTGTTGTCAATCATCATGGAATCGAGGCAAATCCGGCAAAGATTAAAGCTCTTCTTGACATGAAATCTCCATCTAGTGTGAAGCAAGTTCAGAGTCTCACGGGAAGGATTGCTGCTCTTAATCGGTTTGTATCAAAATTATCGGATAAATGCAGAGAATTCTTCAAAGCAATTAAGGTAGCAGCCAAGGACTTTGGATGGACCTCTGAATGTGAGGAAGCTTTTCAGAGAATAAAGGAGCACCTGGGAAATCCTCCACTTTTAGCTAAGCCTGTGGAAGGAGAAACGTTAATTTTATACTTGGCCGTTTCGGAACATTCCATCACTGCAGTGCTGGTAAGGGAAGAAATTGATCATCAGTCTCCGGTTTACTATGTGAGTAAGCGTTTGCTCGATGCGGAAACTAGATACACTAGCATGGAGAAGTTGGTCTATGCCTTAGTTCTGGCATCCAGGAAGCTTCGGCCTTATTTTCAAGCTCACAAGATTGAGGTTCGTACGGCATATCCATTAAGAGGAATTCTCCATAAGCCGGAAACCTCTGGTCGAATGTTGAAATGGGCAATTGAGCTAGGACAATTTGACTTGGAATATACTCCAAGGACTGCTATCAAGGGTCAAGCTCTATGTAAGAACCCCAAATTTTGGATATAATTAAAACTTTTTTTTATGTACTGAGGTAATGGTGAATAGTGATTACGACTACGATGTAACGATTGAGATAATAAATGAAAGGAATAGATTTTGATTCAAATGTTTATATGCCATGAAGAATACTATTGGTTGACACTTTAGATAAGAATTATCTATCGCCTAGGGAATTGAGATTTGATAATTCTAAAGGAGAAGATTATTCTTATGTCATCCAAATCGATATCTGTTATTGGTCCAGTGGGTCCGTAAAAATGTTAAGGAACGATCAAAAGAGATCAGGGACAATTGTACAACCCTAAGAGGAGGAGTAAAGAAAAATGGATGAATAGTGATTTTGGTGGACATAGGAATATTATTAGACGACGCTATATAGAAGTACCCGGAACGAAATTCTGAGTTCGTATTAGTGATCCAGGGGGAAAAAAAGTGTATGTAAAAGCTGTCGGATTCTGAAAAATAGCATTTTTATTTTCCCCGAGATTTCCCTGGACACTGAAAGATTTAAGGAATTATTGAAGGAATTTAAGGAAAATAGGTTCAAGAATTATTAAAGAGGATGGAGGCTGATAGTATAAATATTAAGACGGATTCCGGTAAAACCCTAACTAGAAACGATTGAGTTATTCCTCCGAACGATCAATGAATTGAGTAATAAACGGATAAAGAAACAAGTAGAGATCCAAGAGGTATGATGAGCTAGTGGAAGGTGACATAATCACTTTATGCAAGATAAGATCAAAGAAACCAAGCTAGTTACAAAGCTAACTAGTAATCTTAGCAATCAAACCAAGTACTTAGCATTCTTTCTCATCCTACCACACCAAAATCAACACTTGTCCATCAAGATGATGTATGCCATGACCTAGTACCTTTAATAAAGTAACTTTATGGTAGATATTTTCCTAATAATGCAATAGATGCAAGCAAGACCAAGCAACTCCATTTCTCTCCATTTTGAACAAACTGCCCAGCAGAACCTCCTCCAAGAAGAAAATTCATATCTCCATTTCTATCCATGATAAAATCACCAAATTTTAAACATAGCTTCTCCACTCCATGTGAAACATTCATTCAAAATTTCATGGCAATCTAATGAGTGTAGCCTAGTCAAATACCTTTCCCAAATTGAAGAAACCAAACTGCCTGTTCTTGACAGTTTTCTGTAACGATTTTCAAACAGCCATATCTCCTTCATTACTCAATGGAATTTGGTGTTCTTTAGCTTGTTGGAAAGCTGGTCAGATGCTCTACAACTCGCCTTTAGAAGCCTTGTCCAGAAAAGCATGGTAAGGGCCTCGTTTTTGCAGATCTTTGAACTGATGAATAATAACCTTCATGAACTAACTTTGATTTCTTGTTTTGTTTGGATGATCTAAGCAATCCCAAGGCTATACAAGGACAAACCAAGGCTTAGTCATGTATTAGGATACTCCAGGGAAGGTATAATTCTTAAGAAACCCTAGAACTTATTTTGAGTTTTTGTGATTATTGGATTAGTTTTGATGATGATGTGGTTTTAAGCATATAAGCATGATTATGTAGTTGATTTAGTTCATTTAGCCATATAATGATTAAGAGGATGAGTTGAGATGTTCCTGGACTTATGAGGTGTATATCATGACTGTGAGATATTTGGTTTGCCCGCTGTGACTTGGTTGAATTGTTATGATTTTTAGAACGTTCGATATATAGCCGTCGTAATGCCAAATTTTTGTTAACACTTAGAAACCGAGCTTGAAAGTAAATATAATTTCCTGACCTTGATAATATTATGACTGATCCTTGTAAATCTCGATCCATAGATCGTTTTGGCGCAAGGATCGAAACATTCCGACTTACGGTTTAGGAGTTATGGTCAAATTACTAAAATTGGTTCGGAACCGTAAATAAAAGTTCGTAACTTCAATTGAACCCTCGTAAAGCATGTTACTCAGTGGCGAATCTTGGTAAATAAATACTAGAGGTCATAAGGAAGGTATGAAAGAAAACCACATGTCAAAGGGATCATTTTCCGATTTTATAAAAATGTTGGAATCGAAGTTATACGCGAACGAACACCTAAAAACCCGCTTGGTTATAATTTTGGTAAAACACTTAGAAAACGAACGACAAAACTCGAGGTATAATCTCGGTTCATAATCGATCGACTTTAGAACTTATACGACTTAAGTATATACCGAGTGTGGGTATGATGACATGTCGTAATAACGAACAAATGTTGGATCGTATCAGTAGTAAAAAGAGTTACACTAAAAGGTGTATAACCAGATAATTCGAAAACGTGTTTCGATTTAAGTGAAGTTTATACCTAGACTTTTAAAACGTGTTAAGTGGTTAATCTCGAATGTTATGATTGTTTATAGATCATCGAGCAGACCCAGGACACGCTATCTCCACCCACACCCGATTACCAGGCAAGTGTTCAAAAGTTTGAACCTGTTGTTGTGATAATATATATATGTGATTGCCATTTTACATATGCCATAGCATGCATGCCTATTGCCAAATTATATAATGATACCTGTTCCCTAAATTGATATTGGCTTATAGACTAGATACGAATTATCAGTTATAAGCCGGATTGTTTTGGTAAGACCCTTAGCGAAGGGCATATGATATTCATTCTTAAATATAGACCGGGAGTCGGTATTTTGAGATATAGATAGTCGTGGAAACCCGGAGGGATTCCAATGACAGATTATTATTTATCTGAGGAATGTTATTCGAGTATTATCTCAGTCGAGAGATATTAAATGAATGTTAGTTTCGAATATTCATTTAGAGTTGATTATTTAATTAATATTATTTTGATATTCATTAGAATGTTATTTATTAAATAAATATTACTTTCGAATATTCATTTAAGGTTTATGTACTTAAGGAATATTATTTTAAAATATTCATTGGAGGTTCTAATTACTTAAGGGATATTATTTCGAATATTCCTTTAAAAGTTTTGATTACTAAATGAATATTATTTGGATATTCATTTAGAAGATTATTTATTAAATGAATATTATTTTTAAATATTCATTTAAGGCTTGACTCATTTATTGAATATTATTTTAAATACTTATTGGAGTCTAATTATTAATGAATATTATTTTGAATATTCATTTAAGGAGTGATTTATTTAGTAAATAATTCTATATATTCATTCGAGGATTACTTACGAGCAATATTATGATTTAATAATATTCCGTAATTATTATTGAGTTAATAAAATATTCTTGGAATATTTATTTACTTCTTTTAAATTCTTTTTAAAATGATTTATATTATTTGGAGATTATCTTTCACCTCCAAATATTATGTAAAATATTTCGGAGTCTTTTTACGACTATTTTATCAAGGAAAGGTTCCCAACTCTTTTTATTTTTCATTTAAATCTATCTTAAAAGGATTTAAATGCTCGCTCAAACTTCCATATTATTAGGGAACCTTACTTGAGAAAGGTTATTTATCTTGTTGACTTCCCGGTCATAGTTTATCCTTTTCACTCGTAACTTGGTTGCTATAGACTCATTAAGTCTGTGTGTACCTTCTCATCATTCGAGGGGTAAGATTGTTGGAACAAGTTGATATCCATTAACAAGCAAAAGCTTGGGAAATGTTGGTGAATTTTCCTTTCCAACTAGATACGACTACTTTGTGGAGTCTTATCAATAAGTATTTCACTTGGGGAAGGGAGGACAAACTCTACGTTTCAATGCTGTGGATTTATTCGAACTAGGAGTCGTGTGTAAGAGGCCGAGTCGCGCGGTCCATCATAAGGCCTAACCATTGGCCAGGGAGTTACTATTAAAGGCAATCGACAAGTGGAGCCGTCAGTTCTTCCTTCTACCGGTAGTAAACTATAGTGGGCTGTACCATCCCCGACTGATCATCAGGGAGTGGGATAGCTGGCGCGTGATAACTCCAGTATTTGTTCATCTCCCAAATTGGGAATTCCCTGCAACACGTATCGAAGAGACTTCTTTCAGGTTGACGGTGTATTCCGCAACACGTATCGAAGAGACTTCTTTCAGGTTGTAGGACTTCGAAAAATGTTAATAACTGGAATTGCAATATTTTCCTTGCAAGTTCCTCTTTATATGATAAATGATAATATCTTGCTTATTTCGACTTAGCAGATATTTCCACAAAATAAATACTTTAAGTTACCCTGTAACTTCATCCTTTATATTATACTGGCACTAATTTCGTTAATGCATGGCATATGGAAATAATGATATTTCGAACTGTTATATACTATCACTGTCCTGTTATATTATTGTTGGTGGGCTATTGCTCACCCTTGCTTTATTATTATATCACAACAACAGCTAGACCAGATGACTTGCACAAGGCGCACTCGATGCTGGCGAGGACGATGAGACTACCGAAGCCGAAGAGAAAGCTATTGGTAGGATAGATTCATTCTTTCAGTACCAAATATATGGGCTGGTATGACTTATTATAATGGATGGCAAAGAGTATGTATTCACATTGTAATTCTTTTTGGATTGTAAGAACTCATAATGTGCTTAATAAAATTTGGTAGTTACTCTGATTTCATCTCTGGGACTATAACGGGTGTGTTTTATGTTGTTGTTTTGGGTCACAAGGTTGTAATTTAAAATTTATGTTGAGTTTGTGGATGGAAATTGAGACCGTAACGACCAGATCCCTGACCCCGGATCTGGGGGTGTTACAGAAGTGGTATCAGAGCGTACGTTATAAACCCTAGAGATGAGGCGACGTTAAAACAACAAATTCACTAAGATAATAAGAACTCTTGCCAAGTTCATAGTCGGACTACTTAATGTAGTGATGACCTATAAAACCCTTATTGGAATTTGAAAGGTATATGATGTAGCCTATTTGTATTTCGAGGATACAACTCAACTTGAACAAGATTGTAATAGTAAATAGTATATAGACTGTCACAAGAAATCTCAGATTGTATTATCTGTCAGAAGAAAAAGATAAAGGTCAATCTACAGACTTGAGGAATTACTACATTGAAAGAAGTTCAGACATCTGATCAAGCCTCAGTGAAGTATTCGTTAAAGAAGTGGATTCATTTAAAGTGACAGAGATTTCGACAGTGACAGAGACAGTACAGAAGAATTAATAGAGAGAGGAGAAAAGAAAAGGAACCAGATTTTAAAGTCAATATATGAAGAACAGTCATTGCGGTTAGTCACTCATGAACCAGACAGTACATCGAGTGTCAACATTAAACAGTGGTTGTTCATCATTAACTTTAGTGGTTCAAGCTATCAAGACTGGTATGTTAAGAGAAGAAAGGCTAAATCATAGAGTCAAAAATAAAGAAAAGCCGTTGGAGTTAGTTGCTCATGAACCAGACCGTGCATCGAGCGTCAACGAAAATTCGGTGGTAATTCTTTATTACTTTCAGTGGTTCAAGAAAAAGATTTGAGCTGTCAAAAGATTTATATTAATTCTCTATTAATTAATATAATTATGTAATTGATTTAATTTAATAAATTAATTCATTCCGAATTAATTTATTTATTAAATTAATTATCATGTTAATTAATTTTGAATTAATATATTAGTCTAATTGATTTAATTAATTAATCATTATTCGTTTAAATGATTAATTGATTAATCAAGTTAATTAAATTAAATCAATTGAAAAAGAAACGGAGAAACAAAAGATGAATAAAAAAAAGGAAAGGAGAAGGAAGTCAGGCTGAACTATGGTTGTCGACAAAAGGAGATAAAAAGAAAACAAAAAAAAAAGAAAAGAAAAGCGACAACAGACATGCATGCATGCAGAATCAAACTGAATTCAAAAGTAAACAGGCAGCAAAAAGTAAATGGAATACAAGAAACGTGCTCATGCTGTCGGCCTGCTTCTGGACGCGCCTTTACCGCGCGTGTTGTTCACGCGCCAGCTGGTAACATTAGAAAGGGACGCGCGTGTCTGTCAGTCTCCACTCCTGCAACTGGTTTTAAATCTAACAACATATATATATTGTTTACACAGAATATTTCAAATCATTACAGCCGAGTTTTTTATTTGTTAAAGACAATTTTGATTGTCTTGCCGATTGTCTTGGTAAACTTCTATTGTCTTGCCCATTGTATTGCCTATTGTCTTGGCAGTACAAGTTGTTTATCTTGGTGGTTTTGGATTGTCTTGCCGATTGTCTTGACAGTACAAAACTGATTGTCTTGGAAGAACAGATTGTCTTGCCGATTGTCTTGGCAGTACAAATGAAAAAGAAAAGAGGCAGAAGAGTATATAATTCAAGACAGGCGGCCAGATCAAAAACAACACACAGAATATATCATCTTCAAACAAGAACAGCTATTCTCTCTCATCAAGAACACAACCTGCAGGAGCTGGAAAAATTCATAGAAAATCAAGTTCATCTTATTTTTAATATCTGATCCGATAGAACTTGTTTACTTGAGTCTCTTGTACTATTAACGAGTTTAAACTCCTAATCTATATCTCGATTTTTATTAACAAATCTAGAAAAATTCATGTCGAATTTTCTAATTTGTTTTTATTAACTAGATATAATTTCTGTACTGTATTTGTAACAAACCCCTCAAGTTAATATAATTTTATATTCAACTTGAATTTTGTTTCATTTAATTCCGCTCAAATTTGTCAAAATATAAATTAAATTTATCCGGATAAATTTCGATTAAACAGTACCGTTTGTATTCAACCCCCCCTTCTACAAATATATTGGACCTAACAATTGGTATCAGAGCCTATTGATTGATACACAAATCAAGATCCTATTTTTATTCAGTCAAAAATCCATTTCGAATTTTTAACTCACTTAAAAATTCATTATGTCTTCAAAAGTCATTGTTAAGATTCCTATCTTTAATAAAGATAATTATGATATGTGGAAAAATAAAATGGAGTTGTTTCTTGATGTTACAAATTCTAAATATTTGAGTGTTCTGAAAAATGGACCTAAAATTCCTATGGTCATTGAACAACAAGTTATTACTGATGGAGTTGTTACAACACCTGCTAGAACCCATGAAAACGACCCTGCGTCTTATACTCCTGATGAAAAAGAGGATGCAGGACTAGAAAGGAATTTGAGACTCATACTATTAGATTCCCTAGATGCTGTGATGTACAGTCATGTGATGAATTGTAAAACTACAATGCATATGTGGGAAACTATTGAGACTATTAATGAAGGAACTGATGAAGTCAGGGAAAATAGACTTCAAATTTTAACCTCTGAATATGAACACTTCAGATCTAGCCCTAATGAAGGCATTCAGGAAGTGTTTGAAAGGTATAACAAAATAATCAACAACTTGCAAATCCATGGCAAGCAATATACACAAAAGGAGATTAACATGAAGTTTCTACTGACCATGCCTACTCACTTAGAACATAGGATAATTGCCATTAGAGAAGCCAGAGACATGAATCAAATTACTCTTGAAAGGCTCTTCGGCATTTTGAAAACCTATGAGTTGGAACAAGTTCAACAGAAAGAAATTCATGGTGAAGGTAGGGTTCCAAGTTCTTCTACAGCTCTAGTGGTTGAGACTCCAAAGGAAGTGGAAGCTAAGGTTGTTCAACCTTGCAGCGCTGACAAGGAACAGGTTGAAGTTGAGATTGGTCATACACCTGTCAGTCAGGATGGTGGAGATTTCTACTCATTGGAAGAGCTGGATTAGTTGGAAGATGAGTCAATGGCTATGATGGTGAGGCAATTCAGTAACTTCAGATTTAGGAGGAATCCCAAGTTCAAGTTCAAATCTAACTACAATAGATTCCGGCGAGGAGGTTCTTCCTCAAGTAGCACAACGGGTGGCTACCAAACTAGAATGGTAGACAGAAGCAGGATTAGGTACTTTAAATGTAATGAACTTGGACACTTTGCAACTGAGTGTCATCAACCTCAACAAGATGCAAGGAGAGAGTATGCATCTGGTAAAAAGAACACAGACACGGCCTATGTGGTACAAGGCAAAAGCTGGGATGACACTGACAGTGATAAAGAGGAGGTTGAGGATTTTGCGCTGGTGGTAAATGCTGATACATCAACTCCTTATAGTACTCCGGTAATTCTTACTGACACTGAGTTGATTCGTAGTCTATATAATTCCTTAGATAATGCACAAACTGGATATAAGAGACTAGATCTACTAAGCACTAAACTTGGCAATGAAGTGTCAGAATTGAAAAAGGTGCATATTAATCAAGATCAACAAAGAGATGAAATAACAATGCTTCATAAAAAGGAGAAATCTATTCTAGAAGTTGTAGGCAAACAAATGGCTAGAATTACTGAACTTGAAACACAGGTCAGGGCTTGTTATAATTCTGTTAAAGTTTCCAAAGAGTTTTTTAACAAACAATATGTAGAACGAACAACAGGTATAGGGTATGGCTACAATAAAGCTGTTGGATCATTGGGCATAAATTCCCCTAACCTTGTTAGTGCTAAAGAAAGGGGAATACCACGTGTGCTCAAGAATGTTAAAGAACCTCTATTTAAACAATCTGATGCTGGACCACCTGATATTCTTTCTATGGTTATCCAGGAAGAAATAAGAAATGAGGACAGTGCAAATGGCACAGTCTTTGTTAAGGCTAAATCTGTTAAGGACGCTAATACAAAGAATGTTTCATCCAAGAAAGATGTCACAGTCTTTGTTAAGGCTAAATCTGTTGAGGACACTAATCCAAAGAATGTTTCATCCAAGAAAGATGTACTTAAAGTGCCAGTCAAGGTTGTTGAAACAACTAGTTCTTCTAAGATTGGATTAAGTGGTAACAAGTTGAAGCAGGACAATAACATGTCTAACATGAGTACCATGCCTATCATTGATTCTAATCATAAAGCATGTGGTGTTTTCAACTGTATGTCTTGTGCTTTTAATGTGATGTCTGCTTACTTTAATGGTAATCATGCATGTGATAATAAGACTGCTCCTCGACAACATATGAACAGGAATAATGTTAGATCAAAGACTGTTAGTCCTCCTTATGTTAGGAGAGAGACATTTGTACCAAAGCCTAAACAAAGTTTTATGAAGGCTGTTTACAAAGTCAAATGTCCAGTCAATGATAATGTTACTAAACAAACATGGATACCTAAACTGAAACAAAAGATTGTCAAATCTGTTTATAGGGTAAAATGTTTATTGACTAATGGTAAAATTGGTGTCAAGGTTAAAAATGTTGTTTTGCCTGACAAAGGCCAATACTTTAAATACTCTGGACCCAATCAAATTTGGGTTCCAAAGAAGGTTTAATCCGTTTGTCATTGCAGGGTGTTGAACAGGTTGATCGAGTAACCTGGATCTTGGACAGTGGATGTTCAAGGCATATGACTGGAGACAGAACCCTGCTGACAAATGTGGTGGAGAAGGCCGGCCCAATAGTTACCTTTGGAGATAACAGCAAAGGTAGAACTGATGGATATGGCAGACTTGAAGCTGGAAATGTTATCATTGAGAAAGTGTCCTTTGTAAAAGGACTTGAGCATAATTTGCTCAGTATCAGTCAGTTCTGTGATAAGGGATTTGAAGTCTACTTTAACAAGAAGAATTGTATGATTTCACACAAGAGAAGTGAACAACCATCTCTTACAGGAGTCAGAAAAGGAAACTTGTACGTAGCCAATATGAACACTGGAAGCACTGAAGAAATCAATTGCTTCTATTCTAAAGCATCCACAATGAAAGTTGGCTATGGCACAAGAAACTTTCTCACCTAAATTTCAAGACGATGAACTCTCTGGTCAAGAGAGAGTTGGTGAGAGGTTTACCTTCTATGGAATTTACACAGGAAGGACTATGTGATGCATGTCAAAAAGGTAAGTTAAAAAGGGCAACTCACAGGAGCACTGACATATCTTCAATAACTGAACCTTTACAACTACTTCACATGGATTTGTTTGGTCCAGTTAATGTGATGTCAATGTCAAAGAAAAGATATGCTCTTGTGATTGTTGATGATTTTTCAAAATACACATGGGTCCTGTTCCTGAATTCTAAAGATGAGACTCCACAACTGGTGATTGATCACATCAAGTTGGTTGAGCTGGATTCTAAGTATCCAGTGAGAGCTATAAGGTCAGATAATGGAATTGAATTCAAGAATGCAGTTCTGAATGATTTCTACACTGAGAAGGGTATAACCAAACAGTACTCAGCTCCAAGAACTCCTCAACAAAATGGGGTAGTGGAAAGAAAGAATAGAACCTTGATTGAAGTTGCACGTACTATGTTAAGTGAATCAAGGCTTCCATTGTATTTTTGGGCTGAAGCTGTCAACACTGCTTGCTATACCCAGAATCGAACTCTTATCAACAAAGACTTGATGAAGACACCTTATGAAGCTATTACTGAAAAGAAACCAACACTCAAATACTTTTATGTATTTGGGGCGAAATGTTTTGTGCTTAAAGAAGGATATGAACAAGGCGAATCATCAAGATTAAATCTTCTCAGACAGACTGTTTGGAATAGAGCTCATCCTTTTGAGCTAATCATTGGTGATTCAGATGTTGGTGTAAAAACTAGAAGAGCTGTCCAAAATCAATGTAATTATTCAGGGTTTCTATCTGAAATGGAACCTAAGAAAACTGAAGAAGCTCTTTCTGATCCTGATTGGGTGATTGCGATGCAAGATGAACTCAATCAATTCAAACAACAAGAAGTATGGAAGCTGGTACCCAGACTTACAAACAGAACAGTAGTAGGCACTAGATGGGTATTCAAAAACAAACTTGATGAAGATGGCAAAGTGATGAAGAATAAGGCAAGACTGGTTGCTAAAGGTTATTATCAAACTGAAGGAATTGATTATGATGAAACCTATGCACCAGTGGCAAGACTTGAGGCCATCAGAATATTCTTGGCATTCGCAGCATTTTCAAACTTCAAAGTTTATCAAATGGATGTCAAGAGTGCTTTTCTGAATGGTAAGCTGGATGAAGAGGTGTATGTAGAATAGCCCCCTGGCTTTGAAAATCCAGATCTATTGGATTATGTCTACGTTCTCTTCAAGGCTATCTATGGTCTTAAGCAAGCGCCAAGAAAATGGTATGACACTCTCTCTGAATTTTTACTTGAAAATGGTTTCGTTAGAGGTGTCATAGACAAAACTCTCTTTTCAAAGAAACATAAGAATGATACAATATTAGTCCAAGTCTATGTGGACGATATAATATTCGGGTCTACTAATGATCTTTTGTGCAAGAAATTTGCTAAGCTAATGCAGGGTAAATTTGAGATGAGCATGATGGGTGAACTGAAGTTCTTTCTTGGATTACAAGTAAGTCAAAGGACATATGGAATATTTATTTGTCAATCCAAGTATGTCAGAGAGCTCCTCAAGAAATCTCAAATGGAGGACTCATCTTCAGCAAAGACACCATCATCTACAGCTGTCAAGTTTGGAGCATGTGAAAATTCTGCCAAGGTAGATGTCACAAGCTACAGAGGTATGATAGGCTCATTACTTTACCTTACTGCAAGTAGACCAGATATTATGTATGCTACATGCTTGTGTGAAAGGTTCCAAGCGGATCCTAGAGATGTGCATCTCATTGGTGTTAAACGAATCTTGAGATATCTTAAGGGTACACCTAACTTAGGTATTTGGTACCCTAAAGTATCTGGTTTTAATCTTGTTGGATATACAGATTCAGATTATACAGGAAGTGTTGTAGACAGAAAAAGCACCTCCGGGAGTTGTCAATTCCTTGGTGACAGATTGGTTTCCTGGTAAAGCAAGAAACAACAAACAGTTTCTAGCTCAACAGCCGAAGCTGAATATATAGCTACTGGAAGCTGTTGTGCTCAAATCTTGTGGATTAGGAATCAGCTGAGAGACTATGGCTTTGTACTGGATAATATTCCTATATTATGTGATCATACAAGTGCCATAGCAATCTCCAACAATCCTGTGCAGCATATGAGAACCAAGCACATCGACATCAGGTATCATTTTATTAGAGAGCATGTCATGAATGGTATCGTGGAGTTACTTTCTGTACCCACGGAAGACCAAACAGCAGATATTTTTACTAAGTCTCTTGACGAATCCACATTCACAAGAATTGTTGATGAATTGGGTATGTTAAACAGTCCTAGTAATTAAACTAGTTAATATCTGAGGTTTGATCTTTAATAATTTACAAGTGATTATTTTGTGAATATTTGCTGATTTAAATAACTTGTATAATTATTTTATCAACTTATAATCTTGCTTGATAATTCTTAAATCATTGTCATTATCTTCTTAATATTTTCCTACTAACTTCTTTTAATTTTAGAATAATTTTATTTTCTCTAAAAATATTTTTCTCAAATTTTACAAGTGGAAATTAGTGAGAAATCTATTTTTGTTGAAAATTCCTTATGAATATTTGTGATCTTTTAATAAATCATATTTTCTTTCAAAATAATTTTCTGATAAGAAAGTTATTTTATTCGAAAATATATATAGATTTATTAATTTGCTACAAATGTTTATGTAAATAGTTAATATTTTATTCAATATTTTGTAGTGTTTGTTCTTCTGTTATTAATGTGTTAATTCCATCAAAAGGACAACCTATGGTATTTTTAGTATTTTATATTTTCTATTTAGTTATTTTAAGTAGTTATATTGTTGTAGATATTTTTGTAAATTATTAATTTATGTATAGTTTTATTATTTTTATGTTAATTCAAATTTTTCTTCTTTGTTTAGTTTTATTTGAATTTTCTTTTCTTTTTAGTTTTTATTTAATATTATTATTATGTATATTATTTCTTATTTTTGAATATTATTTTTCATGTGTATATAAATAGTTTGTATAGTTTTTACAGTTTAGTCACTATACTTTCAAAACTAACAAATAGGTCACTGTATTTGGTTCTTTTGTTGTTCTTCTTCTTAACACACACAAAACCTGTAGTTTAAGTATAAATCTTTGTTTTGTGATTGCTGTTAACAGATCTTCGTGTTAAGGACTTAACAATTGACCAATGTTGGTATCAAATTGGTATGTGTCTATACAATTGGTTAGGAACTAATGTTTGATTTTCAGGATCTAACAATTGGAAGACAAGACCTATCAAGTGCTAACAATTTCTAATAGTTGGTATCTATCTTACAGGACCTAAAGCATGATAAAATAGTTTTGTTTGTATTGGTTTAAACATTAACTTACATTAATTCGATTAATTTTTATTAATTGAATTTTTGTCCTTGTTTTTGTTTAGTAAAACCAGCTCAAGATCTATATCTTCCCTAAATTCAAAATCTCTTTCTACAGCTGTGATTGCTTACATTGTTAAACCTTTTGAAATCACAACTGTACATCATTTCTCTTAAGATAAATGCAATATTTTTTCAGGAAACTTTTCAATGTTAAAAATGCATTCTATCTCTATGTTGCTCATATTCTGTGATGCAGGTTCATCTACATGGAATTTTGTATTCTCACATGTTTAGTCATAAGGTTGTAAACCCAATAACTTTGATCCCAGACTACAATTAAACTCAAACACATTCTGACTTACCCCCTAAAGGAAGTAACCTATCAGACTAGAGGTCACCAGGGAGTAAATGCACTTGATGCAGTAAATAAGAATATGTGGGATATTCAGTTGGAGAGTCACTACCTTATACACTATCCAAAATATTTCATATGCACAAAGTGAGATTGCACACACCAAGGATGAATGGACGGAAACCTGTAATCCAACCATTTTACGGTTATGATTATAAGTTAAAGGTTCCTTAATGAATCAAGAGTCTTCACAGACCTCGAGAGAAGGTATTGATCTCAAATGTAAAATTCAACAAGATCATTATTTAACTCCCCAAAGAGAACATCTCTTGATCCTGCGGGTAACGGATCCGACATAGGTGCGGATCAGCAACTTGTGAACTATGATTCAGATTTTACCTGATGAGTTTAACAAGGTGATGTCTTCACAGACATTAGAAGGGAACCTTGATCTCAATGCTACATTTATAGATCATTGTTTACCTTCTCAGAATTCAAATCTGAAAACCCTAAAAAGGGAAATGAAAGGCATATGACTCAGCCTATTTGTAGTTAGAGGATCCTAATCAACTTAAACCAAATTGTAATAAGTAAATATACATATGAACTGTCACAGGAATCTCAAGAAGTATTATCTGTCAGAAGAAAGAAGAAAAGTCAATCTATAGTTTTGATGTCATACACTGGAAGACGATTCAGTTATCTGATCAAGCCCCAGTACAGCATTGAAGTTAATGGATTCATTTGAACAGTGACAGAGATTTTTCGAGTGATAGTTTGAAGATCAGTTACAGTACAAGAGAATTGAGAGAAGAAATAAACCACAACCTAAAGTCAAAAGTGAAGAAGCATCATTGAAGTTAGTCGTTCATGAACCAGACAGTACATCGAACGTCAACACAAATCAGTGGTAATTCTTTACTACCTTTAGTGGTTTGTAAGAATTAAATTAATTATTTATTGATTTAATTAAATTCATTTATAATTGATATAAATTAATTTAGTTGATTTAATTAAATGAATTAATTCTGGTAGAATTAATTTATTAATTAAATTAATTATTGTATCAATTAAATATGAATTAGTTAAAACATTAACTAATTAATTGGATCAATAAGACTTAAAGAAAGAAAATTGATTAAGTCTTGGAGGAGATAAAATTCGGTAAGACTTAATTTAAGTCTTACCGACAGAAGCCTTTTGAGGATTAAGTCTTACCGACCTGATTTAAGTCCTACCGACCTCTGCCAGCTGTTATAAGTCTTACCGAAATTCTGGTAAGTCTTACCGACACATTTTAGGTCTTAATGGAGGTTTGTGTAAGTCTTATTGAAGGAAAATCAAGTCTTGGAAGCTGTTTAAGTCATGCTGGAGCAGTTAAATATCTTACAGAAAGTCAGCAAGACCTGTTACCGATATAAAAGAACAGAACAGACCAGATTAAGTCATAACGGAGAAAACACAGCAGAAACATTTCATCAAGAACAGAATTCTCTCTCTCAAGAACACCAAAGCTTAAACAATTCCCAGAAATTCAAGTTCTTCATCTTTGTGATATTCTATCCAATAGAACTTGTTTATTTGTGATTCTTGTACTACTAGCGAATTAAGTTTCCTAGTTCTTATCTTGATTATTATTAACTAAATTAGAAAAGTTCATGTCGAATTTTCTAATTAGTTATTAACATCTTGATAAGTTGTTATACTGATTTTTTAACACCACATCAAGTTAATATACAATTATATTCAACTTGAAAAATTGTGTTAAATAATTCCGCAGATAAATTTGTCTTTATCAAATTTAATTTAAAGGACAAATTTCGATAAAAAGCTATAGATTGTATTCAACCCCCCCTTCTACAATCTTATCGGACCTAACAATTGGTATCAGAGCAGATTGATTGATACACAAATCAACGATCCCATTTTACTCGATTAAAAATCATCCCCGAATTTTTTAACTCTCTTAAAAAATTCATCATGTCTTCTAAAGTCGGAACTGTGAAAATTCCCATTTATGACAAAAACAGTTATGATATGTGGAAGAACAAAATGTTAATGTTCCTCGAGGTTGCAAATCCTAAATACATGAAAGTCTTATCAGAAGGACCAATAATACCTTTTGGATTAACTCCTGAAGTTGTTACTGATGGAAAAGTTGTTGCTCCTGCAAAGTTTGTTCAAAAAGATTCTTCTGAATTCACTCTTGCTGAAAGAGAAGAAGCTGGACTTGACATTAATTTAAGACTGATCTTAATAGACTCTCTAGACTCTGTAATGTACAGTCATGTGATTAACTACAAAACTGCAAAGCAAATGTGGGAAACCATTGAAACTGTGAATGAAGGAACAGAGGAAGTTAGGGAGAATCGACTAGAAATTTTGACTTCTGAGTATGAACACTTTCGATCAGCATAAAATGAAAGTATTCAAGATGTGTTTGAAAGATATAACAAACTTGTCAACAATTTACAGATGCATGGCAAGTACTACACTCAGAAAGAGATCAACAGAAAATTTCTACTTTCAATGCCTGTTCATCTAGAACATAGAATTACAGCTATCAGAGAGTCGAGGAATCTAAGTGAAATAACTGTAGAAAGACTCTTTGGTGTTTTAAAAACCTATGAACTGGAACAATCTCAACAAAAGGAGATTTATGGAAAAGGAAGAGTTGCTAATACTTATACAGCTCTTATTGTTGAGAACAAACAGGAAGTGGAAAATAAGGTTATTCAATCTTGTAATGTTGACAGTGGCAAGCTTGAAGTTGAAGTTGGTCAAACAAATGCTAGTCCAGATGAAGGAGACTTCTATTCGTTAGAAGAGCTAGATCAGTTGGAAGATGAGTCCATGGCTTTGTTGGTAAGGAAATTCAGCAACTTCAGATTCAGGAAGAATCCCAAGTTCAGGTACAAATCTAACTTTAACAGGTTCCAGAGAGGAGGTTCTTCATCCTCAACTAACAAAGGAGGTTACAAAACTGGAACAGTTGAAAGAAGTAAAATTAGATGCTACAACTGTAATGAACTTGGACATTTCGCTACTGAATGTCAGAAGCCAAAACAAAACCAAAGAAAAGATTTTGGATCTGAGAAGAAGAAGACAGGTAGAGCCTATGTGGCTGCTGGAAAGAGTTGGGATGATACAGACTCTGAAGATGAAGAGTATGGCAATCTTGCCCTGATGGCAAAATCTGATAACTCCAGTGGTACTTCATCAGAGGTATCTTTTACTGAAAGTCAATATATTTATCAACTTACTGATACACTGGGTAATGCTAATAGAGAGATTGAAAGGATCAATTTGTTAAATACAGATCTTAGAAATCAATTATCAGAATTACACGATGTACAAAATTGCCATGTTATACAAAAATCAGAAATAAGAATTCTAAAAGAACTTGAGAGGTCTCTAGCAGAGATGGTGGTTCAACAACGTGAAACAATAGCTGAGTTAGAAATAAGAGTCAGTGCTACTTCTAATTCATGTAAAGTAGCTAAAGAATTGTTTAACCAACAAGCTATTAATCAAACCGTAGGAATTGGGTTTGATTATAATGAAGCTATTGGACGGAAAAGCATTATTACCCCTAATCGTGTCAGTGCTGTAGATAGGGGTATACCATTAGTGCTTAAGAGTGTTAGTAATCCACTCTTTAAGACATCCATAGCAGAACCTTTGGATACAACATCTTTAATCATTAAGGAAGAGATGCGCATTGAGGACGTAGCTAATGGCGTAGTCTTAGAAAGTAATCAAGTTGTTAAAAATGATAAAGATAGAAAGACTGTGTTTGTAAAAGCAGAAAGAGTTGGTGAGTCTACTAGTTCATTGAAAACTAGTAGCAGAAGTAACAACATGAATAAATGCAACAACAAATCTACCATGCATGCTATTCCTGTTATTGATACTGCTCATAAGAAATGCGATGCTGTTAATTGCATGTCTTGTGCTTTTAATATAATGTCTGCTTACTTTAACGGTAATCATGCATGTGTTGATAAGAATGCTCCTAGACAGCAAATGAGCAGAAATAAACATGTTAGATCCAGGACTGTAACATCACCTAATTCTAAGATTAGGACTCCAAAAAGTCCTTCTCAGGATTTGGTAAAGACATGGTTACCCAAGTTGAAACCAAAACAAGTTAAAGCTGTTTACAGGGTTAAATGTCCAGTACCTGTAGAAAATGTTGTTAAGATAAAAAGTGTTGCTTTACCTGATAAAGGTCAATTCTTTAAGTACTCCGGACCCAATCAAATTTGGGTTCCGAAGAAAGTCTAACCAATTTGTCATTGCAGGGTTTGAAACAGGTTGATCGAGTCATGTGGATTCTGGACAGTGGATGTTCAAGGCATATGACCGGAGATAAAGCCCTGCTGACAAATGTGGTGGAGAAGTCCGGCCCAGTCGTTACCTTTGGAGATAACAGCAAAGGTAAAACTGATGGATATGGCAGATTAGAAGCTGGAAATGTTATCGTTGAAGATGTCTCTTATGTGAACGGCCTTGAGCACAATTTGCTCAGTATTAGTCAATTCTGTGACAAAGGTTATGAAGTTCATTTCAACAAGAAGAATTGTCTAATATCACACAAGAGAAATGAAAGGCCGCAGTTGACTGGAGTAAGAAAAGGAAACTTGTACATAGCCAATATGAACTCTGGAAGCACAGAAGAAATTAGATGTTTTTATTCAAAGGCATCCACTGATGAAAGTTGGTTATGGCACAAGAGACTTTCTCACCTAAACTTCAAAACAATGAATTCTCTAGTGAAAAGAGAGTTGGTGAGAGGTTTACCTTCAATTGAATTTACTCAGGAAGGTCTATGTGATGCTTGTCAAAAAGGGAAGTTAAAAAGGGCAACTCACAGGAGCACTAACATATCATCAATAACTGAACCATTACAACTTCTCCATATGGATTTGTTTGGTCCAGTTAGTGTGATGTCTATGTCAAGGAAAAGATATGCTCTAGTGATTGTTGATGATTTCTCAAAATTCACATGGGTACTATTTCTGAACTCAAAAGATGAAACTCTACAACTGGTAGTTGATCACATTAAGTTAATTGAGCTGGATTCTAATCGTCCAGTAAGAGCTATAAGGTCAGACAACGGAACTGAGTTCAAGAATGCAGTTCTGAATGACTTTTGCATTGAAAAGGGTATAACTAGACAGTACTCGGCTCCCAGAACTCCTCAACAAAATGGGGTAGTTGAAAGAAAGAATAGAACCTTGATTGAAGCTGCACGTACAATGCTAAGTGAATCAAGGCTTCCATTGAGCTTTTGGGCTGAAGCTGTCAACACTGCATGCTATACCCAGAATCGAACAATTATCAATAAAGACTTAATGAAGACACCATATGAAGCTCTACATGACAAGAAACCAACTCTCAAGTACTTCCATGTATTTGGGACAAAATGCTTTGTGCTGAAAGAAGGAGATGATCAAGGTGGTAAATTTGAAGAAAAAGCACATGAAGCAATATTTATTGGTTATACTAGAAGAGCCTACAAGGTGTATCTTATTGATCAACAGAAAACTTTGGAAAGTGTCATTGTTACATTTGATGACACGAAACTCCCAAATATCCAAAATGAAGATCCATCTGAAAAGCTTAAGTTTGATGATATGTCAGACTCAGATTCAGATGATGACAATCAACCTGGCGTTGTTGCTGATAATAATAATCCAAATGTTGGTGGTAATGATCAAGGTGATGCTGGTGAAAACAATGATAACTTTCAAGACACCACTGATACTCTTGAACCATCAATAAGTCAAACTGGCAACAACTCAGGGGGAGATAATGAAGGGTCAACAAGTCATACTCAACATCATACTGAAGATCAAGGCGAATCGTCAAGATCAATTCTTCCCAGACAAACTGTTTGGAATAGAGCTCATCCTTTTGAGCTGATTCTTGGTGATCCAGATGTTGGTGTGAAAACAAGAAGAGCTTATCAGAATCAATGTAACTATTCTGGGTTTCTGTCTGTTATGGAACCTAAGAAAGTAGAAGAAGCTCTATCTGATCCTGATTGGGTGATTGCTATGCAAGATGAACTCAATCAATTTAAGCAACTAGAAGTATGGAAGCTGGTACCCAGACCTAAAGATAGAAAAGTGGTGGACACAAGATAGGTATTCAGAAACAAACTAGATGAAGATGGCACTGTGATAAGAAACAAAGCAAGACTGGTAGCTAAAGGTTATTCTCAAGCTGAAGGCATTGATTATGACGAGACCTATGCTCCAGTGGCAAGACTTGAGGCCATCAGAATATTCTTGGCATATGCATCCTATTCAAGATTCAAAGTTTATCAAATGGATGTCAAGAGTGCTTTTCTGAATGGTAAGCTAGATGAAGAAGTGTATGTAGAACAGCCTCCTGGTTTTGAAGATCAAGATCATCTGGACTATGTCTACTTTCTTTACAAAGCTATCTATGGTCTTAAGCAAGCCCCAAGAAAATGGTATGACACTCTTTCTGAATTTCTATTAGAAAATGGTTTTATAAGAGGTGTCATAGACAAAACGCTCTTCACTAAAAGACATAAGAATGATATAATACTAGTCCAAGTCTATGTGGACGATATTATATTTGGGTCTACTAATGAGCTTCTGTGCAAGAAGTTTTCTAAGTTAATGCAGGGTAGGTTTGAAATGAGCATGATGGGAGAACTGAAATTCTTTCTTGGATTATGATAAGTGGATTTTATATCCACTGGGAATGCCTCCGTTCGGCTTAAATTGATTGTTTTGGACTCAAGTTGTTGTAGTTTTGATGTGTTTTGCTGAGTTGTGCAGATTTACGAGAATGTTGATTAAAGTTGATGCTTCTATTGTTCTTGGAGAATTAATTAATTAAAATTCGGATTTTTGAGAAGTGCTGCGCACCTTATACTGTTTGGGCCATATCTGGAGTTCTAGAAGTCCGTTTTCAGCCCATTTACAGTCCACGCGAAGCTTGAGAGATTTTCTACAATATGGGATAGGTTTCACACGACCAGGCCGCGTGTGGTGGGCCCAGGAAGCACGACCAGCAGATAGATGGAAGCAGAAAAATTACTGTTTTGCCCTTTTCTAGTTCTAATTGTATTTTGGGCAATTTTTAATACCTAAATTGAATTCTAATTGTATTAGAAGGTAGTATCTTGCTGGGCAAGATTTGTAGAGTCTATTTAAACACATCCTACCATTGTAAATCATAACAATTCATAGATAACAATTCATAGCTTTTAATCGTATCAAGGTACTTTCGATCTTCAATTCTTTCTCAATATTATGTTTTCATTCATTATCATTATTATTATGTTTTCTTTATTAAATATGCGTAACTAATTCTCTAATCTGAGGATTGGGTAGTATTCCTTGGTATTCATGCATGCTTGATTATGTGATTTTCTGCCAGGCTGATTTGTTAATGAGATCTTAACACAATTAGGGGAGTCATGAACCTTTGATTGTATTCTAGGGATTGTAATAAGCTTGGGAGAGAAGTTGCAATCTTAGTACATGATTTAACAAACATAATTTGAATATTAGATCGGGAGATTAATAGGAGAATTGTGAGACATATAATTCTTGGCATATAACAGTTTATAGATATACTTTGATTGTATCACGGGAGTGTCAATTACGGTGTAGCTGTAAGCACTATATTGTAGCCTGGGAGGGTGCAGTATAACTTTAGAAGAATTGTTTTCAGCAAGGTAGGAACACAGATATCACATTAATATTGAGCATGTATTGAGACCAAGTGAAGAACCCCAGTTCTTAGATTGTTTTCCAACATATTTGAATCTTAGTTTAAAATCAATTCTTAGCGTTTATAATTAGTTCTTGGTTAATTTAGTTAAAACACAAACCCAAAGATTTTTCTCACACACTTCTAGACGTAAAGAGATAAGATACTTGAACTTGATATTACATTCAGTCCTTCCCTGCGAACGAACAACAAAAATACTACTAACAAATTGGCGCCGCTGCCGGGGAAGGCAGTATAGTTGAGTTTAGGTTAATTGTTTCTTATTGTTTAGATTTTAATTGGTTCCACAAGTTGTTTTGTTTGTGATTTTCAGGTGTATGCTACGTTCATCTTGCGCTAGAAAATTAGAATTTGACCCTGAAATCGAGCGTACTTTGAGAAAGCTAAGAAAAGATAAAGCTAAGATGGGAGATCCAGAACCTCGACCAGCTGTTAATGTTGATCAGTCTTCTATTTGGGACCATGAGACACCGAATCCAGCCAATTGCATGTACAAAACTCCAGAGATTGGTGCTGCTCAGTTCCATATTAATCCGAGCTTAATTCAGATGATCAGCAATCAGGCTTTTGAAGGAGACATTGAATTAGAAGACCCACACAGACATCTAGAGCATTTTGTGCAGATGTGTGGCTCATTCAGAATCACTGGTGTTACGAGTGATCAGATTCGTCTCCATATGTTTCCCTACTCTATTAAGGGAAGAGCTTTGGAATGGTTTCAGCAACTTCCAAACACTTCGGTTGCTACATGGGAGAGTCTTTCTACGGCATTCTTGTCCAAATACTATCCCTCTGACAAGACGCAACAGTTGAGGACTATGATTATGAGTTTCAAAGCACAACCGGGTGAAGGTCTATATCAGGCATGGGAGAGATTCAAGGCACTATTGAGGAAGTGTCCACATCATGGCTTAGAAGATTGGCAGGTCATTAGTACTTTTTATGGGGCCATGAATGCAGATATTCGTTTGAGTTTGGATGTGGCTACTGGTGGAAATTTCAAGAAGGCACCAACTACACAGGCTAAAGCACTTCTTGAGGAATTAGCATCTAATAATTATTCATGGGCACCTAGTGGGACGAGCTCAGCAAAAGCAGCACAAGAATCTGAGATGATCAACATGCTGGCTCAAAAGTTGGATACTCTAACTCAGGAGGTGCGAGGACAAAAGGTAAATGTGAATGATATTTCTTCACCTATGGAAGGGTATCATGATTATGGTGCTAGTCAGAACTCGTATATTCAACAATTTCCAGAAGAAGCATCTTTTATTCAAGGAAGACAGCCTTGGCCTGTGCAGAATAATTCTTACTACAATCCAAATCAAAGGCCAAACAATAATCTTTCTTATAGTAACAATCATGCGGCTAATCCTTCATATTCATTTCCAAGGCAGAATCAACCTCCTGGTTTTCAGTCACGACCACCGTATCAAGCACAGCAGCAGTATCAACCTCCGCCAAAGAAAGAACCAGCTGAGTGGGAGGTTGCACTAAATAAGATTATGCAAGGGACTTCTGGGGCATTGGCTAATATGGAATCAAGAATAGATCAGATGGCATCATCTCAAAAGATGCTAGAAACACAGATTGGACAGATTGCCTCAAAGATGGGTGTTCGTGAGCAAGGATCACTTCCTAGTCAACCCGACCAGACTGGTAAAGAGCAATGCAAAGCAATTACTTTGAGGAGCGGAAGAGAGTTGCCCGAGGTTGAGATTCTTAAGCCTAAGGAGAGTGATACTGAGAAAGAGGATAAGCCAGTGGAGATTGCTACAGGCACGTTAGAAAAAGAAGATGAGAAGAAGAAGGAAGAAGATTCAGAAAAGCCGTATGTTCCTCCACCACCTTATGTTCCTCCTATTCCATTTCCACAGAGACTTCACAACAGGCATTTAGAGAAGCAGTACGAGAAGTTCTTGACTATGTTCCGGCAGTTGCATGTTAATATTCCGTTGGCTAAAGCTTTGAATCAGATGCCGCTTTATGCTAAATTTCTTAAGGAGATGTTGACAAAGAAGAGGAAACTTGAAGATGCAGAGACTATTACTCTTAATGCTGAATGCAGTGCAGTCATCCAAAAGGCCATTCCTCAGAAATTGAAAGATCCAGGAAGCTTCTCTTTGCCTTGCACTATTGGGAAGATGGAAAACATGAAAGCCTTGTGTGACTTAGGTGCAAGTGTGAGTTTGATGCCATATTCAATCTGCAAAAGGCTTGGTCTTGGAGAACTTAAAAAAACACGGATTTCACTTCAGTTGGCGGATCGTTCTGTTAAGTATCCATTGGGAGTTATTGAAGACGTGGTTGTTAAAGTGGATAAATTTGTCATACCTTGTGATTTTGTGGTGTTAGAGATGGATGAAGATGTCGAGATACCCATTATCTTGGGAAGGCCATTCTTGGCTACTGCTGGCACTACAATCGATGTTAAAGCTGGAAAATTGACATTGAATGTTGGTGAGGACAAAGTTGAATTTGATCTGAACAAAGCAATGAAGATGCCTCCTTTTGGAGCAACTTGTTTTACCATTGACATAGTGGATGACATTGTGCAGCTCGAGAATGAACACTTCGTGGGAGCAGAACGGGTGTTAGATGAGGCAGAAGAAGAAGAAGTACTGGTTGTACGAGACACAGAAGTTGAGATGGCTTTTACACTTTCAGAGGCACCGCAGGTGGAACTCAAACCTCTACCTGATAATTTGAGGTATGCCTTTCTTGGTCCTAATGATACATATCCTGTGGTAGTTTCTGCTTTGCTCATTGATGATGAGAGAGAAAAGTTATTACATGTTCTTCGGCAATATAAATCAGCTATTGGTTGGACAATTCAAGATATCAAGGGAATTAGCCCTGCTCTTTGCATGCATAGAATTGCCTTAGAAAATGATCATAAGCCTGTGATTGAGGGACAAAGAAGATTGAATCCGAATTTGCAAGAGGTGGTGAAGAAAGAAATCACTAAGTTGCTTGATGCTGGTATCATATATTCGGTTCCACACAGTAAATGGGTTAGCCCTATTCATGTTGTGCCTAAGAAAGGTGGGATGACTGTTGTTCACAATGAGAAGAATGAGTTGATTCCTACGAGAACAGTAACAGGTTGGAGAGTTTGCATTGATTATAGGAAGTTGAATAACGCTACTCGCAAAGATCACTTTCCCCTCCCATTCATTGATCAAATGCTCGAAAGGTTGGCGGGTAATGAGTATTACAACTTTCTGGATGGATTCTCGGGTTACTTTCAGATTCCTATTGCACCCGAAGATCAAGAGAAGACCACCTTTACTTGTCCTTATGGCACTTTTGCTTATCGGAGGCTTCCTTTTGGTTTGTGTAATGGTCCTTCAACGTTTCAACGGCTCATGAACCACATTTTCTCAGATTTTATAGGGCGAGACATGGAGGTCTTTATGGATGACTTCACGGTTTATGGTTCTTCTTTTGAATCATGTCTAGCCAGTTTATCAAAGGTGTTGCAGAGATGTACTGAAACGAATCTTGTTCTTAATTGGGAAAAATGTCACTTTATGGTGAAGGAAGGCATTGTGCTTGGGCATAAAATCTCTAATAAAGGCATTGAGGTCGATAGAGCAAAAATTGAAGTTATTGAAAAATTGCCACCACCTTCATCTGTGAAAGGAATTCGAAGCTTTCTTGGGCATGCTGGTTTTTATCGACGGTTCATAAAGGATTTTTCCAAGTTAGCTCGGCCACTCTGCAATCTTCTTGAAAAGGATCGTGTTTTTGACTTTGATGAAAGTTGTCTTGATGCTTTTAACAGGTTGAAGAAGGAACTTACTTCTGCACCCATAGTTACATCTCCCGATTGGAGCTTGCCATTTGAGCTTATGTGTGATGCTAGTGACTATGCTGTGGGTGTTGTTCTTGGGCAAAAGAAGGATAAGCGGATGCACGTGATAGCTTATGCAAGCAACACTCTTGATGATGCGCAAATCAACTATTCCACTACGGAGAAAGAGCTACTTGCAGTGGTGTTTGCACTTGATAAATTCAGATCCTATCTTGTTGGGTCTAAGGTGATTGTCTATTCGGATCATGCTGCTATTCGTTTCTTGATGACGAAGAAGGATGCCAAACCTCGTCTAGTTCGTTGGATTCTTTTACTTCAGGAATTTGATCTTGAGATTCGAGATAAGAAGGGGTCCGAGAACTTGGTAGCTGATCATTTATCTAGGTTGGACCAAGGAGATGGAGAGGTAGGAGGTGAAAAACCAATTAATGATAAATTTCCGGAAGAGCAGCTTCTAGGTGTGTCCTTGTCTACACCATGGTATGCAGATTTTGTGAACTACATTGTGGGAGGAGTTGTGCCTGATAATCTTTCTTATAATCAGAAGAAGAAGTTCTTTTATGATGTGAAGCATTACTATTGGGAAGAACCGCTGCTTTACAAAGAATGTGCTGATGGAATGTTTCGTAGATGTGTACCTCATGATGAAGTTCCTCATATTTTCAGGCATTGTCATTCTCTAGAGTGTGGAGGTCATAACAGTAGCATGAAGACAGTTGCTAAGATTTTGCAGTCAGGATTCTATTGGCCAACCATGCATCAGGATGCTAGAGACTTTGTAGCTAAATGTGATAGATGTCAACGAGTTGGGAATATTTCGAGGAGGAACGAGATGCCTTTACAATCTATTCTTGAGGTGGAGATTTTCGATGTGTGGGGGATGGACTTCATGGGTCCATTTCCATCTTCTTATGGAAATCAGTATATTTTGGTGGGAGTTGATTATGTCTCTAAATGGGTTGAAGCGATTGCGTCTCCTACTAATGATGCTAGAGTGGTGAAGAAGTTCCTGAAGAAAAATGTGTTCACTAGATTTGGAGTGCCAAGGGCTATTATCAATGATGGAGGTTCGCACTTTTGCAATAAACAAGTGGCTGATCTCTTGAAAAAGTATGGTGTGACACAAAAGGTGGCGACTCCTTATCATCCGCAAACAAGTGGACAAGTTGAGATTTCGAATCGTGAGCTGAAGTCAATTTTGGAGAAGACAGTGGCAAGTTCAAGAAAAGATTGGTCAACAAAGCTTGATGATGCTCTTTGGGCATATAGAACGGCATTTAAAACACCTATTGGGATGTCTCCATACAGGTTGGTCTTTGGGAAGCCATGTCATTTGCCGGTGGAACTTCAGCATAAGGCGTTTTGGGCGACAAGAAATTTGAATTTTGATCTAAAATCCGCGGGAGAGAAGCGTTTGCTTCAACTTGGAGAGCTTGAGGAGATTAGGCTCCAGTCTTATGAAAATGCTAGTATCTACAAGGAGAAGACCAAATTGTGGCATGATAAGCACATTCAGAATAAGGAATTTGAGGTTGGGCAGCATGTTCTATTGTTTAATTCAAGACTCCGTTTATTTCCCGGAAAGCTCAAATCACGATGGACCGGACCTTTTGAGATTGTGAAGGTCTATCCTAATGGAGTTTGTGAGATTACTAGGGAAGGGTCAGATGTATTCAAGGTGAACGGGCAGAGACTTAAGCCGTACCTGCTTGCAGAAACAGTGGAGGAGGATTTGCAGTCACCTTTGGCTTCCATTGTGGACGTGTCTATTGATCGAATGCCGGAATGGCAAGGTGGGGTTCCACATCCGAGGGGGCTTGGTTATGTTGTAAGTGGTGATGATTCTAGTGGTCAGGGAGCGGGCGCTCCGCCACGTGCTAAGAGAGTTCCAAGAGTTTTAGATGCCCACTTTAGGCGGTTGTATAGGCGTATGGATGCTATTCATGCTAGTAACAGGGAGTATGCTCAAGATATGGCGACAGCTTTGAGAGATGCAGGTATTCAGGCAAGGTGGCCAGTCTATGGAGCTCGTACGCAGTATCCACCGCCAGATTCTGATTCCTCCGAGGAGGAGGACGAGTAGGTATGTTTTCTGCTATCCCTTGTATTTACTTCCATTCAATGCGGACATTGAATCTTTCAAGTTTGGGGGTGTTTTGAGGGATTAGTAGTTGTTGTTGTATTATGTGTTCATGTAGGATTTCATGTTTTGCATATTAGTAGTAGTAATTCATGTATATATGTTCGTGTTATCTACGTTTGTTTCATATAGGACATTCTGTTTTTATTTCTGTATACCATGTGAGTTCATTCTAGTTGCATTTTCATGGCATGCATATTTCATGATCCCTTAGAACGAGCTAATTCTGATTGGTAGGTAGGTGTCTAATTGAGTGTGGTAATGATGAATAGAGGGTTGATTTATAGTTTCTATGAAATTGACTTATGTGTTTCGGAAACAAAATTAATTACACAGACTCATTGGGTACTTTTGGGCTAGGTTAAGGTCATGCTTGTTTGGATGTTTTGAGATTTAATCACTTGATTATATTTAGAATTTTCGTTATTCCCTTGATGGCGTAGGAGCATTAAAGTCTAAGTTTGGGGGAAAACAGGGATTTCATGCTTAATTGTAAATAATTGTCAATAATGGCTAGGTGTCAAATGGCTAGTAGCCGGCTCATATTTATATGAGTAGTCTAGGGTTGGAAATGAGAAAGGTTCATTCCAGATCGCAAAAAAAAAAAAAAAAAAAAAGAAAAGAAAAAAAAAAGAGAAAAAAAAGAGTCAATAAATTGTTTATATGCAAAATTAACCAGAGTGAGCTCTTTAATACTCGAGTAATTAAGTCTGAGGGGACTTAGTCCTAGTAACCTAAAGCCCTTTGTGGTTTGGGATTGCTGACCTAACACTCGCTACATGGGTATTATTGTATAAGCCTTTCGGGGTCTCATCCATTGCACGGTTAAATAAGCATGATTGTATATATGTGTTGTAGTAGTTAGTAATAAAGCATGAATTTCTGTCTACCTTGGATAAGGATGGAGGTGTTTCTAGGTTATGAAGTGTCTACAGTCTATTCTATTTATAAACCTGTGATTGTCTCGGCGAAGAATTTGTATGATTTTTGACCTAGTTTTGGGAGTATTTCTGATGAGCATCGCACACACGCACGTTTCTGTCATGTATTGTTAGTATGCGGGAACTTGGTCGAGCTCTATTTGGATTTAGTTGCATTCTTTGAGATATTTGCTTGTTAGTTGGTTTTGGTTAGTTTGAAGGGGATCGTTGCATATTTCATATTAGTTGCATTCATGCATTGCATTGCATTAGGTTAAATGGATTTTGTGGGTACATTCGCTATAGGCCCTCACGAGACCTTACTCGTCCACTAGGGCTGTCTAGGGGTTTAAAGGGCTTGTTGCATATGCCAAATGCAACCGTGATCACCTACGGAAGTGGTACTAGTTAGTTAGTTAGTTGTAATTGTTTATGCTTGAGGACAAGCATCAGTTTAAGTTTGGGGGTTTGATAAGTGGATTTTATATCCACTGGGAATGCCTCCGTTCGGCTTAAATTGATTGTTTTGGACTCAAGTTGTTGTAGTTTTGATGTGTTTTGCTGAGTTGTGCAGATTTACGAGAATGTTGATTAAAGTTGATGCTTCTATTGTTCTTGGAGAATTAATTAATTAAAATTCGGATTTTTGAGAAGGGCTGCGCACCTTATACTGTTTGGGCCATATCTGGAGTTCTAGAAGTCCGTTTTCAGCCCATTTACAGTCCACGCGAAGCTTGAGAGATTTTCTACAATATGGGATAGGTTTCACACGACCAGGCCGCGTGTGGTGGGCCCAGGAAGCACGACCAGCAGATAGATGGAAGCAGAAAAATTACTGTTTTGCCCTTTTCTAGTTCTAATTGTATTTTGGGCAATTTTTAATACCTAAATTGAATTCTAATTGTATTAGAAGGTAGTATCTTGCTGGGCAAGATTTGTAGAGTCTATTTAAACACATCCTACCATTGTAAATCATAACAATTCATAGATAATAATTCATAGCTTTTAATCGTATCAAGGTACTTTCGATCTTCAATTCTTTCTCAATATTATGTTTTCATTCATTATCATTATTATTATGTTTTCTTTATTAAATATGCGTAACTAATTCTCTAATCTGAGGATTGGGTAGTATTCCTTGGTATTCATGCATGCTTGATTATGTGATTTTCTGCCTGGCTGATTTGTTAATGAGATCTTAACACAATTAGGGGAGTCATGAACCTTTGATTGTATTCTAGGGATTGTAATAAGCTTGGGAGAGAAGTTGCAATCTTAGTACATGATTTAACAAACATAATTTGAATATTAGATCGGGAGATTAATAGGAGAATTGTGAGACATATAATTCTTGGCATATAACAGTTTATAGATATACTTTGATTGTATCACGGGAGTGTCAATTACGGTGTAGCTGTAAGCACTATATTGTAGCCTGGGAGGGTGCAGTATAACTTTAGAAGAATTGTTTTCAGCAAGGTAGGAACACAGATATCACATTAATATTGAGCATGTATTGAGACCAAGTGAAGAACCCCAGTTCTTAGATTGTTTTCCAACATATTTGAATCTCAGTTTAAAATCAATTCTTAGCGTTTATAATTAGTTCTTGGTTAATTTAGTTAAAACACAAACCCAAAGATTTTTCTCACACACTTCTAGATGTAAAGAGATAAGATACTTGAACTTGATATTACATTCAGTCCTTCCCTGCGAACGAACAACAAAAATACTACTAACAGATTACAAATAAGTCAGAGACAAGATGGAATATTTATTTGTCAATCTAAGTACATCAAGGAGCTCCTCAAGAAATATCACATGGAGGAGTGCTCATCAGCAAAGACACCATCAACTATAGCTGTCAAAATTGGTTTATGTGAAAATTCTTCCAAGGTAGATATCACAGGCTATAGAGGTATGATTGGTTCATTGCTATACCTAACTGCTAGTAGACCAGATATAATGTTTGCCACATGCTTGTGTGCAAGGTTCCAAGCGAACCCTAAAGAAATCCATCTCACTGCTGTCAAAAGAATCTTAAGATATCTAAAGGGTACGCCTAATTTAGGCATCTGGTACCCTAATGAATCTGGTTTTACTTTAATTGGATATACAGATTCTGACTATGCAGGAAGTGTTGTAGACAGGAAAAGTACATCTGGGAGTTGTCAATACCTAGGTGGAAGGTTGGTATCCTGGTTCAGTAAGAAACAGCAAACAGTTTCCAACTCTACAGCCGAAGCTGAATATATAGCTGCTGGAAGCTGTTGTGCTCAGATCTTATGGATAAGGAATCAATTAATGGACTATGGCATTGTATTGGAAAATATTCCTATTTTATGTGATAATACAAGTGCCATAGCAATCGCAAGCAATCCTGTGCAGCACTCAAGGACAAAGCACATTGACATAAGGTATCATTTTATAAGAGAGCATGTAATGAATGGTACAGTGGAACTACTATTTGTAGGATCTGGAGATCAAACTGCAGATATTTTTACTAAGTCGCTTAATGAATCCTCATTCACTAGAATTGTTAGTGAATTGGGTATGTTAAACAGTCCTAGTAATTAATATCTGAAATTTGATCTTTAATAATTTTACAAGTGATTATTCTGTGAATATTTGTTGTTTGAAATCACTTGTATAATTATTTTACCATCTGATTTTCTTGTTTGTTTAATTATTTTTCACTTTGTTTATTCATATTATTTAATACTTCATACTTCTGTATTTTTAGAATATTTGTAAATATTAGTTTCTATTTTATTAATTAATTTATCATATGTTTTGTAATGTTTGTCCTGTTAATATTGCTTTGTTTTCGTTAATAGGTTAGCATATGGTATGTATAATTATTTTTATTATTTGTTTAATTTTATATAATATTTTTATTATTTTTATAAGTTAATTGTATATTTTATAGTGTTTTTAATGATTATTTAAAGTTAATATGACTTAAAAATAGGAAAAACAATCAATATGACTTAATTTAAAATCGGTATGACTTAAACAAGTTAAGTCTTACCGAGATTTTAAATTTAAGTCATATTCGCAGGTCAGTATATATTAAGTCTTGTCTGTTTTTAAGATTAAGTCTTAGTCAAATTAAGTCTTAATTTTATTAGTTAAGTCTTATTAGTAATAGTGTTTTTAAGTCTTGTTAATATTAAGTCATATTCGAATATATACATTTCAGTTATGTCTTAATGCTAGTTTTAAGTCTTATTCGGTCTACTAGTATATATATATAACAATTAGGTTGTTTTTAAGTCCTATTTCATATTTCTATCAAGTTAAGTCTTATAGAACAATATTGATACATACAATACACACACATATCTGTCGAATTCATGCCCAATTTTCGACCGATTTCTCTCAACCAAATCACGAATTAACCACATATCTGGACTCCTTGCTTGATTATCTGTGTTTTGAGTGGTTAAAATCGCGATTTTGTTCTATTTTGAAGAGTTTATTTTCGGAAAATTCGTTTTCAAGATCTACTTTTGTGGAAAACTGAGTTCGATTTTTGAAAAACTAAAAATACACGTGTGTTTGTGTGTATACAAGGATTGTTGTGTGAATTTTTCAGAATTTTTGAAGAACTTTTAATTATTTCGAATTTTTAATTAATTATTAATTCGAAAAATTAATTTTTAAAATAAAAATTTGTAAAATCTGAAATTTTCAAGGAAATTAAATCTTGATTAAAATGGCTGATCGATTTGAAATTATTAAACATAATTTAATCGGTTATTTTGATCCAGAAAAATGTTCAGTTGAACGTTTTCGACCGTGGATTCGGTTTTTAAATGAAAATTCACTGGTTCGCAATGCTTTGAGATTGGATGCTCCTCTCAAGATTGAACCTTTGCGAATCATGTGTACTACTGCTGTCATTTCTAATGATAACAGATCTTTTGTCTTCTCTGTAGGAGATAATCAGTACACAGTGAATGAAAATACAATAAATATGGTCTTAAATTTTCCAACTGATAATTTCGAAGAATTACCATCAGATCAAGAAATGATAAATTTTTTAAATGGTGTATTCTATCAAGACAGTCCTGATCAAACTGTCTGGAATAAAAAGAACTTCGTTCAGGAATGGGATTATCTGTTTGACACACTAGGTAGAGTCTTTGCCAATACTACTAAAGGGAACTTCGGGGTATTACCATCTTTCTTGCAGCATATTGGATATGCAGTTGCACATAACCGAAGGATTAATATTGGCAGACTACTGTGTGTTCCGATGGTTAGAAGAATCATTAATGCAAAGAAGAATTTTGATAATGGACATAAAGTTTCATGTTATTATCCAAGATTCTTATCATTGATTTTTAATCATCTTGTGGAACTAGAAAACCAAGCCCAATTCCTGAATGGAGAGTCACTGGCGTCAGGTAAACCTACTACCAGATTGTTCACTGAGTACAGCAACAAGCCAAAATTCACAAACATACCTGTAGTTGTCACCCAATACATGTCAAACTATATACAACTACCTGTTATTGAACCTGTACCAGAACCTGAACAACCAGAACAAAACCCTGAACCACCAGTAGACAACATACTTGTTGATAATGAAAATCAAGGCAATCAACAAGTTGAACCTGCTCAGCAGATTGTTCCTCAGCCAGCTGCTCTTGCTGTTGAACATCCAGTGCAAGAAACTGCATCTGTCCCTGAACCTGAATTGGATCAACCCATCTTATCAGAGACTGTTGCGGAATCAGCTGACCAGGTATTGCCTTCTGTTCCTCAAACTACTGCTTCACAATATATTTCTGGAACCCAAGTGGTTGGTAGGTCTGACCAAGGGGTTGTAGTTCCACAACCTCTAACCAAGGTCATAGAGCCAAACACTCAACCACCAAAACTCATATCTTTTCACTCCAGAAAGAAATTGCAAGTTAAAAGAAGTCGTATCAGTAGTGGTAGTATGAGTGAACCCACAGCTCTGCCTCTAGAAAAGAAAAGTAGAACTCAAACTGAGGCAACTGTAAGCCCGTCTGTATCCTCCCAACAGGATATGGAAATTGATATGGCCGTTACACAGTTACTAGAATCATCTTCTCAACAGGATGATTCTATTGAAATTCGCCATAGGGCCGTGGCACCTTGTAGTGAGTCAAGCACACCTCCTCTGTTACTCACAATGGGGGAAGACATACCTTTAAATGAGTCTCAGGACACACTGCAAGGAGAGCACGTAGAAAATGTGACAGTGCCTACCATAGTTACGGTAGAAGAGTCTTCACAGGCTTTAGAGGGAAATCTTGGTTCTCAGCCAACTTTAATAGAACCATCATCTCCCCTCCCAGGACAAACACTTCTGGCTCCCACAAGGGATTTTCCACTGGCAGTTTCGACTGGAGAAGGTGGAAGGCAACTTGATCAATCTACTACTGAAGCAATTCAGTCAACAATTTCAAATGTTTAAGTAGATTTGATTAAGGACAGGGATTTGCGAACTCCCATTGCACCACCACTGACCTTCCCAGAGGAGGCTAGGGTGATTTTACATGCAGGTACAAATCTGGAAGCAGCTAAGGAATCTGAGAGGAGTGATGTGAGGAATACCATAAAATTGAGTGAAACACATGCACTTCAGGTGAGTGGATCTCAAAGTGAACGTCAGGTGAGCGCACACACTGACACATACACTCTCTCATTATTAGAAAAGATAACTGCTTTAGAGAAAGAACTTGCAGTCAGCAAGGCTGAAACAGAAATCCTTAGAGCACAAGTGGGTGAGCGATCTTCTACATCCACCTCTGTCAACAGTCAGCTTGCTGTAATGAAGAAGGACATAAACTACTTAAAGACATCTTTCACCAAAAAGATAGAATCTCTTGAACTCTCTCATGAAAAGGCACTTGATGACTCTGGAGATATTACTGTTGCTCAAGACATGTTAATTTCTGAGATTTCCTTGAAAGTTGATAATCTACAGTCAGAGGTACAGCACAATCAAGAATCTACTGATTCTCGTCTGGACTAGATCGAAAAGCAAAATGCACACCAGGCTAAAGGATTAAGACATTTGTTTAATCTTGTAAGTCAAAGTCGCAAACCTACAAATGAAGAAATTGAATTCTTTACAAATAAGGGTGGTGATGATGATGAACAGGATCCTGAAGCTGGAGCAACTGATAAGTCTGTAGAGGATTCCTCAACTAAGGGGGAGAAATCAAAGGGGTCACAAGATAAAACTACTAAAGAAAGAGAGGGAGGAGAAGGAAAATCTGGTAAATCTGACCAAGGTGAAGATAAGAAGAAGAAAGTAGTTGAACAAACTGAAGAAGATATTCAAGACAAGAACACAGGTTATTATTACACGGGTGAACCGGATAACTTCGATGTTTTTGCTGATCTTGAATTCCCTGATCAAGGTGAAGAACTTCCTGAACCTGATCTTAGTCACTGGGAAGATGAAAGACCAGTGATATCTGAATTTGAAGCTCAACAAGCTGAGAAAGAATCTGAAGAATTATTTGCTCAAAGGGAAGCTAATTTGCAACTGAGAGAAGAAAAACTTGAAAAATCTTTAGAGCAAATTGCACGAAATGAAGAACTTCAGAAAGCTGAACAGCAAGCATTACAACGACTACATGCTATAAATGTTGAGAAGAGAAAAACATATATCAGACTAAAGAGTGGTGACAAATGGGAACGTGCTCAAAGAGCAATTGATTCACCTCAGAGTTCTGATTATGAAGATCGTCGTCTTGGACAAATTCTCGAAGAATTCAAACTGGCAAATCCAATTCATGAAATGTATATAAAGGCCTTACAGGTAGAAGTCATCAGGATAACTACTGCATTTAAACCCAAATCTGATGAGCTGGTAATATTTGTAGATTGTCATAAAGTTGGAACATTCAGAGTATCTATTCAGTTCTTTTATGACAGATCACTGACAGAGATATGGGTACTTAGGCCTAAGGTAAGAACATCTTCTGAGCTAGGTGTATTGTTACATGAAAAGTTCAAAGAATTTGCTGAAAGAGCTGGACCAGAAGTGATTAAGGAACCTCCACAAGTAAAATTTCTTAAGGGAGAGGTACTTCACACAATCAATCTTCAGACAGATGAGCTATACGAACATCATGCAAAGCACTTGGTATATGCTGAATATGCTCTCAGAAATCATGGATACTTGACTGAAGAAAAGGTAATAGCTGCAGATCACATCCGTTCCTATGCACAAACGAACATAAAAGATTACAAGAAATTTCAAGGTGAACTGAGAAAGAAGCTTGGAATTCCTTTAGTCTTACCTCAAGGATTGTCATCAAGAAGAGAACGTCTTGTTGATTCTGATCTACATATAAAACTTCAAGTCACAGATGAGCCAGAAGAAGGAGAATTCAGAAGGGAAGACAATTGAAGATAAAGAATTGCTCTTCATGTTATATCTTTAGAGCCTAGATAAATCTTGATAGGAATCTATATCATATGATCAGTCTAGAGGACCATCTATCTTGTATTTATCTTTCATGTTTGAATCCGGCAAATGTTAAATATAAACCAGAACTTTTTTTCATATTTACTTAGTATTTAAAGTTTTATCTTTCATTTGGTTAAGTTGGATTAGTTGAGGTATCCTCTAGGAATTTGCTTGTTATTATCTAACAAACAAATAGGGGGAGATTGAAAGGCATATGACTCAGCCTATTTGTAGTTAGAGGATCCTAATCAACTTAAACCAAATTGTAATAAGTAAATATACATATGAACTGTCACAGGAATCTCAAGAAGTATTATCTATCAGAAGAAAGAAGAAAAGTCAATCTATAGTTTTGATGTCATACACTGGAAGACGATTCAGTTATCTGATCAAGCCCAGTACAGCATTGAAGTTAATGGATTCATTTGAACAGTGACAGAGATTTTTCGAGTGATAGTTTGAAGATCAGTTACAGTACAAGAGAATTGAGAGAAATAAACCACAACCTAAAGTCAAAAGTGAAGAAGCATCATTGAAGTTAGTCGTTCATGAACCAGACTGTACATCGAACGTCAACACAAATCAGTGGTAATTCTTTACTACCTTTAGTGGTTTGTAAGAATTAAATTAATTATTTATTGATTTAATTAAATTCATTTATAATTGATATAAATTAATTTAGTTGATTTAATTAAATGAATTAATTCTGGTAGAATTAATTTATTAATTAAATTAATTATTGTATCAATTAAATATGAATTAGTTAAAACATTAACTAATTAATTGGATCAATAAGACTTAAAGAAAGAAAATTGATTAAGTCTTGGAGGAGATAAAATTCGGTAAGACTTAATTTAAGTCTTACCGACAGAAGCCTTTTGAGGATTAAGTCTTACCGACCTGATTTAAGTCCTACCGACCTCTGCCAGCTGTTATAAGTCTTACCGAAATTCTGGTAAGTCTTACCGACACATTTTAGGTCTTAATGGAGGTTTGTGTAAGTCTTATTGAAGGAAAATCAAGTCTTGGAAGCTGTTTAAGTCATGCTGGAGCAGTTAAATATCTTACAGAAAGCCAGCAAGACCTGTTACTGATATAAAAGAACTGAACAGACCAGATTAAGTCATAACGGAGAAAACACAGCAGAAACATTTCATCAAGAACAGAATTCTCTCTCTCAAGAACACCAAAGCTTAAACAATTCCCAGAAATTCAAGTTCTTCATCTTTGTGATATTCTATCCGATAGAACTTGTTTATTTGTGATTCTTGTACTACTAGCGAATTAAGTTTCCTAGTTCTTATCTTGATTATTATTAACTAAATTAGAAAAGTTCATGTCGAATTTTCTAATTAGTTATTAACATCTTGATAAGTTGTTATACTGATTTTGTAACACCACATCAAGTTAATATACAATTATATTCAACTTGAAAAATTGTGTTAAATAATTCCGCAGATAAATTTGTCTTTATCAAATTTAATTTAAAGGACAAATTTCGATAAAAAGCTAAAGATTGTATTCAACCCCCCTTCTACAATCTTATCGGACCTAACAGGAAATTAGCAACTTGTAGATTATGACTCAGATTCGTCTGACGAGTCCAACGAGGATTTGGGATTTGCGAACTCCCATTGCACCACCAGTGACCTCTCTAAAAGGGGCTATAGTGATTTTTCCTTGCAGGTACACTAACGGATGTTGGAGCTATGAGTGATATGAGTGAAACACTAGTGAGCAAGAGTGTAAACACAGAGAGAAGTGAGACACTCAACACAAATGAGTGCAGAGAAGAGTGAAACACTTGTGAGGTACACTAAACACTATCACACACTCACAGTGAGGAAGAAAATGAAACTTCCTTTCTAACAAAGCTTTATCAATTGATTTCAATGTACTCTAACGATTGGTATAAATTGGTAACAATTTGGTATCAACTACTTTGTCAATTAGTTGAATGGAGGATTTCTCAACTAAGGGGGAGAGATATGTTGAAAAATATATATTCAAGCTTAAAGCTTACCTTAGCAGGATATACTCAACTAAGGGGGAGAAGTATTGGGGTACAAGTAAAAGAAGAGTGAGTTAGAAAGGGGGAGCATTAGAGACTGTGCTTAGGATGAGAAGCAAGTCTAGTTACTAAGGGGGAGCCTTAGTTGAAGAAGCAAAAGAACTTTCATTTGTTATGAAAGTGGAGATATAAGGAGAATTACATCACAATACTATTCTATTAGTCTTTCAATGTACTATGTATAAAGGGTAAGTGGAAGAGTAGTAAATTCACCAGAAGTTATAGAAATGGTATTGATTCACCATTGTCTATTGATAAGTGGATGTTATATCCACTTGGAATGCTTCGTATCGGCTTGAATTGTTGACTTGAAGTATGTGGTGTTTTTGATGTGTTTTTAGTGAATTTGTGCAGGAATAAGAGTCGGATGTGGGATGATGTTTTCCATGCTTAAATGGTGGGTTTTGAGCTTAAAGAATAACAGTACATCAAATTGCGAGAGAGCCGGAAGAAACGGAATGAAAATCGGAGTTAAAACGAAGAAAATAGAGCAAAATCAGCGAAATGAACAGTAACGGACGCGCATGAACAGTAGCAGTCAGCGGGTGAAAAATCAGCCAGAATTTCTGATTTTGTTTTGACCATATCTTGAGTTCTACAAGTCCGTTTTGGACGATTCAACTGTCCACGCGAAGATAACGGAATTTTCTATTATTCTAAGGTGGTCCGGAGTCCAGAATTATTGAAGAGAATTTTCCTTCAAAACAGAATCAACAGAAATTGCCAGAATTCAATTCTAAACAGGAAATTGCTATAATTCCTACTTCTAATCAGAATGGTAATTGTCCTGAATGGCTAGAACATTCCAGAATCAGTCTTGAGCATGGAATTTGCAAATCTTATCCCGTTTAAAGATGGAAATTGCCGATCTTCTATTCCAACTCTAATATGGTAATTGCTTGATGGAGAGGCAACTTGGGCCAATAAATACACATCTTGGGGGACATAAAAAAACACACCACCACACCACCACAGATCATACACTTACAACACATCCACACGAGTTGAAGACTTTTGGAGAGCACGAGAAGGCTGCGAAGGCCAATTTCACATCTTGTATATTAGGCGTTAGCTTTTGGATGCTATTCCGGATTTGTCTTCTTAACTTTGTTACTCTATATTCTATTCATCTATTCATTCTTGATTCTTTATTTTATATCATGGTTTCATCAGATCTCATGATGACGAAAGGTTCGATTATGAACTAATCGTTGTCATGGGATTCTAACGAATTTATCTATGTAGCTTAGTAGTTTGCATGCTTTAAAGATTTATGTGTGGTGATTTCTTTATATCCTTGTATGGTTGTGATTCATGTATTTAGATGCGTCGCGAACATCTAATTTGTCAATCTCTTGCGAAACGAGAGTGGATCTTGAGATTTAGAACTTGCCATGCTAGCATAGGATAAGTTGATATTATTATCATGATTTGTGGCATACATAGAGATATGATGCTACCCTATGTGATCTAAGTGGATAACTTGTGCTTCAATCTTTATGTTTTCAAATTCTATAGAGATATAGGGTCTAAACATAATTTGTGTCTACCCATCTTCTATCTCTTTTGTGGATGTATGCTTAGTTTGGTATTAGTATACCGAGAGGTAGCTTTTACTTGTTTCGTGTTGTCCGATCAGATATCAAAACCCATCACATGTATTGATTAAAGGCATCAACTCTAAGTGAAGTAGATAATGAAGTTAGGATCCCATGTTTTCTCTTGAAGAAGTAATTAGATTTAAATTCACATTATTTAAGTAATTCTTAGTTTTATTAATTTGTTTCTTATTTAATTTAGTTAATTAAACCCAATTTGTTATTTGTCTTAGCAGTGAGTAATAACCATACATTGTTGCATAGGTACAATAACTGAATTAAAACCATAACCAGATCTCTGTGGGAATGAACTCAACTTTATTCTATATTACTTGTGACCACGTACGCTTGCGTGATTTTGTGTTAACAAGTTTTTGGCGCCGCTGCCGGGGATCATCGGTGTTTTACTTTTGGTTTATGTGCTTGTCAATAGTGGTCGTTAGAGTTCACTGACTCGGATTTTTTTTTTCTTAACTATCTTGTTTAGTTCGTTGTGTTTCAGGTACTTGAGTTTTTGAAGATGGCATACGAGGAGTTGCCATGGTGGACATATTCGAGGACATCCATGCCTTATCAATGTGAGCGGTGTTTTGGCGTTCATGATCCCTCACAATATTGTTACTACGAAGGAGTTGATCCATATGTCACTTATGAGGAACAACCATATTTTCAATACCATCCTCAACAGTACCAGCAAGATGTTCCAAATAGGTCATATTTCTTTGGAAGTGAAGAGTTTCAACATCAGCAACCTACTCCTACTTTTCAGTCAGATGAGGTTGATGTTATGGAGGAGATTAGGATGCTTGCAAAGAGTTATGAGAAGTCTACCAAATCTATGGGGACACTAATTGCTCAAGTTTTGAGTGCCTTGGAACAAGAGAAACAACAATGCATATTAGAGGCAATTCCAGAAAATAACGGTGACTTGGAGCAAGGTACTGCATGCATAAGTGAGGAAGACAAATTCCAAGGTGAGGTGAGCATTCACAAGACATGTGAGGAATTTGATCATGTTAGGATGGTGGATGATTTGGAAAGGGCAATATTTGGGACAGACACTGATGAGCTGCACAAATTTCAAGAATTGGTATGTGCGTACCAAGAGGCTGAAGAACATGGGAAAGATGCAGGTCTTCTACTTGACTCAGAGTTTAAAGATGGAGGTAGCGCATTAGAGCCAATGGAGGAAGTTCTCTTTGAGGAACCAAAGGCTTCAGCAACTTACATTTACCCTCCTCCATTATATTCAAGCGAAGCCCGCGAGTGTGTTTTGTTCTACAAATTGACAGATTTTGGGTCAACAGATGAAGGCATTGGAATTGGACATAGTTTTTATACGAATAGGCCAAGCAAGGAGAAGGGGCAGAAAGTGTGCCGCCGTGATGACGATGAAGTTTCACGAAGAGAGGACCAAGCAAACTATTATCATCCTTAATGGAGGCTTGGAAGTAACGTCAAGCTATTGACGTTAAAGAAGTGCTTCTTGGGAGGCAACCCAAGCATTGTTGTATACTGGTATGTTTTCTACTTTCCCTCGTATTTACTTCCATTCAATGAGGACATTGAATATTTTAAGTTTGGGGGTGGTTTGAGGGATAAGTAGTGTATATATATGTGATTGTTAGTCATTATGTTCATGTAGGATTTCATGCTTTGCATATTAGTATTAGTAAATTATTCATTTATGTTCGTGATATCTACGTTTGTTTCATATAGGACATTCTGTTTTTATATATCATGTGAGTTCATAGTAGTTTGCATTTGCACCCATGCTTGATAGGAATTTTGTGTTGTTGACGCTTTTGATTGAGAAGTGATATGCTTTGTTCTTGTACACACACATACACTAGTAAGTTGAAGCTAGTAGACTTATTGAATGTTGTAAGTAATTAGAAGGACATGAATATGTGCAAGTTGATTTAGTTTGCATGCTTTGAATACAAGTAGGGGCATTAGAGAGGTTTTTGCTTGGGATTGAGTATGTTTTCCTACCAAGTGAGCTTTTGAGCCTTATTGCATATTTGTTGCAATTTTTTTCGTTTGCTTGAGTGTCCACGGATTGTTTGCATTGCTAGCAGTTGTTTGAGGTCTTTCTTGAAACGCATGACATTATTTGACGATTAAAATGATAAAGGCATTTAGGAATAACCACATATTTTCCAATATTATCACACCATGTTTACATGATCAATTAGTTAACCCGTTGAGCTTAATCCTATTTTTTTCGGTGACATACCACATTACTTGCCTAGACCTTTTTCTTGTATTGGCCTACATTATTTTGAACCTACATTGTCAAAGGCTAGTGGAGTGCTTAAGGGAGTAATAAGGTGTGCAAGGAGGGGTTTATTGTTGGTCATAATTTTGGGGGAAATATTGGAATTTGGGTTTGGTTGTTGCTTGATAGTCGGCATGTGTAATAAAATCGTGGGATCATTGTTATTGTCTATATTATTGTTGCTTTAGCTCTCGAAAAAAAAAATAAAGTTATATTATGAGAGCATATTTTTGTTATTGTGATCCTACTTTAGTCGACTAGTCGAGTGTTTTTGTTGGAAGAAAAATAGTAAAAGTATGTGGGGAGAAAAATAGGTGGTTGTGTACGATTTATTATAAGTTCCTACTAGCTTTTGACACTTCACCTGTTTTGGCTTATCTGACATACCTTGTCCCTAGCCCCGTTACAACCCAAATAAAGACCTTTTGATTATCGTCATTGATGTATGTTGTGTTAAGAGTTAGATTGATACCAAATGTCAAGCATGCTTATGATTTTGTTGGAATTAAGTGATACACTTACCCTTGTTCTTGAGTGAATATTCTTTTGTGAGTGGATTGCGAGTGTTTGCTTGTTTTTGCGTATGAGATCCCGAGTTTTGTCTCAAAGATGTGCTCTTGTAGGCTTAGCATGGTTACTAACTTATTCTTACACTTGACATGGACTTGTGAGAACTTATGCATGTTCATTGAGTAGACTATGTGAATACTTGCACTTTCGACACCAAGACATTGCGTATTTACTTTGATTCTTAAGTTGATATGGCATGAGAGGATTTGAAGGTATGGTAGGATATTAGTACTAGATTAGTTGCATTTTTCATATTAGTTGCATTCATGCATTGCATTGCATTGAATTTTGTGGGTACATTCGCTATAGGCCCTCACGAGACCTTACTCGTCCACTAGGGCTACCTAGGGGTTTAAAGGGCTTGTTGCATATGCCAAATGCAACCGTGATCACCTACGGAAGTGGTACTAGTTAGTTGTATATAGTTATAATTGTTATGCTTGAGGACAAGCATCGGTTTAAGTTTGGGGGTGTGATAAGTGGATGTTATATCCACTTGGAATGCTTCGTATCGGCTTGAATTGTTGACTTGAACTCAAGTATGTGGTGTTTTTGATGTGTTTTTAGTGAATTTGTGCAGGAATAAGAGTCGGATGTGGGATGATGTTTTCCATGCTTAAATGGTGGGTTTTGAGCTTAAAGAATAACAGTACATCAAATTGCGAGAGAGCCGGAAGAAACGGAATGAAAATCGGAGTTAAAACGAAGAAAATAGAGCAAAATCAGCAAAATCAGCGAAATGAACAGTAACGGACGCGCATGAACAGTAGCAGTCAACGGGTGAAAAATCAGCCAGAATTTCTGATTTTGTTTTGGCCATATCTTGAGTTCTACAAGTCCGTTTTGGACGATTCAACTGCCCACGCGAAGATAACGGAATTTTCAATCATTCTAAGGTGGTCCGGAGTCCAGAATTATTGAAGAGAATTTTCCTTCAAAACAGAATCAACAGAAATTGCCAGAATTCAATTCTAAACAGGAAATTGCTATAATTCCTACTTCGAATCAGAATGGTAATTGTCCTGAATGGCTAGAACATTCCAGAATCATTCTTGAGCATGGAATTTTGCAAATCTTATCCCGTTTAAAGATGGAAATTGCCGATCTTCTATTCCAACTCTAATATGGTAATTGCTTGATGAAAAGGCAACTTGGGGCTATAAATACACATCTTGGGGGACATAAAAAAACACACCACCAGAGATCATACACTTACAACACATCCACACGAGTTGAAGACTTTTGGAGAGCATGAGAAGGCTGCGAAGGCAAATTTCACATCTTGTATATTAGGCGTTAGCTTTTGGATGCTATTCCGGATTTGTCTTCTTAACTTTGTTACTCTATAATCTATTCATCTATTCATTCTTGATTCTTTATTTTATATCATGGTTTCATCAGATCCCATGATGACGAAAGGTTCGATTATGAACTAATCGTTGTCATGGGATTCTAACGGATTTGTCTATGTAGCTTAGTAGTTTGCATGTTTTAAAGATTTATGTGTGGTGATTTCTTGATATCCTTGTATGGTTGTGATTCATGTATTTAGATGCGTCGCGAACATCTAATTTGTTAATCTCTTGCGAAACGAGAGTGGATCTTGAGATTTAGAACTTATCATGCTAGCATAGGATAGGTTGATATTATTATCATGATTTGTGGCATACATAGAGATATGATGCTACCCTATGTGATCTAAGTGGATAACTTGTGCTTCAACCTTTATGTTTTCAAATTCTATAGAGATATAGGGTCTAAACATAATTGGTGTCTACCCATCTTCTATCTCTTTTGTGGATGTATGTTTAGTTTGGTATTAGTATACCGAGAGGTAGCTTTTACTTGTTTCGTGTTGTCCGATCAGATATCAAAACCCATCACATGTATTGATTAAAGGCATCAACTCTAAGTGAAGTAGATAATGAAGTTAGGATCCCATGTTTTCTCTTGCAGAAGTAATTAGATTTAAATTCACATTAGTTAAGTAATTCTTAGTTTTATTAATTTGTTTCTTAGTTAATTTAGTTAATTAAACCCAATTTGTTATTTGTCTTAGCAGTGAGTAATAACCATACATTGTTGCATAGGTACAATAACTGAATTAAAACCATAACCAGATCTCTGTGGGAACGAACTCAACTTTATTCTATATTACTTGTGACCACGTACGCTTGCGTGATTTTGTGTTAACAAGTTTTTGAATCCGTGGACACTCAAGCAAACGAATAAAATTGCAACAAATATGCGATAAGGCTCAATAGCTCACTTGGTAGGAAAACATACTCAATCCCAAGCAAAAACCTCTCTAATGCCCCTACTTGTATTCAAAGCATGCAAACTAAATCAACTTGCACATATTCATGTCCTTCTAATTACTTACAACATTCAATAAGTCTACTAGCTTCAACTTACTAGTGTATGTGTGTGCACAAGAACAAAGCATATCAATTCTCAATCAAAAGCGTCAACAACACAAAATTCCTATCAAGCATGGGTGCAAATGCAAACTACTATGAACTCTCATGATATATAAAAACAGAATGTCCTATATGAAACAAACGTAGATATCACGAACATAAATGAATAATTTACTAATACTAATATGCAAAGCATGAAATCCTACATGAACACAATGACTAACAATCACATATATATACACTACTTATCCCTCAAACCATCTATATAGTAGGAACAGCTATTTTTCTTTAGTGAGAAAAGCTGTGTCAGAAATGGGAAGTGATTGTAAATCAAGAACTGCTAATAATCACCAATGTAAGATGTGAAGGATTATCAGGCAAAGATATGAAGAATCAGAAATGAAGATGAGTTATCTATTGAAGATCAGTTCAGTGCTATAGGAACAATCATCTATCATTTCATCAGCTGAAGATTCTGGAATTGTTAAATCTAAACCAGAGAAATTTTTTTGTATTATTTACTTAGTTCTTAAAAGTTTTATCTTTTTCTTGTTTAAGTAAGTTAGTTGAGTTATCCTCTAGGTATTTGCTTGTTATTGTCTAACAAACAAATAGGGGGAGATTGAAAGGTATATGATGTAGCCTATTTGTATTTCGAGGATACAACTCAACTTGAACAAGATTGTAGTAGTAAATAGTATATAGACTGTCACAAGGAATCTCAGATTGTATTATCTGTCAGAAGAAAAAGATCAAGGTCAATCTACAGACTTGAGGAATTACTACATTGAAAGAAGTTCAGACATCTGATCAAGCCTCAGTGAAGTATTCGTTAAAGAAGTGGATTCATTTAAAGTGACAGAGATTTCGACAGTGACAGAGACAGTACAGAAAAATTAATAGAGAGAGGAGAAAAGAAAACGAACCAGATTTTAAAATCAATATATGAAGAACAGTCATTGCGATTAGTCACTCATGAACCAGACAGTACATCGAGTGTCAACATTAAACAGTGGTTGTTCATCATTAACTTTAGTGGTTCAAGCTATCAAGACTGGCATGTTAAGAGAAGAAAGGAACCAAATCATAGAGTCAAAAATAAAGAAAAGCCGTTGGAGTTAGTTGCTCATGAACCAGACCGTGCATCGAGCGTCAACGAAAATTTGGTGTTAATTCTTTATTACTTTCAGTGGTTCAAGAAAAAGATTTGAGCTGTCAAAAGATTTATATTAATTCTCTTTTAATTAATATAATTATGTAATTGATTTAATTTAATAAATTAATTCATTCCGAATTAATTTATTTATTAAATTAATTATCATGTTAATTAATTTTGAATTAATATATTAGTCTAATTGATTTAATTAATTAATCATTATTCGTTTAAATGATTAATTGATTAATCAAGTTAATTAAATTAAATCAATTGAAAAAGAAACGGAGAAACAAAAGATGAATAAAAAAAAGGAAAGGAGAAGGAAGTCAGGCTGAACTATGGTTATCGACAAAAGGAGATAAAAAAAAAAAAAGCGACAACAGACATGCATGCATGCAGAATCAAACTGAATTCAAAAGTAAACAGGCAGCAAAAAGTAAATGGAATACAAGAAACGTGCTCATGCTGTCGGCCTGCTTCTGGACGCGCCTTTACCGCGCGTGTTGTTCACGCGCCAGCTGGTAACATTAAAAAGGGACGCGCGTGTCTGTCAGTCTCCACTCCTGCAACTGGTTTTAAATCTGACAACATATATATTTTGTTTACACAGAATATTTCAAATCATTACAGCCGAGTTTTTTATTTGTTAAAGACAATTTTGATTGTCTTGCCGATTGTCTTGGTAAGCTTGGATTGTCTTGCCCATTGTATTGCCTATTGTCTTGGCAGTACAAGTTGATTATCTTGGTGGTTTTGGATTGTCTTGCCGATTGTCTTGACAGTACAAAACTGATTGTCTTGGAATAACAGATTGTCTTGCCGATTGTCTTGGCAGTAAAAATGAAAAAGAAAAGAGGCAGAAGAGTATATAATTCAAGACAGGCGGCCAGATCAAAAACAACACACAGAATATATCATCTTCAAACAAGAACAGCTATTCTCTCTCATCAAGAACACAACCTGCAGGAGCTGGAAAAATTCATAAAAAATCAAGTTCATCTTATTTTTAATATCTGATCCGATAGAACTTGTTTACTTGAGTCTCTTGTACTATTAGCGAGTTTTTACTCCTAATCTATATCTCGATTTTTATTAACAAATCTAGAAAAATTCATGTTGAATTTTCTAATTTGTTTTTATTAACTAGATATAATTTTTGTACTGTATTTGTAACAAACCCCTCAAGTTAATATAATTTTATATTCAACTTGAATTTTGTTTCATTTAATTCCGCTCAAATTTGTCAAAATATAAATTAAATTTATCCGGACAAATTTCGATTAAACAGTACCGTTTGTATTCAACCCCCCCTTCTACAAACATATTGGACCTAACAGAACTCTTAAGTATCATGATAGTAACTTAGCTCGATATCGTATCGACGAGTAAGGCGACAGACCTTGAGGCATACGAGCAGCAGCGCGATGATGCTTTATTATATGCTGAAGATCAGTAGGTAAATTCAATAGAGTACCCTACTGGAGACCCGGAAGAGGTTCTAGCAGATAAGGAAAATCCTGTTAGGATAAGGAGCTTACCCTCGAGGAATGAGGGCTGTAGCCAGAAAGACTGAGATGATTAAGGTATAGTGCTCAGAAAAGTGAGCATAAAGAACTAAGCTATTAGCAAGAGAACTGAAGATTTATGTTGGATTCGTGGCCGGACTACTGGAGGTAGTACCAGCAAGTAAGACGGATTGGAAGAATTACTTGAGATCTTATACGGGAATAGATGAGAATCATTAGAGACTTTCATATTAACGAAAAGAGTGCTAGAGGGATGTATGATTATCAAAGGCATCGATATAAGACGAGGAGCAGAGTCCCTAGGAATAGTTGAGAAGAGGCAGTAAGTGCCATATCATTTGATAAATGAATAAGTATGAATATTGTCAGTAATAATTCGCCATGAGAAGGCAGATGTCATAGGTCGTAATTTATGGGACCAAATTGAGGTTGATGAAGTTGTTTTATTCAGGAAAATGTCCATTTTATGAATGAATCAGTTAGAAAGTGAAAACATTGGGAAGTGACAGCATGATTGGATAAAGTTATATAAGGAAGTAGTAAGCAAGACAATGATCTCAGAACCTACCAGAAGATAAGACCAGTGAGTCAAGATGAACTCGTAATGAGACTATTGTCAAAGACTAAGTATAGGGTTAATTTAACTCAGTGAAATGATGAACCAGAAACGTTAGATGCATGTGATTCAGAGGAATATTAAATTCTTTCTTTTCTTTGAATGGATTATAGTAGTTACCTTAAGTTTACTCCGACGCGGAATTATAACGGATCAAGTAATACGATCAGCAGTTAAAGAGAAAAATGTGAGAAAATCTTCCTGAAGCTAAAAGATGAAATTGGTAATGACCAAGAGTTGGCATTGTTTAATAGAAAAAGGAGACTTTGTGCTTCCAACGACGCTTCACATAAAAGATTAGGATGTGTGCTTGCACAGCACGATAAAGTACTTGCGGATGCATTCGGACAACATGGTTCACCAGGTTCGGATGGCCTTAGTAGTGCCAATTTTTGTGGAACAACCAACTCCGACGGTAATGTCCCTTCTAAGACTAGTGGTTAGGTAGACTGACATTGGGAAATATTGAATATCAGGACGTATAGGTATCAAGATGTTGTGACAGGTTTCAGTTTGAAACTATTTATTCCCTTCTAAGGGATGTTTATAATTGGTTCCTTTCCAGTGGTTAAACTTCCAATCTGATGACGATTATTTCGTTAATTATGACTGCTTATGGTTCTACTTGCTTGGAGGTCCATAGAACTATTCTCCAGGTTTCGAAACTGGTCTCCTTAATGTTACCAGTAGGTGGATAGATTGATCAAAATTTCCCTGATTCTGGAAAGAACTTTAACGAATTTTGCAAACCTTGTCTTTCTGATTATTAGAGAACGTCATGGAAGAGAGTGAAAACTGGGGCGAACCCCATGAATTGGGTAAGGTAGCCGCTATATGGGTTAGTGGACAGACCCCGGTTATTGCGATTGATTATAGAAATACAATGATGAAGTGAGATTGGACGAAAACAGGAAATGTAAGTAAGAAACCAGCCGGACTGAGAAACTACGGGATTGACTTAAGTGAAAAGGCTGTTATGCCAGGACTGGTAAGCTTGCGTGGCACGTGGGACTGATAAGAATAGTTGAAAAGATAAAAATAGAGGAAAGGTGACCGGAGACGGCGCTGAGTAGCCGATTAAGATTTATATGAAGAAAAGTTTTGAAAAGGTAGAAAGGTATCAAAGAAGAAGACACTATGCCGGCAATTTCTAGGAAAGTAATGCTAATTAGCCAACCCCTACAATCATATATTTTATTTTAGTGTGGCCAGTTGAGGCCAAGTCACAAAGGATTATCAAGTGACTAGACCAGCAATGAAAGGACAAAGCAGGGTTGCTTCTAAGTAAGCACCGACTGCAAGGGCTTCTGATATAAAAGAAATATTAATGAGATCGTAGGAATCTTCTACTGAACCCTTTGCAACCCATGTTTGGATTGGGAATTTACTAGACTTTTTGGAATGGGGTCACCCGTACTAAAGTGATTCATGTGTATATGATTGCCCGAGATTACGAGTAAAAATAGAAGTATAGTGACTTGAGATGTATGATGTTAGGGTATTATAAATACCATGAATATATTATGACTAAGGGAAGTAAACAACGAAGGTTTATGAAGAGAGTATAGAAATGGTCAGAAATTGACCAGTATGCTGTAGAAATTTTGTATGAGGCAAGTACCTTTGCGAAGAACGATAAGTACTAAGAGATTCATGTTGAACTCGACCAATATCTTCCAGAACATCCTTGCTACCATTACCAAGTTCTGTAATAGAGCAGATAGACATACATTGTCTTTTGGAAGGTCAAATAGGCTGACAACTATCTGAAAGAAGAGGTTAGCATTAAGCCACCGATCGATTATCAAATGAGAATGATTGAAAAGAGACCCTTATTAAGGATACATGATCTGATTGCCAATTATAGGATGCAAGAATTCCTTGGAAGTTGAATTAAGGATAGGTTATCCATAAATTAAGACAAACCCTGGGGAATGCACAAGGGATGGCATTAACCCTAATAAAGACATTGTGAATTCAGATGATATGAGTTGGATTTGCTAAGGCGACAATAACCTGTAAGAATTATTAAAAAGAGTTCTGGAAAGAACATAGATAGAATTATTAGAGTATTGATCAATGACGTTTTGATATACCCTGTACCTGGAAAATATAGGAGGAATGATGAGGGCGACCTAAGAAACCTTACAAGGAAAAAGTTAATATACTGAGTTTCAAAATAGAAGTTTGGTAGAGAATGTATGACATAGCAACAATAATGCCAGATGAGGCATGTATGAAACCCTGAGGAAGTATGGATTGAACCTATAAAGGTTGAGATTATCCTAAGATAAGGAAAGAACTAAGAAAAGAAGTATCCTAAGTAGGATTGGGAATAAACGTGATAAAGTTCCCACGGGTAGGTGGAAGCAATGACTTATGGAAAAAGGCTGATAGATATATTTTTCTCCTTCAGCAGAGCTTAAGGAAAAATGCTTTCACCCAACAGTGATGGGAATGAGGTAGAAAAGTTTGAGTTGGAATGTATCCAGAGAACATGGATTACAAGAAATTTTTAGTATCAGGAAAGGCCAATGAGGTGGCCGACAGTCTAAGTATAGAAGAATAATTACAAATGTTCATACCGAAGAAACAGAAAGATATTTGGAAGGACCTTGAAGGTCATATCGGAGTGGAGGAATTTACATTCCTTCTGATGAATGTGCAAGAATCGACGGTAATAATAGTTTAAGTAAAGATTCGATTCCCGATATTGTCTTAAGCAAACTACACACCGTAGAAGGTCCCATTTTGAGGCAAACCAGGACCATGATACAAAATTGACGAAGTAAACCATTAAGTTTTCAGTCTTTTATGGAAGATGTATGATTGATACTTTTATCAACCGGATATAGATGCGATGCTTGAAACTCTTCTGCAATTTTATCTACTTCATGTAAAAGCTACATCAAGTTCACGAAATGTTCCTTATGGACAAGGAATAGTGATTACTTTGTCTCCCTAAAGGATTTGAACCCGTAGGGTTAGCTATTAACGTATTACGTAAACAACAAGCGATGGTGATTCTTCTAAGAAAGTAGATGACAACATAAAGATAAAGAAAGTGCTGCTATTGATAAGCTAAATGGCATGTTGATGAATGACAAGCAAGTTTGTGTTAGTGTACTTCTGCACAAACAAGATAGAGAATATGAGGTTGATGATTCATGATGCTAAATGTATTCCCTTAGAAAGAATTAATGAGACTTGGAGGGAAGGGCAGTTGAGCGCGAGACTAATTGGGCCATCTGAGAGTTTAAAAGTGTTCGGAAGGTAGCATTCGAGCCAGTTTTACCCCCAAAACTTATAGCATGATCATAACGTGTTTCATGTGGCAATACTACGCCAGTAAAATGCAAATGCTCGATAGATGATAAGAGTACATGCAGGTAGATATACGACCTGGTCTGACTTACGAAAGACAACCTGTGGAAAGCCACGGATAGAAAAGAACAAGTGATGAGAAACAAGGTTGGCAGGAGTGGATTATATTGGATCTAAGAAAAAGGGATCGGCCAGATTCATTTCGGATGGTTTTAATTGGAATAATGTGATGATTATAGGGTAAAGGTGACGGGATACCAATAAGGAGGTGCCAAGTGCAAAAGATGTCTCAATAAAGAGATGAAGGTGGAAGTAAATAACAGAAGTAAATAAGAATCAGATAATAAGAAGGATGTGATTGATAAAGAAAAGGCTGGGAAAGAAACTAGGGAATGTGAAGCAAGGAATGTTATGAATGGATTAATAAAAGGGTTTTCTAATGAATTCTCGGGATGATAACCTGATAGGGTTAGAATTATAAATATGAAAAAGCTAGTAGCGTGACATGGAATGTCAGTAACAATGGTATCAAGCGAGAAACTAAGATTTAACCTGAGAGGTTGAAAGATTTTCCAAAAAGTGAGCGTTGCTAAGGTTGAACCAGAGTATAAGTCCATAGAACAGTGGACAAAGCAGGAAGATATGTTGACACATGAGATTGCGATCAAATAGCATTGGATATAATTATGATTAATTTCTTCTTTGATGAACCTCTATAGTTCAGAGGTAAATTCTGAGTATGATATTTTACAATCATGAAAGCTTTCTATAATCCTTTAGAATTTTTTTTTTCTTCTCTTTCATTCATCTTCTTTATGAATTGAGAAGAACAACCCTTTAAGGAGGGGAGGTACTGCTACGTGACTATCTGTCTATGTGATAGAAGTCTAAGTGGAATACCATAACTTGTTTAATTGCTTGTCAAGTACTAAAGGCTGGCCCCCTTCTGTACTAACTATGCAATATAACAAATGTTCATTGATCATAGTGATCTCTCAATAAATCTTTCCACTTCTCTATATTGATCGAGATTGCGAAGATTAAAACGATCAGGAAATGCATAGTGCGAGCGAGGTTATCTCCGAATTTGCAGCACGATAGTGATACCAAAGCCACTGCAGGTATCAATAATGATAAGACTGAGTAAGAGCATAACCCGGATAGTGTGTTGTACGGAAAGTAGCAAAGTAGATGGAAAAGGATAAAGTACGTATAGTAGCACCAGTAGATGTGCGGAGAAAGGGTAGAATGACTAAGAATTGACCGGGAAGCTAAAAAGTGAACGACAAACAAACGACTCTTTGCTTCCTACCTGATTCCGGGACGGAATCCTTTTAAGGAGGGGAGACTGTAAGAACCCCAAATTTTGGATATAATTAAAACTTTTTCTTATGTACTGAGGTAATGGTGAATAGTGATTACGACTACGATGTAACGATTGAGATAATAAATGAAAGGAATAGATTTGGATTCAAATGTTTATATGCCATGAAGAATGCTATTGGTTGATACTTTAGATAATAATTATCTATCGCCTAGGGAATTGAGATTTGATAATTCTAAAGGAGAAGATTATTCTTATGTCATCCAAATCGATATATGTTATTGGTCCAGTGAGTCCGTAAAAAGGTTAAGGAACGATCGAAAGAGATCAGGACCAATTGTACAACCCTAAGAGGAGGAGTAAAGAAAAATGGATGAATAGTGATTTTGGTGGACATAGGAATATTATTAGACGACGCTATATAGAAGTACCCGGAACGAAATTCTGAGTTCGTATTAGTGATCCAGGAGGAAAAAGAGTGTATGTAAAAGCTGTCGGATTCTGAAAAATAGCATTTTTATTTTCCCCGAGATTTCCCTGGACACTGAAAGACTTAAGGAATTATTGAAAAGATTTAAGGAAAATAGGTTCAAGAATTATTAAAGAGGATGGAGGATGATAGTATAAATATTAAGACGGATTCCGGTAAAACCCTAACTAGAAACAATTGAGTTATTCCTCCGAACGATCAATGAATTGAATAATAAACGGACAAAGAAACAAATAGAGATCCAAGAGGTATGATGAGCTAGTGGAAGGTGACATAATCACTTTATGCAAGATAAGATCAAAGAAACCAAGCTAGTTACAAAGCTAACTAGTAATCTTAGCAATCAAACCAGGTACTTAGCATTCTTTCTCATCCTACCACACCAAAATCAACACTTATCCACCAAGATGATGTATGCCATGACCTAGTACCTTTAATAAAGAAACTTTATGGTAGATATTTTCCTAATAATGCAATAGATGCAAGCAAGACCAAGCAACTCCATTTCTCTCCATTTTGAACAAACTGCCCAGCAGAACCTCCTCCAAGAAGAAAATTCATATCTCCATTTCTATCCATGATAAAATCACCAAATTTTAAACATAGATTCTCCACTCCATGGGCAACATTCGTTCAAAATTTCATGGCAATCTAATGAGTGTGGCCTAGTCAAATACCTTTCCCAAATTGAAGAAACCAAACTGCCTGTTCTTGACAGTTTTCTGTAACGATTTTCAAACAGCCATATCTCCTTCATTAGTCAATGGAATTTGGTGTTCTTTAGCTTGTTGGAAAGCTGGTTAGATGCTCTACAACTCTCCTTTAGAATACTTGTCCAGAAAAGCATGGTAAGGGCCTCGTTTTTGCAGATCTTTGAACTGATGAATAATAACCTTCATGAACTAACTTTGATTTCTTGTTTTGTTTGGATGATCTAAGCAATCCCAAGGCTATACAAGGACAAACCAAGGCTTAGTCATGTATTAGGATACTCCAGGGAAGGTATAACTCTTAAGAAACCCTAGAACTTATTTTGAGTTTTTGTGATTATTGGATTAGTTTTGATGATGATGTGGTTTTAAGCATATAAGCATGATTATGTAGTTGATTTAGTTCATTTAGCCATATAATGATTAAGAGGATGAGTTGAGATGTTCCTGGACTTATGAGGTGTATATCATGAATGTAAGATGTTTGGTTTACCCGCTGTGGCTTGGTTGAATTGTTATGATTTTTAGAACGTTCGATATATAGCCGTCGTAATGCCGAATTTTTGTTAACACTTAGAAACCGAGCATGACAGTAAATATAATTTCCTGACCTTGATAATATTATGACTGATCCTTGTAAATCTCAAGCCATAGATCGTTTTGGCGCAAGGATCGAAACATTCCGACTTACGGTTTAGGAGTTATGGTCAAATTACTAAAATTGGTTCGGAACCATAAATAAAAGTTTGTAACTTCAATTGAACCCTCGTAAAGCATGTTACTCAGTGGCGAATCTTGGTAAATAAATACTAGTGGTCATAAGGAAGGTATGAAAGAAAACCACATGTCAAACGGATCATTTTCCGATTTTATAAAAATGTTGGAATCGAAGTTAAACGCGAACGAACCCCTAAAAACCCGCTTGGTTATAACTTTGGTAAAACACTTAGAAAACGAATGACAAAACTCGAGGTATAATCTCTGTTCATAATCGATCGACTTTAGAACTTATATGACTTAAGTATATACCGAGTGTGGGTATGATGACATGTCGTAATAACGAACAAATGTCGGATCGTATCAGTAATAAAAAGAGTTACACTAAAAGGTGTATAACGAGATAATTCGAAAACGTGTTTCGATTTAAGTGAAGTTTATACCTAGACTTTTAAAACGTGTTAAGTGGTTAATCTCGAATGTTATGATTTTTTATAGATCATCGAGCAGACCCAGGACACGCTATCTCCACCCACACCCGATTACCAGGCAAGTGTTCAAAAGTTTGAACCTGTTGTTGTGATAATATATATGTGATTGCCATTTTACATATGCCATAGCATGCATGCCTATTACCAAATTATATAATGATACCTGTTCCCTGAATTGATATTGGCTTATAGACTAGATACGAATTTTCAGTTATAAGCCGGATTGTTTTGGTAAGACCCTTAGCGAAGGGCATATGATATTCATTCTTAAATATAGACCGGGAGTCGGTATTTTGAGATATAGATAGTCGTGGAAACCCGGAGGGATTCCAACGACAGATTATTATTTATCTGAGGAATGTTATTCGAGTATTATCTCAGTCGAGAGATATTAAATGAATGTTAGTTTTGAATATTCATTTAGAGTTGATTATTTAATTAATATTATTTTGATATTCATTAGAATGTTATTTATTAAATAAATATTACTTTCGAATATTCATTTAAGGTTTATGTACTTAAGGAATATTATTTTAAAATATTCATTGGAGGTTCTAATTACTTAAGGGATATTATTTCGAATATTCCTTTAAAAGTTTTGATTACTAAATGAATATTATTTGGATATTCATTTAGAAGATTATTTATTAAATGAATATTATTTTCAAATATTCATTTAAGGTTTGACTCATTTATTGAATATTATTTTAAATACTTATTGGAGTCTAATTATTAATGAATATTATTTTGAATATTCATTTAAGGAGTGATTTATTTAGTAAATAATTCTATATATTCATTCGAGCATTACTTACAAGCAATATTATGATTTAATAATATTCCGTAATTATTATTGAGTAAATAAAATATTCTTGGAATATTTATTTACTTCTTTTAAATTCTTTTTAAAATGATTTATATTATTTGGAGATTATCTTTCACCTCCAAATATTATGTAAAATATTTCGGAGTCTTTTTACGACTATTTTATCAAGGAAAGGTTCCCAACTCTTTTTATTTTTCATTTAAATCTATCTTAAAAGGATTTAAATGCTCGCTCAAACTTCCATATTATAAGGGAACCTTACTTGAGAAAGGTTATTTATCTTGTTGACTTCCCGGTCATAGTTTATCCTTTTCACTCGTAACTTGGTTGCTATGGACTCATTAAGTCTGTGTGTACCTTCTCATCATTCGAGGGGTAAGACTGTTGGAACAAGTTGATATCCATTAACAAGCAAAAGCTTGGGAAATGTTGGTGAATTTTCCTTTCCAACTAGATACGACTACTTTGTGGAGTCTTATCAACAAGTATTTCACTTGGGGAAGGGAGGACAAACTCTACGTTTCAATGCTGTGGATTTATTTGAACTAGGAGTCGTGTGTAAGAGGCCAAGTCACGCGGTCCATCACAAGGCCTAACCATTGGCTATGGAGTTACTATTAAAGGCAATCGACAAGTGGAGCCGTCAGTTCTTCCTTCTACCGGTAGTAAACTATAGTGGGCTGTACCATCCCTGACTGATCATTAGGGAGTGGGACAGCTGGCGCGTGATAACTCCAGTATTGGTTCATCTCCCAAATTGGGAATTCCCTGCAACACGTATCGAAGAGACTTCTTTCAGGTTGACGGTGTATTCCGCAACACGTATCGAAGAGACTTCTTTCAGGTTGTAGGACTTCGAAAAATGTTAATAACTGGAATTGCAATATTTTCCTTGCAAGTTCCTCTTTATATGATAAATGATAATATCTTGCTTATTTTGACTTAGCAGATATTTCCACAAAATAAATACTTTAAGTTACCCTGTAACTTCATCCTTTATATTATACTGGCACTAACTTCATTAACGCATGGCATATGGAAATAATGATATTTCGAACTGTTATATACTATCACTGTCCTGTTATATTATTGTTGGTGGGCTATTGCTCACCCTTGCTTTATTATTATATCACAACAATAGCTAGACCAGATGACTTGCACAAGGCGCACTCGATGCTGGCGAGGACGATGAGACTACCGGAGCCGAAGAGAAAGCTATTGGTAGGATAGATTCATTCTTTCAGTACCAAATATATGGGCTGGTATGACTTATGATAATGGATGGCAAAGAGTATGTATTCACATTGTAATTCTTTTTGGATTGTAAGAACTCATAATGTGCTTAATAAAATTTGGTAGTTACTCTGATTTCATCTCTGGGACTATAACGGGTGTGTTTTATGTTGTTGTTTTGGGTCACAAGGTTGTAATTTAATATTTATGTTGAGTTTGTGGATGGAAATTGAGACCGTAACGACCAGATCCCTGACCCCGGATCTGGGGGTGTTACACTCTAGCTGATTTTATTCTTGAATTCGAGTCAGAAAATGAAGAAAAGTCAATAATATTGGTTGAGCCTGAAATTCCACTTAAGAGGGTGTGCCCTCTTGAGTAAGTTCCTCAACCTTGGTGGAAGTTACAAGTAGATGGAGCTGTCAATAATGGGGGGGCTGGAGCAGGTGTAATCTTGTTTACCTTCGAAGGAAATCAACTCATGAGTGCCATTCACTTCAAATTCCAAGCAACCAATAATGATGCAGAGTATGAAGCCTTGATTAATGGGTTGAAAATGGCTTTGGAGATGAAGGTAGTGAATCTCATTGTGTTAAGTGATTCAGAATTAGTGGTTGGACAGGTAAAGGGTGGATTTCAGTGTAGAGGTCCAAGGACAGAGCTTTACATGAGGTGCGCTCAGCGGTTGATCAAAAAGTATCGAGAAGTACGGGGTAGAGTGTATTCCACGGGATGAGAATTGTAGCGCAGATGTTTTAGCCAAGTTAGGGTCCCAAAAAGATGCTATGCTATTGGGAACAGTTCCTTTGCAAATTCAGGAAGTACCTAGTATTCCAGAGATAGAAGTCATGGAAGTGGGATCAACCCCACAGGTCACTTGGATGACTCCCATTCAAAAATATATCCAAGGAGGTATACTTCCAAGTGAGAAGCTTGAGGCAAGGCGGCTTCAGTATCAAGCAGCTAGATTTGTGGAATATGATGGAGTATTATATAAGAGGGGTTTCAATCAACCACTTCTCAAGTGCATAGATGGAGATGAGTGTAATTACATCCTTATGGAGATTCATGAAGGAATTTGCGGCAATCACTCGGGGGGTGGTTCGTTAGCGATGAAGGTGTTAAGGCAAGGATATTATTGGCCTACCTTGAAGAAGGATGCTTACGAGTTTGTTAAGGCATGTGACAAGTGTCAGAGGTTTGCCAACTATTCTACCAGCCCTGTTACTACCTTGACTTCTCTAAGAGTCCATGGCCGTTTGCTATGTGGGGAATAGATCTCATTGGAGAACTCCCCAAGGCTAAGGGAGGTGTGAAGTATGCTGTTGTTGCTGTGGATTACTTTACTAAGTGGGCAGAAGCAATGCCCTTGGCCACCATCACTGCGAAAAAAATTCGAGATTTTGTTTTCAACTCTATTGTGTGCAGATTTTGTATTCCATATAAACTTGTGTCGGATAATGGAAAGCAGTTCGACAGCAGAGAGTTACGGAAGTTGTGTGATGACTTGGGGATAAAGAAAGAATTTGCAGCTGTGTATCATCCTCAAAGTAATGGGCAGACAGAGGCTATCAACAAAATAATCAAGCATACCTTGAAGACGAAGTTAGAAGAAAGTAAGAGGAATTGGCCTGAAGAACTTCCCATGGTGTTGTGGTCATACAACACAACTCCGTGAACTACTACTGGAGAGTCTCCTTTTGTGTTGTCTTATGGATGCGAGGCAATGGTTCCGGTAGAGATTGGAGCAGGATCATTCAGGAGAGATTTCTATGATGAAGAAACCAATATGATAAATCAAAGGCTGGGTCTAGATTTTTTGGAAGAAACAAGGGCCAACTCACAGCTGAGGTTGGCAACTTACCAGCAAAGGGCTGCGAGGTATTATAATAGAAAGGTGAAGACCCGTCCTTTTAAGGTGGGTGATTTGGTTCTTCGGAAGGTCATGCCAAATACAAGGGTAGCCGCTCATGGAGTCTTCGGTCCAAACTGGGAAAGACCTTACAAAATCAAATCTATCATTTAGGAAGGCACTTATCACCTAGAAGACTTGGATGGTAACACAATTCCAAGGGCATGGAATGCGGAGCATTTGAAGAAATATTATCAATAGGGTGCGGCTTCGGCCCCCTATTTTATGAAGGCTTATATTTAAGTTATAGACTAGTATCAATAATTCTTCTCCTAGTCTAGGGGGGTAGTGTATATATGCCTTCCTTAGAGTTAGTCGAGACTTGCTGATTTTTATACTTTTCAATAACCATTCTCCTTAGCTAGGGGGGTAGTGTTTTTATACCTTCCCTTGTTCTAAAGAGACTCAAGTTTAATGAAGATTTTCAAGTTTTTTCAAGAATTTTAATATATTCGAGGATTGTTAGAAGAATATTGGTTGTTAAAATACAAAAGGCCGTGCCCTAATTCAATAGGGCGCGCCCTACGTTTACACTGACGAATTTACAAGTGTTTTTAATTAATAAGCTTATTTGTTAATACTCGAGGAAATTCGATCTGGAGGCCGCGCCCTAGCGTATAAAGGCGCGCCCTCAGCTTACATACAATAATGAATTGGAGATTTATTTGAAGATATGCTTTAAATGTATGTTAAATAATTTAAAAGGATTTCAAGGAAGTCACCCTAATACATTAGAGCGCGCCCTATATTTATCTTTAACGAGAATGAAGATTGATCTAAAAATAAGAAATTGATCAGAAAAAGCATGTTGGCAATAATGATGCAGAGAACTTGATGAAATATTTAGAGTAAACACATCAGGAATATTTGAAGTTATCAAAAATTCAGCATTACAAGTTGCAGGGTTTTACAAAGGACCCGCGCCTTAAAAATTCGATAAAGTTTAGTGATTTGGAAGGTGAGAAATGAGGTAGAAGGTTTCAGGGCGCGTCCTTGGAGGCAATGGGAGATGCGTCTTTGGGAGGAGGAGATGCAGTAGCTGCAGGAATTGAGTGGTTTGCACTTTCAGCCTCAACACTTGTAATTTGTTCAGTGTCCTTAGGCGAGCCCTTTGCAGAAGGCGCGCCCTCAGGAGGAATATCCAATCCCAACTAAACTCTCTTTGCTGCGATGGCTTTTACATGCGTTTTCTTGAAGACCTCGACATCTTCAGCACTCTCCGGACCAAATTTCTCCTTCTAGTTGTAGTCAGGATCATTGGCCAGAAAGCCAAGGAGATAAAACTCAAATCCCTTTTGAAAGTTTTCATCCTCAATGGATTCTCTCTGTTCTTTCAATGTAGCTTTTTCGGTTTCCAAAGCATTTTGTTGTACTTGGAATTCTTCTCTTTCTTTCTTCAACCTCTCAACCTGGTCACAGAGATATTGGCCGTGTTCAACGGACTTCTGAAGATCCGACCTGAGGGTAGTAATAGTGGCATCCTTGGCATCAAATTCTTTCTTCCATTTGTTATCAGTTTCAATAACCATTTTGGAGAATTTTTTGTTTTCAGCCTCGAGTTTGTTTATGTGAAGTTTTTCTTTGTGCACTCTCTGGGCGCGCCCTAGGGATTGGATTAGAAGTTGGGCAGATGCTTTAATCATGGATTGAACTTCATCCTCAGCACTCATATTCTGCCATAGATCAACCTCTTTTTCCCGAACGAAGGGGACAGCCGTTGGACCAACTAAGGTCTCCACATACGAGGGCGCGCCCTCGATTCTTGGTTTTTTACCCTTGTCAAGGGAAAGATTTTGAGTCTCAGCATTCCTCTTCAAGGATTCTGTAGAGGAAGGAGGAATGATTGTCTCAAAATCCTTCTCTTGAAGAGGGCGCGCCCTAGGATCAGAGGTGTTGTCCTTGTTATCCTGTTTCTCCTTGTCGTTTTTTCTTTATGGCTCCGAAACCACGAGGAATTCTAGGGGCCATATCTGCACCAGAGAAAAACAAAAATGTTAAATCATGAAATAGGTTTTTCATACAAAGACAAGCTGCAAGATGTATCAAGTAAAAAAGTAAAAAATAATGAAGATGAAGCCAAAAGGTTAGGGCGCGCCCTAATTTAAGATTTTATACCTTCATCTTGATCAGAATCGGAATTTTCATTTTCATTATCGCTAGAAGAGGATATGGGAACGGCAATACCATTTCTAAATTTCCTAAATTTACAAACTGATCCAACTCTATCAGAAAGGATTCCAACCCTTTTTAGGTTTTCCTCAGTGATTAGGGTTTGGAGGTTGAATTTCTCTGCTGCAACTTTGAGGACGGCACTGGCTCGAGATGAGGCCGCGCATTGAAGTGTTTTTTGAATTCTTCTATCTGTTTTAGTTTAAAAAGATTAATAAAAGTTAAATGAAGATTGAAAGGAAAGATACGAAGAGTGTAGGGCGCGCCCTCACTTACAAGGATTTGTATTGAATTGAAGACGAACTCGAGGAACATCCCAAACGAAGAAATAAGGTTCCTTCCATCGTTTTATGTGGCTAATCCTTCCATCAGAAAAACCTTTGTTGTTGTGAGGTTTGTTGATCACCAGATAATAATATCCAATGTTTGATTGACGGATGCTAAAGAAGTAGCTGATTTCTGGCATCGAGGGTGCTTCAAATCCCAAGTCATGGTAGAGAATGAACAAACCTAAAACAAGTTTGTAGCTGTTGGAAGAGAGTTGAATTGGGGCCAGATTATACCATTCGAGGATTTCCCTTAAGTATGGGTGCAAAGGCGCGCCCACACCAAGGGCTACAAGTCTCGGGGTTAAAACCATCCTTGGAATTCTGAAATTTCCACCATAGTTGAAAATATGAGGACGGTGGTGAGAGTGTGGGATGGCCCAAAGTCCTTCTTGACCATAATATTTCATAGCCCACTCTACTTCATCATTTGTTGCGGTAGAGGACATGCTTACACAGGCTAGCTTACCTCGTTTCTTTCTGAGTTGATTCTTTTCTTTCTCAGACATGTCTCCATATCTTCCCCATTCGATGTCGATTTCTTCGTCAAGAACTTCCCAGTGCTCAAAGGGAGTTGGGGAAGGAGGAGGAGATGTTGGCTCAGAATTTATTAAAGGGGAAATAGAAGAAGCTGAGGGCGCGCCCTCAGCCGAGTAAGTGTCTGAAGAATGAGAATCCCCAGATGTTTCTAAAATTGGAATGAAATCACTATCATCCTTGGAATTATAAGAACTGTTTACTTTGGAAGGGGTTTGAGATTCTTTAGAAGGTTGAACATTCAAAGTGGTGTAGTTGAGGGAATCTTCACTAGAGAAACTCATGGTGTCGTCTTGAAATTCTTGAATAAGGCGCGCCCTATCTTCTGAAGATGCGAATGAAAAGAGAGGCCTGGGTGGACTAGGCGGTAGAGGAGACGGCAAAGGAGAGTATATCCCAATGTGTTTATTAAACTCCTTAAAAGGATGAAATGGAGAAGGCGCGCCCTCCAGCTGAAAAATAAAAAGAAAAACTAAGGGCGCGCCCAAGAAAGTAGTAAAAAGGAGGAAAATTTTCTACAGGTCGTGGTACGAAGGTATCCTAAAGGGTTACAATTGTTGCTGTGAAGGATGAATTTCTAAATGGAGGCTAAAGTATAACCTTAGAGAAGATTAAGGCGCGCCTTATGATCGAAGTGCACCCTAGGCCTAAGGCGCGTCCTAAAAGACTAAAGGATTTAAAATTACAGAAACATATTTTATGGAAGTTTTAGCAGCAAAACAAGATCAACAGCATATACATACACAAGTATATACATCGGAAAGTGAGGAACATATAAAGTTCAACGGTCATAACATCAAATCAAGCAATTTATACGGTTAAAACATGAATGAAAGACATAAAAACGTACCTTGGAAGTTCTGGAATAAGATTAGTGGAGAAGATTTACAAGAATGGACGGGATTTGACCGGATTTTGCTCGAAAAAGTTGAATTGCGGCGAGAGTTCGGTTTTTAGAGTAAAAGAATAAGAAAATAGTACAGTATGAGGGAGAAGGGATATTTATAGGCATTTGAAGAGATAGTGGCATACAGCTGTCAACCACTCAAGTCGATTAGAATTCTAAAGACGCGTCCTCTGTCAAGGCGCGCCCTGAAAGAAAATTTTGTGGGAATTTTGGGTTTTTTTAAGAAGAATTCCATATATCATCTTTGATTTCATATGGAATTGGGGGGTGGTTGTTATAGCCAAAATTCGGTTCGGGCAATTTAGAATGGATTCGGGTCAAATACGGGTTCAATTTGGGGGAATTCTAGGTCAAATTAGGGTTCTGTTGAAAAAGAGTTAAGTTAGGACGCGCCTTGATTATGAGGGCGCGCCCTCAATGACAAGTCATGATGAACTATTTTACTCAAGCTGGTTTTCAAAGAGCCATTGAAGAATTCTCTTCTGGGATTCCACTTATGCTGGGATTCCAAGAGTTATTGAAGAATTCCCTCCTGTCGTATCTCATGAGGGGGATGTCCGTCGCAGAAGGCCTCCAGGGGTTTTCCTGGATATAAGGACCCTTCTTAAACACTAAGGGCGCGCCCTAAGGTGGAAAGATGGGGACTTTTTGGTGTGTGCTTTGGGAGCTCTGTTCCTGTAGCCAATGGGCGCGTCCTCATTGGGGAACTTCGGAGTAATCCTGTACTTTGCACCCAAAAGCTCTGGATCACCTGTCCTGCTATCTGGTGGGTGCTTCTCATTCAGGGGACAAGGATGCGTTCTGCACTTGGGGTAAACCACGGCTATACCTGCATCCTTGAAATCAAGAAATAGCTGGTAGCGGAGAGGACTAGTCCTCGACGGGGGAAGTTTCCTTATCCGTGAAGTCTTGAGATCTTGGATGAGCCTTGGGCCTTTGTGGTTAGGCCACATAGTAGAACATTCCGGATGCTGGACCTACAATTCAAGCCCATTTGGGTTTCTTGCTCTCCAAGAACTACGTATGGCTTGATCCCTATAAATACCAGGGTACGTAGGCCGATTGGGGGGTTGGAAGTCGAGAGCTCTGAAATAGCCGCCACTAACCCTCTCAATTTCAGCCACCAATTATCTACAGCCACCACACACCACCATTTTTTTCGGAGAAAAACCACCGTCTAAGATCTTGTTTCCGGCGACATACCTTGAAATTTGTTGTTCCCAAATTCCTCCGTCAACAACACGTATATTTAGTAACTTTTTAAAAATATAATAGGATCCCGTGTGCATTTATAGACATTCACGAATAAAAATTTGCAAATTATCATATTACATCATTTTGTAAAAGTTTTGATAAATATTTTCGGGAAGCTAGTACTAATTAGACCTGGAAAATTGGGTCTGGATTCGAAGAACCGATTCGAAATTTATGGAACCGAGATCCGATTATATATCTGAATTAGATTAATCGAAATTTAACAGAATCCGAAACTATCCGATCCGATATAGTCAAATCCGATTATTGTCCGAAAACCGATTTCTTCCGATCCGAAAATTACCCGAACCGAATATCTAATCGATAATAATCGAAAATACTTGATCCGATGATGATTCGAAACCGATCAAATTCGAAAAAATATTATCCGAACAGAATATGAATCAAAGTACTATATTCGTTCTAAATTGAAAACTAAAAACACCTATACCGAAATTATGTGATGAAATAATATTATTGAGATTATATTTTATTTCTCTCTCTGACTCAAAATATTCTATATTTTAGGGAAAAAAACATTTCAAGATATCATATAAGTATCAAAATATTCATGTATAGTAAATATTTTATTTTAGAAATAAAAACGAATGATATTATTTATTCTGAAAAATAGGTATTAAATATACAGTATATCTACACATGTTGAACTTTCATATCTACTGGATACACATGTTTAGTAATTAGTATGTTTGTGAATTGTAATTAACTATATTTTTTTTACATAACTAATAAATAACTATAACTATTGCTCATTATTAAATAATGGTTTTTTTAAATAAATACTCATTCCTAATATGTGTATCAACTTATCCCGTCAAAATTCTTGTCAAACAAAATAAAACCTAATAAATAATTTTTGAACATTTTTTATTAAATAAAAAATTTAAAAATTATTATACAAGTCTATTTCTTAACTAATTGAAATATTTTTTTTAAATGATTAAGAAATAAAATCCATCTAATAACATAAATGATAAAATGAGACTTATTAATTATAATAATATATTCATTTTCAACCACCTAAAAAAATCTTAATCACTTAAAAAAATTTTAAAAGGACAAAATAAAATTTATATTAAAAAATTGTCACGTATAATTGAATATGCTTGAAAGTTGAATTAAAATATGTAAATCAATAATTTTTTTTAAAAAAATAGTATTATGTATTTTTCGACTTTTGCTGGAAACATCGAGCAATATTGCATGTATGTATAATTAAATTATATACGGTATAGTATGTATTCCACAATGACAAAATTTAAAAAGCCGAAATTAACTTTTAAATTTGTGGGAAGTGAAAATAATGATAAATCTAACCCATATTTTAAAAATAAATGGATAATATATAACATAGTAAATATTATTTTGCTAAAATTATTATATTATACATTAAGCAAACATATTATTTTATATTATTTGTCAAAGTAGAAACTAGAAAAAATAATATCAAATACTACTTAAATATTCAAAAACGATCAAGTTTTACATACTCAATTGAGTATTTATTTTCGCGTTATAACTATACTTCTACAAACTTACTAATGACATTTATTTAGTTTCACTAATAATTCAAAATTGATGCAACACAATTGAAATCAAATTTTTTCGATCAGACACAATCCAATCCGAACCGAATTTTATCTAATCTTAATCCGAAATTTATCCGATTTTAATCTGAAACCGATCCGATCCGAAACTAGACCCGAGTCGAACCGAAACCGATTAAAATTTTGTAAAATCGATTCTAGACCCGAACCGAATTGTATCCAAAAATATCAAAACCGAAAATTGATCCAATTCGAAATGGATCCAATTCAAAACCGATCTGATTATCCAATTTGCCAGGTCCAGTACTAATCATTCGAATATACCGATCTTGTATCATATTTAATTTTCAAATCTAACATTATAATTGGTCAAATTGCAGCTTGAATTTCAGCCCAAAATTTTTTAAATTTTTAAAAAATACCCATGTTTTAATTTTTTTTTTTTTGCAAAAATTCGATAAAAATTGCATATGTGATTGCATAATAGATTACAAACATTGCATTTTAAGTTATAATAATTGCATTTGGGATTGCAATTGAAGTTGCACCGTATTTTTGAAAAAAAAAAGTTAAAATTTTAATATTTTTGAAAAATGCCCATTTTTTTTTCGAATTTAAGGCGTTCGACCCCCACAGACTAATGTGCTGTTTGGATCATTTTAAAATAAGTCTTTATGAACTTATTTTCGGGTAAAAATTTCATATTTTAATTTTTTTTATATAAATATTTAATGTATGTTCAGATTCCAAAAGTTGCAAAAAAAATGTTTTTTGTCAGAAAACTTATTTCTTAAAATAAAGCAAATTTTCAGAAAAATAAGCTCCGAAAACACACCAAAATTCGACCCTGCCCCGAGCTATATATACGCGTAGAAAAAAAAAAAAAAAAAAAAAAAAGGCCTTTAATAATTGTGAGGATAGGTGGGTCAAGAGTCAAGACTCAAGAGTCCGCCGAGGGCTCCCAGCACAAAATGGGCTTGGGCTTCACAAAAGTAAACTTTGGACCAGCGAACCTGATACAATTCACAAAACCACGTGATACACGTCATGGGTATCATTCATGTGGTCCAATTTATTTATCAAATTAAAAAGTTCATTTTCAGGTCTTTTATCTCTGTAAAACTAATCAGTAAGCTAATATTAAAAATATTTTTGATAAATTAGGAAAAAAATCACTTGAAGTTAAAGTATTTGTCACCTAGGTGCTTTGATTTAAGCTGAAGACTAAACACTTGAATATCTTACCCTCTTAATCAAGCCTAAAACTCTACATAGAACTTGTACATGACAATTGACATTACACTGAAATTTCTTCGAGTCATACAAATACAAATAGAACTTGAACATCACATTACACTGTTACAGTGAAGCCCTTTAGTAAGGAGTAGTTAGCAAGGGGTAGTGTTAGGTGCACATAATTGGTTACAGAATTTTTGCATAAAATGAGTTGGATTTTACTAATGTGGATTTTTATTGGTTGATATTAATGTGAATGCAGGGAATCTATTGAGTTATAACTAATCAAATTGAGACACTTATTATTTTATGAAATATTTTGTGAAATTTTATGTAACGCTAACATTTTCCTTTCCTTTAATAAAAGATAATTGGACTTTTATAACGCGAATGTGCAAAGACAACTGTTGCCCTGTTGTCCAAAACGGCAAAGTTCTTGCAAATCAAAGTGTAGGTACAAAAACTAAGAGTAAAAACATTACAGTCATTACCGTTTGTAGATGATTGTTGTTAACAATGCATTTTCATGTTTTTGTTAAAAATGATGGAACAACCCCAAAGCCAGATTTCCCCATAAAATTTGTCTTAGCCGGAACTGAAGGGAACCACCCTTGGACATCCTCCGTCCGTTTCACAAAGCGGCCTTTGATTCGTGGCCTTGTCTCGGCATATGCCTTACGAGAAGCGTATCGTACAGTCTTCTCGAATTTCCTGTTTTTTCTCTTTTCTCTGTACCTCATTACTCTAGCTTCTCTATCCATTGCAACAGAGACTTGACCATTCCCAGTATTACTGTGAATATTGTTGTTCATTTGCAACGCAAATGGATATGATGTATCTGACATGCAACTTCCGTCCGGTACGATTCCAACCTCCGATGAAATCTGAAAAATTGATAATCTCCCACTAATTAACCATAATACATATCAATTCATCCACTTCATATTTTAATCCTCCTGGAATTTTTAGAAATATTTATTTAAATTCAATTAACATCATATATATCGCACTTCTTTTGACACAGCCTTCTCCAGTTTGTTTAACCCAGATTCAGAAACATAATAACACATCCACAAGTATGTATACAGATTAATCAGCAGTCGACATAAATATATCAAAACAGAGTAGAGATTCATTACGTTTTGGTTGAAGGACGGAGCTGCGTAGCTGTTGCTGAATGAACTTATATTCGAAGTTGTAAAATCAATCTCAAAATGATTGTCAGCAGATCCCGTTATCGAAGATGATTGCGGTGCTGACTTGTTAGTATTAATCTGAACCGGAACAACGCTATCAACACCAGCATTATGATGTCCGTACAAAGGAACCGGATCATTCGGAACCGGATAATCGAAGTCCAATAAATTATCCGGATTCGAAAATAAAAACTCGATTGATTTCATATCGGCTTGTATATCCGCTGACAACTTATTCTCCTCAGGCCCCTGACATAAACTTTTGTTACAATTTTTGTACCCAATTATATTCGGTTCCGATTCAGGCGCAACCGGAACTTCTAATAATGCAGTTGCGGTCGACTTCACGATCGCAACTGGCGAGTGATAAAATGGAGTCACCGGAACCCGCTCGTGCCTACGGGCCAGCGGGTTCGCGGAATGAATGTCCCAGTCACACATGACACAAAGTGCAGCAGCGTCTGCCTTACACGTGACACTAGAAGGCGCGTGTTCGCACACCTCGCACATCCACACACGCTCGTAACTATTATTATTACCATGAATTTTTGAGTCACAGTCAATGCACATGCAACTAGAGTCCGTGCGGCAGAACAGCAGCGCCGCTTTTGTTTTACATGTGTCGCATGGCTTTGCTCTCATCGGAAATTTCTTGCCGCCGGCTATTTCAATCATTTTTCCGGCGAGGGTGTGATTTTCACAGGTTTGGTTTGAAGGCGCGTACACGTTATTGTAGGGTGGGTATTATTGTAGTGTAGAAGTGATACATTATGTATCTATATCTGAAATCTAGTTGGGTTAGCAGCTGTAGACAAATAAGATAAGGTCACGTGGGCGAATGGTAGCCAAGTAAAAGGTCTGATGACTGTAAAGATATTATTGAGTTGGAAAATCATTGACCTCTATACTCCCTCTATCTCCTTATCTGTTACTCGTTTTGACTTTGGACACTGTTCATTATAAGCGGTTGACTATTAATTTATGCATAATTTATAAGATAAAATATAGTCATGAGTGATCTTGTTGGATTCGTATTTATGAGTACTTTAATACAGTGAAGTTTTTATATTTAATACTAATACGAAATTGAAGATATTAACGATTAAAAGCGTGCGTTGGTAAACGTGTCCAGAGAAAACAGGAAACATATTTAGAGACAGAGGAAGTAAAGTTTAATAAAAACTTTCGCAAAATGATAAGGATAACAATTTGATTGGTTATAATTGAACGATCCCTACATTCACTTTAATATCAATCAATAAAAATGGTTATTAATGTAATTTAACTCATTTTATAAATTTCTTTTTACATGGACATCCAACACTAGCATATACAGTTAAGTAGCTGTCAGTTGTCCGTGCCGACTTGGGACCGTGGATATATACGACGCACCGTCCCACGCTCCGACTTTTCGCACATTTCAATGATATATTAGATTATGGCTCGTACTATGCATACGAGAATTTTAAAAATTAACTAATAATTTTAATAAATTATATAATTTTATATTTAAAAATTTAATAATTTAATTGTGAAAAAAATAAAATTAGTACAATAAGTACATTTCTTTATATATTGTAATAAATTTATTTCAAAATTACTTTAATTATATATTTTATTATATTTATTATATATGTTATGAGAACATTTAAATAAATAATATTTTATTATATTTATTATATATGTTATGAGATCATTTGCATTAATCAAGTTAACAAAATTTAAAGATTAATTCAAATTTATATTAATAAACTTACCATAGATAATATATATTGCATTAATGATATTTAAATTTGATATACAAACTTTCCATAATTGAAATGGGTGAAATAATCATATGGATCTTCTACAAACCAAAAATGGATACCAAACCAAAAATATGGATGGTCCATGAATCTAAATAAAGTTAAAAAGTTTAATCCGAACCTGAATATGGATACCGAACCTAAGGCATGGATTATCCACTAATTATAATATATAGATATAGATACTACTATACTAGTAACTAATAATTTTTTTATTTTTTTTTATTTTGTAATAAAATATAAATTTCATATTTTTATACAAAGTAAAACATTGAGAAAATATAATTTATAAATAACATTAAAATGCATAAAAAAATTAAAATATCATTCAAAATGGGACAAGGGAGTATTATTTATAGCCTGTTCCATGAAAGCATTTTTATCTTATTGATTTAAGAGAGGACTATCTAGGGATGCTCATATAAAAATGAAGTTAGCAAAAAAAAAAAAAAAACTATTTATGAATACTGTATTTTTAAAAAAGTATTTGTAAAAAACTGGATTGTAACTTTATAATCATATTTATAATTGGCATCAACAAAAATAAAATTTAATTGAAATTTTAAAAATTTAAAAATTGAAATCATTTTTAATTATATAATATGTCATTCAACAAGTTGCACTACTTAGAGTAAGAGCAATCTCAAATGCAATAAAAAAGAAATTTAATTATTTTTCATAAAAATGTAAAAATAAGTTGTATTTGATTGTGAACCGTATTTTTGCAATTATTTTTTGAAAAGGATATAATCTCAAAAAAGTTAGAAAATATTATATTTTTGGTAATTTCTCTTGTTTTTATTAGGTCCTAAAATATTGTTTATGAAAAATATTATGTAATAATAATATGTTTTCAAGAAATAGTTATATTGTAGAAATATTATTTTAAAAAATATTTATTAATAAAAGTTGTCTTAAAGTTGTACTCTATTTTACCTGCACAACTAATTTATTTATATATATTATTAAAATAAAAACATTTGAAATTTTTAGTTTTATGTTTTCGGTTCATCATTGTGCTTAATAAAATAAAAAGAATTATTAAAATTTTTAAACAACTAAATAATTTTTTTACAAATAAAACAAATTTACTTTTCTATTTATTAAATAATCAATTGCCTTCCTTAAATTTAAATTTTATATAAATTATATGTATTTGTTCATACCCATGGCCCATGAGTATAGAGACGGCATACATCATAACCCAAACCAAACCAAACCAAACCAAACCAAACATACCCAGTATATCCCGCTCAGAGCAGGGTCTGGGGAGGGTAGGATGTACGCAGACCATACCCCCACTTTTAGAGCGGGGAGGCTGTTTCCGTGAAGACCCTCGGCTGAGTGCACAACATACATAGAGTGTAGTAAAATACAACGGACATGCTACGGAAATGTACAATGACATACCTGAGGCCCATGGCGTTCTCCACATGGGACTTACCCACCTGCGATGGAATATGAGACTCCTAGCTTGATGACGACACCTAGCCAAGCTCCCTGCACCTGCAAAACCAAAAACCAAAAGAAAAGAAAAACACGGAAAAACAGAGGACACTCAGAACGAAACGAGAGCACGCTGAAGCCGAGCTTCTAAAAAATCGCTAATCGAGACAAGGCAACTCGGAGACTCTCGACAACAGAGCCACAACCTAGAAGGGAATCCACCACTCTGATACGCCGCCTCCAAGAGCACCTATCCGCGAGCATGGTCTCATTTAAGTCTAAAGCCTTCAAATCCATCCGGAGCTGCTCTTCCCACGTCCTCCTTGGCCTGCCTCTCCTCCTCGCCCCAACAACTGTCAGACTCTCGACCCTCCTAACTGGGGCTTCAGCCAGCCTCCTTCGCACGTGGCCGAACCATCTCAACCTTCCTTCCCTAATTTTCGCAGATAAAGGCGCCACTTCAAGCTCGCTCCTAAACACCGAGTTCGGGATTCTGTCCAACATCGTGCGCCCACAAGACCACCGCAACATCCTCATTTCAGCCCCTTCCAATTTGCTTACGAGAGCCTTCTTCTCCGCCCAACACTCAGAACCATACAACATCGCCGGACGGATTGCCGCTCTATAGAATTTCCCTTTCAACTTTAAAGGGACTTTCTTATCGCACATAACCCCTGACGCTGCCCTCCACCTTTGCCACCCTGCCTTGATGCGATGCGTGACATCGGCTTCAATCTCACCTTCCTTCTGGATGATCGAACCCAAATACTTGAATTTATCCGTCTGCGGGACGATCTGGTCTTCAATCCTAACCTCCACCCCTTCCTCGTTGGCCTCGCCGCTGAAGTTACACCAGAGATACTCGGTTTTAGAGCGACTCATACGTAACCCTTGGGACTCTAAAGTAGATCTCCAAATCTCCAGTTTGTCGTTCACCTCCCTCCTCGATTCCGCCACTAGCACGATATCATCCGCGAAGAGCATGCACCAAGGGACAGCGTCTTGGATCCCCCGCGACATGACATCAATGATAAGGGCGAAAAGAAACGGGCTCAGGGCTGATCCCTGATGAAGCCCCATCTCAACCGGGAAGAAACGGGAGTCCCCCACTGGGGTCCGAACGCAAGAACTAGCTTGGGAGTACATGTCTTGAATCACCCTAACGAGCGCCGACGAGACTCCCCTCTCCTCAAGGCTCTTCCAGATAGCTACACGGGGTATGCTATCATAGGCCTTCTCAAGATCAATGAACACCATATGGAGGTCTCTGCGACGTTCCCTGAACTTCTCCATAAGGCGCCTAACGAGATGAATGGCCTCGATCGTTGATCTCCCAGGCATAAATCCAAATTGATTCTCCGAGATTTCGACTTCTCTACTAAGCCGACTATCAACCACTCTCTCCCAAAGTTTCATAGTATGACTGAGTAATTTAATACCCCGGTAGTTACTACAGCTTTGAGCATCGCCTTTATTCTTGAAAAAAGGGACCACAACACTAAGCCTCCATTCCGCTGGCATCTTATCACCCAAGAGCAGAGCATTGAACAGATCCGCTAGCCATTGAATGCCCACCTCTCCGAGACAAAGCCAAACCTCGATTGGGATAAGATCCGGACCAACCGCCTTCCCCCTAGCCATCTTTTGCAATGCACCCTTGACTTCGTCCTTGCTGATGCGCTCATTGGGATCGAAGGAAATCAAAGGCACAATATTTAGGTGTTTACCTGACTTCACTTTTTTTTTTTGTTAACCTGTTTTAGGTCTCGCTTGGAAAATTTTATTTTTAAGAAATAAGTTATTTATTCTCAAAAAAATACGTAAATATGTATTGTTTTTCTAAAATAAGTAACTTATTTTTGCAAGATAACGAATATTAAACTTTTTATACAATTTTTTCTCTAAAAAAAAGTATGTGAATACAAGTTTTTATTCGAAATAAGTAACTTATAAGTTAGAATTAAAGATTCGACAAACAAGTCCTAGGTTTGTCTTTGCTCCAAAAAACTTGCTTCTCTCTTTCGTTTTCAAGTACATTTTATGCTAAAATATCAGTTACATTCTTATTAAGTAATTAACGGTGTTCTTAATTTATTTGATCACTGTGTTTGATTACTTGAAATAATTTTGTAAAATGAACAACTAATATGTTGATATTTAACATAATAAATAAGAAAAAAGTTCTATGGAGTACTCATTTAATTAGAATAAGTACATATACGTTCTGTATTCAAAATATTTTAAATTTATTATTTTACAAATCTTGTTATATGAATATCATAATTTCATTGATAAATTTGAAAAATCATGTATATTTTACAATATGTTCATCTTAAAAATACTTTATGTTTTGCAATCAGAACATATATGTTTTGCAACCCAAATGTGTTTCGCAGAACAATTCGTTTTGCAATATATTTTGTTAGCAAAACATACAAAATTTTCAAAATTTTGAATGAAATATTGATATTCATGTAATAAACTTTGCAAAATAATAAAGTTTACAAAATTTTGAATGCAAAATGTATATGTACTCCAACTCCATATAACTTTACTCTAATAAATAAATATTGGTAATTCCGCAATAACTTTTTAAAACAATTTTATTTGAGAATCCCTGCCTATCATGTCCGTGGTCCCTGTGCTTGTATACTCAAAGGAAGCATTTCACTAAAGTATAAAAGAAATACTTTGCAAAAAGATTAAAGAAAATCAGGGGAATCAAACCTTTTTAGGTTTCATTTATTATTTGTTGATCCCCACGGTCAAAAATTACACTCCTTAATCCACTAGATCGATTAATTTTCGGCTTTTGATTCTTAAAGAAAATAAGACATATGCTTCATTTTTAATCCCTAATTTAGGATATCATCTTGATTATTTAAATTTTATATGAGCCTTTCCTTAAAAGAAAATATAAATAAATAAATTTTACATGAACCTTCACAATTGAGGTTTAAGCATCGTAAGAGTATCTCCAAGGGTGATAGTCATAATTGTTACCTAAAATTATAAAAATATATGATTATGTAAAATTTGCTGAACGTGTAAGACTGTGTGCTCTATAACGGTTAGTTATATTTAAAAATATGTTATTTTACTATTTTTCAAATTCTAACGATTATATTTTTAGATATTATTTATTTATTGTGGATAAAACTCATAACTACACTTTTTCTAAATTCAATAAAATAAATTTTTTGTATAAATATGTATATTGAATAATTAATTTAAATAACTTTATTATTTAAAAACATGTTATTTTATTATTTTTAAATTCAATGAAATAAAATTTTTATACAAGGATATATGTTATTTGATTAAATAAAATACTTTTAATAATTAAAATAATTTAGGATGAAGTTAATTGAAATAAATGTATAAATGTACTAGCAGGAAGGAAAGACAATGATTGATGATGACGTGGAAAATTATAGATGATGGATCGATAAATATAGAAAACATGTAGCCTGTTATCTAAAATTATTCCTAACAGTTGGGTACGTTGGAGAAGCCCATTTTTACATATTAGGTATAAATGTCAGCCACTTAAGATTTTTTGCTAACTGATGGTGAGGGTTGGAGATGCTCTAACGTAAAGTTTTATAATGAATCCAGAAAAGTGAGTCACTTTTTTTTACACTTTCGCACTATTGTTTTATCGTGTAATGTTGATAATATCGTATAAGATGATTCGTGATTATTTATTCATATCTAACAAATGATATACGAACTTATCTTATGTCGAATTATTAGGGTTGATCATATTGCATTTTAATGTATTCAATTGAGATATTTATAATAATTATTTTCCAATTTATAAAAAAAATTACAAATATTATTTATAAATATCTTAATCAAACGCATTTGAATGCGTAAAAAAATTAAATAATCATACAAATTGGACGGAGGTGATATTAATTCTCGCCCTTTAAACAAACGCAAGATACACAAAATCGATTGATCAGTTTTGTCTAGAAAGACGTCCGTCCCATATCGCTGAAAGTTATGCGATATAATAAACTTTTTATGTGAAAACAAGAAAAATATTTTGATTTTTTGCCCTTATCATGAAATGTTGCTGCGAGACGATGCATTTTTTTTTAAAATCAAAGTCGTTGGATAATTGATCTAACGATCTGGAAACCATTTATTGCCAAACAATTTAAGCAAATATACCTTTCTTTAAACTATAAGATAGAAAATCAATTAGATCTGAAATTTGGTCATGCATTGCGTCATCCGACATTATAATTGCCGTAAGATTCAAACACTAGGATCAGTCCTTTGACTGAAGATGAAGTCGACCACCATTGTTAATGAATTGTTTGTACTACAATTACATGCATATGTGTTTAATATAAAAATTAAATTGATGACTTAAAAATGTATTAAAATATAAATTAGAATAATAACTCAAAAAATCTTAAATTAAGCATATTTATCTCATCGGTCAATCAAACACGTAAAAAATGATGTATATATAGGATTTATATCAAAATGACCACCATTACACTCGAAGTAGACCACCCTTTCAAAAACGATATCATTTGAATCATTAAAGTCATAATAAATATCAGAGTGACCACTCATTATAGTACTCGATAAGTAAAAGTAATTTTTCATCGAGTTGTACACATTTTTCTTAAATGCTTTCATAACCAAACGAAAGGTTAATAATTCTAGTATTTCTGATAATATATTTAGATTTTTAAAAATTCATTTACTATTTAATTTTTATTTTATTGTCATTGTCCTTGTTTTAATTAAAAATAAATGGTAAATAAACTTTTTAAATTCTAAATATATTATCAAAAATACTAGATTTCATAACCACTCATTTGATTATAGCAGTATTTAAGAAAAATGTGTAGAACTCGATGAAAAATTACTTTTACTTTCCAAGTACTATAAAGGATGACTACTTTGATATTTATTATGATTTTAATGATTCAAATAATATCGTTTTTAATGAATGATCTACATGATACATTTGAGTGCAATGGGTGACCACTTTGATATAAAATCCTTAATATCATTTCCCGAACTAAACCATCTCTAATTAGTTAAGAGTTTTGTTTTAGAAAAGAGCATCTCTCAGATAATAAAACTATGAATTTTGAAACATTTCTTTGGTTACACACTTACGGGCCGATTGGCCTCAATATATGCATGTTCGTTATTTAAAAATTGTGTATTTGTTTATATAATAAAGAGAAAAAAAAAGATTTTAAGTTTATAAACTGATACATGTGAAATATTTTCTCATGATCTTTTAAGAGAAGTTTATATCTTGATATAAGTTAATATGATGATTCAAGTGAGAACAATTTATAAGTGATAACCGTGAGAATAGTTGTTCTGCACTCTTTTAAAATATGCAGAACAATTGTTCAGCATATTTTTCACATTTTTATTTCTGTATTATTCTGCTACAGAACAATTATGTTCTCATTGTTCTCATGTTAATATGTGTTCTCACCAGAGCGTGACCCGTTATTCATATTTATAACTTACAAATATCTGTTAGGTCCGGAATAACGTAGAAGGGGGTTGAATGCGTTATTCTAAAAATATTTCAATTTTTGATGTGGATATGAGATCAAAAATACTGAATCGAAATAACACAACTGTTTGGGAAATATTGGGAAATATCTTTGAATAGATAAAACCCGGAGGTTTGTTACACAATCTAATCCTATGGATCAGCTACAAAATCAAACACTCCTAAGATAGTTTAGGCACGAGGACCTTCTACCCGACACTTCCTGAAAGCGAGCTAAGACGGCTTTCCTACTAGATGGACTGTCTAGCAGCTTACACAGAGAAGATATATAAGAGAGAGAAGAGAAAGTTGTGTGTTGAGGTGTGTTTTGAAATGAAATACAACAGGCCTATTTATAGATTATAGAAAGTTACTATGCTGCACCATGCCGTACTATTCACGTGGGCCCCACCTGCATAGTAACCACTATTTCACCAACCAAACCGTGCCTGCTTAAAAATTTTCTTCCGTGGGCCCCACCTGCAGAGTAACCACTATTTGCATAGTAACTAATATTTGCACAGTAACCACTATTTACACAGTAACCTGCATAGTAACCGCACATAGTATCTTGCATAGTAACCTTGCATAGTAACTTTGCATAGTAATACTATTTTTGGCTGCTTCTTTTGGGCTTCTCTCTTCTGTTTCAAATATTCTGCTTGAGATATTATGTCTGTCCTTGATCGTCAATAGGCTTTGGCAATTCTTTCTGTGAATTAATGTGTTGATCCTTCTCGTATGTGCTGACACTTAGTTCACTGGCCTGGTTCACAAGTGACTAGCACTGATCTTGATCATCACACCTTCGTTACATTCCAATTGATTAGCCTGCAGTAGTATCTTCAAATAATATAAGTACATGGAATCTTTTGGCCCTTCAACTGAATCATCTGTACATCTTATTCTGTCACTGAGGCTTGATCATGTTAATGAACTTCTTTTAGCGACTTGATCCTTGTCGGTGCATGTTATTCAAATTTCACAATCCCTGTATCGAGTTAATATTATTTATCTTTTATCCTAGTTGAGTTATATATGTCCTCTTTTACATATTACATTACATTATGCTTTACAATCTCCCCCTATTTGATTGATAGGGTTTGACAAGCAAATTCCTAGAGGATAACTCAACTGATACAACAAAAAATAAAGTTCAAAGATAAATAATATTAAAGTGCATTCTGGATCATATATATAAATTTTCCAGATTTCTAAAATTAACCAAGTGCAAGACAATTGTTCATGTAGACTGAACATATCTTCAAGTTTGCCTTTGCTTTCTTTCCACATAACACTAATACTCCCATTAGCTTTTCCTTTCCCAAAATAAAGTTATTTCCGTGTCAACAACCTTTTCCTTGCCCTTATTACGCCTAGTAGCTTCTTCCCCATCCACCTTCTCCCCCTCAGTTGGGTTATCCTCCAGAATAGTAGGATGTGGAGTTGATAAATTGGACGAAGCTGTCTTCACCAAGGAATTAATTGCATGACTAAACCGGGCTGCCATGGAACTTAATTGAACCTGGAATGCATCATGTTGAATAAGTTACAAATTTTTGATTTCTGCAATGGACTTACAGATATTTGACAACGCTTTCTCCATTGTTTGGACCCGTGTAAGGAGTCTGTTGTATTCCTTTCTGGTTACAGGTGCATGTGGTTGAGTAGGTTGCTCACTCATATGTTCTGCAGATGTTTCACTCAATACTCTATATTCACTCGGTTCAGGGTGGTTTGGGTTACACTTGAATGTTCTGTTCGTGTTTCCCTCAACTTTCCTCCAGAGCTTCCACCGATATGTGTACCTGCAAATGAAATCATCCTAGCCCCTTTTTCAGAGGTCATGGATGGTGCAATGAAAGTTCGTGAGCTTCCGTCCTCGCGTGAATCGAGTTGCCGACCACTGCTAAAGAGTGGTAAATCTCGAAAGAGATCAAGAGATTTTCCCTCTGGGAGATTAAACTTGAATCGATTAAATGGCAAAAAACCCAAGTTTCTCTCGTACGTCTGTGAAGACACTTGGTTCATAAAAGAATCACCTACCGATGGATCTTTCCGTAAAATGGAAGATACACCAGCAGTTATTGAGGTAGGTAATTCCACCTCAGATGCCTGTGAAGGCATTTGATCTTTAGAAAGATCATCAACCACTCTTATATTTCGTGAAATGGAACTCAAGATAGTTTCTCCCGTCAATTCAACCTTCTTTACACTTTCACTCATTTGACAAGGAAGAATTGTTTCACTAACAGTTACAGTTACCTCAGGTTCATTTGGTTTACTTCTTTTAGAATGAGGTAGAGTTGCTGATGTAACTAACTCCTTATGTGGTGCTGCTGAGGCACTATCTCCCTCAAAAGTGTTGATGGCTGGTCGTTTAAGTGACAATTGAGATGTAGGAGTTTGTTGTGTTTGTGTTTGCATTTGTAGAATGGGCTCTTCGACCTGTGTTAGAGTCGGTGGGATTTCCTGCTCTTGGTTGGGTAAGATGGCGACTAAGGGCTGTAAAAACTGTATTTCCTGTGACATGATAGGGAATACAGAGGTTGGAAGAGCAGGGATTGAAATATTACCTTGACGTATACCTGCTCTCACTGGTCTTGGTAACAACGGAAGTGGGACAGTCTTTAGATATTCAGTTAGGACTGTAGGCACATCCGTATAGTTCTTTTTGCTTATGTAATTAATTACATTCGTCTTCATGTAAGAACATTCCACCTTTTGACCATTTTCCAAGCGTACCCTATCTTCATCATTCAAAAAATCATTTAATATTAGCTGTAGAAACCTTGGATATAGACATTTGACATTTTGAGTCCAAAAATCTCTTGTTCCCAAGTTCATAATTGTGTTGAGTGTGGTGACTAGTAGATCCAAAATCATTGTTTGCTCCCCCTGAGTTGTTGCTTTCAGAGTTTAAAGAATCATTGGCAGCAGATGTTTCTTCACTTCATTGGGGTTCATTTTCATCGTTCACTTGCTCCCCCTCAACATGTGCTGTAGTCTGATCTACTTGTATAGATTAATAAATATAGTCTGAAAGAGAATCAAAATTTTGTAGATCAACATTTATTTCTTCATTCTCAAATCTCAGCTGGTCATGTTCATCAAAATCTTCAAGTCCTATTATCTTCTTATCATCAAAAGACACATGGATAGATTCCATGACCACTTTTGTTCTCAGATTGTAGACTCTGAATGCTTTTGTGGATAATGGGTATCCAACAAAGATTCCTTCATCAGCTTTTAAATCAAATTTGGAAAGCTGTTCTGGATGAGTCTTAAGAACAAAACACTTACATCCAAACACATGAAAGTACTTCAGGTTCGGCTTCTTATTTTTCACCATCTCATATGGTGTTTTACCATGCTTGTTTATGAGTGTAGCATTCTGTGTGAAACAAGCAGCTTGTACATCTTCAGCCCAGAAGTAAGTTGGCAGCTTTGCTTCATCAAGCATGGTTCTTGCAGCTTCTATGAGAGTCCTGTTCTTTCTCCCTACTACTCCATTTTGTTGTGGAGTTCCAGGTGCAGAGAATTCTTGCTTTATTCCATTTTCTTTACAAAACTCTTCCATGGCTACATTCTTGAACTCAGTGCCATTATCACTCCTTGTGATTTTCACTGTATGCTTAGATCTTTTGTCCAGTTGTCTGACATGCTCTGTTAAGATTGATGCAGTTTCTTCTTTCTTGTGCATGAAATACACCCATGTATATCTGGTGTATTCATCAACAGTAACCAAAGCATATTTTTTCTTTCCAATAGACATTATATTTACTGGACCAAATAAATCAACATGCAATAAGTGATATGGCTCAAGAATTGAGAATTCAATCTTACTTTTGAATAAATTTTTCCTTTGTTTTGCCTTCTGACATGAGTCACATAGGCCATCTGGAGTAAAAACTGATTTGGGCAATCCTCTCACAAGATCTTTCTTCATTAGCTCATTAATGCTGTTGAAATTCAGATGAGAAAGTCTCTTGTGCCAATCCCAACTTTCTTCAATTGATGCTCTACTCAGTAGACAGATTGCAGAGCCATCAGAGTTTGTTGAAAGCTTGGCTTCATAAATGTTACCATTCCTGTATCCCTTCAGAACAACTTTGCCTGTAGATTTGCTTATAACTTCACATTGTTCTTCAAAGAAATCCACATGATAACCTCTGTCACAGATTTGACTCACACTTAGCAGATTATGTTTGAGTCATGAGACTAGAGCTACAGTTTCAATGATGACATTCCCAAGATTGATATTGTCATATCCCAGAGTCCTTCCTATGTTGCCATCTCCATAACAAACACTTGGGCCAGCTTTCTTCACAAATTCTGATAGCAGGGCTTTATTTCCAGTCATGTGTCCTGAGCATCCACTGTCCAGAGCAAGGATATTTTTCCTGTTACCCTGCAATCACAAAAACCACTAATGATTAGTTTTAAGGACCCAGACTTGCTTGGATCCTTTGGCCTTATTAAGTTTGTTAGCTTTTGCAGCAGAAGTTTTATCAGAGTTTGTGCTAATATTCTTTTTATCAGAATTTATACATGTAGAATCAATCTTGAATTTATTCAAAGAAGGTTTAAGTTCATAATAATCATAATACAAATTATGATACTCTTTGTTAGGAATAATTCATAAGTTGTGATGTTAAGAATAGAATTTTACTAATACTTCTTGTATATCCTGATCTTATAAAGGATTTAGCACTTTGTATAGGATATATGTGTTAAACAGTAATTTGTAGAATTTAGTCAGGAACAGTGCGTCAGAGACTACATGTCAGGAACAGAGGAGCAGATCCTGATACATTAAGTCAGATCCTGATCAAATACTGATGGGATAATCAGATCCTGATGCAATGGGAAATCCTGATATCAGTCATATTACTGATGATATCAGTCGTGTTACTGATGATGTCATTATGGATGCTACAGAAACTGGCAAGTGCTATAAAGCAGGATCTTTGTTTTGGAAAACAAGCAAGAAGATATCATGAAGAAAACGAATTCTCTATTGATGGAAACTATCAACTGGACGGCAGAACATTGTCATAGATAGATTATAATTATGTTATTAGTTGATAGGTAGCATTATAAATACTCTCTCTATATCATTGTAAAAGTAGAAGTGTGTAAGCGAGTGAGTTCGTAAGATTTGTATTCGAGAGTTTGAAACAAATAGAGAGAGAGATTTATGTTGTCAGCAGCTGCTAAAGGTATTGTACACCTTTGGTAGAGTTTGTATTTGATTATTTTAATACAAACAAAGTTTGATTCATTCGTTTATTCTTGTTCATATAATCAAGCAAAAATCAGACACGATTATATAACTTGTATTCAACCCCCCTTCTACAAGTTATTCGAGTTAACAATTGGTATCAGAGCAGGTTGATTTCGAATAATCATAAAGATCTGCAATCATGTCTGGTTACAAGGATGGTAATACTAAGATCCCTATGCTCAAGAGAAACGAATATACTTTATGGGATGTGAAGATGTTGCATCACTTGGAAGCAACAGATCCTGATTATCTTGACAGAATCAGAGATGGGCCTTTTGTTCCAACAAGGCTTGTTCCTCAAGCAACTGTCGAAGGAAAAGTTGTTCCAGAACATACAACAGAGAAGCCTAAATCTGAATGGACAGATAAGGAAAAGGAGAACGTTCTTAAGGATGCTAAAGTGAGAAACATACTATTCAACAGTCTTGATTCTGTTCTCACTAACTATGTTCTCTCTTGTAAAACTGCTAAGGAGATATGGGACAATCTAAAGGTTCACTGTGAAGGAACGAAACCTGTCAGGAAGAATATGAGGACACTTCTCATACAACAGTATGAGTACTTTGAATCCAAGTCTGGTGAGTCACTTACTGACACCTTTGATAGGTTTACTAAACTCATCAATAAGATGGCCATGCATGGTAAATATTATGACTTGGAGGATATGAATACGAAGTTCATGAAAGCTCTTCCTGATTTCTATAATGAGAAGATATCTGCAATTGAGGAAGCTAATGATCTTGATGAGATATCATTAGAAGTAGTTTATGGAAAATTGAGAGCTTATGAACTTGACAAGCAGCAGAAAAAGAGCAGGAGTGAAGGAAAGATGAAAACTGTTGCACTCACTGCTCAATCTGAATCAAAGAAGCTTCCAGAAGAAAAGTCTGAAGCTACTGAAAGAGACTTGAGGAAGAAGAAGAGCAAAGAAAGTTCTGAGTCAGAGACTATAGATATAGACTCTGAAGATAATGATTCTGAATCAGAGATGCAAGAACTCTTTGCTATGTTTGCTAAAGCTTTCAAGAAAGGAAGATTCAACAGGAGAAGATTTAGCAAAGGAACTTTTCAGAAGAAAGAGGAGAAGAAGAATGACAAAGGAAAGAGTACAATTATCAAGATTGATAAATCCAAGATCAAGTGCTTTAACTGCAGTGAGCTTGGACACTTTGCTAGTGAGTGCAAGAAGCCTATGAATTCAGGAAAGGGTAATGCACTCATGGTCACACAGAAGGATTGGGCAGACTCCAGTGATTCTGAAGATGAATTGGATTATGACAACATTGCATTGATGGCAAGTGCTTCAGACAAGCCTGGATCTCCAAAGAAAACTTCTTCATCTTCTGTTAAGGTATCACTTCACTCTCTTGATTCATTTGATAGTTTAGATTCTGATGATATTAGATCTCTTCATGTTGAGTTTAAGAATCTTATGACTAATTTCAAAATTCTTGCTAGTGAAAAAGATGAACTCAAGGCTAAGAATGATGAATTAGTTAGTAGAAATAGTTTTCTTGAATCGGAGTTAATTCAAATGGAAGAATATAAGTTAAGTTCTGATAAAGCTAAGCATGATTATGGTGTTATTCTTAAGGATTATGACTATGTCAGAAAAGAACTAGATGAAGAGAGAGATGTGATTAAAACCATTAACAATTCTGGTAAAAAGACTCAAGAAATCATTGAGAATCAAATTTTGGGTAAGAAGATACTGTAGCTATTGTCAATGATGATAGTAAAACTGTAGCTATTGTCAATGATGATAGTAAAACTGAAGCTAGCACATCTAAGTCTGAAGGTAAGAAGATAGTTTCTGAACCTAAACATGTTAAAGGTACCCCAGTTGTGCACAAAAGAATTAACAATAGCAATTCAGATGAGAGAGTGTTAGAAAAACCTAAGAATGTCAACATAGGTTTTCTGTCTAAGTCTCAATTGAAACAGAGACTATAAAGTATTTCAGAGTCTAGCAAGATCAGAAGAAATAGGAATGGAAAAGAAGGTATTAACAAAGAGAATAATTACAAGAATGTACCCGATGCACCTAGGAAGAAATGCTATAATCATAATCATTTGGCCCTAGACTGCAATCAAAAACCTTCTTGGAAAACTGAGTCCAGATTCCCCAAGACTCAGAGAATTCAATACCAACCACAAGAATCCTGTTATCATTGTGGTAGTTTACTTCATTCCATTTATATGTGTAAGGAATATCATGAACTGTATTATGACTATTATTCTCTGAAATCTGAAACTCCTAGTCACAAACAGTTTGTGAAATCTAAGTCTAAGGTTGACTCTGCAACAGGTAAATCAAAAGCAAAATCTTCAAAGCCTGTTGGTTCAAAAGTTAGTAAGAAAGGATCCAATCAAAGTTGGGTCCTAAAAAATTCTAACTAACTACTTTTTGTTTGTAGGGCATTGGAAAGAAGGATTCAATTATCTTGGACAGTGGATGCTCTGGACATATGACTGGAAAGAAGTCCCTGCTTACAAAGTTTGAGAGGAAAGCTGGCCAAGTAATATCCTTTGGAGATGGCCACAAAGGAGAAACTCTGGGATATGGCTCAATTATTTTGGGGAATGTCATCATAGAAAATGTAGCACTGGTTGAAGGCTTGAAACACACACTTTTAAGCATAAGTCAACTGGGTGATAAGGGTTATCAATCAATCTTTGACATTAAGGGATGTAAAATCTTGAATATGAAGAATGGAGACATTGTTCTGACTGATCAGAGATATGGTAACATATATGAAGCTAGCTTGAGTGACACATCTAAAGGAACTGTCAGATGTCTTTACAGCAAGACATCAAATGAGGAAAGCTGGAACTGGCACAAGCTCTCACATCTCAACTTCAAGAAGCTTAATCAACTTGTTAAGCATCATCTGGTGAGAGGCCTACCTCAGGCAAACTATGTGCAAGATGGACTTTGTGATGCTTGTCAGCTTGGTAAACAAAGAAGAACCACTTTCAAGAGCAAGACAGAAAATTCAATTACTGAACCATTTCACATGCTGCATCTTGATTTATTTGGTCCAGTAAACATTATGTCTATCAATAAGAAAAGATATGCTCTAGTTATAGTGGATGACTACACAAGGTTCACATGGGTATTCTTTCTACACAACAAGGATGAAGCTCCTCAGCAAATCATTGAACTTGTCAAGAATATTCAAAATAGCTCTGAGTACAAGGTCAAAGTGCTCAGAAGTGACAATGGTACAGAATTCAAGAATTCTACAATGGAGAAGTATTGTGCAGACAGTGGAATTACTCAACAGTTTTCTGCACCTGGAACACCTCAGCAGAATGGTGTAGTAGAAAGAAAGAACAGAACTCTCATAGAGGCAGCAAGAACCATGCTTGCAGATGCAAAGCTTCCAACCTATTTCTGGGCAGAAGCTATCAACACTGCATGTTTCACTCAAAACTGTACCTTGGTAAATGTTCATGGTAAGACTCCCTATGAGATGATCAAAGGAAAGAAACCAAGTGTTAAATACTTTCACATCATTGGATGCAAATGCTATGTCCTGAAAGTTCATCCAGAACAACTTGGGAAATTTGAAGCCATATCTAATGAAGCAATCTTTCTAGGATATTCAGCATCAAAAGCCTTCAAAGTATACAATGTCAGAACTCACATTGTTATGGAATCAATTCACGTTGCATTTGATGATAAGAAGTTTGGAATTTTGCAAACTGATGAAAGTCATGACAATCTGGAATTTGAAAATCTTAAGTATTCTGAGATTCCCTCTAGCGATGATGATGGTTCTCCAGAGGAAATCTCTATTGCTTCTCAAAGGAATGCTACTGCTGAGGGGGAGCAATTCAATCAAGGAGAACATAGGACTGATCAGGATCAGACTGGTCATTCAGAGTCTACTTCATCAGGAACTGATCCTTCAGAGTCTAATGAAGGAAGATCAGGAACTAGAAGCAGTACTAAATCCACTGATTCTACTGATCAAGGGGGAGCTTTTGAAGGCAGAGAAAGTTCTTCTACAAGAAATACCACTAACTTAGGGGGAGAGTCTAGCAGGACTAATCTACCACCTGTTAGAAAATGGACAAGGGATCATACTGAGGATTTGATAATTGGTGATCCAAATAGTGGTGTTCGAACTAGAAGATCAATTCAAAATGAATGCTTGTACAGTTGTTTTCTCTCAAAGAATGAACCTAAGAAGGTTGAAGAGGCCTTACAGGATCCTGATTGGGTAATAGCAATGCAGGAAGAATTGAATGAATTTGAGAGGAACAAAGTTTGGAAACTGGTACCAAGACCTAAAGATAAATCTATTGTCGGTGCTAAATGGCTTTTCAGAAACAAGCTAGATGAATCTGGTATGATTGTAAGAAACAAAGCAAGACTGGTAACCAAGGGTTATTCTCAGGAAGAAGGAATTGACTATGATGAAACCTTTGCACCTGTAGCAAGATTGGAAGCAATCAGAATGTTTCTTGCATTTGCAGCTCATTCAAAATTCAAGGTATACCAGATGGATGTAAAGAGTGCTTTTCTCAATGGCAAGCTTGATGAGGAAGTGTATGTGGAACAACCACCTGGTTTTGTTGATCCAAAGTTTCCAAATCATGTCTACAAACTTGACAAGGCACTCTATGGACTGAAGCAGGCACCAAGAGCATGGTATGAGACTTTGTCTAAATTTCTTCTTGAAAATGGCTTCAAAAGAGGTACAATTGACAAAACTCTATTCTTTAGAAAGATAAAAGGTGATTTGCTTTTAGTTCAAGTTGATGTTGATGATATTATATTTGGTTCTACTAATGAAAAGTTATGTGCTAAGTTTAACAAGTTTATGTAGTCTAAATATCAGATGAGCATGATGGGTGAACTAAATTACTTTTTAGGCTTGCAGGTCAAACAGACTGAGACTGATATTTTCATTAATCAGTCAAAGTATATCAAAGATATTTTAAAAAGGTTTGACTTTCAAAATTGTGCAATTGCAAAGACACCCATGGCAACAGCTACTAAGCTAGACTCTGATCCTAAGGGAAAGAGTGTTGATAACACTAGGTATAGAGGCATGATAGGTTCACTGTTATATTTAACTGCAAGTAGACCAGATATAATGTTCTCTACCTGTTTATGTGCTAGATTCCAAAGTGATCCTAAGGAATCTCATTTAACTGCTGTGAAGAGAATTTTTAGATATCTCAAGGGAACTCCAAATCTTGGTTTGTGGTATCCAAGAGAATCTGATTTCTCCCTAATTGGCTATTCAGACTCTGATTATTCAGGGTGTAAAATAGACAGGAAAAGCTCTACATGTACATGTCAATTCTTGGGAAACAGATTGATTTCTTAGGCAAGCAAGAAGCAGCGATCAGTTTCAACCTCAACTGCAGAAGCTGAATACATTGCAGCAGGCAGTTGTTGTGCTCAACTCCTTTGGATAAGAAATCAGTTGAAGGATTATGGTATGACACTTAGTAATATTCCTATGTTTTGTGATAATACTAGTGCTATCAAAATTGCAGAAAATCCAGTTCAACATTCAAGGACTAAGCACATTGATGTCAGGTATCATTTGTTAATATTATTTTTGTTGTTCGTTCGCAGGGAAGGACTGAATGTAATATCAAGTTCAAGTATCCTATCTCTCACAATTTGAAGTGTATAAGAATGTTTGGTTTGTTTATAAACTAAATTATATTAATTATCAATCGAGAATAAAATATATGAGGAAAATAATCCAAGAACTGGGGTTCTTCACTTGGTTTCAATGCACATTCAATATCTATGTGACATCTACGTTCTTACTCTGCTAAAAACAATTCTTCTAAGGTTATAATGTTCTCTTCCAAGATACAATATAGTGTCTACAACTACACCCTAATCGTCACTTCCGTGATACAATCAAAGTACATTCATAAACTATTACGCACCAAGAATTATAAGTCTCACAACTCTCCTATTAATCTTCCAATCAAATATTTGAGTTATGTCTGTTAAATCGTGTACTAAAATCGCAACTCCTCTTCCAAGTTATTACAATCCCTAAAATCCAATCAAAGGTTCATGACTCCCCTAATTGTATTAAACCCTCAATAACAGATCAGCAAAGCAAGAAAATCACAGATAATTAAACATACATGAATACCAAGGAATACTACCCAATCCTCAGATTAGAGATTTAGTTACACATAATTAAAGAAGAAATCAAAACACATGAATTAATAGAAGAACTCATAAAAATAAGAATATAGAAAAAACCTTTAATCTTTGATCTTCAAGGAAAATAAGAGTTCTCCAGAAAAATCCCCAAAAGCTGCGTACAAAATTGGATCTCTCAAATAATGAACCCCCATTTTTCCCATCCCTAGATGCGTTTATATAGATACTCCTAATCTTGCCCAACAAGCAATTACCTTCTATTACAATTAAAATTTAAAGAAGGTACCAAAACTGCCCAGAATACAATTAGAATTAGAAAAAGGGCAAAACAGTAAATTCATGGCCTTCTTTTATAAGAAAACGTGCGCGACTTTAATCATCACATTCCTTGCACGTGCTTTCTATCCCATGTTGTAGAAAATCTCTTAAGCTTTGCGTGGGCAGTAAGATCGCTGAAAACGGACTTCTAGAACTCCAGATATGGCCAAAACAGTATAAGCTGCGCAGCCTTCCCCGAAAATCCGAATTTTAATCAAATAAATCTCCAAAAACAATAGAAGCATCAACTTTAATCAACATTCTCGTAAATCTGCACAACTAAGCAAAACACATCAAAACTACAACATCTTGAGTCCAAAACAATCAATTTAAGCCGAACTGAGGCATTCCAAGTGGATATAAAATCCACTTATCAAACCCCCAAACTTAAACTGATGCTTGTCCTCAAGCATAAACAATTACAACTAACTAACTAGTACCACTTTCGTAGGTGATCACGGTTGCATTTGGCATATGCAACAAGCCCTTTAAACCCCTAGGCAGCCCCAGTGGACGAGTAAGGTCTCGTGAGGGCCTATAGCGAATGTACCCACAAAATCCATTTAACCTAATGCAATGCAATGCATGAATGCAACTAGAATGAAAATGCATCGATCCCCTTCAAACTAACCAAAACCAACTAACAAGCAAATATCTCAAAGAATGCAACTAAATCCAAATAGAGCTCGACCAAGTTCCCGTATACTAACATTACATGAACAGAAACGTGCGTGTGTGCAATGCTCATCAGAAATACTCCCAAAACTAGGTCAAAATCATACATGCTCTTCGTCAAGACAATCACAGGTTTATAAATAGAATAGACTGTAGACACTTCATAACCTAAGAACACCTCCATCCTTATCCAAGGTAGACAGAAATTCATGCTTTATTAGTAACTACTACGACACATATATACAAGCATGCTTATTTAACAGTGCAATGGATGAGACCCCGAAAGGCTTATACAATAATACCCATGTAGCGAGCGTTAGGTTAGTGGATCCCAGACTATAAAAGCCTTAGGTCACTAGGACTAAGTCCCCTCAGACTTAATTACTCGAGTATTAAAGAGCTCACTCTGGTTAATTTTGCATATAAACAATTTATTGACTCTTTTTTTTTTCTTTTTTTTTTGCTTTTTTTTTCTTTTTTTTTTTCTGCGATCTGGAATGAGCCTTTCTCATTTCCAACCCTAGACTACTCATATAAATATGAGTCGGCTACTAGCCATTTGACACCTAGCCATTATTTAACAATTAATACAACTAGCATGAAATCCCTGGTTTCCCCCAAACTTAGACTTTAATGCTCCTACGCCATCAAGGGAATAACGAAAATTCTAAATATTATCAGGTGATTAAATCTCAAAGCATCCAAACAAGCATGACCTTAACCTAGCCCAAAAGCACCCAATGAGTTTGTGTAAAAATTTTGTTCCCGTAACATGCAAGTCAATTTCCTAGAAACTATAAATCAGCCCTCTACTCATCATCACCACACTCAATTAAACATCTACCTATCAATCAGAATCAGCTCGTCCTAAGGGATCATGAAAAATGCATGCCATGAAAATGCAACTAAAATGGACTCACATGGTATACAGAAATAAAAACAGAATGTCCTACATGAAACAAACGTAGATAACACGAACATACATGCATGAACTATCACTAATATGCAAAGCATGAAATCCTACATGAACACATAATAATACAACAACTACTAATCCCTCAAAACACCCCCAAACTTGAAAGATTCAGTGTCCGCATTGAATGGAAGTAAATATAAGGGAAAGTAGAAAACATACCTACAAGGTGCTTCACATATCCTTCTCCATCGCAACTCAACATGCTTGTTCGGCAAAAATTCCCCTTTCTGTAGCAATACCCAACTCACAAGAAGCTCCACTAATAATCTCCAAGCAATATCACACCAAAAATAGCCCAAATTCCTAGAATAATACAAAATCCCAAATTTACAAGATCACAAATTCATAATAAAAATAAGATTAGAGAAGAGATAAAGCAATTACGAATCAAAGAGGTGAACTTGCAATTAATTCCTCTTTAGAATTGAATTTTTAGAGATTTAAAGAATTAGAAAAGGAATTGGATTTGTATGTATAGGTGGGTATATATATAAGATGATGGATAAGATGAATAAAGATTTAAGTGTGTAGGAGAGATTTGGAGAGGTTAGGATTTGATGTGGGATAGATATAGGCATTAAGAATTGAAGAAATTTGAGTTAGGATAGAATTTGGGGTTGATTTTGTAGGCAAAAACAAGAATTTTCGGGAAAAAATCTCGCAGATCAGGTGTAATACAGGCGCAGGCTGCGTTTCTCCTGCGCAGACTGCGCTGAGTACAGTAACGCAGGCGCAGCCTGTGTTACAGGGGCGCAGCCTGCGTCTAATACAGTAACGCAGGCGCAACCTGCGTTTCTAACATATATATATATATATATATATATATATATATATATATATATATATATATATATATATATTTTCATACACTAATGTGTGGGTTGCCTCCCACGAAGCGCATTTGTTTAATGTCGTTAGCCCGACTTATTCATACATAAAATCTTCAATGAGGAGAAAAAGCAAACAGATACACATATCTACGAATTCCTAATATAAGCATATTGTGCAAATAAACCTTAGCTTCATTGAAATGTACGAAAACTTTCAAGAACCTATCATGTTCAAGAGACTTGGAAACATCAAAATAGCTAGAAAAGTCGTCAGAATAATCATTATAAGTACGACTCATGTACTCCTCCCAAATCGGATCCTTATACTCTAAAGTAAGATTTTCAATTTCATCAATCTTAACTTCCTTCTCTTTCATAATTGGACACTCATCAATTTTAATCTCGTCTACAAATGTATTAAGCTCAAAATTTTCTAGATTTGGTAGAATTTAAATTGCATCCAAATTATCATTAATGCGCATGGGACACTTATCAACTACACAAGTAGACTCATCAGACACAACATTATCATCAATTGCTAAACAAGAATCATGGCATAGAGGAAAATTGACACAAGGGGGAGTTCGATAACAGCCGTCATGCCACACTTTACGAACTTCCAAAATAAAATTATTTAGTTTAGCATTCTCCTCGTACCAAGCTATTGAATCACATGGAATATCATTATCACTAGCAATTTCTAAAGGTGGGTCCTCAAAGTGATTAAAAACTCCCATCGAAAGTAAAGAAGGATCAGATTGAATTAAACTCGTATCAACATCATTGCACATATATGGATTAAGATCATCATGATATTGATTTTCTAAGGCAAATGAAAAGTCATTGCTACGGGGATATGGAGCATAAAATGAGTTCTCAGAATAGAACGAATTCACCTGATATACACTACAATCCTCATAAGCATTGAATTGTGGGTAAGGATTGAAGTCTTGATATCGTTCTTGACAGTTGTAGAAATTCTGGGCGTTGTTCCAACCAAAGTTGTACTCCATCTAGTCTCTCTCCTCAAAACCTGTTTAGGTTGTCTACCTAAAAGAACCTGTAGACACACCAAAGAAAGAAAAACAAAAAGATAGAAAAGAAAAATATATACAAAGATAAAATCCAAACTACAAGAAACAATTAACTCAAAATCAATATTGCTGCCTTCCCCGGCAACGGTGCCAATTTGTTAATATTATTTTTGTTGTTCGTTCGCAGGGAAGGACTGAATGTAATATCAAGTTCAAGTATCCTATCTCTCACAATTTAGAAGTGTAGAAGAATGTTTGGTTTGTTTATAAACTAAATTATATTAATTATCAATCGAGAATAAAATATATGAGGAAAATAATCCAAGAACTGGGGTTCTTCACTTGGTTTCAATGCACATTCAATATCTATGTGACATCTACGTTCTTACTCTGCTAAAAACAATTCTTCTAAGGTTATAATGTTCTCTTCCAAGATACAATATAGTGTCTACAACTACACCCTAATCGTCACTTCCGTGATACAATCAAAGTACATTCATAAACTATTACGCACCAAGAATTATAAGTCTCACAACTCTCCTATTAATCTTCCAATCAAATATTTGAGTTATGTCTGTTAAATCGTGTACTAAAATCGCAACTCCTCTTCCAAGTTATTACAATCCCTAAAATCCAATCAAAGGTTCATGACTCCCCTAATTGTATTAAGCCCTCAATAACAGATCAGCAAAGCAAGAAAATCACAGATAATTAAACATACATGAATACCAAGGAATACTACCCAATCCTCAGATTAGAGATTTAGTTACACATAATTAAAGAAGAAATCAAAACACATGAATTAATAGAAGAACTCATAAAAATAAGAATATAGAAAAAACCTTTAATCTTTGATCTTCAAGGAAAATAAGAGTTCTCCAGAAAAATCCCTAAAAGCTGCGTACAAAATTGGATCTCTCGAATAATGAACCCCCATTTTTCCCATCCCTAGATGTGTTTATATAGATACTCCTAATCTTGCCCAACAAGCAATTACCTTCTATTACAATTAGAATTTAAAGAAGGTACCAAAACTGCCCAGAAAACAATTAGAATTAGAAAAAGGGCAAAACAGTAAATTCATGGCCTTCTTTTATAAGAAAACGTGCGCGACTTTAATCATCACATTCCTTGCACGTGCTTTCTATCCCAGGTTGTAGAAAATCTCTCAAGCTTCGCGTGGGCAGTAAGATCGCTGAAAACGGACTTCTAGAACTCCAGATATGGCCAAAACAGTATAAGCTGCGCAGCCTTCCCGGAAAATCCGAATTTTAATCAAATAAATCTCCAAAAACAATAGAAGCATCAACTTTAATCAACATTCTCATAAATCTGCACAACTAAGCAAAACACATCAAAACTACAACATCTTGAGTCCAAAACAATCAATTTAATCCGAACTGAGGCATTCCAAGTGGATATAAAATCCATTTATCATCATTTTATTAGAGAACATATTGAAAATGGTACTGTGGAACTTCATTTTGTTCCTACTGACAAACAGCTTGCAGATATTCTAACTAAACCACTTGATGAGGCCACATTCATTAGATTGGTTAGTGAGTTAGGAATGTTAAATTTTTAGATCTTTAACATCTGCACAAGTAGCAAGGTATATTGTTTCAGCTTATAGACTTGATATTTTGTCAGGATCTATACTTGGTTGATAAATGCTTAAGCTGTAACACTTTAGTTTGATAAATTACAGTATGATAGACTTGTTAATAAACATCAGGATTGCTATCAGTATGCTGACGTCATCAGTATTGACATCAGGATTGTATCGTCAGTATCAGGATTGTGAAATTTGTGTGTATTACTGTTTCAAATTCTGAATTTCATGTTATTTGGTTGTTCAATTCTGAGTTTTGTTAAGTCTATGTTAGCAAGTTTTATTACATACATACTGATAATTTATATCATTATTCATGACAGTCAATAAATAACGATAGACAAGTAGATATTAATAAAACTTGTATTTTCATTAATCAAAAGCATTACATACATGAAAATGAAATGCAATTCTTCTTTTTGTCTAACTACTACTGATAATTCTATTCTTTTCTAAAGTTGTTGCTGCTTCAATCCTCAACGATCGACTTCAGGACAAGGAGCATCTCAAGAATGAATTCCTTGTCTGGGCGACTTGAATGAGAGCAGCTGACTCATCTTCATGCTTATTGAAGAAGATGAATAGCATCTCTATCAAGATCAACCTAAGACTTTTCACCAAATTCTTCATCCTCAAGGAGTGAAGAGATTAGAGGAGGATTGTATCCAACTGGTAGATGTTTTAGAGGAGATTTGTGGAAATCATCTGGGTTAAGATTAAGCATATTTGACTTGATGAGAAAAGTTATCTCTTCTAAGAGATAGTTCACTTGCTCCTGATCATCAAGAGTAAAGAACTTCTTAGTAGTAATGAACTAAAAGCTAGGGTTCATATGAAGATTTGGGTTGAAAGCCATGATGGAAAGAGAAAAGAATGAAAAGGATTTGAAGAATGGCATAAGACATCGATTTCTTTTATAGAAAGACGTGGGAAGCTGAACAGTCATTTGGGAGATATCAATACATTCAGTCATAATTATGTGTGACTGTATTTCTTGTATTTTCAAGAAATATTGAATGAATTTAACCAATTAATCTTGTTATTTCTTTTTCAGGTAAAAGAAAATGCCATGTGGAAACTCTATTTAGTCTCTGGAATCAGGATGATATTGACCAGGAATACGAGTGTGTTCACATCAGGATTAGTAATTCTTTTTATTAAAAAATCACATTGAATCGTGTGATTATCCTGATGAAAAGATCACATCAGGAAGAGGAAACTGATCAGTATTGATTTTTATCTTGTTTTTACCTTGACTTATTTACTTGAAATTATTTTTGGATTTTATTTTCCAAAAGTCATGGGTAACTGCATTTTTCAGGGACTGACACCTGTCAACCTACGTGTCAACGTGGGATAATGGGTCTGAAGGATTTTTAAAATATAATTATTTTGACACTCTAATAGTGTAATTGCTTTCTCTAATTTCATTCTCTAAAGCAAAAACACTCTCGAGTTCTCAAAATCACTAATGAATTTCAAAGATTTCTTAAGTTCTTTTCAGATCAAAATGGCAACTCAAAGAAGACTACCCAAATCAGTAGCTTTCAAGTTTGGTGACTTTGATTTTATGATGAACACTCATGTTGCAGCTATCACCAACAAGGAAGGGGTGTCAACTGATTTTCACCCGATAATGGACTTTATGGCGAAAGGACCATTAAGCTATGCCTTGACAGCATCTCCACAAATTAATCAAGTAGCTGTTTCACAAGCTTGGGAGAATGCTGAGGTAATTGATTCTACTCAGAGTCAATCATGTAAGATTGTTCTACGCTTAGGACAAGACTCATTTGATCTTACTGAATCTGTTATTAATTCAGTACTTCACTTACCTGTTAGTACAAATTTTGAGAATGTACCATCTGATGATGATGTGAGAACTATGTTATCTAAATTAGGTTATGATGGACCTCTAGATAACATGAGCCAGTTAAATAGATCTTTTCTCAGGAAAGAATGGTCTTTCTTCTTTGATCAAATTGCTAAATGCTTTACTGGTAAATGTAGTTCTTTTCAACAAATTACAGCTGTTACATCACATATTGCATATGCTTTGCTTTATAATAAAGTAATTAATTTTGGTCACATTATCTTAAGTCGGATGTGTATAAAACTTGGGTCAAGAGATCATGACAGGAATATGGTTTATTATCATAGATTCATGCAATTGTTTATTAACCATTTCATTCCTGATGTTGAAGCTAGATTTGGTAGAGAGTATTGTGTTTCTTCTTATGTACAGAAAAAGAGAATTTTCTCTGACATTACAAAGAAGGACAGTGAAAAGAATATAGATGAAATACCTGCGTTACACTATCCAAATCATGTTCAGGTACTTCTAAGAACTCATCCTCCTGTTATCTATAATTCTTCTTTCTTTGGTGGTGAAATGACTCAGGAATCTCAATTGGAGGAGAACCCCCTTGTGTCTACCCAAGTAGCCAAAACCATTACAGTCTCTGAAACAATTCTAGAACCAAATTTTGATCCACAGCCTATTGTTTCAAAGAAGCCAACCTCTGGTGTTTCTCAAAAGACATCAGTTGTAAGGAAGAGAAGATTTGTCATTTCAAGTAGTAGTTCTAGTGAAGATGATGATAATATATCTCTTGCTGAGAGAGCGGAATTGAAGGCTGCAATTCAACTTTCTAAGCTAGGACAAAGAGATAGAACACCTAGACACAGCCAGGCTGCAGTCTCTCAAAAGGCTGTAGTTCTTAAAAAGGGAAAACAGATACTGGATACTGTCTCTCAAAAGACTGTGTCTATTGAAAAAGGATCTCATCCCAAGATCACTTCTGTGTCTACACCTCTTGAGTCTTCTCAAGATAAATCTGTTGCTCACTATACTAGGAGAACAAGGAGAAAGATTCATTTGTCACCTACACACACAGTGTCAAGTCCAACTAACATTATACAGGTCTCTACAAATAATGCTATATCCATGTCAGTATCTAGCAAGAGAGATCTGGATCTTGATCTTCATGGGAAACTATATTGACATACAGACTGGCTATTGAACTTATTTCTCTGAAAGTGAAGCTTTCCAGGCCTGTTCTAGATTTTCTGATTGAAAGAGTTCCCAAACTTTCATTTCCTGAAGAATATGGATTGTTACATCAAAAGCTTGACTTAATGAAGACATACTTGTATGTATCAGTCAGAAAGGAGTTACACAAGAAATTTGGACTTCCTAAGCATGTTGCACTTCAATCACTTCATGCATATTTATTTGATAAGGATGTCATTGTTGAAGATGCTTCAGCTCAAGGTGAACAAGAGGAGGTAGTTAATAGAGGGAAGCAGTCAACAGAAGATACTATTGCACCAGTGGTGAATAGTAGAATAGATCATATCACAGTCACTGCAACACAAGAATCATCTAGTCAGAGGCTGGATGACTCAGGGACTGTGATTGATGATGCTGGAAGGTCTTCTTTGATGACTGAAATTGCAAGTGAGAAACCCTATGATATGGGAGGAATGACTTTGATTGATTTTTCTGAAGATCAAACCAATATTGTTCTTTCAGAGTCTATCCACCTTGAGGGTGTGTCTCAGTAACCAACACTTAAAGACGGTGGCATATTAGCTATGGTGTCTAATGAAGTATTACTGAAGACATCAGAGTCTAGTGTAAAACCTGAAAGTGGTATACTGGAGCCTGTAGTCTCTGGAAAGAAAGTAGATGTTTGTAAGGATTCATAGCAGCTCACTCCTTGGAGAAAACCTCAAGCCCCATGCCGTATGAGGAACCCTCTCTCCATGTGAGTTTAGGTATAAAAAATTCTTCTAACCCCTATTTTTCTGTAGGTCATGAGAGCACTTATCCAAATTTGAGTGATACACTTGAAAAGATGGACATAGATCCACACACAGAGAGGCTGGCTCCTGACCAGGCAAAAGAAGAGGTAGAAAGAGTGTCGACTTTAGATAGTCAAAGTGAGAATGAGGGTATGGATGATCAACTCCATAGTGAGGGAGAGAAAATTAGGAAACCACCATCGTTTGATTTCTGGGATCAGGTTTTTCCTGAATCTTGGCCTGAAAATCTTGGTATAGATGCTGGTACTTATTCTTTTATCAAGATGTGTGAGAAGCATGACTTAGCACATCACAATGCAAAGCCAGAACTTAAAGCTCAGAAACAGAAAGAAAGGCTTGCAGAGATCATTAACAGAAGAGGTAAAAGGCTAAGGCAAACTTCTACACAACTAGTACCAGAAGATATTCCTAATGATCCTAGTATTCCTTTGTTTGTACTTCCAATTTCAGCTAGAATTGAAACATAAACAATATTTGATCAATCTAAGGAGGAGTCAGGATTTGTAGATGTTAGTACACAGAATACTGGTGAAGGATAGGATGATCATACTTCAGCTCCAGATCAGAAAGATGAAGATGTTTGTACTTCTACTCAAGTATTATTACTTGAATATCATTCTCAACAGGCAACTTCTTCTACAAGACTTGAAGATAATGTTCTTTCTGCATCTGAATCTGAAGATACAATAAGCACTTCCAACATTGAAGTCAATTCTGAAATTCTTAAGGACATTCAGAAATCTCAAAGTGATATTCAATCGAGACTTCAAATTCTTGAAAATAACCAAGTCACTATTATGGAAAATCAAGTAGTTCTGATGAATCTCATTTGTTCTGTTACTGAATCTCTTGGAATTAATGTTGCTGATGTCAAAAAGGGGGAGATAAAGGCAATTCAGAGACAACAACAACAACAGACTGGGAGCAGAACTAAGGGTGACAGAGTTGGTAAATTTCATCATGGGAGTGGTAAAGGAAAAGAAGCATCAAATAGTTGAATTCTTTCTTCTAAGTACTAGATACATGTCTACATCTGAAGAATGAGGTACTTAACTTCATGATCTTGAATTCATAAATTCTATTCTGGTTGTATTGTTATATGTTTTGACATCTACAACTTAGATTTATGCTTCAGATTCTAAAGCATAAATAGGGGGAGATTGTTAGGAATAATTCATAAGTTGTGATGTTAAGAATAGAATTTTGCTAATACTTCTTGTATATCCTGATCTTATAAAGGATTTAGCACTTTATATAGGATATATGTGTTAAACAGTAATCTGTAGAATTCAGTCAGGAACAGTGCGTCAGAGACTACATGTCAGGAACAGAGGAGCAGATCCTGATACATTAAGTCAGATCCTGATCAAATACTGATGGGATAATCAGATCCTGATGCAATGGGAAATCCTGATATCAGTCATGTTACTGATGATATCAGTCGTGTTACTGATGATGTCATTATGGATGCTACAGAAACTGGCAAGTGCTATAAAATAGGATCTTTGTTTTGGAAAACAAGCAAGAAGATATCATGAAGGAAATGAATTCTCTATTGATGGAAACTATCAACTGGACGGCAGAACATTGTCATAGATAGATTATAATTCTGTTATTAGTTGATAGGTAGCATTATAAATACTCTCTCTATATCATTGTAAAAGTAGAAGTGTGTAAGCGAGTGAGTTCGTAAGATTTGTATTTGAGAGTTCGAAACAAACAGAGAGAGAGATTTATATTGTCAGCAGCTTCTAAAGGTATTGTACACCTTTGGTAGAGTTTGTATTTGATTATTTTAATACAAACAAAGTTTGATTCATTCGTTTATTCTTGTTCATATAATCAAGCAAAAATCAGACACGATTATATAACTTGTATTCAACCCCCCCTTCTACAAGTTATTCGAGTTAACACTCTTTGCATGTATAAATAGAATTCCAAATACTGCCACAGTGAAAACAAGGATTATGTGGCTTAAACCTAACTGAACCACTCTAAACTCCTGACTTAGGAGGTATAGAGTTTATATTTTTATTCTTCCTGCAAAAAGTAGCAAGATGGTTAGGATTTCCACAGTTGTGACATTTCTTCCTAGGAGCATTTGGAATAGGCATATAGTTATTGCTTTTATTGATGCCTACCTTTCCATTTCTGTTTTTCCTAGGTTCTTTTACATTGATCACTCCTTTTATCTCCTTCAGCTTGTGTTTAAGATGTTTTTGAGACATTAAGTCAATATTTACTGATTTGACTTCATCCTGTTTTGGTTTGTCAGATTTTGGTACAAACCTCACAGGATAATTTTGGGATTTGCAGCCCTATCAGTAAATACAGGTTTAGAGGTCTCAGCTTCTAGGTTGACAGTTTTCTTTTTATCAGTGTAACCTAGACCTTCTTTCCAATAATCATTCTCTATGATAATCTGAGTAGTTTTACCAGAGTTAGTCCAAGTTTTAATAATGTTTCTTTCTTTAGAAAGTTCAGATTCAAGATAAGCATGCTTTTTCAATAATTCAGTTTTAACAATAATAACATCATCTCTTTCTTTCTGAATTTTTAACATCTGGACTAATTCTAATTCTAGATAGTCATTTCTCTTTCTAAGGTCTAGATTTCAGATTTTATTCTTTCATTTTCTAAAGTCTGATATCTGTAGCTAACATGCAAGTTTTTAAGAAAGAGTCTTAACTCAGATATATCAATAGTATCAAAAGCTAGAGTAGAGTGAGGTACCTTGGTCTCAGTAGCTTCAGAGATACTATCAGCATTTGCCATCAAGGCATAGTTCACCTCATCGTCAGAGTCTGAAGTGTCAGCCCAGTCCTTCTTCTTTGTGATGTAAGCTTGACCTTTATCAACTTTGGCTTTCTTGCACTCAGGTGCAAAATGTCCTTTCTCAGCATAATTATAGCATTTGATCTTGGACTTATCCACTTTCCCAGACCTGCCTTCCTTTCCCTCAGCTTTTCTGAAATTCTTCTTTTCAGAATTTGAATCTCTTCGTGTGAACTTCTTTCCTTTCCTGAAGTTCTTGTAAGCCATCTTCTTGAATCTTTTTACCATCAAGGCTGCAAGTTGTATCATCTCAGCATCATTGCCATCATCATCAGTGTCTGTGAGATTGTCAGAGTTTGAGTCATCATCAGAGTTTGATGACTCTTTATCAGACTTTGTATTAAGAGCCTTTCCATTTTATTGACTCTTTTTCACAGCAACTTCTTTAGAAGCTTTCTCCTCAGCTTTAAGAGCAATTGACTTGGGCTTGCCTCCATGCCTCTTGCTTCTTTGTTCCATCTCAAGCTCATGAGTCTTGAGCATTCCATAGATTTCATCAAGAGACATGTCTTCCAGATCATAATTGTCTCTGATGGTAGTGGCCTTTAAATTCCACTTCTCAGGAAGAGCCAACAAGAATTTCAGATTGGAGTCTTCAAGATCATACTCCTTACCTACCAGTGACAAATCATTCAGCAATTTCAGGAATCGGTCATATAGATCTATTAATGACTCATCAGACTTCGAGTCAAAGTGCTCGTACTCCTGTGTGAGTATTGTTCTCCTGTTCTTCTTGATGGCTTTGGTTCCTTGACATCTGACTTCCAAAGCATCCCAAATCTCTTTAGCAGTTTTGCATCCAATGACCCTGTTAGACATAACATTATCGAGAGCGCTATGTAATAAATGCCTTACCTTGGCATCCTTGCTAATAGAGGAGATATCTTAAGGAGTGTAGTCTTTCTTCTCCTTTGGAATCGTTATCTGTTCCTCTTTTTCAACTGCAACAGACAATTTGGTTGGCTTATGTGGACCATCATGGATTCTGTCTAAGTACTCTGGATCTGTAGCCTCCAGAAACATTTCCATCTTCACCTTCCATATGGGATACTTTGATGCCCTGAGTATTGGAACTCTAATTGATTCATATCTGTTTGTTGTTGGAGTTTGTGTTTTCTCTGTCATGATTGTATAGCTTTTTTTGGATCTTAACTGTTGTATAATAACAGAGTGGCTCTGATGCCAATTGTTAGGTCCGGAATAACATAGAAGGGGGGTTGAATGCTTTATTCTAAAAATATTTCGATTTTTGATGTGGATATGAGATCAAAAATACTGAATCGAAATAACACAACTGTTTGGGAAATATCTTTGAATAGATAAAACTCGGAGGTTTGTTACGTAATCTAATCCTATGGATCAGCTACAAAATCTAACACTCCTAAGGATAGTTTAGGTACGAGGACCTTCTACCCGACACTTCCTGAAAGCGGGCTAAGCCGGCTTTCCTACTAGATGGACTGTGTAGCAGCTTACACAGAGAAGATATATAAGAGAGAGAAGAGAAAGTTATGTGTTGAGGTGTGTTTTGAAATGAAATACAACAGGCCTATTTATAGATTATAGAAGTTACTATGATACACTATGTTGTACTATTCACGTGGGCCCCACCTGCATAGTAACCACTATTTCACCAACCAAACCGTGTCTGCTAAAAAAAATTTCTTTCGTGGGCCCCACTGCATAGTAACCACTATTTGCATAGTAACTACAATTTACACAGTAACCATTATTTGCATAGTAACCACTATTTACACATAACCTGCATAGTAATCGTGCATAGTAATCTTGCATAGTAACCTTGCATAGTAATGATCCATAGTAACTTTGCATAGTATTACTATTTTTGGCTGCGTCTTTTGGGCTTCTCTCTTCTGTTTCAAATATTCTGCTTGAGATATTATGTCTGTCCTTGATCGTCAATAGGCTTTTGCAATTCTTTCTGTGAATTAATGTGTTGATCCTTCTCGTATGTGCTGACACTTAGTTCACTGGTCTGGTTCACAAGTGACTAGCACTGATCTTGATCTTCACACCTTCGTTACATTCCAATTGATTAGCCTGCAGTAGTATCTTCAAATAATATAAGTACATGGAATCTTTTGGCCCTTCAACTGAATCATCTTTACATCTTATTTCGTCACTGTGGCTTGATCATGTTAATGAACTTCTTTCAGCGACTTGATCCTTGTCGGTGCCTGTTCTTCAAATTTCACGATCCCTGTATCGAGTTAATATTATTTATCTTTTATCCTAGTTGAGTTATATATTGTAAGAACCCTAATTTTTGTAATATTTTATTTTATATAATATCATGTGACATTGTCAATTTGGAACCTTTCTAGTCATCCCTGTTGTTTAATGGAATTGATTGTCTGAGAAACTATGTTGTTACATTCACTATGAAAGATAAAGGGAAGATTGTTGAAGGCAAGAATCTTATTGTTAGTAGGATTTATAAAACTTGGGACTTGAGAGACAATGGAGTATTAAAAGATTTATTAGGAATTATGACGAGGAATTATGGATATTCGAGGAATTCACACAATTAAGTACTTAAGGAATTACAAGGGAAGTCTCTACGCGACAAAATATTATTACGAGAAATTAATTAAGATACGATGCGAATTAAAGATTAAGTGACAAGCATTGGTGGAAGAATAATGATACAAGGAATGATATTGGATGCAAGTCCCAAGCAACTAAGTAGTTAGGAAAGCAAACTAGTAATACAAAGTTGACAAGAGGAATAGTAACTAGTTGGTACCTTTTCCAAGGAGACAAGAGGGTATGGTGGTCTAGACACTAGGCTTGTACCATGTGATACATATACACACACTTAATACATATCACCCAACATTTTACACTTTATTCAACCAACCCCAAAAATCAAAACAAAAACACTCTCCCCCCCAAGCAATATTGCTCTCGGCCAAGGCTAGAAAGGAGGAAGAAAAATTTTCTTTCTTCCACTTCTCTTCACTCTTAATTCAAGGCAAAAATCCTAGGCACTCTACATCATATAAGGAAGGTATAATATGAATTCCAACCCTTTTCATCCATTAGTTTTCAAGTTATAAATTGTTAAAGTTTTGATGAATAGTAACAATGTTGAGTTTTCATTTAGATCTTGAGTTGTAAGGATTGTAGGAGCTCATCCAAGGTGTTCTTGAGACTTGTAAGGCATACCCTAGGCTCCTAGATACTCAAGAAGGTATAAAAACCCTAACCCCTCTTGGCCATGTAGTATTTGTGATGTTTAATGTTAGATCCATGAGTATTAGTGTGAATCTTGAACATATAAGTGATGGATGATGTAGATCTTGAGTTTAAGTGTCGTGGTTGTGATTTTTAAGCTTGTGGTTAGTGTATGTAACTCCATGTATGTTATAAAGTATGATCTTGGTGGTTTAGATGATGGTTGTGATGTGTATGTAAGATTCTTGGTTGGTTAAGTGTAAAAGCATGCTGAGTATTTTTTTCCAATAACTTGTACTGTATTGTAGGAGGGTTTTGAACCCCTAAATCTTGTCCCCTGAAGTCCTAATATATATTGTTGGAAAGTTATTTGAATGTAGTTTCTAGAAATGTAAGGTTCATGACTAGGTGATGTATAGATTTTGAGTTATGGCCTGAGAAGTGAAATGTGTTTCTGGATTTCGGACTGCACTAAATGGTCCCCTTGTGAACCTTGTTTAAACCCCTAAAAATTTATGTAGGATCATGGAAAAATTAGAGAAGCTAGTAAATGCAGTGGTGAAGGCTACCCAAAAAGAATTGGATTAAAATATGTATTTTTCAATTTTATAAAAATGTTAGAGTTAAATTCGCGCAAGGGAAAAAGTCGTAAGTGGAGTGTGATTTAAGGGGTAATGGATATGATTCGGATATGGTAACCAAATTAAGTCGAATAAGTGACGAGCATAATCGAGTGATGACATGAACCTATAGTGGGGCTAGAGGGTCATAAGACGAAGTCATTAAGTTAATTTTGTACCCCCTAAAACCTCGCAATTAAAAGAGATATTGTTAAGATACTAACGATCGGCTATTGATTATGTATAGATCGTTCCACTCCGCAAGCTCGACCACCCCAACCTCACCAAGGCAAGTTTACTTTTCAAAACTTACATATATAAGGACTTTCACTGTTGTGTTTGTAGTTTTCAATCGTATCAAATGTTTATGGTTATCGAAGTATTGATGAAATTGAGATGTAAAGCACATATATGTTTGCACCCCTTGAACTTAGAATGAAATGTTTTCTTCGGACAACGACTCTAGCAATAAAGGTCGTGGCGGTCCGTATATCCTATTGACCGGGGAGCGGTATGTTATTATATCGTAATTAAATTGCGAAAACCCGAAGGGTCATTCGGGAAGTATCGTATACTCAAGTAATTATTTTTATATCTTCATAAATACTCAAAATACCTATCTTGGATTAAAAGCTTATTTAATTAAATAATTATTTTATTAATTATTAATATTAAATCTTAAAATATCATTTATCAATTATTGTTCACTATTTTAAAGACAAAGCTAATCCAAGATACCTTTAGCACTTTCGAACTCGAACTCTTTCGAACTCAAAACATTTTCGAAAACCCCCGGTCATGTTTGCTTCTTGTACGATTTCAAGAATCATCGGTCGACTGATGTCGGACCTCGATTACTCAGTTTTCAATCAAAATCAAGTTTTTAAAAGAAAAAGAAAAAGGGACTCTGGCAGGTGTGGGAACCGTTGACGAACGATTCCCGGGATGTGTAAGCGGCCGTGAGCCAGGCGGTCCATCAATTATTATTCCGGCCCAGGTGTTGCCGAAGGATGATTACGGATGTAGTTTTCATCGAGGGTGATTACGGATGTAGTTTTCACCCGGGGATAGTTACGAATGTAGTTTCTATCCTTCTACCGGTAGAGAAGACCCGCGGATTATTGGACTTGGATGTGGTGACTGATCATCGTCAATCCCTATTAGGTTTTATGTTTTCTTTAAGTCCCATTCCTCCATTTTGGAAAATGCTCTGACACTGCTTCTTAGGCTTATGTGCCAAGTTACTGATAGTGTTCTATTTTGATGAGAAAGATGTTGACTTCATGCAGTATCTAGAACTTCAAGTTTATTTTGAAAACAAGGGCACGTACTGATGCACCTTCGAAATTTATCAACAATGACAAGTGATTTTATAACGGATTGATACAAACTAGTTTAATAACTGCTAAACATATGTAGTGTTATATTGCTTACCTTATACATATATTTCTTGCTGAGCTATAGTTGCTCACTCTTGCTTGTTTTCAAATTTACAAACACAACAGCTAAGAGAAATGGCAAGACCCAGACAGACTGCCCGAAAGCAGGTGACTAGACTCGAGGCAGCAGTTGAGATTCCACCGGTAGGCCCCATTAGCCGTATTGGTTGGCAACTTTTGTTAGTACGTTTTATTTATAAGCATGACCTGTGAAAAGTAGTGTACCGTAACAAACATGCAAGCCGCCAACTCCGCTTCTTATCGAAGTGTTGCTGGTAGCATAAATGCTATTTAATTCGGTCTGTAATAACTCTGAAACTTTTATTTCTGCTTAATCAATTGTGTGACGTTTCTGAGACTCTAACCTGTGTGTGTGTGCGCGGTGTGAGTTTATTGTGGGGTCGATGGATGTTTTATATATTATGTGCAAGAACAGGTATGTTATTAATGGAAAATGGACCGTGAGCGCTTAGATCTCCGACCCCGGATCTGGGGGCGTCACAGAAATGGTATCAGAGCGAGGTTACAGTTCTCAGAACGATAGTAATTTAAGAAATCAACCCTAATAATAATAACAATAATAATAACCCTAATAACAACCCTAATAATACTTAGAACTCTCATCGAGTTTGCAGTCGGGTTATCGGATATAGCCCTGACTTTAAGGCCCGTGAAGGAACTACTCCTTAAACCTTTCTTTATGGTTAGTGACCGACCTTATTTCCCTTATGTAGATGGAGGAGATACCAGACCCTGAGGCCTTTGAGAGAGAGCATGATGAGGCACTGATGCGAGATACCGAGGATCCTGAGGAGGATATGGGTGCTGACCCTGAGCTTGGCCCCTGGATTCCGCTGATAGGGGATACTGATGATGAGGATCCCGAGGAGGAGCCCTTTGAGCCTGAGCCCAAGCCTGTTACCCCCTCTCCTGTAGCTACTGACGAGGAGAGTGTGAGATCCGGTGAGGGCCGTGTTGTGTCACCCCCACCCTCTCCGTAGTCATCGAGCCCTGTTTCATCGGACGGTGACTCCGAGGATGATACTTCTGGCGATGAGGAGCTTGACCCTACCCCTGCTCCTGCTCCTGCTACTGCTCCTGCACATGATCCTGTTCCTGTCATACCACCCCCGCCAATGGACCTACCCCCCATTGTCGGGCACTGAGCACGCCTACGTGGTGCAGTTCTTGACCCGAGACTTACTTTCTGCAGAGGCCAGACTTAATGAGGCGAGGCGGGCACTAGTAGAGGAGCGCGAGGCGCGATTGAGGATTCAGGCTGAGATGAGGACTGCTGTTGCTAGGAGGACTAGGGCTCGACTCCATAGGATTGAGAGGAGGAGTCGCGCGAGGATTCTTGGTTTAGGAGTCCGCGGGGGCGGAGTGATCCAGGCTAGGGATGCTAGGCGTGTTGTGCGTCGTGCATTTTCCCGAGTGAGGGCCTTGCTCCGTCGCGGTGCGGCCCCATGATGTGTTACAGATAGCTCAGTCGTCTAGGTTCAGATGACATTAGTGTGTCGATTTTGCGGGATAGTTGACTTGTGCAGTGGTATCCTTTCTGACCAGTGGATGAGTAGACTGACCTACAGACATGCAGATGTGACTTCGGATAGTATGTACGGATGTGGCCCTACTTTTGTGTAGCCCTGACTATTCAGATGATGTACTTGTTATTGTTCCACTTTTGCTAGACTTTGACAGCGGAACTATGTATTAGGCTCTAACATCCAAACTTTGTGATAACCCTTGTACCGTACTTATTTAGTTTCAATTTCCTTGATATTGTCTCAACTGCCTTACTTTCCGATGCCGTGCTTTACTGTTTTGATATACAACTGTGATTATACAACTGCTACAAGCCACAAATACAACCATGCTGCTTTAAATTTACGATATGCGATTTCAAATTGTTCTCTACAAGTTCCCAAAATGTTCCTACAAATTTTTAAAATAAATTTTTCAAAATTTTTTTTTTTTGAGGTTTTGAAATCTTGAAAACTCCGGCAAATGTTTTCGCACCCCATAAAGATTTTTTCCCAAAAATGTTTTGACGTTTATCTCCAGCATCGGGTTATTAAAACTTTTGCAACTTCCACCCTTATGAGGAGGAACGATACGTTCCTGACCCGTGTAAACGCTGTCAGGTAATTAGGAAACCCTAACCAATTTCTTGTTTCATTACCAGAATCATGCCACCCAGAAGAATGAACACTCGAGCTCACCCGGTCAGTTCTGAAGGCCAGGGTAGCCACCATGGGACCGGAGGCCACCAGAACCATGAAGGGGAGAATGTGAACCTGAGTGAGGATGAGGGCAACGATCATAACTTGTTTGATGACTCTGAGTATGACGAAGAAGAAGCTGGTGATGACACCCGAGAGGTAGAACATCCAAGGGGAGGCCCTATGGAACAGTTCATGGAACTACTTAGGCAGAACTTGGACCATCCCCCGGTTCAGCAACCACCCCACAATGCTAATGCAAATGCTTTTCGGAACTTCAAATCCCTGAAACCCCCAGAATTTAAAGGGACTGCAGATCCGGTTGAGGCCAGAGCCTGGCTGAAGGAAATGGAAAAATCTTTCGAGATACTAGCTGTCGCTGAGGAGCAGAAGACTGTTTTCGCCACCTACCTCCTGAAGGGTGAGGCAAACTATTAGTGGGAAGCTAACAGGAATTTGGAAGGAAGAGGTGTGGTGACCTGGGAGAGGTTTAGCGAGCTATTCTTGGAGAAGTACTTTCCTAGGTTCATGGAGACACAAATGGAGCTGAAGTTTTTGGAACTAAAGCAAGGCAACATGACGGTGGTCAAGTATGAGGCCAAGTTTACTGAGCTGTCAAGGTTTGTGCCGGAATATGTGAACTCTGAGGCAAAGAGGGCCCGAAGGTTTCAATTGGGGCTAAAGCAATGGATTCAAAATCGTGTGGCGGTTCTTGAGTTGACAGACTATGCCACCCTGGTACAGAAAGCATCAATTGTTGAGGCTGGGAGTGAACAGATGCAGAAGGAGAGGGAAGGAAAGAAGAGGAAGTTTGATAGTCGGAAGGGAAACTCTGCGGGTGGGAGCTTTCCAAGCAAATTCAAGCGAGGGACGATGTCCCAACCCAGCGGAAACTTTAGAACCAAGAGAGCTGAAAGTTGGAGTGTGGGCCAGAGCGGCCGACCACAGGGATCGTCTTACTCTACCCCATCCCAAGCCCTACCCCTGGATTGCAATAAGTGTGGAAGGAAACATGCGGGCATGTGTAACCTACAGGATGTGAAGTGCTTTAAGTGTGGGCTGACAGGACATTATGCTAACGCCTGTCGAGGAACTAGTAACAACACCAGTGCCGGAGGTAATTGCTTCAAGTGTGGGAAACCAGGGCACCGAATGAGGGAATGTATGTCCTCTGGGCCAGCTGCGTCAAGAATGAGTGGAACTGCTTCTAACAAGGCCCCTACTGCAAGAACTTTTAACATGATGGTGCAAGATGCCGTGAGGAACACGGATGTGATTGCAGGTACCCTACTACTCAACTCAGTTAAGGCAAATGTTTTATTTGATTCGGGAGCTACCAAGTCTTTCATATCTCTAGATTTTGTATGTCAGTTAGGCCTTAAGGCTGAACCATTAAAGGACAGACTGCAAGTAGACATAGCTAATCATGAAATTATCCCTGTTAGCCAAGTATGTCCAGGTTGTGACTTAGAAATAGAAGGGAGACACTTTCGGGTAGATTTAATACCTTTTAAACTAGGAGAGTTTGACGTAATAATAGGTATGGATTGGTTAACAACCCACGGAGCCCAGATTGATTGTGTAAAGAAGAAAGTAAGTTTGAGACTGCCAGGGGACGAGGAAGTAGTGTTTAGTGGAAAACGGAAAAACCAAAAGTTCCTGACTATGATTCAAGCTAAGAAGGTGTAACGTAAAGGATGCGAAGCCTATTTAGCCTATGTGAAGGATACCAAGAAGGAGGCACCAAACCTACAGGAAATCCCTGTCGTTAATGAGTTCGCGGACGTATTTCCGGATGATCTTCCCGGACTACCACCTGATAGAGACATCGAGTTCGCTATAGACTTAGTTCCTGGTACGGCCCCAATTTCGAAAACCCCTTATCGGCTAGCCCCAGTGGAGATGAAAGAGCTGGCCACTCAGTTACAAGAGTTGTTGGATAAAGGGATGATAAGACCTAGTGTGTCACCGTGGGGAGCCCCGGTGTTATTCGTGAAAAAGAAGGATGGTAGTATGAGATTGTGTATAGACTACAGAGAGTTGAATAAGGTGACTATAAAGAATAAATACCCCTTGCCCAGGATAGATGACCTGTTTGATCAATTAAAGGACGCAGTTTATTTTTCTAAAATCGATTTGAGGACCGGGTACCACCAGTTAAGGATTAAGCCAGAAGATATACCGAAGACGGGCTTTCGCACCCGGTACGGACACTATGAGTTCCTAGTGATGTCATTTGGGCTAACGAATGCCCCCGCAGCTTTCATGGACTTAATGAATCGAGTCTTCAAGAAGTACTTGGACAAGTGTGTTATAGTCTTCATCGATGACATCTTGATTTATTCCAAGACGAAGGAGGAACATGCAGAGCACTTGAGGATTGTATTGGGAGCATTGAGAGGAGAAAAGTTGTACGCTAAGTTCTCGAAGTGTGAATTTTGGTTGAAGGAAGTTCAGTTTTTAGTGCATGTGATTAGCGATCAAGGCATCCTAGTGGACCCAGCCAAAATAGAGGCTGTATCAAATTGGGAGAGACCAACCACTCCGACAGAGGTGAGAAGTTTTATAGGGTTGGCTGGCTACTATAGGAGATTCGTCCAAGACTTTGCCAAGATAGCAGCCCCTTTGACCCGACTAACTCGCAAGATCGAGAAGTTTGTGTGGACTGAAAAATGCGAAGAGAGCTTCCAAGAGTTGAAAAAGAGGTTGGTGACAACAACAGTACTAGCCCTACCTGATGATAAGGGAGATTTTGTGATTTATAGCGACGCATCCCATAAAGGTTTAGGGTGTGTACTTATGCAGCACGGTAAAGTGATTGCTTATGCGTCCAGACAACTTAAGGAGTACGAGATAAGATACCCCACCCATGATTTGGAATTAGCGGCGATAGTTTTCGCTTTAAAGATCTGGAGGCATTATCTTTACGGAGAAAAGTGTGAAATCTACACGGATCACAAGAGCTTAAAGTACATATTCACTCAGAAAGAGTTAAACATGAGGCAGAGGAGATGGCTAGAGCTAATCAAAGATTATGATTGTGAGATTCATTATCACCAAGGGAAGGCAAACGTGGTGGCCGATGCACTTAGCCGAAAGGAGAAACTCAAGATGATAACGTCAGTGGACGAATTGATCAAGGACCTTGAGAAATTGGAGATTGAAGTGAGGTTACCAGGAATTAGACAAGAGAGTCTAATGGAAATAAGAGTCCAACCACCGCTATTGGAAAAGATTAAGTTATGCCAGGAAAAGAAGATAGAAGAAGAAAAGAATTCAATGGAGAAAATTTTGACTGGCGAGGAAATTAAATGTGAAAAGGACGGGAATGGAATTATGAGGTACGCATCTAGGATATGGATCCCGAACGTTCAGGAACTAAAAGACGAGATTTTGCAAGAGGCTCATAGTTCAAGGTACTCAATTCACCCTGGAGGCACTAAGATGTATAGAGATCTGAGAGGATACTATTGGTGGCCAAATATGAAGAAGGTCGTGGCAGAGTGGGTAAGTAAATGCTTGACATGTCAAAGAGTAAAGGCCGAACACCAAAGGCCCAGTGGATTGTTGCAACCCTTAGAGATACCCGAGTGGAAGTGGGAGCATATTGCGATGGACTTTGTGGTCGGACTACCAAGGACCAAGACTAATCATGATGCCATTTGGGTAATTATCGATAGATTGACCAAGTCAGCACATTTTCTTCCAATCAACGAGAGATACACTGTCGATAAGCTGGTGGATATTTACTTGTAGGAGATCGTGGTAAGGCATGGGGTTCCTGTGAGCATTGTATCAGATAGAGACCCAAGATTCAACTCCAGGTTCTGGAGGAGTTTTCAGGATTGTGTGGGGACCAAGTTGAACATGAGTACTGCATACCACCCCCAGTCAGACGGACAAAGTGAGAGAACCATCCAGACCATAGAGGACATGTTGAGAGTATGTGCCGTCGATTTTAAGGGAAGTTGGGATGACCACTTGCCGTTGATCGAATTTTCCTACAACAACAGTTACCACGCGAGTATAGGAATGCCCCCATATGAAGCTTTATACGGACGAAGATGTCGGTCTCCCTTGTGTTGGGAAGAAGTTGGAGAGCGGAAGATTTTAGGGCCTGAACTGGTCCAACAGACGAGAGAAACTATCGAGCTCATAAGAGGACGACTGGTAGCGGCCCAAGACAGACACAAGAGGTATGCGGACTAGACCCGCAAGGACAAAGAATATGAGGTAGGAGAATTTGTGATGTTAAAGGTATCACCGTGGAAGGGATTGATGAGATTTGGTAAGAAGGGGAAGCTAAGCCCAAGATTTATTGGACCTTTTGAGATTTTGAGACGAGTTGGAAAGTTAGCCTATGAATTGGCTTTACCCCCAAACTTGCAGCAAGTACATAATGTGTTCCATGTGTCCATGCTACGACTCAACCATACAGACTTTCGGCACGTGATAGAATATGATCAAGTGGATCTGCAACCAGACTTAACCTATGTGGAGCAACCCGTAGAAATCATGGATAGAAAAGAACAGGTGCTGCGGAACAAGGTTGTCAAACTAGTGAGAGTTTTGTGGAGGAACCAGAATGTCGAAGAATCAACATGGGAACTAGAGAGCGCGATGCGTGAAAAGCACCCCCAACTGTTTTCAACCTGATTCCGGGACGGAATCCTTTTAAGGAGGGGAGGCTGTAAGAACCCTAATTTTTGTAATATTTTCTTTTATATAATATCATGTGACATTGTCAATTTGGAACCTTTCTAGTCATCCCTGTTGTTTAATGGAATTGATTGTCTGAGAAACTATGTTGTTACATTCACTATGAAAGATAAAGGGAAGATTGTTGAAGGCAAGAATCTTATTGTTAGTAGGATTTATAAAACTTGGGACTTGAGAGTTAATGGTGTATTAAAAGATTTATTAGGAATTGTTAAATATAATTGATGTGTTTTAATCAGTGTTTAAGTGTTACAGGGAGTTATCAGAGTTTAGCTGGAAGCAGTCAGAGTTTAGTTAAACTCTGACAGGTGGAAGCTCGACAGAGTTTGTTAAATTCTGTCTGGAGAAAGCGCGTCTACTGTTCAACAGAGATTAAAGATTAATTATGGAACGATATCTTTGAAGATTGGATAGCTATCAAAGAGATCGAGTTGACATAGGAGACGTGTAACAATCTGTAATTGATATCATTGTATAGCTGATTATTAGGAGTATCAATTAGAGATTGTATCGTAGCTGTATGTTATATAAATACAGATAGGTTAACCCTAGAAGGGTATCGATAACGAATTATCTTTATTGTAACCTAGTAGCTCTTTGTGATATTTTACATCACGAAGAGGGTTCGAAATACAAGAAGTTTTTAAGTGCATAAACGCTTTTACTTGTTAATCTCTCATACAAAGTTGATTATTAATTGTGTATTCGGCCTAACAAGTGGTATCAGAGCCAATCTGTTACTTTATTACAGGTTAAGATCCAAACACAACAATAATCATGTCAGAAATTCCTCCACCAACACCTACTGTTTCTGAAAAGGCTCCTACTACTGTGAGTCGTTATGAACCAATCAGGGTTCCTATTCTGAGGCCATTAGAGTATGCTATGTGGAAGGTCAAGATGACTATGTTTCTGGAGGCTACAGATCCAGAATATCTTGACAGGATTTATGAAGGCCCTCACAATCCTACAAAGCTATCTGTTGCAGTTGCTGGTGAAGCAGCAAAAATGGTTCCAAAGGAAAAGAAGGACATGACTCCTGAAGATCTATCATCAATTGCTAAGGATGCAAAAGTTAGGCATTTACTGCATAGTGCTTTAGACAATGTTATGTCTAACAAAGTCATTAACTGCACCACTGCAAAAGAGATATGGGATGCTCTTGAAGTCAGGTGTCAAGGAACTGCAGCTATTAAGAAGAATAGGAGAAACATACTCACACAAGAGTATGAGCATTTTGAGGCTAAACCTGAAGAGACCATGACAGAAACATTTGATAGATTCTGTAAATTGATTAATGATCTGTCATTGGTCAACAAAGAGTATGATCTAGAAGACTCGAATCTCAAGTTTCTTCTTTCTCTACCTGAAAAGTGGGATGTGAAAACAACCACTATTAGAGACAACTATGATCTTGCTGAAACAGAGATTGATGAAATTTATGGACTGCTCAAAACTTATGAATTGGAAATGGAGCAGAGAAACAGGAGATCAAGCAGAAAAGGAAAGTCTGTTGCTCTTAATGTTGAAGAGAAGCCTCAAAAGAAAGAGGCAACAAGAAGGAAAATGAAGGGAAAAGCTTTGGTCATACATTCAGAAAGTGATTCACCAAACTCTGATTATGATTCAAACTCTTCTGAATTATCTGACTCTGAGGATGATGAAGAAGAAATGAGAAAAATGGCTGTGTTGATGGTGAAGACTTTCAAGAAAATGGGCTTCAAGAATTTCAAGAAAGGAAAAAGGTTTTCTAGGGATTCAAATGAAGACAGGAAAAGCTACAGGAAGTCTGATAAGAGAGATTCTAAAGGGAAGAAGGATAAGTCTGAAATTCAATGCTACAAGTGTAAAGAGATGGGTCACTATGCTCCTGAGTGCAAGAAGGGTAAAACTGGAAAGGTACTCTACACTAAAGGCAGAGATTGGGCAGATACTTCAGATTCTGATGAAGAAGTGAACTATGCTCTCATGGCTACTACTGAATCAGAATCCTCTGAAAATCAGGTACCTCCAACTACCTATGCTTATAATATTGATGACATTGCTCAATTAAGAATTTTTCTTAAGTCATTGCATATAAGTTATAGAGATCAGACTTTAGAAAATGAGAGGATAAAAGCTGAAAATTCTGAACTTAAAGAAAGAAATAAACTTGTTGAAGAGAAACTTGAAAACATGCAACAAGTTCAGAAAGAGAGAGATGATGCTGTTTGCAAAGAACAGATTTTGCTTCAGAAATATAAACAACTTGAGTTAGAGTTGGAGGAAGCAAATAATAAAATTAGGACTTGGACTAATTCTGGAAAGGACACTCAACAGATTTTTCAAATGGACACTGTTGGTCTAGGCTATAATGAGGGAGATGAACTTAGATTTCAAAATCAAGTTAAAGTCAAAACTAAATTTGTTCATGGAACCAGTAAATTTTTGTCTGAAAATGAAAAGGAAGCTGTCAAAAGAAAACCAGTAAAGACTAGTGTTAAACAGGTTAATATTGGTTCAATGACTGATAAACAACTCAAACATAAACTGAAGGAGTTAAAATCTGTTGATAAAAAGAAAGTGTCAAACAAGAACAGAAATGGAAAAGTAGGCATCACTTCAGGAAATAAACCAATGCTTGCTAGTTATGCTCCAAGAAAAACATGTCATAACTGTGGTAGTACTAAGCATCTTGCAAATTTCTGCAAGAAAAATAAAAATATAAATTCTTTACCTACAAAGTCTGAGGTAAAGAAGGATTTTGCTAGAACTAAGCCACAGACTTTATGCACACACTGTGGAAGCACTTGGCATTCCATCTATACTTGCAGAAAATATCATGCTATCTATCATAATTACTATGAACTGAAACCCAATCTGAAATGGGTTAAAGTTGATACTGCAAGTGTAAACACTGATACAGTTAGCTCAAACTCTGATAATGTTAATTCCGCTGCAAAAGCTAACAAAGTTAAGAATGCCAAAGGATCCAAGCAAGTCTGGATCCTTAAAACTAATCCTCAGTAATTGTTTGTGATTGCAGGGTAACAGGGAGGCAACCCTAGTCGTGGACAGTGGATGTTCAGGACACATGACTGGAAATAAAGCCCTGCTATCAGAATATGAGGAGAAGGCTGCCCCAAAAATTTCCTATGGTGATGGCAATATAGGAAGAACATTGGGATATGGCAATATCAATCTTGGAAATGTCATCATCAACAATGTAGCTCATGTCCCAGGACTCAAGCATGACTTGCTATCTGTGAGTCAAATCTGTGACAAGGGATATCATGTAGATTTTCAACCTGAATATTGTGAAGTTATCAGCAAATCTACAGGAAAGGTTGTTCTAGTTGGTCACAGGCAAAACAACATTTATGAAATCAAGCTTTTGATAGACTCTGTTGGAAAAGTTGTTTGCTTGTCTACAAGAATGTCTAGTGAAGAGAGTTGGAAGTGGCACAAGAAACTCTCACATTTGAACTTGAACAACATCAATGAATTGATCAGAAAGGATCTTGTAAGAGGACTCCCAAAGACCCTGTTAAATGTTGATGGTCTATGTGACTCATGTCAGAAGGCTAAACAAAGGAAGTCATCTTTCAAGAGCAAGACAGAATTTTCTATCACTGATCCCTATCATCTTCTGCATGTTGATCTATTTGGTCCAGTAAATGTTATGTCTATTGCAAGGAAGAAATATGCTTTAGTCATTGTTGATGAATACACTAGATTCACTTGGGTGTATTTTCTAGCAAAGAAGGATGAAACAGCATCGACTCTGATGGAGCATGTGAAGCTTCTGGACAAAGGATCAAGCAACAAAGTCAGAATCATCAGAAGTGATAATGGAACTGAGTTCAGAAATGTAACAATGGAAGAATTCTGCAAGGACAATGGAGTGAAACAAGAATTTTCAGCACCTGGTACACCACAACAAAATGGTGTAGTTGAAAGGAAAAATAGAACCTTAATTGAAGCTGCCAGAACTATGCTTGATGAAGCAAAATTGCCAACTTATTTCTGGGCAGAAGCTGTTCAAACTGCTTGTTTTACTCAAAATGCAACACCGATCAATAAGCATGGAAAGACACCATATGAGATGGTGAAGAAAAAGAAGCCTAACCTGAAATACTTTCATATTTTCGGGTGCAAATGTTTCGTTTTGAAGACTCATCCAGAACAGTTGACCAAGTTTGAGTTAAAGGCAGATGAAGGAATTTTTGTTGGCTATCCACTGTCAACAAAGGCATTCAGAGTTTACAATCTAAGAACTAAAGTGATCATGGAATCTATACATGTTTCTTTTGATGATAAGAAGATAACTGGACTTGAAGACAAAGACGAATATGATCAACTGAACTTTGAAAATGAAGTTTTAAACTCTGATGAAGGAAACTCTGATGAAACAATTCTGACAGACTCTGTTGAAACAAACTCTGAACCTCTACTTGTAAATTCTGGAGAAACTTCTCAGTCACAACAAAGAGGAGAACCAGTTGAGGGGGAGCATGATCAAGATGGAGACTCAAACACTGATACTGAGTCAACTGAAAAATCTGGATCAAACTCTGATGCATCAAACTCTGATGTTTCAAACTCTGAAAATTCAAATTCTGACTCTGGACAGTCAAATTCAGGGGGAGTCTCAGAAAACGAAAATATATCACAACAGAATCAGGAGAGCATGGATCAAGGGGGAGGATCACATGCTGATAGAAGTCATTTGCCTTCTGCTAGGAAATGGACTAAATCACATACACCTGATTTGATAATTGGTGATCCAGATGCAAAAGTAAAGACAAGAAGTGCTACTGCAAGTGAATGTCTGTTTCATGCATTCTTGTCTAAAAATGAACCAAAGAAAGTGGAAGAAGCTCTTCAAGATGCAGACTGGATAACAGCAATGCAGGAAGAGTTAAATGAATTTGATAGGAATGAAGTTTGGACCCTTGTACCAAGACCAAAGAACAGATCTATTGTGGGTACTAAATGGGTTTTCAGAAACAAGACTGACAGTGAAGGTGTTATCACAAGGAACAAGGCTAGACTGGTAGCAAAAGGCTATTCACAGCAGGAAGGAATAGACTATGATGAAACATTTGCTCCAGTTGCAAGATTGGAGGCAATCAGAATTTTTCTAGCATATGCCTCTCACAAGAAATTCAAAGTGTTCCAGATGGATGTGAAAAGTGCTTTTCTGAATGGAAAGCTTGAAGAAGAAGTGTTTATTGAACAACCACCAGGATTTGTGGACCCCAAATATCCAGATTATGTCTACAGGCTAGATAAGGCATTATATGGACTTAAGCAGGCACCAAGAGCATGGTATGAGACACTTGCTCAGTTTCTTCTAGAAAGTGGATTCAACAGAGGAACAATTGACAAAACTCTGTTTTATTTCAATCAAGGAAGTGACCTCCTTTTAGTTCAAATTTATGTTGACGACATCATCTTTGGGTCTACTAATGATAAACTCTGTAAGAAGTTTGCCAAGCTCATGCAGTCCAGATATCAAATGAGCATGATGGGAGAGCTTAGTTACTTTCTAGGCCTACAGGTGAAACAAACAGAAGATGGAATTTTCATTAATCAAGAAAAATACACCAGAAATCTTCTCAAGAAATTTGGTATGCTTGACTGTTCATCTGCATCAACTCCCATGGCAACAGCAACTAAATTGGACAAAGACACAGGAGTTTCAGTGGATATGACAAACTACAGGGGCATGATAGGATCTCTTCTATACTTGACAGCTAGTAGGCCTGACATCATGTATGCAACCTGTCATTGTGCAAGGTTTCAGGCAGATCCTAAAGAGCCTCATCTGACAGCTGAAGCAGAGTATATTGCAGCTGGTAGCTGTTGTGCACAGATCTTATGGATGAAGAATCAATTGCTGGATTATGGATTGAGGTACAGTAATATCCCTATTTACTGTGATAATCAAAGTGCTATTGCTATGACAGGTAATCCAGTACAGCATTCAATGACCAAGCACATCAGCATAAGGTACCACTTCATCAGAGAACATGTGGAAGAAGGAAATATTGAACTACATTTTGTATCTACAGAACAACAACTTGTAGATATCTTCACTAAACCATTGAGTGAAGCTACATTTACAAGACTGGTCAATGAACTAGGAATGGTCTCTGGTTCTGACTAGAAATGTTGGTTAGATTCAAACTTTACTTATGTAATGTATTAATCATATTTCCTGATTGGTTAAATGCTAAGTGTACTCTGTTGATTAAACTCTGTTATGCATACTCTGTTAAACTCTGTTAGACAACTTGTCATCCGTTGATATTATATGGTCTTATCCGTTGATGGTTGTACAGTCTTATCCATTGATGATTGTACGGTCTTATCCGTCGATGGTTGTGTTATGCAGTCTCTAAACTCTGTCAGCATGTCTGTATATCATACACTGTTAATAAGTTTGATAAACTTTGTGAACTTTGAGTTGATTTTTGTCTGAATGAAAACACCAATGAAGAAATATGTATGAAGCATGATTCTCAGCAATTAATCATGAATCTTTCTGAGTTATTGAGATCTAATCTTAGCTTGTGCAGAAAGTTAACACAGCATGATACTGGATCATATTTATAGCATCTCTTAGTTTATTTTGTCCTAAACTCTGAGTCTATAGATACTGTATGCATTACCTTTCATGAAGAACTACTGATGTTGATGAACTCTAAACTCTGTTAGTTATACTCTGATAAAATAAAATGTTTACTGCAATACCCCAAAGAAAATGTATATAGGTTATTATACTCCTTTGAGATTATGTTGGATACTAGGATGACCCAGGAACCTATTGGTATATAATATGTGCTAAAATTCTCTGATTTTTGGTGACTAGTTAAATACTAGGATGACCCAGGAACTTATCAAAATGATAAGGGCTAAAATTTTTGAATTTTTGGTGACTGGTTCCAACCTCTGATTACTGGAATGAAAAAAAAAATAAAAAAAATGTGTATATAAAGGGGGTATAAAATAAAAATTACTGTATAAAGTTCGATTACTTCAGAGTTTAGCTTTCATCATACAGTCAGTGTTTACTATGACAGTTTGTGCATCCAGTGTTTATTGATTTACTTTATGGATTTTATGAAAAATTAGATGCTCTAAAAATTGACTTAGTAAACTCTGCTTCACACACACAATATTCACAACTGTGCAATTTATGAAAGGGTTTCGATGATAAAGTTGGAGAATTGACAAACGCTGTTGATTCGTGATTTGTACTCTAAGGTAAATTTTCACTTGGACAATTTGAAAGTCTTGGAGTAAGTAGGGTTTTTGACAACTGTTAATCAGTGGATAGTTGATGAATGTGTTCTTTATATGATTACTTTAATTAGTTTTCATATTCTCTTCTTGATTCATTTACTTGAAGAATAGTTCATATAACACAAATAACAGTTGCAGAACACAATGAATATGATTAGAAAAACAAAATTTTCATTGATAATAAGAAAGAGATTACAAGCAAATATTACATCGTTTTGTTCTCTCTATCTGCTAATCTATTCAACAGGAAAGTAAAAGGTCCGTCCACACCACTCTATTGTTAGCAAAAATTCCCAGATCCCATCTTTGCCACTTTATTTGGGTGGAAGTTGAAGGGATAAGGTTATTTTTGTGGACATATTCATTAACAATGGTTGGTGGTGGTGGATGAGGATGCCTTCGAGGAGAGCCACGCCAATGTTGCTTGGAGGGCAGCATCGATGTCGATCACCCTTGCAGGTTTCTCTCTCTCGAGCTCTTCCAGACCAGCATCCATTTGCAGCCACAGCGTCTCAAGCTGCCTTTCCCACTCGAAAGCTTCAAACTCTTCACGCGTATAGCTGAAGATGTCCCTCTTCTCGACAAGATGAAGGTTCTTTTCTTTGATGGTAAGGTTGGCCATTGTTTTTCAAGAGTATTTGGTTTGAAGGGTTTGTGATTTTACAGGGGAGACTGAAAGGTTAAAGGTTTAATGAAATAATCTGAGCAAGTCTCTAGGCCTTAAATAGAGATGGGTAAGAACGAAGTCCTTAATCGCTTCGTATTCTGGTTATTAAAGGCAACAGGTAAACGCTTCAAATTCTGATTTTACTTGGGTCCAGATATTTTTAAAAGAGTATAATTTGATTTTTGTTTAAATCAAATATTTTAATGTTTTAATTTTTAATATACTCTTCTTAATAATAGGCGCACGTGACCCACTTGCCCTTTAATGTGTCCCACTTACCTATGATCGTGTCCCACTACACATTAATCAAGGAACTGATTAAGTGTTTGTTACATCAGAGATTGAGTTTTTCATTAATTTAATCACTTTTGTGTCCAAACGATTTTGCTTTATTCTTACTCTCACAGTTTTCTTATTTTTCTCTTGGGCACTCACGCAAACACCTTTTCTACATACATATCTCTTGAAAATTCTTGCAAATTTCTTAACTCAATGGCATCTAAAGCATTCACTGCTCTGGGTTTACGGTTTGTTCCTAACAACTATGAAGCTCCACTCTATCATCAACGTGTTCCAGAATCGTTTCATCTCATGCAGAACTTTTTGAGGGATTCAGAGATTGGACAGGCTCTGGTTGGACCTGCTACTCTTTCTGCGTCTCAGATTGCTTCATTCTGGCAGAATTCAGTTTATGAGGATGGAGGAGAGAGTGGAACTCCTACCATTATCTTCACTTACGAAGACCAAGATTATGTGATTACTCCACAGACTGTACGAGATACGATGGGTTTTGACACACATACTTCTTATACTCTGGTTAATGAAAGTTATCTGAGAGACATGCTACAAGAGATAGGTTACATGGAATCTCTTGACAAGCTTGGAAGTATAAAGCGACCAAATCTCAGAAAGGAATGGAATTTCTTCTTTGATTGCATAACAAGGACGTTCCAGAAGAAAGTCACAAACTGGGATGCCATTCCAATGGATAGTCTCCAAATCGGGTATTCTCTGCTCTATGGTACTAATTTTGATTTTGGTCGACATGTTTTGATGAGCTTAGGTGATAAACTGTCAGAGTCTACCACTGTCTATTATGCTCGTTTCTGTCAAATGTTGTTCAATGCATGTGTACCTGGTCTCGAAATTGATGAAACTGATGCAATTGATCCTTTTAGAGTCAATAAGCGTATATTCTCTGATATGACTAACAAGGATGTTGGTAAAGAAAATCTCCCAGCTTTTGTCATGCCTCTTGCTCTACGGAATTTTCTTAATCAACCACAAGAACCACACCAACCTGAACCACAACAAGATCAACAAGAACCACAACAAGATGCACCACAACAAGATGAACCTGAACAACAATCTGAACCACACCCTGAACCTCAACCAGCACCAAACACTGAATCACCTGCAAAGCAACCTTCACCCACTTCAAACACAAACTCTGATTCGCCGTCAGCAAACTCTGATTCTCCATCAAAATCAAAGTCTAAATCTCAAAGAGTTAAGAAAGCACTTGCTGAACGACATGCAAGTCTAAGGCAGGCGGAAGAGACAAAGAGAAAATCAAAACGGAAATCTCCTGAAGCTATTTACACTAGAAAGGGGAAAAGACTGAAAGCTCGAGCAAACATGCCTAAGTCACCACCTTGTGAAGAGGATTCAGATAATGTACCTCTAGCAAAACGAAGAGAAGTGATATTCTCTGATTCTGTGGATGAAGATATTGAAGCTCCAGAGATTGCTTCACAGCAAATACCTCCTGTTGAGGTTGAGAAAGATGACATACCTGCAGAGGACAAAATGCCTGCAGAAGAGGATGCAAGAGATGGTGTTACTCCGATAAATGATATTCCTGATTCATTTATACCATTCTCTGATCCTATCTCTGATATTGGTGAAGCTGATCAACCTACGGCTGTTTCTTCTGAAGCTGTGGCATCTCATACTGAGATAATATCTGCTACTCACCACACTGTTGAGGAAGGTGAAGAAATTAATCAGGAAACCAAAGTAGCTTCTCATTCAATGCCTGTTGCTGAGACTGAGCAACATGAAGAAAATCCTGAAAAGCCTACAGAAGATATTGCTAAACCTATGGCTGAAGATGAACCACTTAAAGATACAAGTGTTGAAGCTGAAGGTGACAGTAGTGCAAACTCTGATACTTCTCTGAGTGCACCAGTACAAACTGATGATAAACATACACGTTTTTCTCAACGTTGTACTTCTCATGAAGTTGAGAGAGCACAATTTGCCAAGAGTGCTGCTGAATGGTACAAAGAAGATTGTATTTTTCTACCAGGCAGAGCAGCTAAGTTTGTTAAGCAAAGTGCTGATACTATCTCAAATCCAGAGATTCTTTCTTGCTTGAAAGCAACTATAGTTCAAGTTAAAACTCTGGATAAACGATTTGATGATACTAATTTGGCAATTACTGCTTTGCGAACTGAAGTTGTAGCTAGAGAGATGAAGATGGAAAGAGATTCGAAACTAGTGACTACAAAATTCTCTAAATCTCAAGATAATCTCTTTGCCAGGCTGGCTAAAGTTGAAGAGAACCAGTCTGATTTATCTGCTAAAATTGATTCTATTGCTACCTCCCTGGAGTTAATTACCTCTATCCTTATGCCTGATGATGTCAAAAAGGGGGAGAGAGTTGTCAGAAGGGATAGTGCTGGAGATGGAGGGGCAAGTAACAAAGGAAAGAAAAAGGCTGAAGAGGTTCAAACTCTGAGAACTAGCAAATCATCAAAATCACAGTCTGTTGGGAGAAATACTGATACTCAAGGAACTTCAAGGACCAAGAGTTTATTGTTATCTTCAAATCCACAAACTGATGAAGAATTGGCTGCTAAGCTATTCATTGAAGAGAATGAGGAAGGAGTAACGATTGAGGACATTGAAGCTGAGGAAAAGAGTTTACAAGAAAAACATTTTAAAGCTTTAAAGTCTGATAAGGTACAAAGAGGAAAAGCTCCTAGACCTGTTGTTAAAGGTGTTGTGATCAGAGAAAAGACTGATGTTAGTCAAAGTTCTTGGTTCTCAAAGGAAGAAATTGCAGCAGAGGCTAAACTCAAGTTAAAAGGTATTGAAGGTGAAAGCTCACAGAAGAAAGTTACAACTTCTGTTGCATCTCAAGCGATGATCACACCTTTACACTCTTCACAGTTGAAATCTGTTTTTGGCAAAGGAACAATTTCTGATCCAAATGTGTTATCTGGAGTCTCAGTGAATATTTCTGATGGAAAAGCTTTATCTGGTAAGATTGGAAATAATAAGGCTGGACTAGGTTCACATAGAGACAGAAGGCAATATACTGGTCCTAGAGATCCTTCTTCACTGGCTGTTCCAGGTCGTGGTGTTTCTCAAGAAAGTTTGGATAGACTAGAATCAGTGCAGTTGGTTCATCAGAAGAGTTTAAATAAGGATTTTCTTTTATACTTCATGACTGATGGGACTGTATTCAAAGTTGGTGAGGATGATATCGGCTTGAAATGTTGGGAAGAACTAGAGTATGTTCTATATCTTCTCAAGGTGAATGGTCGAAGGACTCAATCAGTTGCCAATGTACTCAGACAGAAAATGACTCAGAATCTGGCAATTAGAGGACAGAAATATAATAGCAGATTTATTCCTAAGTACAGAGATTACCAAGGCAATCTCATTGAAATGAAGAATGGTACTGCAAAGTTAAAAACTGAATTGGGAATCACAGTACTTGACTTCAATACTCAGGCAGAAAAAGTTGGTTTTATCAGACTGGGTAATGAAATGAGAAGGAATAAGATTTATGATCTTAGGGCTGCTATTTTCCAAACAGATGAAAGTGATCCTCAACTCAGAGAAATCAAAGAAGCAATGAAGATTGAACTTGAAAATGCAGAAAGGAGATTGCTGATTGATTATCTCAGAACCATGCCAGATCTTGAAATGATTAGAGATTAAGTTCTGTAAGAATTTCTTATTCTCTATAGTTTTTAAGCTTAAACTCTGAATCTGTATAAACACTGTATTTATCTATTTGTTTTGACATCATCAATTACTGTCATTAACTTGTACATTTTTGCTAATGAACAAGTTGGGGGAGATTGTTAAATATAATTGATGTGTTTTAATCAGTGTTTAAGTGTTACAGGGAGTTATCAGAGTTTAGCTGGAAGCAGTCAGAGTTTAGTTAAACTCTGACAGGTGGAAGCTCGACAGAGTTTGTTAAATTCTGTCTGGAGAAAGCGCGTCTACTGTTCAACAGAGATTAAAGATTAATTATGGAAGCGATATCTTTGAAGATTGGATAGCTATCAAAGAGATCGAGTTGACATAGGAGACGTGTAACAATCTGTAATTGATATCATTGTATAGCTGATTATTAGGAGTATCAATTAGAGATTGTATCGTAGCTGTATGTTATATAAATACAGATAGGTTAACCCTAGAAGGGTATCGATAACGAATTATCTTTATTGTAACCTAGCAGCTCTTTGTGATATTTTACATCACGAAGAGGGTTCGAAATACAAGAAGTTTTTAAGTGCATAAACGCTTTTACTTGTTAATCTCTCATACAAAGTTGATTATTAATTGTGTATTCGGCCTAACAGGAATTATGACGAGGAATTATGGATATTCGAGGAATTCACACAATTAAGTACTTAAGGAATTACAAGGGAAGTCTCTACGCGACAAAATATTATTACGAGAAATTAATTAAGATACGATGCGAATTAAAGATTAAGTGACAAGCATTGGTGGAAGAATAATGATACAAGGAATGATATTGCATGCAAGTCCCATGCAACTAAGTAGTTAGGAAAGCAAACTAGTAATACAAAGTTGACAAGAGGAATAGTAACTAGTTGGTACCTTTTCCAAGGAGACAAGAGGGTATGGTGGTCTAGACACTAGGCTTGTACCATGTGATACATATACACACACTTAATACATATCACCCAACACTTTACACTTTATTCAACCAACCCCAAAAATCAAAACAAAAACTCTCTCTCCCCCCCAAGCAATATTGCTCTCGGCCAAGGCTAGAAAGGAGGAAGAAAAATTTTCTTTCTTCTACTTCTCTTCACTCTTAATTGAAGGCAAAAATCCTAGGCACTCTACATCATATAAGGAAGGTATACTATGAATTCCAACCCTTTTCATCCATTAGTTTTCAAGTTATAAATTGTTAAAGTTTTGATGAATAGTAACAATGTTGAGTTTTCATTTAGATCTTGAGTTGTAAGGATTGTAGGAGCTCATCCAAGGTGTTCTTGAGACTTGTAAGGCATACCCAAGGCTCCTAGATACTCAAGAAGGTATAAAAACCCTAACCCCTCTTGGCCATATAGTATTTGTGATGTTTAATGTTAGATCCATGAGTATTAGTGTGAATCTCGGACATATAAGTGATGGATGATGTAGATCTTGAGTTTAAGTGTTGTGGTTGTGATTTTTAAGATTGTGGTTAGTGTATGTAACTCCATGTATGTTATAAAGTATGATCTTGGTGGTTTAGATGATGGTTGTGATGTGTATGTAAGATTCTTGGTTGGTTAAGTGTAAAAGCATGCTGAGTATTTTTTTCCAGGAACTTGTACTGTCTTGTAGGAGGGTTTTGAACCCCTAAATCTTGTCCCCTGAAGTCCTAATATATATTGTTGGAAAGGTATTTGAATGTAGTTTCCAGAAATGTAAGGTTCATGACTAGGTGATGTATAGAGTTTGAGTTATGGCCTGAGAAGTGAAATGTGTTTCTGGATTTCGGACTGCACTAAATGGTCCCCTCGTGAACCTTGTTTAAACCCCTAAAAATTTATGTAGGATCATGGAAAAATTAGAGAAGCTAGTAACTGCAGTGGTGAAGGCTACCCAAAAAGAATTGGATTAAAATATGTATTTTTCAATTTTATAAAAATGTTAGAGTAAAATTCGCGCAAGGGAAAAAGTCGTAAGTGGAGTGTGATTTAAGGGGTAATGAATATGATTCGGATATGGTAACCAAATTAAGTCGAATAAGTGACGAACGTAATCGAGTGATGACATGAATCTATAGTGGGGCTAGAGGGTCATAAGTCGAAGTCATTAAGTTAATTTTGTACCCCTAAAACCTCGCAATTAAAAGAGATATTGTTAAGATACTAACGATCGGCTATTGATTATGTATAGATCGTTCCACTCCGCAAGCTCGACCACCCCAACCTCACCAAGGCAAGTTTACTTTTCAAAACTTACATATATAAGGACTTTCACTGTTGTGTTTGTAGTTTTCAGTCGTATCAAATGTTTATGGTTATCGAAGTATTGATGAAATTGAGATGTAAAGCACATATATGTTTGCACCCCTTGAACTTAGAATGAAATGTTTTCTTCGGACAACGACTCTAGCAATAGAGGTCGTGGCGGTCCGTATATCCTATTGACCGGGGAGCGGTATGTTATTATATCGTAATTAAATTGCGAAAACCCGAAGGGTCATTCGGGAAGTATCGTATACTCAAGTAATTATTTTTATATCTTCATAAATACTCAAAATACCTATCTTGGATTAAAAGCTTATTTAATTAAATAATTATTTTATTAATTATTAATATTAAATCTTAAAATATCATTTATCAATTATTGTTCACTATTTTAAAGACAAAGCTAATCCAAGATACCTTTAGCATTTTCGAACTCGAACTCTTTCGAACTCAAAACATTTTCGAAAACCCCCGGTCAGGTTTGCTTCTTGTACGATTTCAAGAATCATCAGTCGACTGATGTCGGACCTCGATTATTCAGTTTTCAATCAAAATCTAGTTTTTAAAAGAAAAAGAAAAAGGGACTCTGGCAGGTGTGGGAACCGTTGACGAATGATTCCCGGGATGTGTAAGCGGCCGTGAGCCAGGCGGTCCATCAATTATTATTCCGGCCCAGGTGTTGCCGAAGGATGATTACGGTTGTAGTTTTCATCGAGGGTGATTACGGATGTAGTTTTCATCCGGGGATAGTTACGGATGTAGTTTCTATCCTTCTACCGGTAGAGAAGACCCGCGGATTATTGGACTTGGATGTGGCGACTGATCATCGTCAATCCCTGTCAGGTTTTATGTTTTCATTAAGTCCCATTCCTCCATTTTTGAAAATGCTCTGACACTGCTTCTTAGGCTTATGTGCCAAGTTGCTGATAGTGTTATATGTTGATGAGAAAGATGTTGACTCCATGCAGTATCTAGAACTGCAAGTTTATTTTGAAAGCAAGGGCACGTACTGATGCACCTTCGAAATTTATCAACAATGACAAGTGATTTTATAACTGATTGATACAAACGAGTTTAATAACTGCTAAACATATGTAGTGTTATATTGCTTACCTTATACATATATTTCTTGCTGAGCTATAGTTGCTCACTCTTGCTTGTTTTCAAATTTACAAACACAACAGCTAAGAGAAATGGCAAGACCCAGACAGACTGCCCGAAAGCAGGTGACTAGACCCGAGGCAGCAGTTGAGATTCCACCGGTAGGCCCCATTAGCCGGATTGGTTGGCAACTTTTGTTAGTACGTTTTATTTATAAGTATGACCTGTGCAAAGCAGTGTACCGTAACAAACATTCAAGCCGCCAACTCCGCTTCTTATCGAAGTGTTGCTGGTAGCATAAATGCTATTTAATTCGGTCTGTAATAACTATGAAACTTTTATTTCTGCTTAATCAATTGTGTGACGTTTCTGAGACTCTAACCTGTGTGTGGGTGCGCGGTGTGAGTTTATTGTGGGGTCGATGGCTGTTTTATATATTATGTGCAAGAACAGGTATGTTATTAATGGAAAATGGACCGTGAGCGCCTAAATCTCCGACCCCGGATCTGGGGGTGTCACATATATGTCCTCTATTACATATTACATTACATTATGTTTTACAATATCTTTTATATATTTAGTAGCTAATACAATTTTTTTGGTGTAATAGTACCTAATACATTAAACATAGTAAATCTACACTTAGCATCATCACCAAGCTAAATTGAGGAGAATGTATGGAAATCCAATTATTCTTTTCAAATTTAAGATTCTTTCTCCTCTACTTACTTTATTTTTGATTAATATATATCATTTCTTCTCAATGTTGTACTAACATCACATTTTTCTAAATTAAATATTGCAAGTGCATATAATAGTAAAAATTGATTTAAAATGCAAGGATAAAATTGCTTTTGAAGATGAAACATTTGATAGTGTCTTCTGTTTTAAATAATTAAGATTCAATATTTTATTTATTTTTAATGAAAATGTTAGGAGAGTATTCGAGATATTCTAACAATTTGAATTTTAAATCATAATTTTAGTTAAAACACAAGTTATAAATTATTATTTTTAAGCGCACCCGAAGATGTCATGTGGTTAAGCAGTAGAGGATAGAGTATTGATAAATTATGTATTGAACTAGTATTTACAATAAGGTTAAATACTCTTGGTGACTGAATTAAGGAATTGAAAGTACAGGGACTAAATTTAAAATAATAAATTTTAGAGAGAAATGGCCCTGAGGTTGAACTCAGGGCACTTACCTGAGGTTATATTGATTTCTAGTATAAATGGTCAGTGGCATTTTTGTAGTAATAGAAATTACCCTCCTGTATTTACAATAATATCCCTGACTTATAGTGTATTATGTTTTAACCTCAGGTTGTTACCTGAGGATGTCCTCAGGCCCAGGATACTCTAAATTTTAACTGGTTATTTAAGCTCAAATGCGAGTTTAAGGATAAAACATGATATTCATATATATAATTCACAAAATAGTATATAAAAAAAATCCACATTTTCGTGGTTAATATTTTTTTTGAATATTTTGGCTTATAACCTTTTACAATGAGTATCTGTTCATTGACAAATCTCGTGGTAAGCGAGTATCGAACCCAGAACCTCTGGATCGACTAGAGGTAAGCTCAACCAACTAAGCTACCTCAACTTGCTTAATATTAATCGTTGCTATTTTGTGAAGGTAGCTTTGGTCACGCGTTGTTATTGTTCAAAATAGAGAAAAAAAAATGAAATTTAAATTTGTTTTTGGGATGTTTAAGAAATAATTGTTAGATTATTTTTATAATCTAATAATAATTTACGAGCTTACAAATTAAAGACAATTATATTTATAATTTAATCTATATTTGGACTAATTAAGTGGTCTTAAATAAATGGTTTAATAACATCTTATTCGGTATGAGTTTTGTAATGTGTAATATCTAATGTAATCTGATTAGGGTTAATGTGGTCTAATTGGACTACTATATAAAGAACATAATAGGGTCTTGGTCCCCAAGACTATTCACAACCTCTACTCCTCTATTCCCAACAATCAGAGCGAGATACAGTTGGAGACGAATCAAGTATGTGGAAGATCAAGTCCCATAATCCGTATTCATATTTACTATCATGGAATCAGGTACGTCTTTCGCACTACAGTTTTATTATGTAACCTTGATAATATCGCATAAGAAGATCCGTGGTTATTTATTTAGATCTAACAATAATACCATCACTACGAGAAAAGCTATTAAAATCGAACACGTGAAATGGTCGGTTAAAAGGAAATGTTCGGTTTTATTCAAGCCATGTTCGGTTATAAAATTTGGTCGGATTGTCGGTTATGTGGCTTTATTGATCATCAATTGTAGGTCCATTTTACGACACGTGCTGACACATGGCAAAACGAGCGGGATTTAAAGAAATTTTATCACTTTGTAATTGATTACTTATCCAACTTTGATCAATATTTGTTATCTACATAAATATACATGGGAGTGAATGATTTAACACACATCTTCAATTATAAAAACACAAACATATATATATATATATATATATATATATATATATATATATATGTACAAATATATGCAATCGTAATTAATTACAAAATAGATAAAAGTAAACTAACATTATATATTTTGTATCACTTCTTCTTGTTCTCTTGAATTTGATTCAATTCTATTTTTCTCTTATCTTTCTTTTTTATGTTTCCTTCAATTCAAGAAATGAGAGTTTTAAACTAAACAAAAATAAAGGAGTCGGACATAATCAATCGCCCGTCAATATATGAATAAATTTACTTATAATAATTGATGCACCTACCACATATTGATCATGGTTTAATTACATATTATGCAATATCCAACTACCCGTTTTTTCACTACAAGAAATTTGGTGTTTACCTAGCAATGATAAGTGTAGGTAAAACTCTTATAATGGTAGATAAAAAGTTTTATCTACCAATATATTATTGGTAATGAATGGTAGGTGATTGATAACAGGGAAAGACTCTTTACCTACATATATTTATATTTGTAGTTAAAAATCATGTGGAACCCACCTTGCTTAATAATCAATGATGACTCATCAAGCGATGTGTCATTGTCTTATGTGGTTTCGATGTCCGCATGTCACTTTGTGAATGGTCCATTTATTAGCAACATGTTGTCCACGTGGCATTACACTAATGGTCTTCATGGTGCCATACTAATGCTCCACATGGCAACCATAAAAGTATTCCACGTGATTGGATGAGTTTTATCGATGTGGTAACCCAAAAGTGGTTCATTTGGCAACATAACAAGGATATTATTAATGATTGATATATATTTTGTAATGATGGTTAAATACAATAAAAAAATCACTCATAATTAAATTAAAATGGATACACATTTCAAAATTTTATAATTGTCACATTAAATTAAGTATACAAAACATTTTTAAGCCTACAATTACAATTTTTACAAATGAAATAAAATTTGATGAAAATTTGAAGTATAAGATTAACTCTTTTCACAACTCTTCCTATTGCACAATAAAATTGAATGAAACGTCAATGCCAGTTGAACTTCATTTTTTTGGATTTCTCATCTCCTTCCATTTCTGCCATATCAATCATTATGTTAAAATTAATCCCCAAGCTAGTTTGTTTCTCTTCTATTGGACCAGTAAAACTCATCTACGTATTATTGTATTCCAACTTCATGAAAGAACCTATGCACAAGTCGAAGAACTATTAACAGAAATGTTAAAGATGGGGTGGCTGGAGAGGCTACTGCTTTAAATCATAGAAGTTGACTGTGTGTCTGATATATTGTAAATGATAAATAATGAATTAATGATCTATAATGAGTTCTAATGTAACAAAATGACGAAATCTTTCATGAAAATAAATAGCGTATGTCTTGCCAGAAGAGTCATACTAGGTCTTTAATACTTTGACAATAGCTACACTTGTATCCTCAACACTATATCCAGTTATCATCTGTAAGTAAAAGAAATTACATATAAAATCATAAATTATTTCATGAGATGAGATCAACAAAATAATCAACACATATACAATCGTTTAATTTAACAAAATACGTGTAAAAAAGACATAGCATCTGTCTACCACTCCATCAAATTATGAGTCATAAGCTAATTGCAACCTGAAAGGCATATGCCAGCCTATTTGTAGTTCGAGGATGCAACTCAACTTAAATTAGTATGTAACAGTAAATAATAAGTATGAACTGTCCAGGAATCTCAGAATATTTGATGTGTCAGAAAAAAAGATTAAAGTCAATCTACAGACTTGAAGATCTACTACATTGAAAGAAGCTCAGTCATCTGATCAAGCCTCAGTGAAGTATTCAACAATAAGTGGATTTATTTAGAAGACGGAGATTTCTCTAGTGATAGTTAAAGAACAGTCAGAGTACTGATTAGTTGAAGAGAAGATGAAAAGAAAAGGGAACCACATTCTAAAGTCAGAAATGAAGAATTATCATTGAAGTTAGTCGTTCATGAACCAAACATTACATCGAACGTCAACAGAAAATTCAGTGGTATTTCTTTGTTAATTTTAGTGGTTCAAGAATACATTAAGACAATTAAAGGATTTATGATTATTCTCTTTTAATTAATTAAATCAACTAGTTGATTTAATTAATAAATTAATTCATCATGAATTAATTTATTTATTAAATTAATTAATAGATTAATTAAATCATAATAATTACGTAAGTTTAAATAATTCAATTAAGTTAAATTATTTTACTTAAATCATTTATTCTGAAAATTGAATTATTAAGACAATCTGAAATGGTCTTAATAACTGTCTTAATTGTGTTAATATGTTGGTCTTATTGAAAAAGAAGAACTATTAAGATAGTCCCAGGAGGTCTTAACGACTATCTTAATAGATCTATGAAGGTCTTAACGACAGTCTTAATAGGTTCAGTTGAAGGTCTTAACAACTCAAAGAAGGTATTAATGACAATCTTAATAGCACAAATGAAGTCTTAACGATTGTCTTAACCGAGCTAAAAGATCTGAAAAGAGGTAGAAGACTATATAATCAATACAGGCGGCAAGACTTCAACAGATAGAAACATTATATCAAAAAACAAGAACTCAACCGACCAAGCTCTCTCTTCTTTACTCATTAACTGCTAGTAAAATAAATTCATAGGTTCCTTGTTTGTAATATTGTATCCGTTGGAACTTGTTTATTTATCGTTCTTGTACTACTAGCGAGTTTTTACTCCTAGTTTATATCTCGATTTTTATTAACAAATTAAGAAAAGTTCATGTCGAATTTTCTAATTTGTTTTTATTAACTTGATATCACTCTGTACTGATTTTTTAATAACCCTCAAGTTTAATATATCGTCTTATTTAACTTGAACTTTGTTTCATTTAATTCCGCACAAATTTGTCTAAATTGAATTTAAATCTTAAAGACAAATTTTCGATAAAAGGTAAAGATTGTATTCAACCCCCCTTCTACAATCTTATTGGACCTAACAATTGGTATCCGAGCCGTTTGATTGAAGTATAAATCAAGATCCTATTTTTACTCAATTAACAATCAAGCCCGAATTTTTAACTCACTTAAAAATTCATCATGTCTTTAAAAGTTGGCACCGTGAAGATACACAGAAAGAGATTAATAGGAAGTTCCTTCTGTCAATGCCTATTCATCTAGAACATAAGATTACCGCCATTAGGGAATCCGGGGATATGAATGAAATTTCTCTTGAAAGACTCTTCGGTGTTCTGAAAACCTATGAATTGGAGCAAGCTCAACGGAAAGAGATTTATGGTAAAGGTAGAGTTGCAAACACATCTACAGCTTTAGTTGTTGAGACTCCACGGGAAATGGAAGCTAAGGTTGTTCGACCTTACAGCACTGATAGGAACAGTTTGAAGTTGAAGTTGGTCAAACACCTGCTACTGAGGATGGTGGAGAGTTTTATTCTTTAGAAGAGCTGGATCAGTTAGAGGATGAATCCATGGCTATGATGGCGAGACAGTTCAATAACTTTAGATTCAGAAGGAATCTCAAGTTCAGATTTAAATCTAATAGCAACAGATTCCAGAAAGGTCTTTATCCTTTGGTAGTAAGAGTGGTTATAAAATTGGTATTGTTGATAGAAGCAAGATTAGGTGCTTCAACTGTAATGAACTTGGACATTTTGCCACTGAGTGTCAAAGACCCAAACAGAGTCAAAGGAGGGATTATGTTCCTGAAAAGAAAAAGACTGGAAAAGCCTGTGTGGCTGCTGGTAAAAGCTGGGATGACACAGACAGTGAAGATAAAGAAGTTGGTAATCTTGCGCTGATGGCAAATTCTGACAATTCCAATGGTTCCAATAGTTCTACCTCACCGGTAATATTTATTGGCACTGAAATAATACATCATCTTGGTAGTACTTTGGATTGTGCTAAGAAAGAAAATGCAAGAATAAATTTGTTCAACACAGATCTTGAAAATCAAGTGTTAGAACTGCAAAATGTGCACAAGTTTCAGGATAAGCAAAAAGAGGAAATAGAACTACTTAATAAAAGGGAAAAGTACTTAGTGGAAGTCGTGCCTAAAAAACTTGTTAAAATCATTGAACTTGAAACCAAGGTAAGAGCTTACTATAACTCTTGTAAAGTGGCTAAAGAGATTTTCAACAAACAAGCTGTTGATCGAACCGTAGGAATTGGGTTTGACTACAATGAGGCTGTTGGAATGTTAGGCATAAATTCCCCTAATCCTGTTGATCCTAAAGAAAAAGGAATACCACATGTGCTTAATGGTGTCAAGAACCCTCTCTTTTAGAAGTCTATTGTAGAACCTTTAGATACCAATTTTTTAATCATTCAGGAAGAATTGAGAATGGAAGACAGTGCAAATGTAAATGTCTGTTCTAATAATGATGTGCTTAAGGTGCCAGTCAAGGTTGTTAATTCAACTTGTTTTTTGAAGACGGGATTAAATTGTAAGAATGTGAACAATAATAACATGTCTACCATGCCTGCTATTTCTGTTATTAATACTTCTCATAAAGCATGTGGTACTGTGAATTGCATGTCATGTGCTTTTAATGCTATGTCTGCTTACTTTAATAGTAATCATGCATGTTCTAATAAGACTGCCCCTCGACAACATATGAATAGAAATAAGCATGTTAGATCCAGGATTGTCAGTCCATCTAATCCTAGGTCAAGGACCTCAAGTCCTCCTAAGGTTATGGTGAAGACATGGATACCCAAGCTAAAACCAAAGAATGTTAAAGCTGTTTATAGGGTTAAGTGTCCAGTCCTTGTTGAAAATGTTGTTATTAGGATTAAGAATGTTGTTTTGCCTGATAAAGGCCAATTCTTCAAGTACTCTGGACCCAATCAAATTTGGGTTCCGAAGAAAGTTTAACCTATTTGTCAATGCAGGGTATGGAACAGGTTGATCGTGTTATGTGGATTTTGGACAATGGATGTTCAAGGCATATGACCGGAGATAGAGCCCTGCTGATAAATGTGGTGAAGAAATCCGGTCCAGTGGTTACCTTTGGAGAGAACAGCAAAGGTAAAACTGATGGATATGGAAGATTGAAAGCTAGAAATGTTATCATTGATGAAGTGTCTTTTGTGAAAGGACTGGAACATAATCTGTTAAGTATCAGTCAATTCTGTGACAAAGGTTATGAAGTTTTTGTTGGGTGGTGTCAACCCAAGTACCACATCGAGGAGATAATAGATAATTCTCTTGTATATAGAGTAGCTAATTAACTCCATTAGTATGAGGCCTTTTAGGAGTGATCCAAAAACAAATCCGTGAGGGCTTAGCCCAAAGCGGACAATAACATACTATTGTGGAGTTAAGGCTCGCTCGCGGCCCAACAAGTGGTATCAGAGCCCATGGTTCAGTAATTAGATCTTGGGGGTTATGGGCTGCAGGTGTTCGATGTGGGAAGTCCCCCTCGGTAGGCGATTGGAGATCTGTTGGGTTCTTTGTGTCGAAAGTCTTCATGATGGTGTGTTCAGGTTGCGGGTTCTGCGGGTATAGAAGCGGTGCAAGATGTAGACAGATTAATTGTAGATTAAGACCACGGGTTATGTAGTTCTTGGTTTGAGGGGAGGATTGTTGGGTGGTGTCAACCCAAGTACCACATCGAGGAGATAAAAGATAATTCTCTTTATATAGAGCAGCTAATTAACTCCATTAGTATGAGGCCTTTTGGGAATGATCCAAAAACAAATCCATGCGGGCTTGGCCCAAAATGGACAATATCATATTATTATGGAGTTAAGGCTCACTCGCGGCCCAATAGTTTTCTTTAACAAGAAGAATTGTCTGATCTCACACAAGAGACATGAACAACCCGCATTGATTGGAGTTAGAAAAGGCAATCTGTATGTAGCCAACATGAACTTTGGAAGCACTGAAGAAATCACTTGCTTCTATTCTAAAGCATCTACAGATGAGAGTTGGGTATGACATAAGAAACTTTCTCATCTTAACTTCAAGACAATTAATTCTCTAGTTAAAAGAGAACTGGTGAGAGGTTTGCCTTCTATGGAATTTACTCATGAAGGACTTTGTGATGCTTATCAAAAAGGGAAATTGAAAACAGCAACTCACAGAAGCACTGACACATCATCAATAACTGAACCTATGCAATTGCTACACAAGGATCTTTTTGGTCCAGTTAATGTGATGTCTATGTCAAAGAAAAGGTATGCTCTCATGATTGTTGATGATTTCTCAAAATACACTTGGGTTCTTTTTCTAAATTCTAAAGATGAAACTCCATAATTGGTGATTGATCACATCAAGTTGATTGAGCTAGATTCAAAGTATCCAGTAAGAGAAATAAGGTCAGACAACGAAACTGAATTCAAGAATGCAACTCTAAATGATTTTTGTGCTGACAAGGGCATAAAAAGACAGTATTCAGCTCCAAGAACTCCTCAACAAAATGGGGTAGTTGAAAGAAAGAATAGAACCTTGATTGAAGCTGCACGTACAATGTTAAGTGAATCAAGGCTTCCTTTATATTTTTGGGCTGAAGCTGTCAATATTGCATGTTATACCTAGAATCGAACTCTTATCAATAAAGATTTAATGAAGACACCATATGAAATAATGTATGAAAAGAAACCAACACTCAAATACTTTCATGTATTTGAAGCAAAATGTTTTGTGCTTAAAGAAGAAGATGATCGTGGTGGAAAATTCGAGGCCAAAGCATATGAAGCAATTTTTATTGGTTATACAAGAAGAGCATATAAGGTGTATGTAATTGATCAACAGAAAATGATTGAAAGTGTCAATGTAACATTTGATGACACTAAACTCCCCAGTATCCAAACAGAATATCCATATGAGAAATTAACTTTTGATGACATGTTAGATTCAGATTCAGATGGTGACAATCCACCTGATGTTGTTAATGATGATAACAATAATGATGATGATCAGAGTGGTGGTGGAAATAATGATAATATTGAAGATACCCCTGAAACTCCTAAACAATCATCAAGTCAACCTTGCAACAACTCAGGGGGAGACAATGAAGGATCAACTAGTCATACTCAACATCATAATGAAGAACAAGGTGAATCATCAAGATCTAATCTTCCCAGACAGACTGTTTGGAATAGAGCTCACCCCTTTGAGCTAATCCTTGGTGATCCAGATGTTGGTGTGAGAACTAGAAGAGCTAATCAGAATCAATGTAATTACTCAGGGTTTCTGTCTGAAATGGAACCTAAGAAAATCGAGGAAGCTCTTTCTGATCCTGATTGGGTGCTTGCTATGCAAGATGAACTCAATCAATTTAAACAACAAGAAGTGTGGAAGCTGGTACCCAGACCTAAGGACAAGAAAGTGGTTGATACTAGGTGGGTATTCAGAAATAAACTGGATGAAGATGGCACTATGACTAGAAACAAAGCAAGATTGGTTGCTAAAGGTTATTCAAAGATGAAGGAATTGATTATGATGAAACCTATGCACCAGTGGCTAGACTTGAGGCCATCAAGATATTCTTGGCATTCGCAACATTCTCAAACTTCAAAGTTTATCAAATGGATGTCAATAGTGCTTTTCTGAATGGTAAGCTGGACGAATAAATGTATGTAGAACAGCCCCCCTGGTTTTGAAGATCCAGATCTTTTGGACTATGTCTGCTTTCTCTTCAAGGCTATCTATGGTCTTATGCAAGCACCGAGAAAATGGTATGACACTCTTTCTGAATTCTTACTTGAAAATGGTTTTGTTAGAGGTGTCATAGACAAAAGTCTCTTTACAAAAAAACATAAGAATGACACTATACTAGTCCAAGTCTATGTGGACGATATAATATTTGGGTCTACTAATGATCTTTTGTGCAAGAAATTTGCTAAGTTAATGTAGGGTAAATTTGAGATGAGCCTGATGGGTGAGCTAAAGTTCTTTCTTGGATTACAAGTAAGTCAAAGGCCAGATGGAATTCTTATTTGTCAATCCAAGTATGTCAAAGAACTCCTCAAGAAATATCAAATGGAGGATTCATCTTCAGCAAGGACACCATCATTTACAACTGTAAAGTTTGGGGCATCTGAAAATTCTTCAAAGGTAGATGTCACAAGCTACAGAGGTATGATAGGTTCATTACTTTATCTCACTGCAAGTAGACCAGATATTATGTATGTTACATGCTTGTGTGCAAGGTTCTAAGCGGATCCTAGAGATGTGCATCTCGTTGCTGTTAAACAAATCCTGAGATATCTTAAGGATACCCCAAATTTAGGTATTTGGTACCCTAAAGAATCTGGTTTTAACCTTGTTGGATATACAGATTTGGATTATGCAGGAAGTATTGTAGACAGAAAAAGTACCTCTGGGAGTTGTCAATTCCTAGGTGGAAGACAGGTTTCTTGGTACAGCAAGAAACAACAAACGGTTTCCAACTCAACAGCCGAAGCTGAATACATAGCTGCTGGAAGCTGTTGCGCTCAGATCTTGTGGATTAGGAATCAGCTACGTGATTATGGCTTTGTACTTGACAGGATTCCAATCTTATGTGACAATAAAAGTGCCATAGCTATCTCCAACAATCTTGTACAACACACGAGGACCAAGCACATCGACATCAGGTATCATTTTATTAGAGAGCATGTCACGAATGGTACTGTGGAATTACACTTTGTACCCACAGAGGAATAAACAACAGATATTTTTACTAAGTCTCTTGACGAATCCACATTCACCATAATTGTTGGTGAATTGGGTATGTTAAACAGTCCTAGTAATTAAACTATATAATATCCGAGGTTTGCTCTTTAATAATTTACAAGTGATTACTTTGTTAATATTTGTTGATTAAAATCACTTGTATAATTATTTTATCAACTTATCTTCTTGCTTGTTTATTCTTGAACCATTGCTATAATCTTCTTAATATATTTCTACATACTTCTTTTCTTTTAGAACAATTCATTTTCCCTAAAAAAAATTTTCCTCAGATTTTACAAGTTAAAATATTTGAGAAATATATTTTTGTTGAAAATTTTATTATTTTAAAAGCACTTTTGCATATTTTATGATATTTTGATAAATCATATTTTCTCTCTAAATAATTTTCTTTTTATAAAGTTATTTTATTAGAAAATATGTAGATTTATTAACTTATTGTAAATACTCATGTAAATAGCTAATAGGTTATCTAGTTATTTGTAGTGTGTGTCCTTTTGGTATTAATATCTTTATTCCGTTTAAAGGTTAGCCTATGGTATTTATAGTACTCTCTATTATTCAGTTTATTTATTATTGGATATTTGTATTTGTATTTATATATTTTTATCTTTATCTAATTTTATATAAATTATCTGTGTTTTTATTAATTATTATGTAAATTATTTAGTATATTTCATATCAATCACTGAGTTTTTAAATTTTTCAGTTTGGTCCCTGGTTGTTTTGAACTATTAAGACAATGGTTAAGACAATTTATAATTGTCATAATAAGATTATCTTAACAGATTCATTTGCCAACTATTAAGACTATTACTACTTGTATTTTTATTTTTCTTTTTCTTTTGTTTTTCTTTCTTTTTCTTCGATTGTAATAATCAGTATTATAACTATTATGGCTTAAACCGATTGTCTTAATAAGTCTTTTGCCTATTAAGACAGTCGTTAAGACAATCTCTCGATTGTCTTAACAAGTCATTTTTTTTACTTAAACAAAAACTTACACTAATCAGTTTTTTTTGGCCGACTCTGTCTCTCTCTCGCGTGTCTTTACACCGAGTACTGATATACATACACACATATACACGAATCAAACAATCGAATTGATGCCCAATTTTTCTCAATCATTTTGAAAAATAAGACCAGATTGTAACAGATCGTGATTAGCCCGTCAGTTTGATACCACTTTCACTGTGTTTGGTTAATTTTTCTCAAATCTAATTTGCGAAAAACGAATCGGTTTCTCTTGAGTTCCTGGACTTGTTGATCTTTGTTTTAAAATCTAAAAATAGATTAAAATTCATGGTAATTAGGAGTACAACATACTGTAATCTGGGAATATGAGAAGTTTGAATTAATTCAAATTTTTAATTAATTTTTAATTCGAAAAATTCGGATTATTTAAATTTTCAGAATTGTGGTGTGTTAGTATTTGTGTGGGTAATTAAACTAATATGGCTTATAATTTTGAGATCGTTAAGCATAACATAGTAGGATATATTAATCCGGATGATTGTGCCTATGACCGGTTAAAGCCCTGGATTAGATTTTTGAACGAGCATTCCCTCATTAGAACCACTATAACCTTGGATGCTCCGTTAAAAATTGGACCTCTTAGGGTTATGTGCACAACTGATGTGGTGTCTGAAGACTTAAGATCTTTCTCCTTCTCATTGAATAACACACGTTACTAAGTGAATGAGTCAATTCTCAGGGGTGTTTTAAATCTTCCGACAAACAATTTTGAAGATTTACCTTCTAATTCTGAGTTATCGGATTTTTCACTGGTATTTGTTATCACGGGATGTTGGATCTCAATAATATAAGGAAAAAGAATTTGGTTCAAGAATGGGATGCTTTCTTTGATACAATCTCCAAAGTGTTTGCTAACTCCAGAAAAGGTAACTTCAATTATATTTCACATATACTACGGTGTATTGGTTATGCAGTTGTTCACAACCACAGAATTGATATTGGAAATTTAATCAGGAATGTGATTCTTAACCGTATGTCTAAGGATATAAAGGGTTTTGATGTTGGTAAGAAAGTTCAATGTTTTTACCCTAGATTTTTAAAGTTAATCTTTAATCATCTGATTTTTCATGAGCTTCAAGCATCCTTTCGCAATGATCCACTTGTATTGTCTGGTAGACAATCCAAGAAGATATTCACTTCCCTGGATACTAGCAGAAAGTTTCTCAACATTCCTGTGTTCATTACACCTCATCTGACACAATTCATAAATTTGCCAGTCATACCTGCACCAGCACCTCAGCAACCGGAGCCAGCTATTGAGCAACAGGTACCTATACTTGCAATTGTCCCTAAACCAGAAGCTCAACCTTTAGTGGATCAAGCCACTCCAATTGGGACTTCTGAAGCAACTACTGCACAGGTATTAACATTTATCTCTGAAACTACTTCTGTATCTCAAATTGTTTCCGAAACCCAAGTGGTTGATAGGTCAGACCAAGAGGTTGTAGAACCACAACCTCTAACCCAGGTCTTAGAGCCAAACACAAAGTCTACTCAAATCTCAAAACCTAAATCTTGTAAGACATTGCCAGTAAAGAGAACTGATAGAGTAGTGCAAAAATGAGTGAACCCACAGCTCTGCCTCCACTAAAGAAAAGAAGAAATTTTTTACTTGAGGCACCTGTAAGCCCATCCATATCCTCCCAACAGGATATGGACTTTGAAATGGCATGTGAACCGGTACTGGAACCATTCTCTCAATAGGATGAGTCCATTGAACTTCACCAGTCGGCCATGGCACCTTGTATAGAGTCAAGCACACCCCTGTTACTCACAATGGGGGAAAATATAACTTTAGAATATGATGTTGCTAGGGACACTGAGCAAGGAGTGCACACTAGGATTGATACTGAAACAGTGCCTACCATAGTTACGGTAGAAGAATCTTCACAGGTTTCAGAGAGAAATCTTGACTCTTTGCCACCAATAATAGAGTCATCATCTCCCCTCCCAGGAGGAACATTCTTGGCTCCCTCAAGGGATTTTTCATTCACAGCTTCAGCTGGAGAAAGTGGAAGGCAACTTAATCAATCTACCACTGAAGCAATTCAGATTTCGATTTCAAACTATAAGGTAGATTTGATTAAGGATCGGGATTTGTGAACTCCCATTGCACCACCATTGACCTCTCTTGAAGAGGCTAGGGTGATTTCGTCTGCAGGTACATCAAAAGGAAAGGAGCTTGTGTTGAGTGATGTGAGGACCACCACAAATATGAACGAAACACTTACACGTGAGTGAGTGAAACACATTTGAGTGGATTTCAGGTGAGCGCACACACTAGCACAAATACTTTTTCATTACTTGCACAGATTCAGACACTGTAGAAGAAACTTGCTGAAAGTGACGCTGAGAAACAACTCCTGGAAGCACAAGTGGATGAACGGTCTTCTTCTTCCACCTCTGTCAACAACCAACTCACTGTGATCAAAGATGAAATTCAGAATATAAAGACCACAGTCACTCCAACCCTGAACACCTTACTATAGTCAAACACCCAGGCACCCTCGGAAAGGTCAGATATATTACTTGCTATTGATAACCTTTCTACCAAGGTCGATGAACTTCATAAAGAAGTGTGCAAATGATGATCTCTCTGACCGTAACTTTACATATCTAGAAGAGAAATATGACTATCTCTATGAAGGTCTGGATTAATTGTATGACATTGTTAAACCCACTCACAACATCACATCTGAACAAAGGGAATACTTTGAAGGCAGTGGAGGAAATGGTGATGGTGGAGCTGGTGGGAATTTTGGAGCTACTAAAGACAAACCTATAGAGGATAACCCAACTAAGGGGGAGAAGTCAAGTGGTAAGGGGGAGAAATCTAAGGGGGAGCAGTCTAGTGGAAGTGGAAAAGGTAAAGGAATAGCTGTAGATTTACCAGATAGTGCTTACTATGCTGGAGAAGTGGATGATTTTGATGCCTTTGAGATAGTGGCCATAATTGGTGAACTTGAACCTGAGTTTGAACCTGATCTTAGCGAATGGACAGCACAAGCACCTATACCAGAGTTTGATAAGAAGATGCAAGAGCAGGAAGCCAGTTTGAAGCTAAAAGAGGAAAGACTAGCTAAGACAACTCAGCTGTTAGACAAATTATAAGAAGTTCACAAGAAAGAACAAGATGAAAAACAACGTCAACATCATTTGGATCTTGAGGTTAGAAAAATTGACATTCTATAAAAGAGTGGTCCGAAATGGGATGGAGCTAGAAAGATAGTCTTCCACAACTTACCATGAACAATGATAATCTTTCTTTCTATCCTTCATAAGTATCAAGATGCCAATCCAGAACACCATGTTTACATGGATGCATTGAAGAATGAAATCAACAGAATAATGGCTGGATTTGACTCTTTCAAAAAGGAGCTGGTAATCGTTGTTCATTATCGTAATGCAGGTTCTTTTCATGTATCCTTAAATTGTCTGGAAAGGAGAACTTTGTCTGAGCTATGGATCATGATGCAAAAGGTAACAACATCTACTAAGCTGAATGTAATGTTGTATGAAAAACTCAAGGAGTTTGCTCGGAAGGCCAGTCCAGAAGTTGTTCATCATCCATATCAAGTCAAGTTTTTAAAGAATGACGTATTTCAGTCCTGCATCTTCCCATCTGAGAACATGTACAACTATAATGCAAGGCACTTGGTTTGGGTTGAAAAGATGCTAAGGACCACTGGATTTCATACCATAGATAAGATGAAAGCTGCTGATTATATTCATGCTTACATTGCACAAAAAGATCCAAGATAGCAATAGAAGGTAAATAAATAAAAGGGATTTCCAACTCAACTAGTCAGACCCAAAGGTATAGCATCTGAATAGGAACGTATTTTTTATGCTGATTTGATCTCAAAGCTGAAGCCGTTAAATGAAGAACCTGAAGAAAGAGAGATAAAGGATCAAAGCACATCAAAATGAAGATCAGCTCTACTTGTTAAATTTTTAGAGCTTAGGTAGATCAAGATAGGATAATTTCAAATATGATCAGTCTAGAGGATCATCTATCTTGTATTTATCTTTTATGTTTGAATCTGGAAAATGTTAATATAAACCAGAACTTTTTCATTATTTACTTGCACTTAATGTTTTATCATTTACTTGTTTAAGTTGAGTTAGTTGAGTTATCCTCTAGGAATTTGCTTGTTATTTTCTAACAAACAAATAGGGGGAGATTGAAAGGCATATGACAGCCTATTTTTAGTTCAAGGATACAACTCAACTTAAATTAGTATGTAACAGTAAATAATAAGTATGAACTGTCCAGGAATCTCAGAATATTTGATCTGTCAGAAGAAAAAGATTAAAGTCAATCTACAGACTTAAAGATCTACTACATTGAAAGAAGCTCAATCATCTGATCAAGCCTCAGTGAAGTATTCAACAATAAGTGGATTTATTTAGAAGACAAAGATTTCTCTAGTGATAGTTAAAGAACAGTAAGAGTACAAATTAGTTGAAGAGAAGATGAAAAGAAAAGGGAACCACATTCTAAAGTCAGAAATGAAGAATTATCATTGAAGTTAGTCGTTCGTGAACCAGACAGTACATTGAACGTCAACAGAAAATTCATTGGTATTTCTTTGTTAATTTTAGTGGTTCAAGAATACATTAAGACAATTAAAGGATTTATGATTATTCTATTATAAATAATTAAATCAACTAGTTGATTTAATTAATAAATTAATTCATCAAGAATTAATTTATTTATTAAATTAATTAATAGATTAATTAAATCAGAATAATTATATAAGTTTAAATAATTCAATTAAGTTAAATGATTTTACTAAAATCATTTATCCTGAAAATTGAATTATTAAGACAATCTGAAATGGTCTTAACGACTGTCTTAATTGTGTTAATCTGTTGGTCTTATTGAAAAAGAAGAACTATTAAGACAATCCCAGGAGGTCTTAACAACTGTCTTAATAGATCTATGAAGGTATTACCGATAGTCTTAATGGGTTCAGTTAATGGTATTAACGACAATCTTAATAGCGCAAACGAAGTCTTAACGATTGTCTTAACCGAGCTAAAAGATCTGAAAAGAGGCAGATGTTGGGTTTTCAGCCCAATACAATGGTATGGGTCTTGGGTGATCCAAGACAAGTATCGGTTTTGGTGATCCAAAACATATATGGATTGATAATTACATGTTTAGATAATTATTATAAATGGTATATTTAGATACCAAGTATGATAAGGATTGTAATTGGAAACCAAGTATGATTAGGATATCTTGGTGGCTAAGTTTGTGATGGCTATATATACGTAGTCCTATTTGTAACAACCCCAGATCCGGGGATTGGGATCTGGTGGTTACGGTCTTACTTCCACCCATAATACTCGACTTGAGTCCAAAATAAATAAGTAGCATGTTGTGATCCCCACAATAATATCCACTCACACACACACACACAGTTATAGTCCCAGAGATGAAATTGAAATAAGTCTTACATAAAGGGTTTGTGAATAAAAGTTATTACAAGCCAAAAGGATAACATCATAAGTTTAAAAGTTTTGCCGTTGATTAACATTAATTATACATATAGTTAAGATGGAAGCAAAAGCTGTCTATCTATGCTACCTCAGCAATGGCAGCTAGCATATCAGCGGGGAGTCCTGTGGGTCGGGTAACCTGCTTGCACCGAGTGCGCCTTATGCGAGCCATCTGTCCTAGCTGTTGTTGTGACATAATAAATAACCAAGGGTGAGCAATAGCCCACCAACAACAGTATAACTGAATAGTGATGATATATATATATATATATATATATATATATATATATATTAGCAGTTCAAATATCTTTAAAACCACATGCCATGCATTAGCGAAGACAATACCAGTATAAGGTAAATGATGAAGTTACAAGGTAACTCAAAATATATATTCCATGGACATACTTGCTACGCAAAAGATAAGCAAAATATCATCATTTATCTGAAAGAGGAACTTGCAGAAAATATTACAATTCCAATTATGAATACTTTTCCAATACTGCCAACAATGATGATGTTGCAGAAAATAAATAAATTTGAATGATGAACTAATGCTGGAGTATTCACCGCGCCCGCTGTTCCAATCCTTACAATGATCAGTCGCAGATTGTACAGCTCAATTTAGATTTACTACCGGTAGAAGGAAGAGCTGACGGATTTACTTGTCTACCGCCCTGTTAGATCTCCCCGGCTAACGGTTGGGCCAATGGGATGGACCGGCGCTACTCGGCCTCTTACACGATTCCAAGTTCGAAAAGAAGTTCATGACTCTGAACGTAAAGTTCGTCCCCCTTTCCCCAAGTATAATACTTGTTGATAAAACTCCACAAAGTAGTCGTATCTAGTTGGAAAGGAAAATTCAACATCATATCTCCCAAGCTGCTGCTTGTTAGAGGATACCATCTTATTCCAATAATCTTACCCCTCGAATGATGATAGGGTACAAAGATGCAATAGATAGCAATCCGAGTTGCGAGTGAAAGGAATACTTTTCGAAAGATTTATGACCAGGAAGTCAACAAGATAAATAACATCTCCTAAGTAAGGTTCCCTTATAATTTGACGGTTAGATTTTGAATGAAGAAGGGAGTTTTGAGAACCTTTCTTGATACAAGTATTAATAATAAGACTCTGAAATAATTTACATTATATGCGAAGGTCAAAGATAGTATTTAAATGAAATGAATCGCTTTTGAAACGAGTTAGAGGAATTAAATAAATATTCCAAAGAATATTTATTAAGGTATAAATATTGAAGGAATAATCTTAATATGAAATATTACTCAGAATGATTCTTGAGTAAATATTCAAAAATAATATTCATTAAATAATTAATGAATATTTAAATTAATAATACTTATCGAATAAATAAAACTCGCATGAATATTCAAAATAATAGTTAGATGATGATCAAATGAATATTTGAAATAATATTCAATAAATAGATAATGAATAAATTCCAAAGGAATATTCAAGATAATATTTGATAAATGAATCAACTTAAAATGAATACTGGAGAATAATATTCATTTAATAAATAAAGTTTAATTAAATATTCGAAACAATATTCGAAAGGAATATTCGAAATAATATGCGATGAATTAATATTCTATAGGTAAATAATGGAAAGATATTTACTTAAATATTCTTCCCCAAAATAATCAGGATATATCAAGAAGTACTGACTCCCGGTCTATATTCGAAGAATGCCCTTCACTTAAGGGTCTTAACCATATTCGGCTTATAACCGATATATTATCTATCTAGGTTATAAGCATACATTTAAATCAGGGAACAGGTATTACAATAGAACTTGAATGTAGGCATGCATGCTATGGCATATGTATAACGGAAAGCATATATATTCACAACAACAGCCTTTAAAATGGATTTGAAACTTGCCTGGTAATCGAGTACGATTAGGGGTAGTGGCAGTGTGTCTCAGGTCAGCTCGGCGATCTATAAATAGTCAGAATATTCGAGATTAATCACTTAACACTTTTTAAAACGCTAAGTATCAACTTAAGTCGAAACGCGTTTTCGAATTATCTTGTTATACACCTTTTAGTGTAACTCTTTTTATCACCGATACGATCCGACATTTGTTCGTTATTAAGATATGTCATCATACTCACACTTGGTATATACTTAAGTCCTATAAGTTCTAAAGTCGGTCGATTACGAACCAAGATTATACCTCGAGTTTTATCGCTAGTTTTCTAAGTTATAACCAAAGTTATACTTTTAAAGGGTTCGTTCGCGTTTTTAACCTTGATTCAAACATTTTTATAAAATCGAAAAACGATCTGTTTCGCATGAGGTTTTCTCTCACACCTTCCTTTTTATCTCTAATATTTAATTTCTATGATTCTCCACTAACTTACGTATTTTACGAGGGTTCAATTTTAGTTACGAACTCTCATTTACGGTTTCGAACTACTTTTAGTAAATCGGCCATAAATCCTAAACCGTAAGTCCATTTCACACGATCTTTATATCAAAACGAAGCATGGAACATTATCTATCTTATCATGGCAGAATATGAAGCTAGGCAGTGGATTACAGCTACTTTCAAACACGATTAATTAGTGTTAAAGAATTTTTGGCATTACGACGGCTATAAATCGAGCGTTTCAAAAATCATAACGATCCAACAAAGCCACACCGGGCATCTCAACAACTTATATACATGATTTGCATCTAAACAAGTCCAAGAACATCATGCTTTATAATAATAACCATCATGCTACCAAAATCACTGAATCACATAACTAATCATGCTTTAACCTTAACATAACCATAACTAAGCTATATCTATCATAAACATGCTTAAATCTCAAACAAGAGTTAGGGTTTCAAGAGGTTATACCTTCCTTAGAGAGTGATATAGCCTTACTAAGCCTTGTATGTAGAGGTGGCCAGCCGTGCGTGCCTTGCCGGGCTGGCCACGTGCCGGGTTGGCCATGTGCCGTGCTGAATGAAACGGGGCACGGGCACGCTCGCGCGGTTTGGACATGCCGTGCCGGCGACCTTACAGCCCGTGAAGGGCACGCGAGCTAGGCGGGCTTTTTTTTATTAAAGGAAAATTCGAAGGTCTACTGAAAAATTGTACATTTATTTGAATTTTTTTTTGTTAATTTAATATTTACTTTTAATATTCTCAAAATATGAAATGTTTCGAATTAAAATGTTTTGAATTTGTAACTTTTTTCATCTAATTTTATTTCATATTAAAATCTTTCGAATATTTAAGAAAATTCGAATCATGCAATTATATTGAAATAAAAAAGCAGTGAAAGAGGACGGTACCTCTACTAAATTTTATTAATTAAAAAAATATTTTACAAATGGTGTGAGAGGACTCCTCTCTAAAAAAATGGAACAAACCGCATTAAACATGTTTACAAAATTAAAAACAAATAAATTCTAAAATCTAAAATAAATCTAAAAATACAAGATAATACAAATTCTACACACTAGTCTTCTCCTTGTTCGGCCCCCGATTCCGATGAAGTATCCATTATCATCCACTGATCGTCTTCTCCGTCTGAATCATCCGCTTTTTTTCCTTGTTGTCTTTTTTCAGCTTGATTCCAATTTTTTTTGCAAACACATATTTTTATTGAAACGGGTGCAAGACTTGAACTCTTCTCGTCTAACACTCTTCTACCCGCACTAAAAGCGGATTCAGATGCAATTGTAGAAGCGGGGACTACTAAAATATCTTTTGCAATTTTTGATAAAACCGGAAATTGTAACTCATGATTTTTCCACCATGTTAATATATTGAACTCATCATTTAACTCATAATGATACGAAAAAAATTCATGCAACATAATAAATTTTGGTTTTTTGTTAGTTAATATCATTGCAATTGTTTTATTAAATCTACTACCACCACTACTACTACGTTTAGTTGACATAGAAGTTTGAGTTTTAGCATTATATATATCAACAAGAAGATACAAGTAATCTAAACAATTTTGAACATATAATTCGCAATTATATGAAACATTTAACGTTGCGTAATAATGTTTTAACAAAACTTCTAAACCATCCTTTCTAACTCCCGGATCAAGAAGACATGCAATACCATAAATAAAAAGAAATTCACTTAAATATTCGATCCATTTTTTCTTCATTTCCTCTATAATAAAACTAAAATGAGGATTTTGTGCATAATTAGCTAAAGTGTTAACAATATTAATACATTCAATAATAACGTGATGTGCATTTGGTTCATAAACATAAGAAAAAACCTTAGTAGCATGTGCATAACAATCAAGTATATGTTATTCAAGTATATCACGTACGGTAGATGCCAATTCCCAATCATGTTGGGTAATATATCCATTTTCATTTTGGTGATTTGGTTCGCTATTATATAATTCGGTGAAAATATCCTTATAAATAATTGCATCACTTACTAATTTATGAGTCGAATTCTATCTAGTCGGACAATCAATCCCCCATTTTTTCGCCTTTAATCCTCTATCTTTACACATTTTCTTGTATTTTCGTTTAACATGACCCGCAAAACGTAACCACTTAACTACTTTTCTTATAGGTTCTAATAATGTAGTTAAATGTTTAATTCCAATTTGACACGATAAATTAACTATGTGAGCACAACATCTAACATGTAAAAATATTCCATTACAAATTAAAGGAATATCGGCCCTAATATAATCGATAGATTTATTATTAGCAGCGGTATTATCTAACGAAATTGTAAAAACCTTTTGATACAAATTAAACGCCCTAATTGTTTCAAAAATTCTTGTTTTTATGTTAAAACCGGTGTGTGACTCGTCCATAATATCAAAAGCAATAATTCATTTTTGTATTAAGTAATCATTATCTATCCAATGAACCGTAACACAAATAAAAGGCTCACCTCCACTCGAACTCCAACAATCGCTAGTTAAGGAAACCATACCATCAAATGTAGCAAAATAATTAATTAAATCATTTCGTTGACTAGCATATTGATTTTGTGTGTGACGTTTAAGTGTGTTCCTAGGAATTCTTTTAAATTCCGGATTTACCGAAGTTTTCATCATATATTCTAAATTAGGACTCTCACCGTGGGAGAAAGGCAATTCGTCTAATATAGTATATCAAGCAAATTCATTAACCATACGTTCTCGATTATAGTGAAAAGGCATACCTCTACCGGGCGATGAAGTCATGAAACCATCGATTAATGTTTATTGCTCCGTTGAAGTTCTGCCTGCCGTTCCACTTTTGTGACTTTCCTTCGTAATATTATGTTTAGAATGCAAATGTCGATCAAGTGTACCCGTGCCGCTTCCCTTCCAATGTACAAACGGTTTTTGTTGTCGATTAGCTTGTATACATAATAAACAATAACATTTGGCTTCGTTGGGATCTTGTTCCGTCGGCGCCGGTATTCTATTAAAATAATTCCAAACATAAGAATTTCTGCTCGTGGAAGAAGAACCTACAAAGCAAAATAAAAAATGATTAATTTACACAAAATAAAAATACGAATATAAAAACAAAAAACAAAGTAAACCAAAAATACGAATCATAAATCTTTTAAAAAATTTCGAATTTTCAAATCAAAAAACAAAGTAAACAAGTTTTTAAAATATACGAATCATGAATATCCTACAAAGCAAAAATACGAATAAAAAACTAAGTTGTAAACCAAAAATACGAATCATAAATCTTTTAAAAAATTTCGAATTTTCAAATCAAAAAGCAAAGTAAACAAGTTTTTAAAAAAATACGAATCATGAATATTTTAAAACCAAAAATACGAACATAAAAACAAAATTGTAAACTAAAAATACGAATCAAAAATCAAAACAAACTTATCATAAATCAAAAAACCAAATTATAATCAAAAATAAAAAAAACAAATTATAACAAAAAATAAACTTACCGGCTTCGACAGGTGCTGGTGGCGGCATGGAGGAAGATGCTTGTGCTTGGCTTGAACCTTGAGAAGATAATGTTCCCCTTCCTTCTTCCATTTTCAGCTTCGCCGGATTTTGTAAAGGTAGCCGGAAATTGAAAGTAACTAACTAAGCTTGCCGGAAATTGAAAGTAAGTAATTAAGCTTAGTCGAGAGTCGAGATAGTAAGAAATTGAAAGTTACTAAGTAAGCTGGCCTGTTAACTTGAATAACTTATAGAAGGGGGGGTCGAATACAAGTTATATAATCGTGTCTGATTTTTGCTTGATTAGATGAACAAGAACAAACGAATGAATCAAACTTTGTTTGTATTAAATAAATCAAATACAAACTCTACCAAAGGTGTACAATACCTTTAGCAGCTGCTGACAATACAAATCTCTCTCTCTCTCTCTCTCTCTCTCTCTCTCTCTCTCTCTGTTTGTTTCGAACTCTCGAATACAAACCTAATACAGAGCTCCTAATTTTTCTTACTTGCATTACTCTTTTTACAATGATATAGAGAGAGTATTTATAATGCTACCTATCAACTAATAACAGAATTATAATCTATCTATGACAATGTTCTTCCGTCCAATTGATAGTTTCAATCAATAGAGAATTTGTTTCCTTCACGATATCTTCTTGCTTGTTCTCCAAAACAAAGATCCTGTTTTATAGCACTTGCCAATTTCTGTAGCATCCATAATGACATCATCAGTAACACGACTGATATCAGGATTTCCCATTGCATCAAGATCTGATCATCCCATCAATATTTGATCAGGATCTGACTTGCTGTATTAGGATTTGCTCTTAGTTCCTGAAATGTAGTCTTTGACGCACTGTTCCTGACTAAAACTACAGATTACTGTCTAACACATATATCCTATACAAAGTGCTAAATCCTTTATAAGATCAGGACATATAAGAAGTATTAGCAAATTCTATTCTTAACATCACAACTCATGAATTATTCCTAACAATCTCCCCTATTTATACTTTAGAATCTGAAGCATAAATCTAAGTTGTTGATGTCAAAACATATAACAATACAACTAGAATAGAATTTATGAATTTAAGATCATGAAGTTAAGTACCTCCTTCTTCAGATGTAGACATCTATCTAGTACTTAGAAGAAAGAATTCAACTATTTGATGCTTCTTTTCCTTTACCACTTCCATGATGAAATTTACCAACTCTATCACCCTTAGTTCTTCTCCCAGTCTGTTTATCTCCCCCAGTTTGTTGTTGTTGTCTCTGAATTGTCCTTATCTCCCCCTTTTTGACATTAGCAACATTAATTCCAAGAGATTCAGTAACAGAACAAATAAGATTCATCAGAACTGATTGATTGTCCATAATAGTGACTTGGTTATCTTCAAGAATCTGAAGTCTTGATTGAATATCACTTTAAGATTTCTGAATATTCCGTAGAATTTCAGAATTGACTTCAATGTTGGAAGTGCTTGTTGTATCTTCAGACTTAGATGTAGAAATAACCTTATCTTCAATCCTTGTAGAAGAAATTGCCTGTATAGAATGATATTCAAGTAATAATACTTGAGTAGAAGTACAAACATTTTCATCTTTCTGATCTGAAGCTGAAGTATGATCATCTTGTCCTTCACCAGTATTCTGTGTACTAACATCTACAAATCCTGACTCCTCCTTAGATTGATCAGATACTGTTGATGCCTCAATTCTAGCTGATATTGGAAGTACATACAAAGGAATACTTGGATCATTAGGAATATCTTCTGGTACTGGTTGAGTAGAAGTTTGCCTTAGCCTTTCACCTCTTCTATTGATGATTCCTGCAAGCCTTTCTTTCTGTTTCTGAGCTTTAACTTCTGGTTTTGCATTGTGATGTGCTAAGTCATTCTTCTCATACATCTTGATAAAAGAATAAGTACCAGCATCCATACCAAGATTTTCAGACCAAGATTCAGGAAAAATATGATCCCAGAAATCAAACGATGGTGGTTTCCTAATTTTCTCTCCCTCACTATGGAGTTGATCATCCATACCCTCATTCTTACTTTGACTATCTAAAGTCAACACTCTTTCTACTTTTCCTTTTGCCTGGTCAGGAGCCAGCCTCTCTGTGTGTGGATCTATGTCCATCTTTTCAAGTATATCACTCAAATTTGGATATGTACTCTCATGACCTACAGAAAAATAGGGGTTAGAAGAAATTTTTATACCTGAACTCACATGGAGAGAGGGTTCCTCATACGACATGGGACTTGAGGTTTTCTCCAAGGAGTGAGCTGCTATAGTCTCTAGACCCTTACAAACATCTACTTTCTTTCTAGAAACTACAGGCTCCAGTATACCACTTTCAGGATCTACACTAGACTCTGATGTCTTTAGTAACACTTCATTAGACACCATAGCTAGTATGTCACCGTCTTTAAGTGTTGGTAGCTGAGACACACCCTCAAGGTGGATAGACTCTGAATGAACAATATTGGTTTGATCTTCAGGAAAATCAATCAAAGTCATTCCTCCCATATCATAGGGTTTCTCACTTGCAGTTTCAGTCATCACAGAAGACCTTCCAGCATCAGCCATCACAGTTCCTGAGTCATCCAACCTCTGACTAGATGGTTCTTGTGTTGCAGTGACTGTGATCTGATCTATCCTACTATTCACCACTGGTACAATAGTATCTTCTGTTGACTGCTTCCCTCTATCAACTACCTCCTCTTGTTCACCTTGAGCTGAAGCATCTTCAACAATGACATCCTTGTCAAATAAATACGAATGAAGTGATTGAAGTGCAACATGTTTAGTAAGTCCAAATTTCTTGTGCAATTCCTTTCTGACTGATTCATAGAAGTACATCTTCATTAAATAAAGTCTTTAATGTAACAGTCCATATTCTCCAGGAAATGAAAGTTTGGGAACTCTTTCAATCAGAAAATCTAGAACAGGCCTGGAAAGCTTCACTTTTTGAGAAATAAGTTCCATAGCCAGTCTGTATGTCAATGTTGTTTCCCATGAAGAATCAAGATCCAGAGCTCTCTTGTCAGATACTGACGTGGATATAGCCTTATTTGTAGAGACCTGCATAATGTTAGTTGGACTAGACACTGTGTGTGTAGGTGACAAATGAATCTTTCTCCTTGTTCTCCTAGTATAGTGAGCAACAGATTTATCTTGAGAAGACTCAAGAGGTGTAGACACAGAAGTGATCTTGGGATGAGATCTTTTTTCAATAGACACAGTCTTTTGAGAGACAGTATCCAGTAACTGTTTTCCCTTTTTAAGAACTACAGCCTTTTGGGAGACTGCAGCCTGGCTGTGACCTTGTGTTCTATCTCTTTGTCCTAGCTTAGAAAGTTGAATTGCAACCTTCAATTTTGCTCTCTCAGCAAGAGATAAATTATCATCATCTTCACTAGAACTACTACTTAAAATGACAAATCTTCTCTTCCTTACAACTGATGTCTTTTGAGAAACACCAGAGGTTGGTTTCTTTGAAACAATAGGTTGTGGATCAAAATTTGGTTCTAGAATTGTTTCAGAGACTGTAATGTTTTTGGCTACTTGGGTAGACACAGGGGGGTTCTCCTCCAATTGAGATTCCTGAGTCATTTCACCACCAAAGAAAGAAGAATTATAGATAGTAGGAAGATGAGTTCTCAGAAGTACCTGAACATGATTTGGATAGTGTAATGCAGGTATTTCATCTAGATTCTTTTCACTGTCCTTCTTTGTAATGTCAGAGAAAATTCTCTTTTGCTGTACATAAGAAGAAATACAATATTCTCTACCAAATCTAGCTTCAACATCAGGAATGAAATGGTTAATAAACAGTTGCATGAATCTGTGATAATAAACCATAATCTTGTCATGATCTCTTGACCTAAGTTTAATACACATCTGACTTAAGATAATGTGACCGAAATTAATTACTCTATTATAAAGCAAGCCATATGCAATATGTGATGTAACAGCAGTAATTTGTTGAAAAGAATTATATTTACCAGTAATACATTTAGCAATTTGGTCAAAGAAGAAAGACCATTCTTTCCTAAGAAAGGATCTATTTAACTGGCTCATGTTATCTAGAGGTCCATTATAACCTAATTCAGATAACATAGTTCTAACATCATCATCAGATGGTACATTCTCAAGATTCGTACTAACAGGTAATTGAAGTACTGAATTAACAACCGATTCAGTAATATCAAATGAGTCTTGTCCTAATTATAGAACAATCTTACCTGATTGACTCTGAGTAGAATCAATTACCTCAGCATTCTCCCAAGCTTGTGAAACAGCTACTTGATTAATTTGTGGAGATGCTGTCAAGGCATAACTTAATGGTCCTTTCGCCATAAAGTCCATAAATTGGTGAAAATCAGTTGACACCCCTTCCTTGTTGGTGATAGCTGCAACATGATTGTTCATCATAAAATCAAAGTCACCAAACTTGAAAGCTACTGATTTGGGTAGTCTTCTTTGAGTTGCCATTTTGATCTGAAAAGAACTTAAGAAATCTTTGAAATTGATTAGTGATTTTGAAAACTCAAGAGTGTTTTTGCTTTAGAAAATGAAATTAGAGAAAGCAATTACACGATTAGAGTGTCAAAATAATTATATTTCAAAAATCCTTCAGACCCATTATCCCACGTTGACACGTAGGTTGACAGGTGTCAGTTCCTGAAAAATACAGTTACCCATGACTTTTGGAAAATAAATCCAAAATTAATTTCAAGTAAATAAATCAAGGTAAAATCAAGATAAAAATCAATACTGATCAGCTTCCTTTTCCTGATGTGATCTTCTCATCAAGATAATCACACGATTCAATGTGATTTCTGAATAGAAAGAATTACTAATCCTGATTTGAACACAATAGTATTCCTGATCAATATCATCCTGATTCCAGATACTAAATGGAGTTTCCACGTGGCATTTACTTTTACTTGTAAAAGAAATAAATAAAAACTGAACAAAATCAATTGGTTAAATTCGTTCAATATTTCTTGAAAATACAAGAAATACAGTCACACATAATTATGACTGACTGCATTGATATCCCCCAAACGACTGTTCAGCTTCTCACGTCTTTCTATAAAAGAAACCGACGTCTTATGCCATTCTCCAAAACCTTTTCAATCTTTTCTCTTTTCATCATGGCTTTCAACCCAAATCTTCATATGAACCCTAGCTTTTGGTTCATTACCACTGAGAAGTTCTTTACTCTTGATGATCAGGAGCAAATAAACTATCTCTTAGAAAAGATAACTTTTCTCATCGAGTCAGATATGATTGGTCTTAACCCAGATAATTTCCACGAATCTCTTCTAAAACATCTACCAGTCGGATACAATTCTCCTCTAATCTCTTCACATCTTGAGGATGAAGAATTTGGTGAAGAGTCTGAGGTTGATCTTGATGGAGATGCTATTCGTTTTCTTAAATAAGCATGAAGATGAGTCAGCTGCTCTCATTCAAGTCACCCAGACAAGGAATCCAATCTTGAGATGCTCCTTGTCCTTAAGTCGATCGTTGAGGATTGAAGCAGCAACAACTTTAGACAAGAATAGAATTCTCAGTAGTAGTTAGACAAAAAGAAGAATTGTATTTCATTTCCATGTATGTAATGCTTTTGATTAATGAAAATACAAGTTTTCTTATTATCTACTTGTCTATCGTTGTTTATTGACCTGAGTAATGATATAAATTATCAGTATGCATGTAGTAAAACTTGCTAACATAGACTTTAACAAAACTCAGAATTGAACCACTGAATAACATGAACTTCAGAATTTGAAACAGTAAGACACACAAATTTCACAATCCTGATACTGACGATACAATCCTGATATCAATACTGATGACGTCAGCATACTGATAGCAATCCTGATCCTGATGTTTATTAATAAGTCTATCATATTGAAATTTATCAAGATAAAATGTTACATCTTAAGAATTTAACAATCAAGTATAGATCCTGACAAAAATATCAAGTCTATAAACTGAAACAATATACCTTGCTACTTGTGCAGATGTTAAAGATCTAAAAATTTAACATTTCTAACTCACTAACCAATCTAATGAATGTAGCCTCATCAAGTGGTTTAGTTAAAATATCTGCAAGCTGTTTGTCATTTGGAACAAAATGAAGTTCCACAGTACCATTTTCAATATGTTCTCTAATAAAATGATACCTGACATCAATGTGCTTAGTCCTTGAGTGTTGAACTGGATTTTCTGCAATTTTGATAGCACTAGTATTATCACAAAACATAGGAATATTACTAAGTGTAATACCATAATCCATCAACTGATTTCTTATCCAAAGGAGTTGAGCACAACAACTGCCTGCTGAAATGTATTCAGCTTCTGCAGTTGAGGTTGAAACTGATTGCTGCTTCTTGCTTCCCCAAGAAATCAATCTGTTTCCCAAGAATTGACATGTACCTGTAGTGCTTTTCCTGTCTATTTTACACCCTACATAATCAGAGTCTGAATAGCCAATTAGGGAGAAATCAGATTCTCTTGGATACCATAAACCAAGATTTGGAGTTCCCTTGAGATATCTAAAAATTCTCTTCACAGCAATTAAATGAGATTCCTTAGGATCACTTTGGAATCTAGCACATAAATAGGTAGAAAACATTATATCTGGTCTACTTGCAGTTAGACATAACAGTGAACCTATCATGCCTCTATAGCTAGTGTTATCAACACTCTTTCCCTTAGGATCAGAGTCTAGTTTAGTGGTTGTTGCCATGGGTGTCTTTTCAACTGCACAATCTTGAAAGTCAAACCTTTTTAAAAGATCTTTGATATACTTTGACTGATTAATGAAAATACCAGTCTCAGTCTGTTTGACCTGCAAGCCTAAAAAGTAATTTAATTCACCCATCATGCTCATCTAATACTTAGACTGCATAAGCTTGCTAAACTTAGCACATAACTTTTCATTAGTAGAACCAAATATAATATCATCAACATACACTTGAACTAAAAGAAAATCACCTTTTATCTTTCTAAAGAATAGAGTTTTGTCAATTGTACCTTTAGTGAAGCCATTTTCAAGAAGAAATTTAGACAAAGTTTCATACCATGCTCTTGGTGCCTGCTTTAGTCCATAGAGTGCCTTGTCAAGTTTGTAGACATGATTTGGAAACTTTGGATCAACAAAACCAGGTGGTTGCTCCACATACACTTCCTCATCAAGCTTGCCATTAAGAAAAGCACTCTTGTTATAGGTGCAAAGGTTTCATCATAGTCAATTCCTTCTTCCTGAGAATAACCCTTGGCCACCAGTCTTGCTTTGTTTCTTACAATCATACCAGATTCATCTAGCTTGTTTCTAAAAACCCATTTAGCACCAACTATAGATCTATCTTTAGGTCTTGGTACCGGTTTCCAAACTTTGTTCCTCTCAAACTCATTCAATTCTTCCTGCATTGCTATTACCCAATCAGGATCCTGTAAGGCTTCTTCAACCTTCTTAGGTTCATTCTTTGAGAGAAAAAAACTATACAAGTATTCATTTTGAATTGATCTTCTAGTTCGAACACCACTATTTGGATCACCAATAATCAAATCTTCAGTATGATCCCTTGTCCATTTTCTAACAGGTGGTAGATTACTCCTGCTAGACTCCCCCCCTGAGTTAGTGGTATTTCTTGTAGAAGAGTGTTCATTTCCTTCAAAAGCTCCCCCTTGATCAGTAGAATCAGTGGATTCAATACTGCTGCTAGATTTTGATCTTCCTTCATTAGACTCTGAAGGATCAGTTCCTGATGAAGTAGACTCTGAAAGACTAATCTGATCTTGACCAGTACTGTGTTCTCCTTGATTGAATTGCTCCCCCACAACATCACTGGAGATAATCTCAGAATACTTAAGATTTTCAAATTCCAGATTGTCATGGCTTTCATCAGTTTTCAAAATTCCAAACTTCTTATCATCAAATGCAACATGAATTGATTCCATAACAATGTGAGTTCTAAGATTGTATACTTTGAAGGCCTTTGATGCTGAATATCCTAGAAAGATTGCTTCATCCGATTTGGCTTCAAATTTTCCAAGTTGTTCTGGATGAACTTTCAGGACATAGCATTTGCATCCAAAGATGTGAAAGTATTTCACACTTGGTTTCTTTCCTTTGATCATCTCATAGGGAGTCCTACCATGAGCATTTACCAAGGTACAGTTTTGAGTGAAACATGCAGTGTTTATAGCTTCTGCCCAGAAATAGGTTGGAAGCTTTGCATCTGCAAGCATGGTTCTTGTTACCTCTATGAGAGTTCTGTTCTTTCTTTCTACTACACCATTCTGCTGAGGTGTTCCAGGTGTAGAAAACTGTTGAGTAATTCCATTGTCTGCACAATACTCCTCCATTGTAGAATTCTTAAATTCTGTACCATTGTCATTTCCGAGCACTTTGACCTTGTACTCAGAGCTATTTTGTATATTCTTGACAAGTTCAATGATTTACTGAGGAGATTCATCCTTGTTGTGTAGAAAGAATACCCATGTGAACCTTGTGTAATCATCCACTATAACTAGAGCATATCTTTTATTGCTGATAGACATAATGTTTACTGGACCAAATAAATCAAGATGCAGCATGTGAAATGGTTAAGTAATTGAATTTTCTGTCTTACTCTTGAAAGTGGTTCTTCTTTGTTTTCCAAGCAGACAAGCATCACAAAGTCCATATTACACATAATTTGCCTGAGGTAGGCCTATCACCAGATGGTGTTTAACAAGTTGATTAAGCTTCTTGAAATTGAGATGTGAGAGCATCTTGTGACAGTTCCAGCTTTCATCATTTAATGCCTTGCTGTAAAGACATCTGACAGTTCCTTTAGATGTGTCACTCAAGTTGGCTTCATATGTGTTACCATGTCTCTGACCAGTCAGAACAATGTCTCCATTCTTCATATTGAAGATTTTGCATCCTTCACTGTCAAAGATTGATTGGTAACCCTTATCACCCTGTTGACTTATGCTTAAAAGTGTGTGTTTCAAGCCTTCAACCAGTGCTACATTTTCTATGATGACATTCCCCAAAATAATTGAGCCATATCCCAGAGTTTCTCCTTTGTTGCCATCTCCAAAGGATATTACTTGGCCAGCTTTCCTCTCAAACTTTGTAAGCAGGGACTTCTTTCCAGTCATATGTCCAGAGCATCCACTCTCCAAGATAATTGAATGCTTCTTTCCAGTGCCCTGCAAACAAAAAGTAGCTAGTTATAATTTTTTTAGGACCCAACTTTGATTGGATCCTTTCTTACTAACTTTTGATTCAACAGGCTTTGAAGATTTTGTTTTTGATTTACCTGTTACAGAGTCAACCTTAGACTTAGATTTCACAAACTGTTTGTGACTAGGAGTTTCAGATTTCAGAGAATAATAGTCATAATACAGTTCATGATATTCCTTACACATATAAATGGAATGAAGTAAACTACCACAATGATAACAGGGTTCTTGTGGTTGGTATTGAATTCTCTGAGTCTTGGGGAATCTGGACTCAGTTTTCCAAGAAGGTTTTTGATTGCAGTCTAGGGCCAAATGATTATGTTAGGTCCAAATGTGTTGTAGAGGGGGGTGAATACAACTTTTCGAATTTGATAAGCAATAAATACGATGCAATAAATGAACACACAGATTCAAGGAATATATGTCTTATATATAACTTGAAGTGGTTGCTACAACATTCATTACAAAGTATAACAGAAGTTCAGAGAGTAGTGAATGATACTAAGCTCTGTGAATACACTCTCTCTCTTTTACATATGTTTTTCTCAAGAATTGCTCTCTCTCACAAACATTACACACGTACTTCTATTTATACTACATGTAATCTATGTCCTGTAGTCTTCAAAGACTAAGATATACGTGGCCCAATGATGTCCACATAAATCTTGCCTTATCTTGAAAGCTTGGAAATCTGCCAATCAGAAGATGCCATGTGTCATGTTGAAACTGCACTCTAAGTAGAATTTCTACTTGAGAATTTCTACTTAGCCATCTCGAATTTCTAAGTAGAACTTCTACTTAGAAATATTCTACTTGGTCATCTAGAATATTTAGTACTTAGAAAATATTCTGGTTTTCAACTTGAAACTTCAATGCACATCTTGAACTTGTGATATCTTCATGTCTTCTTTATTCTTCACCAAGCTTTTGAACATGGATCTTTATTACTGACATAAACTTGCTATCAATGTCCTGACACTTGATGCACTGGTCTGGTTCATAAGTGACTAGTCTTGATAGTGTTTTTGATTCTTGAATAAATTACCATATTCAATTAGTAATGAGGCTTTCCAATGTCAGTTTTCCTTCTTGTTCACTTGAAATCAATTTGTCTTATTGATACTGATAGTTATGATCTTGATTCTTGGCTTTTCAAATCACTGAGGCATGAACAACTTTGACTTGAACTTCTCTCAATGATTTCTTCTTGGCTTGATCATAGTTAACATGTTGAATTGTATCAATTACCTTGTCTTCTTTTACTGTTGATTTTTTTGTGGCTTCTTGTTCTTGATTGTCTTCTGGTTAAGTATCTTTTCCTTTAGTTGAGTTACATTAGTTATAGTGTTACAAGTTTACACTCTCTTCCTTTCAGATTATGATTTCCACATTTATAGCATTTCTTCCTAGGTGCATCAGGTGCATTCTTGTAATTATTCTCTTTGTTAATACCTTCTTTTCCATTCCTATTTCTTATGATCTTGCTAGACTCTGAAATACCTTCTAGTCTCTGTTTCAACTGAGACTTAGACAGAAAACCTATGTTGACATTTTTAGGTTTTTCTAACACTCTCTCATCTGAATTGTTATTGTTAATTCGTTTGTGCACAACTGGGGTGCCTTTAGAATCAACAAATTTAACATGTTTAGGTTCAGAAACTATCTTCTTACCTTCATATTTGGATATGCTAGCTTCTTCTTTCCTATCATCCAAGACAATAGCTACAGAATTTTCACTTTTATTCTTTCCAAAACCTAAGCCATAGACTTTACCAAGAATTTGAATGTCAATGATTTCGTGAGTCTTTTTACCAGAAGTGTTAATGGTTTTCATCATATCTCTCTCTTCCTCTAGTTCTTTTCTGACATAGTCATAAGCCTCAAGGATAACACCATAATCATGCTTAGCTTTATCAGACCTTAACCTATATTCTTCCATTTGAATTAACTCAGATTCAAGAAAATTATTTCTACTAACTAATTCATCATTCTTAGCCTTCAGTTCATCTTTTTCACTAGCAAGAATTTTGAAATTAGTCATAAGATTCTTAAACTCAACATGAATAGATCTAATATCATCAGAATCTAAGCTATCAAATGAATCAAGAGAGTGAAGTGATACCTTAACAGAAGATGAAGAAGTTTTCTTTGGAGATCCAGCCTTGTCTGAAGCACTTGCCATCAATGCAATGTTGTCATAATCCAATTCATCTTCAGAATCACTGGAGTCTGCCCAATGCTTCTGTGTGACCATGAGTGCATTACCCTTCCCTGAATTCCTAGGCTTCTTGCACTCACTAGCAAAGTGTCCAAGCTCACTGCAATTAAAGCACTTGATCTTTGCTTTATCAAGCTTGATAATTGTACTCTTACCTTTGTCATTCTTCTTCTCCTCTTTCTTCTGAAAAGTTCCTTTGCTAAATATTCTCCTGTTGAATCTTCCTTTCTTGAAAGCTTTAACAAACATAACAAAGAGTTCTTGAATCTCTGATTCAGAATCATTATCTTCAGAGTCTATATCTGCAGTCTCTGACTCAGAACTTTCTTTGCTCTTCTTCTTCCTCAAGTCTCTTTCAGTAGATTCAGACTTTTCTTCTAGAAGCTTCTTTGATTCAAACTGAGCAGTGAGTGCAACAGTTTTCAACTTTCCTTCACTCCTGCTCTTTTTCTGCTGCCTGTCAAGTTCATAAGCTCTCAATTTTCCATAAACTGCTTCTAATGATATTTCATCCAGATCATTAGCTTCCTCAATTGCAGATATCTTCTCATTGTAGAAATCAGGAATAGCTTTCATGAACTTAGTATTCATATCCTCCAAGTCATAATATTTACCATGCATGGCCATCTCATTGATGAGTTTAGTAAACCTATCAAAGGTGTCAGTAAGTGACTCACCAAACTTGGATTCAAAGTACTCATACTGTTGTATGAGAAGTGTCCTCATATTCTTCCTGACAGGTTTTGTTCCTTCACAGTGAACCTTTAGATTGTCCCATATCTCCTTAGCAGTTTTATAAGAGAGAACATAGTTAGTGAGAACAGAATCAAGATAGTTGAATAGTATGTTTCTCACTTTAGCATCCTTAAGAACGTTCTCCTTTTCCTTATCTGTTCATTCATATTTAGGCTTCTCTGCTGTATGTTCTGGAACAAATTTTCCTTCGACAGTTGCTTGAGGAACAAGCCTTGTTGGAACGAAAGGCCCATCTCTGATTCTGCCAAGATAATCAGGATCTGTTGCTTCCAGGTGATGCAACATCTTCACTTCCCATAGAGTATATTCGTTTCTCTTGAGCATAGGGATTTTAGTATTACCATCCTTGTAACCAGACATGATTGCAGATCTTTATGATTATTCGAAATCAACCAGCTCTGATACCAATTGTTAACTCGAATAACTTGTAGAAGGGGGGTTGAATACAAGTTATATAATCGTGTCTGATTTTTGCTTGATTAGATGAACAAGAACAAACGAATGAATCAGAACTTTCTTTGCTCTTCTTCTTCCTCAAGTCTCTTTCAGTAGATTCAGACTTTTCTTCTGGAAGCTTCTTTGATTCAGACTAAGCAGTGAGTGCAACAGTTTTCAACTTTCCTTCACTCCTGCTCTTTTTCTGCTGCATGTCAAGTTCATAAGCTCTCAATTTTCCATAAACTACTTCTAATGATATTTCATCCAGATCATTAGCTTCCTCAATTGCAGATATCTTCTCATTGTAGAAATCAGGAAGAGCTTTCATGAACTTAGTATTCTTATCCTCCAAGTCATAATATTTACCATGCATGGCCATCTCATTGATGAGTTTAGTAAACCTATCAAAGGTGTCAGTAAGTGACTCACCAAACTTGGATTCAAAGTACTCATACTGTTGTATGAGAAGTGTCCTCATATTCTTCCTGACAGGTTTTGTTCCTTCACAATGAACCTTTAGATTGTCCCATATCTCCTTAGCAGTTTTACAAGAGAGAACATAGTTAGTGAGAACAGAATCAAGACAGTTGAATAGTATGTTTCTCACTTTAGCATCCTTAAGAACGTTCTCCTTTTCCTTATCTGTCCATTCAGATTTAGGCTTCTCTGCTGTATGTTCTGGAACAACTTTTCCTTCGACAGTTGCTTGAGGAACAAGCCTTGTTGGAACGAAAGGCCCATCTCTGATTCTTTCAAGATAATCAGGATCTGTTGCTTCCAGGTGATGCAACATCTTTACTTCCCATAGAGTATATTCGTTTCTCTTGAGCATAGGGATTTTAGTATTACCATCCTTGTAACCAGACATGATTGCAGATCTTTATGATTATTCAAAATCGACCTGCTCTGATACCAATTGTTAACTCGAATAACTTGTAGAAGGGGGGGGGGGGGGTTGAATACAAGTTATATAATCGTGTCTGATTTTTGCTTGATTAGATGAACAAGAACAAACGAATGAATCAAACTTTGGTTGTATTAAATAAATCAAATACAAACTCTACCAAAGGTGTACAATACCTTTAGCAGCTGTTGACAATACAAATCTCTCTCTCTCTCTTTCTCTCTCTCTCTCTCTCTCTCTCTCTCTCTCTCTCTCTCTCTCTCTCTCTCTCTCTCTCAGTTTGGTTCGAACTCTCGAATACAAACCTAATACAAATCTCCTAATTTTTCTTACTTGCATTCCTCTTTTTACAATGATATAGAGAGAGTATTTATAATGCTACCTATCAACTAATATCAGAATTATAATCTATCTATAACAATGTTCTGCCGTCCAATTGATAGTTTCCATCAATAAAGAATTCGTTTCCTGCACGATATCTTCTTGCTTGTTCTCCAAAACAAAGATCCTGTTTTATAGCACTTGCCAGTTTCTGTAGCATCCATAATGACATCATCAGTAACACGACTGATATCAGGATTTCCCATTGCATTAGGATCTGATCATCCCATCAGTATTTGATCAGGATCTGACTTGCTGTATCAGGATCTGCTCTTAGTTCCTGAAATGTAGTCTTTTACGCACTGTTCCCGACTAAAACTCTACAGATTACTGTCTGACACATATATCCTATACAAAGTGCTAAATCCTTTATAAGATTAGGATATACAAGAAGTATTAGCAAATTCTATTCTTAACATCACAACTCATGAATTATTCCTAACATTGCCGTTGTCGGAGATAGAGAGTCGAGAGATTAAGAACAGAGAGAGAGACTGAGAGACAGAGAGACTGAGAGAGTGAGGTTTTGGTAGTGTGCATGAAACTAAATATACAAGTATTTATAAAGACTCTCATTGGACCGTTGGAGGCTGTGAACGTTGGAGATAGCCGTTAGCAGACATTACAGTTGCACATAGATAGCCGTTGTAGGTGTAGGTTTCCGTTAGACAGCATTTGGCGTGCCGTACCATTTTTTTCTGCTCACGGGCTGGACATGCCGGGCCAAACGGGCTGCGGTCTGTCAATTTTGGGCTCGTGCACGGCTCGTTCACTGTAGCCGTGCTGAACGAGCTCGACACGTTTTATTACTGTAACGGGCTGAACGGTTTTTTTCACGAATTTTTCACGTGTGGGCTGGGCTGAACCGCCCGTTTGGCCACCTTTACTTGTATGGTCCTTAAGAGTGCTTAAGCTTGCTAGATCAATCAAAGGAAATCAAGAAAACAAAGTTAGATCTTGAAGAACACTATTCATGCTCCTCTTGAATGATTATTTGAAAATGGAAACAAAGGAATTTGAAGCTCTAACTTCTTGGAGATTACTTTTGTGAATTATAGAACTCACTACAAAAAATACAAGATCAAATGATGGTTGGAAGTGCAATATTGGTCTTGGAATTAGCCAAAAGGCCGAATGGAGGAGACAAGAGAGAGTTTGATATGTTCTTGCGGTTTTGCTTGGAATAATGCATAAAGTGGATGACATTTAGATAATATCTCATCCTTGGTTGAATTATTAAAATGATGATGCACTAGGTGATGTATTTTGCAAGCCAAGTGTTGTGTTTTTGATGGTTCTAAGCTAACTACATGGTTTGCTTTCTAAGTACTAGTTCCTTTTCCTAAGTGTGCTAGTTACATGAGTCCACTTGGTTGCTAGATATTTTCTAGTAGTTTATGCATGACTCTTGCTTCCTCTGCTTGTTTCTTTTGTCCGATTATTGCTCGTTTCGATTGATCGTTCGTAGGAATATCTCACGGATTTCTAATTAGGGTTTTACCGAAAACCTTCTTAATATTTATATTAACATCTCGATCTTTCTTTATAAACCTTGAATTTAAATTCTTTAAATCCCTTTAATAAATCCTTAATTCTTTCAGTGTCCAGGGAATTCTTGGAGAAAATAAAAGTGCTGTTTTTCAGAATCCGACAGCTTTTACATACACTTGTTTTCCCCTCGGATCACTAATACGAATTCATAAATCCATTCCATCTACTTCTATATAGTGTCGTCTAATAATATTCTCATTTCCACCAAAAACACTATTCATAATTTATTCTCTTTTTAATCCTGGTATTCAGAAGATATCCTTGTGCTTCCTCGAGCGTTTCTTAATTCTTTTACGGAACCTCCGGACTGATAACAGATACCGATTTGGATGACATATGAATAACCTTTCCCTTTTGAACTATTAAATCTTAATTTCCTAGGAGATAGATAATTCTTATCTAGATTGTCAACCAATAGCATTCTTCATGACATATAAATATTTGAATCCAAATCCATTCATTCATTGAGAAGATCAACTATTACATTGTAGCCGCAACCACTATTCATACTTACATCATTATATAATAAAAAGTTTTAATTCTATCCAAAATCTGGGTTCTTACAGTCTCCCCTCCTTAAAAGGATTCTATCCCGGAATCAGTTTGAAAACAAATGGGGGTACTTCTCTTGCATTGTGCTTTCTAGCACCCCACCCAGGTTGATTCTTCTACATTGTGGTTTTGCCACAAGACTCTGACTAGCTGGATGACCTTGTTTCGGAGCACTTGTTCTTTCCGGTCTTTGATTTCCATAGGTTGCTCTACATAGGTCAAAGTCCAGGTGCTCATATTCCACTATGTGCTTGGCATCCGGATTATACTTCCTCAGAATCGAAACATGGAACACATTATGCACCTGCTGTAGATTCGGGGGCAATGCCAGTTCATAAGCTAGTTCCCCAATCCGTCTTAAGATCTCAAATGGTCCAATGTATCTGGGACTCGGCTTTCCTTTCTTTCCAAATCTTATTAAACCTTTCCAATGTGATACCTTTAAGATACCTTTAAGAACACTAGGTCTCCCATTTCGTACTCTTTGCCCTTCCGAGATAAGTCGGCATATTTCTTTTGTCGATCCTGGGCTGCTACCAGCCGTCCTCTGATTAGATCTACTGCATCTTTAGTTCGTTGGACCACTTCGGGCCCGAGCATCTTTCACTCCCCAACTTCATCCCAATACAAGGGAGATCGACATTTCCTTCCATAAAAGGCCTCGTAAGGTGGCATCCCGATACTTGAATGAAAACTATTATTGTAGGAAAACTTAATCAATGGCAAGTGATCATCCCAATTTCCTTTAAAGTCTATAGCACAGACTCTCAACATATCTTCTAGCGTTTGGGTGGTCCTTTCACTTTGCCCATCTGTCTGGGGATGGTAGGTTGTGCTCATGTTCAGCCGGGTTCCTACACATTCTTGAAAGTTTCTCCAAAACCTGGAGTTAAATCTAGGATCTCGATCAGATACTATTGCAACTGGGACTCCATGTCGCGCCACTAACTCTTTTAAGTAGATATCCACTAGTCTGTCGACCGTGTACCTTTCATTGATCGGGAGAAAGTGAGCTGACTTCGCCAGTCGATCTACAATTACCCATATGACGTCATGATTTGCCTTGGTCCTTGGTAAACTTACTACGAAATCCATGGCTATGTGTTCCCATTTCTATTTTGGAATCTCTAAGGGGTGTAGAAGTCCACTGGGCATCTGGTGCTCTGCTTTCACTCGCTGGCAGGTTAAGCATCTGCTTACCCATTCTGCTACATCCTTTTTCATATTGGGCCACCAGTAATACTCCTTCAAATACCTATACATCTTGGTGCTATCGGGGTGCACCGAGTACCTTGAGTTGTGTGCCTCGTATAAAATCTCATCCTTGAGTTCCTGAACATTTGGGATCCATATCCTGTACGTGTACCTCATGATTCCTTCCTTATCTCTTTCACACTTAATTTCTTCCCCGGTCATTATCTCTTCCGTGGAGTTCTCTTCTTCCTCCATTATCCATTTTTGACATAGTCAAATCTTTTCTAACAATGGAGGTTGGATTCTAATTTCCATCAACTTCTTTTGGCCTTCTTCGGGTAGCTTAGTCTCAATTTCCAACTTCTCAAAATCTTTCACTAACTCTACCTCTGAAGTTATCATCTTGAGCTTCTCTTTCATACTAAGGGCGTCAGCCACCACATTGGCTTTACCCGGGTGATATCGAATCTCACAATCGTAGTCTTTGATTAACTCAGCCATCTCCTCTGGCGCATGTTAAGCTCTTTCTGAGTGAAAATGTACTTGAGGCTCTTATGGTCAGTGTAAATCTCGCACTTTTCCCTATACAAGTAGTGCCTCCAAATATTTAAGGCAAAGACTATAGTTGCTAATTCTAGATCATGCATGGGATAACTGATCTCATAATCCTTCAATTGCCTAGACGCATATGCTATTACCTTGCCGTGCTGCATAAGCACGCATCCCAATCCTTTATGCGAAGCATCACTGTAAATCACGAAATCTCCTTTTCCATTAGGTAACGCCAACACTGGGGCCGTCACCAACCTCTTCTTTAGCTCTTGGAAACACTTCTCGCACTTTTCAGTCCATTCAAATTTCTCAGTTTTACGGGTAAGTCGAGTTAACGGAGCTGCGATCTTCGCAAAATCTTTGACAAATCTTCTGTAATATCGGGCTAGTCCGATGAAACTCCTTACCTCGGTTGGAGTAGTTTGCCATTCCCAATTTGAAACTTCTTCTATCTTGGAGAGGTCAACCAACACTTCTTCTCTATTGATCACGTGCCCTAAGAATTGCACTTCATTCTTCACACTTTGAGAATTTGGCATATAACTGCTCCTTCCTGAGTATTTCTAAAGTTATCGTCAAATGTTCAGCGTGTTCTACCTTTGTCTTTGAGTAGATGAGAATATCATCAATGAAGACTATCACTAATTTGTCCAAATATTCTTTGAACACTCTATTCATTAAGTCCATGAAAGCTGCTGGGGCATTGGTCAATGCAAATGATATCACCAAGAACTCAAAATGTCCATATCTGGTACGGAATGCAGTCTTCGGGATATCTTCAGGTTTAATCGTCAGTTGGTGATATCCCGTTCTCAGGTCAATCTTAGAGAAGTATTCAGCGCCTCTTAGCTGGTCAAACAAATCATCTATCCTGGGTAGTGGATACTTATTCTTTATGGTTAGCTTGTTCAACTCTCTGTAGTCGATGCATAACCTCATACTCCCGTCCTTTTTCTTAACGAACAACACTGGTGCGCCCCAAGGTGACACAATGGGCCATATCATACCCTTATCCAACAATTCCTGTAACTGCTTAGCTAGCTCTTTCATTTCCACTAGGGCTAAGTGGTACGGGGCCTTCGAAACCGGCGCCGTTCCCGGGGCTAACTCGATGGCAAACTCAATTACCCTATCAGGTGGTAGTCCGGGAAGATCTTGTGGGAACACGTCCTCGAACTCATTAACTACCGAAATGTCCTGCAATCTAGGCGCTACTTTCTAGGTGTCTATAACGTAAGCTAAATAAGCCTCGTTCCCTTTTCGTAGCAATCTCTTGGTTTGCGCCATGGTCAGAATCTTTTGGGTCTGTCGCATCCCCTTAAACACTATTTCTTTCTTCCCTGGGGTTTTCAACTTAACCTTTTTCCCTTTACAATCTATCTGCGCATTATTGCGAGATAGCCAATCCATTCCCAAAATGACATCAAATTCCCCTAACTTAAAAGGAATCAAATCGACATAGAAGGATCGTCCTCCTATTTCTAATTTACAATCGGGGTGAATTTGATTAACCGGAACGACATCCTGATTAGCTATCTCTACTTGTAAGGAATCCCTTAGTTGCTGGGTCTTAATTTTCAATTTATGCGCAAAATCTCTAGATATAAAAGACTTAGTTGGTCTCGAATCGAATAAGACATTTGCACTGGCTGAATTGAGAGAAAATGTACCTGCTATCACATCCGTGTCCCTCACGGCATCTTGCACTGTCATGTTAAAAGTCCTGGCAGTTGGGGGTCTATTGGAGGCAGCCTTGCTCGCCCCTGATGCCGCTGGTTTGTTCCTTGGGCAATCCTTCCTCATGTGCCCTTGTTGTCCGCACTGGAAACAAGTGGTGCTATTAGGGATGATCGTGGTGCAAGAGGTAGCATAGTGCCCAGCTCGCCCACACTTATAGTAGTTTATCTGTTTCAGGTTGCACACACCGGAATGCCTCTTCCCACACGTAGCACATAATGGTAATGGAGGTCGAGAAGGGTGGGAACGGGACACTCCTGAGTGCTGACCACCCTGGCCCACACTTGCACTCGCAGATGGTTTAAACCATACGTTCCTACCAGGTAGGGAAACAACTCCTCGGTTAAACTTGGTTGGGGGTTTTCCTCCAGTGGACCCTCCGCCCATACTGGCATACTTTCTCTTTTTTCCCCCTTTTTCTCTTTCTCGCTGCATTTAATCACTTCCAGCTTCCACAATAGTTGCCTTCTGCACTAAGGTGGCATAATCCGTAATTCTAAAACCGCCACTCTATTCTGGATCCACTGTCTCAACCCTTGTTGAAACCGGTTGGCTTTCTTTTCCTCTGTATCCACGAACTCCGGAACAAACCTTGATAATTCTGTAAACTTGGCCTCATAGTCAGCCATTGACATATTGTTCTGTTTCAGCTCTAAAAATTTAAGTTCCATTTGAGTTTTCATGAACCTCGGGAAGTACTTTTCCAGAAATAACTGTTTAAACCTATCCTAGGTTACGATAGCATCACTTTCCATATTCTTTTTGGCCTCCCACTAATAATTGGCCTTACCCTTTAGTAGGTAAGTAGCAAAGACAGTCTTTTGGGCCTCATTGATACTCAAAATCTCGAAGGATTTTTCCATTTCCTTGATCCAGGCCCTTGCCTCAACGGGATCAGCCGATCCGTGGAACTCTGGGGGCTTAAGGGATATAAAGGCCCTGAAGGAATTTGCCACTAAGGTGTTGTTTCCTGGTTGTGGTTGGAGGTATTGGTTCAAATTCTGCCTAAGCAAATCCATAAACTGACCAATGGGGTTCCCGCCCTGGTTCACCCCCTTGTGCTCAATTTCAGTTTCCCCTTCTTCCACTTCCTCTTCAAAGTCTGCAGCGTAGAAAGTTTCATCTGCCGCCCCGTACTGGGAATCCTCTTGCTCATTATAGTCATGATCTTGCTCTTCATTATATTAAAGGTTTTCCTCATCTTGGTTGTGACTCTCTTGGTCAGTAGATTCCCGGGGGTTAGCCTTAGTGCCCATTCGTCTTGGAGGCATTTTACTAAATTTTTTTGACAATTATACATTAGGTTGACTTACCAGTTTTAAAGGATTTCTCCTCACAAAATTCGTTACATGATTGGATTTAGGATCCCACAGTTCTATATCGCATGACAACTTAATCGAAAGCAGTACATATGCTAATAAACTCGTGATCGCATCCCAACAAAATTTGAAATAACTGAAAGGGAAACAAATATATACCAGGTACCGAAGAGGTACAACATCTGAGTTACAACGATAGTTTAAAGTACAACCATCCTAACAACGACATCAAGTCAAAAGTGAAATATGTTGTCTATCTGTCTAGTCTGCAAAAGGGGAAACTAAGTACAATGAAACCATCCCTACAAAAGTCGACACTACTACGTCCGTACATGACTAGACAACTAGACTACTGCATCACTGCATCTGAAATCAGCCACCACAATGAAACATCATCCGAACCCTCCCCATGGCGATGTGGAAAATCTCCTCGGCGTTTGCTCTGGATAAAATACCATGCCCATTAGTAGGTAAATGTCGCACCCTCACCCGAGCCCTCAGCTCGATGCGGGTCACAGCCCTGTACCCAGCCCGATCGCTGATCGTCCTCCGGCCCTGCGACCTCATCCGGGCGGCTCTTTCCGCTGCTAGCTCCCTCCTAGACTCTGCTAATCTGGCATCCGCCACTGATAACTCTATATAAAGCCCGTTCACAGTCAAGTTGTGAACACATACTGGGACTCCCCCTATCGGGACATGGGGTGGGGTAGATGGCTCAACTGGAGCTGCAGTCTCTGCCTGCTGGGGCTCTGGGGTAAGCTCCTCAAACTCATCGGAAAATGGGCTCACAGGTAGTGGTGGTGGGGTAGGGGATGTAAGAACCCAAAATTTTGGTAGAATTAAAACTTTTCCTATTATGATGAAGTGCATCAATGAATAGTGATTTGGTGGATGAATAGTGATTTTGAGGATTAAGAAAATTTTTCATGCCACCTATGTACGAGACATAGTGTGGATATTCCGAAGTTATACTAGTAATCTACAGAGTAAATAAGTGTATGTAAATGCGATCGGAATTCAGAAATTCCAAATTCTATTTTCGTGTAATATTTGACCGAGCAGTGAATTATATATCAGTAATATCAAGAAATGAGATATTTAATTTGAGGAATTGAGGAGTTAATATTTTGGAATTTTATTATAAGTGATTTGAGAATTTGGAACGAAAACCACTGAGGAAGTGAAACAAACGTTCTAGAAACCGCTGAAACTTTACAACGAGATTAAGCGATCAAGCGAGCGAATCATGAATTGAGAATAGTAAATATTAGAATTCCAAGTAAGGATATATTATGAGAGGAAAATGGAATTGAGAATAAAATCCTAGAGTTAAAGGAAATGAGAACAATTGAGAAACCGCGAGAATTTTTTTCTTGAGATAAAGAGAAAATACAAAGAAAATTGGACACAACGATTGTTTGAGGTATTGGGCCACACTATTACAATGAAGTGCAACATATAAGTTGTAACATATTGATTTAGTAAATATACAAGAAGGGAAGCCCCTTGGTGCAAATAAGAAAAGGAAGGAAGGACTTGGAAACAATATGTATAAAGCAAGGGACTTGCTTGCAATTATGGATGGATAAAGGTAATCCAAATGAATCAATGAGGAGATGACACCACATGGCAAGAAGATAAGATGCATCCAAGTGAAAATATCAAGCATTATTGATCACTTTATCACTTTAATCAAACAAAACAAACACCAAATACTCCATTCTGCCCAGCAGGAAAGGAGCTCACTAAAACTGGCCTAGAGACTTCATTACTCAATTAAATTTTTAGTTCTTTATATGGTTAGAAAGCTGTGAAGACGCTCTACAACTTTCATTCAGGAGCCTCGACCAGTAAACGAGTGCAAGGGCTTCGTTTTGGCTTATCTTTAGGGCGTGTTTTCCAGTTAGGAAACCCACTTCCATGTTCTTGATTTCTTTGGTGAGATTGAAGATGGTGAGCATAGAGTAAGGCTTCCCCAAGGTTACCAAGCTTGTTTGAGATTGTAAGAACATCAAGAAGGTATAAAAACCCTAACCCCTCTTGGCCATGTAGTATTTGTGATGTTTAATGTTAGATCCATGGTTATTAGTGTGAATCTTGGACATATAAGTTATGGATGATGTAGACCTTGAGTTTAAGTGTTGTGGTTGTGATTTTTAAGCTTGTGGTTAGTGTATGTATCTCCATGTATGTAATAAAGTATGATCTTGGTGATTTAGATGTTGGTTGTGATGTGGATGTAAGATTCTTGGTTGGTTTAGTGATATAAGCATGCTGAGTTTTTCTCAGGAACTTGTACTGTCTTGTAGGAGGGTTTTGAACCCCCAAATCTTGTCCCCTGAAGTCCTAATATATATTGTTGGAAAGGTATTTGAATGTAGTTTCCAGAAATATAAGGTTCATGACTAGGTGATGTACAGATTTTGAGTTATGGCCTGAGAAGTGAAATGTGTTTCTGGATTCCGGACTGCACTAAGTGGTCCCCTTGTGAACCTTGTTTGAACCCCTAAAAATTTATGTAGGATCATGGAAAAATTAGAGAAGCTAGTAAATGCAGTGGGGAAGGCTACCCAAAAATAATTTGATTAAAATATGTATTTTTCCATTTTATAAAAAGGTTGAAGTAAAATCCGCGCAAGTGAAAAATCACTTAGGAGATTAGTTTATAGTAGTTTTAAGAGTATTCACTTGAGTTTCGAGTTTGAGGAATAGGTTTGAGTCGAATGGGTAAAGAATGTGATAATGTGATGAAATGGTCATATAGGAGGGTTAGTGGGTCAAATGGTGGAATCGCTAAGATGGCCTTGTATTCTTTAAAACATTATGATTAAGTGGTGTTGCTAAGATACTAACGAACAAATATTGGATATTTATAGATTGTCGCTCCACTCCACGAGCCCAACCACACCAACCTTCCCAAGGCAAGTTTTCCAACCCTAAGCATTTATTTTCAAGATATTATGTTCCTGATTCTACCTATGCAAGTTTACTTTTCAAAACTTACATATACAATGACTTTCACTGTTGTGTTTGTAGTTTTCAATCATATCAAATGCTTATGTTTATTGAAGTATCGATGAAATTGAGATGTATAAGTACATATATGTTTGCACCCCTTGAACTTAGAATGAAATGTTTTCTTCGGACAACGACTCTAGCAATAGAGGTCGTAGCGGTCCGTATATACTATTGACCGGGGAGCGGTATATTATTATATCGTAATTAAATTGCGAAAACCCGAAGGGTCATTCGGAGAGTATCGTATACTCAAGTAATTATTTTTATATCTTCGTAAATACTCAAAATACCTATCTTGGATTTAAAGCTTATTTAATTAAATAATTATTTTATTAATTATTAATATTAAATCTTAAAATATCATTTATTAATTATTGTTCATTATTTTAAAGACAAAGCTAATCCAAGATACCTTTAGCACTTTCAAACTCGAACTCTTTCAAACTCAAAACATTTTCGAAAACCCCCGGTCAGGTTTGCTTCTTGTGTGATTTCAAGAATCATCGGTCGACGGATGTCGGACCTCAATCACTTAGTTTTCAATCAAAATCAAGTTTTAAAAAAAGAAAAGAAAAAGGGACTCTGGCATGTGTGGGAACCGTTGACGAACGATTCCCGGGATGTGTAAGCGGCCGTGAGCCAGGCGGTCTGTCAATTTTTATTCCGGACCAGGTGTTGCCGAAGGATGATTACAGATGTAGTTTTCATCAAGGGTGATTACGGATGTAGTTTTCACCCGAGGATAGTTACGGATGTAGTTTCTATCCTTCTACCGGTAGAGAAGACCCGCGGATTATTGGATTTGGATGTGGCGACTGATCATCGTCAATCCCTGTCAGGTTTTTATGTTTTCTTCTAGTCCCATCCTCCACTTTGGAAAAATACTCAAACACTGCTTCTTGGGCCTAAGTGCCAAGTTGCCGATAGTGTGGCTTTTGATAAGAAAAATATTGACATCGTGCAGTATCTAGAACTGCAAGATTTTCTATAAAGGTTGGCACGTGTTAGTGCACTCTTGCAATTGTTTCAAAGAAGGAAATGTTTTTGTATGAGAAACCTTCTAAGCTAATGGAAGGAAAGAGGTTTGCAATGATGTATTCCCTGTACAGTATGTTAATCGTAGAGTGTTTTGCCGAAAATGATATACTCATATGTATATATTTTCAAACTTCAGATATATTGAAATGGGAACCTTATAAAGGGTTCATATGTTATTCTTAAAGCTCCTTAGTGAGTATAGATGTTTTATTCAAACTCGGACATATACATTGTCCAATTATGTTTTGAAATCTGAGATATATACCCATATAGTTGGGAATGTTTTCGAAATAAACCACATTATTATTTTTCAAAATGGTGAACTTGCTGAGCATTATGTAGCTCATTCTTGCTTTTTAAAACTTTTCAGAAAGAGAAGAATTTGGCCGATTAACTCTGCACCAGCAGAAGAGGAGTAGAAGATTTACCCCGGAGATGATTTAGTTCATGATAAACACTACAGAGTAAGTCTGATAGGTTTTCAACTGTATTAGTAAGACTTGTCTTCAAGTGTAGTTGTATAAGTGGCAGTGCATAAGATTCTGGATTGTACAGATGAATTGTAATATTTAGTGTTACTTTTGATTATCGTTTCTGAGGCTCTAACTTGTTTATGCGTAAGATTAAGGTCTGGATGGATGTATTGTTGAGTTGTAAAGTTAATACAGGTATGATATGGTTGGATGGTGATGTGATGACTTGAATCTTTGACCTCGGATTTGGGGGCGTCACAGAAATGGTATCAGAGCGGTAAGTTATAGTACTCAGAAACGAGAGTGTTGAGTGTTAAGTCTATGTAGGAAAATGACATAAGAGATCGTAGTAAACTTATTATTGGACTACCGGAAGAGGTACCGGTGAGTAGAATGGACTGGAGTGTTGACTGGAGGTATTATACTAGGGTTGATAGAATCCTTAGAGACCTTCAGGATGATGAATAAAGGTTTGAGAGTCGTACATGACCTATCATAGGTAATGATAAGCAGAGCGAAATGTCAAGAGCAACTGAGGTAGAGGCGATATTGCTAATATGATCGGATGACTAGGCTGGCATAAACTTTGCGGCCCATAGTCCTCCACAGTTTAGGAGGCGGCATTTTAAGAATCAAGAAGTTTAGACTTCCCTACATATTTAATGTAAGAACCCAGATTTTCGGTAGAATTAAAACTTTTCTTATTAAGAATAAGTATATACGTGAATAGTGTTTGTCATGCGTGAATAGTAATTTATGGATGAATAGTGATTTTGAGGACCAAGAAAATTTTCACACCACCCTATGTACAAGACATGGTATGGATATTTCAAAGTCATATTAGTGATTCACGGAGCAAATAAGTGTATATAAAGACGATCGGAATTTAGAAATTCCAATTTGTATTCTAGTGTAATATTTGACCGGGAAGTGAATTATATATTATTATATTCAAGAAATGAGATATTAATTTTGAGGAATTAAGGATTTAATTATGTCAGGATTTTATTATATTTGATTCGAGAATTTAGAACAAAAACCCCTGAGATAGTGAAACGAACGTTCTAGAAACCACTGAGACTTTATAACGAGATTAAGCGATCAAGCGAGCGAATCATGAATTGAGGATAGTAAATATTAGAAGTCCAAGGAAGGATATATTATGAGAGGAAAATGGAATTGAGAATAAAATCCTAGAGTTAAAGGGAATGAGAACAATTGAGAAACCGCGAGAATGTTTTTCTGAGATAAAGAGAAAATACAAAGAAAATTGGACACAATGATTGTTTGAGGTATTGGGCCACACTATTACAATAAAGTGCAACGTATAAGTTTTAACATATTGATTTAGTAAATATACAAGAAGGGAAGCCCCTTGGTGCAAATAAGAAAAGGAAGGAAGGGCTTGGAAACAATATGTATAAAGCAAGGGACTTGCTTGCAATTATCGATGGATAAAGGTAATCCAAATGAACCAATGAGGAGATGACACCACATGGCAAGAAGATAAGATGCATCAAAGTGAAAATATCAATCATTATTGATCACTTTATCACTTTAATCAAACAAAACAAACACCAAATACTCCATTCTGCCCAGCAAGAAAGGAGCTCACTAAAACGGGCCTAGAGACTTCATTACTCAATGAAATTTTTTGTTCTTTATATGGTTAGAAAGCTGTTAAGACGCTCTACAACTTTCATTCAGGAGCCTCGACCAGGAAACGAGTGCAACGGCTTCGTTTTGGCTGATCTTTGGGGCATGTTTTTCAAGTCAGGAAACCCACTACCATGTTCTTGATTTCTTTGGTGAGATTGAAGATGGTGAGCATAGAGTAAGGCTTCCCCAAGGTTAACCAAGCTTGTTTGAGATTTTAAGAACATCAAGAAGGTATAAAAACCCTAACCCCTCTTGGCCATGTAGTATTTGTGATGTTTAATGTTAGATCCATGGTTATTAGTGTGAATCTTGGACATATAAGTTATGGATGATGTAGATCTTGAGTTTAAATGTTGTGGTTGTGATTTTTAAGCTTGTGGTTAGTGTATGCAACTCCATGTATGTTATAAAGTATGATCTTGGTGGATTAGATGATGGTTGTGATGTGTATATAAGATTCTTGGTTGGTTAAGTGGTATAAGCATGCTGAGTATTTTTCCAGGAACTTGTACTGTCTTGTAGGAGGGTTTTGAACCCCTAAATCTTGTCTCCTGAAGTCCTAATATATATTGTTAGAAAGTTATTTGAATTTAGTTTCCATAAATATAAGGTTCATGACTAGTTGATGTATAGATTTTGATTTATGGCCTGAGAAGTGAAATGTGTTTCTGGAATCCGGACTGCACTAACTGGTCCCCTTGTGAACCTTGTTTAAACCCATAAAAATTTATGTAGGATCGTGGAAACATTAGAGAAGCTATTAAATGCAGTGGTGAAGGCTACCCAAAAAGAAATGGATTAAAATATGTATTTTTCAATTTTATAGAAATGTTGGAGTAAAATCCGCGCAAGTGAAAAACCACTTAGGAGATTAGTTTAAAGTAGTTTTAAGAGTATTCACTTGAGTTTCGAGTTTGAGGAATAGATTTGAGTCGAATGGGTAAAGAATGTGATAATGTGATGACATGGTCATATAGGAGGGTTAGTGGGTCAAATGGTGGAGTCGCTAAGATGGCCTTGTATTCTTTAAATCATTATGATTAAGTGGTGTTGCTAAGATACTAACGAGCGAATATTTGATATTTATAGATTGTCGCTCCATTCCACGAGCCCAACCACCCCAACCTTCCCAAAGCAAGTTTTCCAACCCTAAGCATTTATTTTCAAGATATTATGTTCCTGATTCTACCTATGCAAGTTTACTTTTCAAAACTTACATATACAAGGACTCTCACTGTTGTGTTTGTAGTATTCAATCATGTCAAATGTTTATGTTTATCGAAGTACCGATGAAATTGAGATGTATAAGTACATATATGTTTGCACCCCTTGAACTTAGAATGAAATGTTTTTTTCGGACAACGACTCTAGCAATAGAGGTCGTAGCGGTCCGTATATACTATTGACCGGGGAGCGGTATATTATTATATCGTAATTAAATTGCGAAAACCCGAAGGGTCATTCGGGGAGTATCGTATACTCAAGTAATTATTTTTATATCTTCGTAAATACTCAAAATACCTATCTTGGATTAAAAGCTTATTTAATTAAATAATTATTTTATTAATTATTAATATTAAATCTTAAAATATCATTTATTAATTATTGTTCATTATTTTAAAGACAAAGCTAATCCAAGATACCTTTAGCACTTTCAAACTCGAACTCTTTCGAACTCAAAACATTTTCGAAAACCCCCGGTCAGGTTTGCTTCTTGTATGATTTCAAGAATCATCGGTCGACTGATGTCGGACCTCAACTACTCAGTTTTCATTCAAAATAAAGTTTTTAAAATAAAAAGAAAAAGGGACTCTGGCAGGTGTGGGAACCGTTGACGAACGATTCCCGGGATGTGTAAGCGGCCGTGAGCCAGGCGGTCCATCAATTATTATTCCTGTCCAGGTGTTGCCGAAGGATGATTACGGATGTAGTTTTCACCCGAGGATAGTTACGGATGTAGTTTCTATCCTTCTACCGGTAGAGAAGACCCGCGGATTATTGGACTTGGATGTGGCGACTGATCATCGTCGATCCCTGTCAGGTTTTTATGTTTTCTTCCAGTCCCATCCTCCACTTTGGAAAAATTCTCAAACACTACTTCTTGGGCTTAAGTGCCAAGTTGCAGATAGTGTGGCTTTTGATAAGAAAAATATTGACATCGTGCAGTATCTAGAACTGCAAGATTTTCTATAAAGATTGGCACGTGTTAGTGCACTCTTGCAATTATTTCAAAGAATGAAATGTTTTTGAATGAGAAACCTTCCAAGCTAATGGAAGGAAAGAGGTTTGCAATGATGTATTCCCTGTACAGTATGTTAATCGTAGAGTGTTTTGCCGAAAATGATATACTCATATGTATATACCTTAAAACTTGAGATATGTTGAAATGGGAACCTTATAAAGGGGTTGATATGTTATTCTTAAAGCTCCTTAGTGAGTATAAATGTTTTATTCAAACTCGGACATATATATTATCCAATTATGTTTTGAAATCTGAGATATATGCCCATACAGTTGGGAATGTTTTCAAAATAAACCACATTATTATTTTTCAAAATGGTGAACTTGCTGAGCATTATGTAGCTCATTCTTGCTTTATAAAAACTTTTCAGAAAGAGAAGAATTTGATCGGTTAACTCCGCACCAGCAGAAGAGGAGTAGAAGATTTACCCCTGAGATGATTTAGTTCCTGATAAATACTACAGAGTAAGTCTGATAGGTTTTCAACTGTAATAGTAAGACTTGTCTTCAAGTGTAGTTGTATAAATGGAAGTGCGCAAGATTCTAGATTGTACAGATGAATTGTAATGTTTATTGTTACTTTTGATTATCGTTTCTGAGGCTCTAACTTGTTTGTGTGTAAGATTGAGGTCTGGATGGATGTATTATTGAGTTGTAAAGTTAATACAGGTATGATATGGTTGGATGGTGACGTGACGACCTGAATCTCTGACCTCGGATTTGGGGGCGTTACAGAAATGGTATCAGAGCGATAAGTTACAGTACTCAGAAACGAGAGTGTTGAGAGTTAAGTCTAAGTAGGAGAATGACATACGAGATCGTAGTAAACTTATTATTGGACTTCCCGAAGAGGTACCGGTGAGTAGAATGGGCTGGAGTGTTACTGGAGGTATTATACTAGGGTCGATAGAATCCTTAGAGACCTTCAGAATGAGGAATAGAGGTTTGAGAGTTGTACATGACCTATCATAAGTAATAAGCAGAGCGAATCTCAAGAGCAGTTGAGGTAGAGGCGATATTGCCAATATAATCGAATGACTAGGCTGGCATAATTTTGTGGCCCATAGTCCTCCACAGTTTAGGAGGCGGCATTTTAAGAATCAAGAAGTTTAGACTTCCCTACATATTTAAGGGAACTTAGTACTTGGAATAATGAAAGTCTTTTACTTTGGCTATAAGATCCGATTTTCGATAAGTAACGGGTTTACCTGAAAGTTGGTCACTATGTCGTTGTGGAATTCATTACCCTTGATGGCAAATTTTACATGTGTTATACGAGAATATTATCATAAGACGAGCGTGCTAGATAATTCCACGCATGATTCGGACGCTAGAGCATGGTAGTTTAACTTAGAGAACAAACAAGTAGAATTAACAAAGGGACTCAAGAGAAGTTGAATATAGTTGCAACGAGCGATATAGTGATTTCAGAGTCTACCAAAAGAAAAGACCAGAGGGTCTAGAGTGGGATCCTTTAATAGAGATGTTATAAGGGACTACGTATATATGTATTGTAGGCCTCAATATTTTTGGTATATGTTCACATACACACACCCGCCACTGAACCTATGGACTGCACTGAGATCCCTGAGAGATCTCTTTGATCTGTTCCCAGGGGGAACTGGCCACTTGTGATTCATGTCGGAAGGCATGAAGTAGGACCCTATGGACTTAGCAGGTGTCCCCGAAATGATGTGAAGTTTGGTCTTCAAGATAAAGCACGAAAATGACAGATATATTTGTGAAACTCTAACTGGGTAAATGACGTTAAGATGATGATTGAGAGACACACTAGTTGATGTCTTGTATTACGAAGACGAAGAGATGGAGCTACCCTCATAATGGTGATAATGAGATGCACGAATGATTATTAACTTATTTTGGTAACTACCGGCTGGTGCACTACTTCATTTTAAACTTTTCACTAACCATGTTACCTCGATTAGTTTATATCAGGTAACCCTTCTAGCTTTCTAATTCAAACTTGTGGAATAACAACCAGTGAGATACTTTCCCTAAAGCAGGGCTTATCCGAAGTAATTTTATTTGATCCATGAACATTCTATTCAAAAAAATTATGACGATCTTGTTCGGCTCAGGACTATTTACACTTTCTTTCTATTATCCAAGGAATGTTCAACAAATATTTCCTTAATTAATCGACGAATACTACTTAACGAATATCGATATTTGATTGCTTCTTTCATACTTGCACTCTTCAGTTGAGCTCATAAATATTCAACAAATTACTGAGGACATGGATGATCTAATGTCCAGACGTCCCTCATGAATTCTTTTCTTCTATTCAAGATGAGGTTGTACATCGTACATTGAAATCATAGTAAGGATATCATTTTGATATTGGTATTCCGAATTTAATTCTATTGTCGGATCTGATAAAGCATGTGTACGGAGGCACCCTTGGGTGGACCGTTTCACTGATAAGTAATATTTAATGAGAGGTTATCGATTGTTCCGATACCTAGAACATTCTCTTCAGATTTTATAGTTTTCTTTTTCAAACTTAATAACTTCTTATTTTCATTCGTTGTCCGAGAAGCCTAAAGTTTCTTCAGTGGCTACGATGTTGAAATTCCGTTCTATCCAAGTGAAACTGGCTAGTCGTTATGTCAATATGAATGACTAGTTGATTGTTCTAACTACTCAAAATTGTAAATGTTGTGAAGAACACCTAGATAATTATCCTAGCTGGTGGTGATGTCTCAAACAGGTGGACTACCAAATTTTGTCTAGCTAGTTGCTAGTGTTTCTTGAAAAGGACTAGTTATTGTTTCACTGGTCCAACTCCCAATTTAATTCATTCTGCAATGCATTTTGCTTGTGGTAAAGTATGATGACGAAAGTTTTGACGAATAACTTGATTGAGACCTAATGAGGTCGCCCACTCAACTCGAATTCTACCCATCTTCGTATCAGACTCTATATCACTTGAATATTTTATTCTTTCATTCACACAATGAGAATTCATTTGAAACCACTGATTACTTGAATGATAAACTACTTCATTCTTTAATTGTCATGGAGTAGAATTGCTTTCTATTGGCTGACCTTCATCAATGCGACTTTAGATTTCCTCTTATTATTCAGGGGGAAAAGTATCCACCCGATGTAAGAATTGTATAAAGACCGTCTTTATGACTTTTGTATCCAACAATCATTGCCCTTGTGCAACATTCTCTATGGTATCATATTACAGAATTATCAGGACGGGAAGGAATAAACCTTGTTGTATTCTTTCTGTCCATACTTACATCTCCAAAAATCGAGACTCCTAGTATTGGGAACCATCAACATTCTTGGAACATCCAATGTGGAATTCTTATTGAAATTATCTTTTGGACCTTGTTATTTTGAAACCATTCCTTTCAAAGTGATTACTCTAAGGTGAACGGGAGGTACAATTATGAACCGTTACACCAATATGAGATCAAAAAACCAAATGTTGTAATTGTGCAGCAAGAGCGTTATGCCGAGTAATTATTAAAGTAGAAATAACATGTCGGGGCATACCACAAGACCTTTAATATTAGTGTGGGGAAAGTTATAAAAAATGATGAGGTGGTTGGGAGTACGCTTCTACCAACCGTTGTCAGGATGTTATATTAATGAATTCTGGAGTTACCAAGCCTTTTCCTGATCCATGAAATGCAAATCGATTGCGATGTAAAACATATCCTTGGAGGAAACTGACATGGAGGCAAGATGGACGAGAAAGGAAGAAATATCGTGGCAAGAATGTGAAGCTTTGCTTAGCTTAAAGGGATTGATGCACATAGAGAGACATATAGTTTAACAGGCCCCTAATAGCAAATGGATGCATGGATATATGCCAGTGATCCTTCGAGATTACCACCTAATCAAGTTTATTGGGAATCGCAGCCGCATTCAGGCCTCAGGCTGATTGGCGCCAGTTGTGAAGAAGGACGAGCGTATGACATCTTACATATACCATCGAGAACTGATACCCTTATCGGAAATGGGGGAATTGTTGACTAGTTAAAATGAGTAGTTCTTTTTCAAAGATAATGTTGAAGAGAAGGTTTCACCAACTCAAGATCGACCTCTGTACTGTGCCAAAGTTGGCATTTCACACTAATATAAACGTTATAAAATTGTGGTAGTATCGTTTGAATGGACTAATGAGTCAGAAGCCTTTATGGATTAATGAACAAAGTTTCGGGATGAAATGAGATATTAGCAACAACCTCGTTGTTAGCTATACTTTATAATGAGAAGAGGACTTTGAGAGTCACGATGATGCGTCTTTCAAGAGTTTAAGAGGTGTGCTGATGCAGTAGAAAGGGGATGATAGCCTATACTTCTAAACAACATAAAGGTTACGTGATGGGATATACTAACCGTGAGTCTGGGATTAGTCATGATGGCGTTCACGCATAAAACTGAGACGTTAACTTTATGAGAAAAGTGTGAAAGTTTTCCACAAGAGCCATAAGTATATCTTTATATTAGAACTAAACATAAGAAAGAGAAGGTGACGAAAGGGAGCAGGGAGTATAATGGAGAAATTTGTTATTTCCCAGGAAAGGCCAGTGTGGTGGCCGATACCTATAGAAGGGATTATTCGAAATTGGAATTCAGTCAGTATTGACCAAGAAAATAGAGTATATACAATAAAGAATAATGTTAGAGGAAAATGACTAAATTATGGGGAAGGACAAAGATGTACAGAGAATTAAGAGAATGTTTGGCAAACGGATATGAAGAATGGTATTGGCAAACTATTAAGTACAAACGCAACATGTCAAAAACAAAATGATATAGATCTAGTGGATCAATTCCGCCCGTAGAAAATCTTGAACGTGGACAGAATTATAATGAATTTCATGAGTAGGTCGCCAAAGACCGAGCCAAGAGATGGCCCTAGTTGATTTATAATTGCTGGACCAAGTGATTTACCTACGAGAGACTTTCCATTTAGAAGATTATCGATTTATATACGGAAGAGATGGTGGTGCAATATAAAACTTCTGCAGTGATTACGTCAGATAGAGACTTAAGGTTAAACTTCGAATATTGAAGGTGCTTTCAAGTATAATTAATAAAGAGATTGAGCGTATGTACTAATTTGATCTGTGGCTGACGGACAGGGAAGAAGAATTATCCAGACGATCGAATTTATATTTAGTGTCGTGCCTTAGATTTCATGGGGCAGTCGAGAATAAAAACTTATCCATGAAACGAATGTTGTTAGCACGATCGGCACCATGCGAACGTAAGGACGTCTCTTGTAAAGCGTACTACGAAAGAAGAAGTTTCGCTTTTCTTGCGTTACGAAGAAGTCAATGAACGAGGGATATAGTAGCTGAACTGGTTCGACGTATACCGAAGACTATACAGTATCCATATCAAGTGGTAACGACTGACGGGAGGCAACACATGCGTGCTAATCAAGCCAAGGAAAATAAGGAATACCATGCGTATTGACGTTGTCTCAGATTATAGAACGCGACCACAAAGTATTCACGGGCCAACGATACAAGGACTCAACACGGATACTATGAACAATGTAGAAGAGGAACGTATAAGTAGTGGGATAGAAATTTTCATTCATAGCACAACCGATAAGGAATACAGGTCGAGGATAGCATGCGTTGAGAAACAACATTAAAGCGTTGGTGAGACCAAGGTGAGAGAACAAAAGGGTTGAAGTGTCAACCTGAGAGTTGGAAAGGGTAAAGTTGGAATTGTATCCACAACTATTTTCCTTTGGTTCTTAAGATAGAATCCTTTTAAGGAGAGGAGACTACATTAACCCTAATTTTCGTGAATATTCGAAACCTGGTCGAATAGTAATTTTATGGGTGGATGAGAAATCTTTGCGATCACGAGTTGTACAAATTATTAAATGAAGATTTCGAATTCATATTACGTCCTTACGGTACAGACGAGTGTATGTAAAAGTCATTAGTTTTTTTACGAAACCCATTATTTCGTATGGTCAAATTTTATGAGATATCGAAGGAGTATGAGGTGGGAGACTTCGTGATGCTAAGGGTATCCCCTCGAAAAGGATTGATGAAATTTGGAAAGAAATGGAAGCTAAGTCTGAGGTTTATAGGACCTTTTGAGATTTTGAGACGTGTTGGAAAGTTAGCCTATGAACTAGCCTTGCCCCCGAGCTTGCAGCAAGTGCATAATGCGTTTCATGTGACCATGCTACGACCCTACCACCCGGACTTTTGGCATGTGATAGAGTACGACCAAGTGGACCTACAACCAGACTTGACCTATGTGGAGCAACTCGTGGAAATCATGGATAGAGAAGAACAAGTGCTGGGGAACAAGGTTTTCAAACTAATAAGGAATGGTGAGAAAATCAAGATATGGAAGAATCCACCTGGAAGTTGAAAGAGCGAAACAAAGAAGGAGTAACCCCAGTGATTCCGGGACCGAATCCTTTTATGGAGGGGAGACTGTAAGAACCCAAAATTTTGGTAGAATTAAAACTTTTCCTATTATGATGAAGTGCATCAATGAATAGTGATTTGGTGGATGAATAGTGATTTTGAGGATTAAGAAAATTTTTCATGCCACCTATGTACGAGACATAGTGTTGATATTCCGAAGTTATACTAGTAATCTACGGAGTAAATAAGTGTATGTAAATGCGATCGGAATTCAGAAATTCCAAATTCTATTTTCGTGTAATATTTGACCGAGCAGTGAATTATATATCAGTAATATCAATAAATGAGATATTTAATTTGATGAATTGATGAGTTAATATTTTGGAATTTTATTACAAGTGATTTGAGAATTTGGAACGAAAACCACTGAGGAAGTGAAACAAACGTTCTAGAAAAAGCTGAAACTTTACAACGAGATTAAGCGATCAAGCGAGCGAATCATGAATTGAGAATAGTAAATATTAGAAGTCCAAGTAAGGATATATTACGAGAGGAAAATGGAATTGAGAATAAAATCCTAGAGTTAAAGGAAATGAGAACAATTGAGAAACCGCGAGAATTTTTTTTTCTGAGATAAAGAGAAAATACAAAGAAAATTGGACACAACAATTTTTTGAGGTATTGGGCCACACTATTACAATGAAGTGCAACATATAAGTTGTAACATATTGATTTAGTAAATATACAAGAAGGGAAGCCCCTTGGTGCAAATAAGAAAATGAAGGAAGGGCTTGGAAACAATATGTATAAAGCAAGGGACTTGCTTGCAATTATGGATGGATAAAGGTAATCCAAATGAACCAATGAGGAGATGACACCACATGGCAAGAAGATAAGATGCATCCAAGTGAAAATATCAAGCATTATTGATCAATTTATCACTTTAATCAAACAAAACAAACACCAAATACTCCATTCTGCCCAGCAGGAAAGGAGCTCACTAAAACGAGCCTAGAGACTCCATTACTCAATTAAATTTTTAGTTCTTTATATGGTTAGAAAGCTGTGAAGACGCTCTACAACTTTCATTCAGGAGCCTCGACCAGGAAACGAGTGCAAGGGCTTCGTTTTGGCTGATCTTTGGGGCGTGTGTTTCCAGTCAGGAAACCCACTTCCATGTTCTTGATTTCTTTGGTGAGATTGAAGATGGTGAGCATAGAGTAAGACTTCCCCAAGGTTACCAAGCTTGTTTGAGATTGTAAGAACATCAAGAAGGTATAAAAACCCTAACCCCTCTTGGCCATGTAGTATTTGTGATGTTTAATGTTAGATCCATGGTTATGAGTGTGAATCTTGGACATATAAGTTATGGATGATGTAGACCTTGAGTTTAAGTGTTGTGGTTGTGATTTTTAAGCTTGTGGTTAGTGTATGTATCTCCATGTATGTTATAAAGTATGATCTTGGTGATTTAGATGTTGGTTGTGATGTGGATGTAAGATTCTTGGTTGGTTTAGTGATATAAGCATGCTGAGTTTTTCCCAGGAACTTGTACTGTTTTGTAGGAGGGTTTTGAACCCCCAAATCTTGTCCCCTGAAGTCCTAATATATATTGTTGGAAAGGTATTTGAATGTAGTTTCCAGAAATATAAGGTTCATGACTAGGTGATGTATAGATTTTGAGTTATGGCCTGAGAAGTGAAATGTGTTTCTGGATTTCGGACTGCACTAAGTGGTCCCCTTGTGAACCTTGTTTGAACCCCTAAAAATTTATGTAGGATCATGGAAAAATTAGAGAAGCTAGTAAATGCAGTGGGGAAGGCTACCCAAAAATAATTTGATTAAAATATGTATTTTTCAATTTTATAAAAATGTTGAAGTAAAATCCGCGCAAGTGAAAAATCACTTAGGAGATTAGTTTAAAGTATTTTTAAGAGTATTCACTTGAGTTTGGAGTTTGAGGAATAGATTTGAGTCGAATGTGTAAAGAATGTGATAATGTGATGACATGGTCATATAGGAGGGTTAGTGGGTCAAATGGTGGAGTCGCTAAGATGGCCTTGTATTCTTTAAAACATTATGATTAAGTGGTGTTGCTAAGATACTAACGAGCGAATATTGGATATTTATAGATTGTCGCTCCACTCCACGAGCCCAACCACACCAACCTTCCCAAGGCAAGTTTTCCAACCCTAAGCATTTATTTTCAAGATATTATGTTCCTGATTCTACCTATGCAAGTTTACTTTTCAAAACTTACATATACAAGGACTCTCACTGTTGTGTTTGTAGTTTTCAATCATATCAAATGTTTATGTTTATTGAAGTATCGATGAAATTGAGATGTATAAGTACATATATGTTTGCACCCCTTGAACTTAGAATGAAATGTTTTCTTCGGACAACGACTCTAGCAATAAACGTCGTAGCGGTCCGTATATACTATTGACCGGGGAGCGGTATATTATTATATCGTAATTAAATTGCGAAAACCCGAAGGGTCATTCGGGGAGTATCATATACTCAAGTAATTATTTTTATATCTTCGTAAATACTAAAAATACCTATCTTGGATTTAAAGCTTATTTAATTAAATAATTATTTTATTAATTATTAATATTAAATCTTAAAATATCATTTATTAATTATTATTCATTATTTTAAAGACAAAGCTAATCCAAGATACCTTTAGCACTTTCAAACTCGAACTCTTTCGAACTCAAAACATTTTCGAAAACCCCCGGTCAGGTTTGCTTCTTGTGTGATTTCAAGAATCATCGGTCGACGGATGTCGGACCTCAATTACTCAGTTTTCAATCAAAATCAAGTTTTTAAAAGAAAAGGAAAAGGGACTCTGGCAGGTGTGGGAACCTTTGACGAACGATTCCCGGGATGTATAAGCGGCCGTGAGCCAGGCGGTCCGTCAATTATTATTACGGCCCAGGTGTTGCCGAAGGATGATTACGGATGTAGTTTTCATCGAGGGTGATTACGGATGTAGTTTTCACCCGAGGATAGTTACGGATGTAGTTTCTATCCTTCTACCGGTAGAGAAGACCCGCGGATTATTGGACTTGGATGTGGCGACTGATCATCGTCAATCCCTGTCAGGTTTTTATGTTTTCTTCCAGTCCCATCCTCCACTTTGGAAAAATACTCAAACACTACTTCTTGGGCCTAAGTGCCAAGTTGCCGATAGTGTGGCTTTTGATAAGAAAAATATTGACATCGTGCAGTATCTAGAACTGCAAGATTTTCTATAAAGGTTGGCACGTGTTAGTGCACTCTTGCAATTGTTTCAAAGAAGGAAATGTTTTTGTATGAAAAACCTTCTAAGCTAATGGAAGGAAAGAGGTTTGCAATGATGTATTCCCTGTACAGTATGTTAATCGTAGAGTGTTTTGCCGAAAATGATATACTCATATGTATATATTTTCAAACTTCAGATATATTGAAATGGGAACCTTATAAAGGGTTCATATGTTATTCTTAAAGCTCCTTAGTGAGTATAGATGTTTTATTCAAACTCGGACATATACATTGTCCAATTATGTTTTGAAATCTGAGATATATACCCATATAGTTGGAAATGTTTTCGAAATAAACCACATTATTATTTTTCAAAGTGGTGAACTTGCTGAGCATTATGTAGCTCATTCTTGCTTTATAAAAACTTTTCAGAAAGAGAAGAATTTGGTCGATTAACTCTGCACCAGCAGAAGAGGAGTAGAAGATTTACCCCGGAGATGATTTAGTTCCTGATAAACACTACAGAGTAAGTCTGATAGGTTTTCAACTGTATTAGTAAGACTTGTCTTCAAGTGTAGTTGTATAAGTGGCAGTGCATAAGATTCTTGATTGTACAGATGAATTGTAATATTTAGTGTTACTTTTGATTATCGTTTCTGAGGCTCTAACTTGTTTATGCGTAAGATTAAGGTCTGGATGGATGTATTGTTGAGTTGTAAAGTTAATACAGGTATGATATGGTTGGATGGTGATGTGACGACTTGAATCTTTGACCTCGGATTTGGGGGCGTCACAGGGGATCTCTCAACAAAGAGGGGTGGCACTCGTAGTCCGTAACTCCCTACAGCATCATCCACTGGCTCATCAACATCTCCCTCATTACCCTCATCTATAGTCTGTCCTGCAACAACAACCACAACTTGCTCAGTGGTCATGTCGGTATCCTCCTCCATGTCCCTAATCTCAGATTGATAAGTGGATTTTATATCCACTTGGAGCATTCCATATCGGCTTAAATTGATTCACTTGGCCTCAAGTTTGTCGCATTTTTTATGTGTTTTGTGTAGTTGTGCAGGATTGTACTATCGATTAAGGTTGGCGATTTCCATTGATATTGGAGTGGATTCTTAGCTTGGAATGAAGCAAGGAGTGATTTCTTATGCTACCAAGGTGGATTCATGCTCAATAATTGAAGAACGGGAAGTGGCAAAAGAATTGGAAGCGAAAACGGATGGGAAATGAGCAAATTGTGGAAAATTCGGATTTCCGGAAAGGGTGCGCAGTCTACACTGTTTTGGCCATATCTGGAGTTCTAAAAGTCCGTTTTCAGCGATCTTAATGTCCACGTAAAGCCTGGGGAATTTTCTTGAAGTCTGAAGCAAAATAAAAATCTGGGCAGAAGCTTTCCGTGCAGACTACGCCCTGGAGTCTGCTTTATTTATGGAGCTTTAGTATCTTGATGCTTTAAAGATCTGTATGTGATGTATACTGATATCCTCGTATGGTTGTGCTTAATTGTTAGATGCGTAGCTAACATCTAATTTGTTAATCTCTTGTGAAGTGAAAGTGGATCTTGAGATTTAGAATTTGCCATGCTAGCATAGGTTCATGATTGTTTATCAACGTGATTCGTAGTGTAAGATGAAAATACTTATACTGCCCTGTGTGATCTTTATGGATAACTTGCTCTTCAACCGTTATGTTTTCAAATTCTATAAACCTATAGGGTCTAAGCATAATTGGTGTCTATTCATCTTCTATCTCTTTTGTGGATGTATGGGTAGTTTGGTATACGTATGCTGACAGGTAGCGTGTACTTATTTCGTGTTATCCGATCAGATATCATAACGATTGCATATAGTGATTAAAGGCGTTAGATCTAAGCGAAGTGTTTAATGAAGTTAGAATCTCATGTTACTCTTGTAGAAGTAATTCGATTCCAATTCTCGTTAGTTAGTTAATTCTTAGTTGTTAATTTACTTATTAGTTAATTTAGTTAATTAAACCCAAATTTGTTAATTGTCTTAACAGTGAATAAAAACCATACATTGTTGCATAGGTACATTAACTGAATTGAAACCTAAACCAGATCTCTGTGGGAACGAACTTGACTTATATCTATATTACTTGTGACCACGTACGGTTGCGTGTTAGTGTAAACAAGTTTTTTGGCGCCGCTGTCGGGGATCATCGGTGTATTATTTTTAGTTTATGTACTTGTCATCAGTGGTCGTTAGAGTTCACTAACTCAGATTATTTTCTTACTTAGTTTGTTTGTTCGGTGTGTTTCAGGTACTTGAGTGTTTGAAAATGGCAGGCGAGGTGTTACCATGGTGGGCATATTCGAGGACATCCATGCCTCAACAATGTGAGCAATATTTGGGCGTTCATGAGACCTTACAATATTGCTACTACGAAGTAGTTGATCCATATGTCACTTGTGAGGAACAACCATATTTTCAATACCATCCTCAACAGTACCAGCAAGATGTTCCAAATATGTCATATTTCTTTGGTAGTGAAGAGTTTCAACATCAACAACCTACTCCTACTTTTCAGTCAGATGAGGTTGATGTTATGGAGGAGATTAGGATGCTTGCAAAGAGTAATGAGGAGTCTATCAAATCTTTTGGGACACTAGTTGCTCAAGTTTTGAGTGCCTTGGAACAAGAGAAACAACAATTCATATTAGAGGCAATTCCATAAGATAACGGTGACTTGGAGCAAGGTACTTGTAAGAACCCAGATTTTGGGTAGAATTAAAACTTTTATTTATTTAATGATGTAAGAACGAATAGTGGTTACGGCTACGATGTAATAGTTAATATTTTGAAAGAATGAATGGAATTCGACTTTATTATTTCTATGTCTTGAAGAATGCTAATGGTTGACAACTTAGGTAAGAATAATCTATCTCCTAGAGGAATAAGATATGGCAACCCCAAGCAGATGAATACTCTCATGTCATCCAGACCGATAACAATTAGTCCACTGGTTCCGTAAAAGGGTTAAGGAACGCCCGAAAGAGAGCAAGGACATTTTCATAAATATAAGGAATAAAGAGAGAATAAATAATGAATAGTGTTTTTGGTGGAAATGATAAAATGATTAAGCCAACGCTATATAGAAGTATTCATGACGGATTTCCGAGTTCATATTAATGATCCAGGGGGAAAAGAGTGTATGTAAAAGCTGTCGGATTCTGAAAAACAACACTTTTATTTTCTCCAAGAATTCCCTGGACACTGTAAGACCTAAGGATTTATTTCAAGGATTTAAGGAAATTAAATTTGAGAATTATTAAAAAAGATGGAGAATAGTATTATAAATATTAAGAAAGTTTCTGGTAAAACCCAAACGAGAAACCCTTGAGATAGTCCTCCGAACGAGCAAGGAAATTGAGTAATAACCGGACAAAGAAACGAACAATCAACCAAGAGACAAACAAGTGCAATTGGTGTAAAAAAAAAAAAAAGAAACCTAGGTGGCATACTTGAAATTCAACTACAACTAGGATGATTCTTTAGCATTTAACCAAAAATGGAGTTGTTTAATGTGGTGCCAACACATGGTCCACTAAGAAGCCAACACTTGGACCTATAGATGAGTGAGAACACAAAAGGAGGAGATGCATTCAAGTTATATACATAATAATGCATGTATTAAGTCATAACAAAACAAACCAAAAAGAGCAACACCACCATTTCTTGTTTCTTGAAACTCTAGGCCAAGAAAAGGAAAAAAGGGGGGAGAGCTTGCCACCATCCATTCACTTCAACCTATAGCTTAAAATAAAGCTTGAGACTAGGAGAAGGTAAATCCAAAACTTTAGCATCATCCTTTAAGGTTTCCATTTTCAAAAGATTTATGAAAGTGATGATGAATAGTAACTAACATGGTTGTTTTGCTTTTGATCTTTGATTTATGGCTTCCAAAGGATAGTATAAGCAAGGCATAAGAGTTGTAAGAGTATAATAGCATTACCAAGCTTCAAACCAAGGTATAACACTTGAAACCTTTGGATAAATCTTGAGTTTTTATGGAGTTTTAGTGGTTATATGCATGTATAGAACCTTAGAGATATGGGCGGGCTTTGGTAATTGTTAAAATAGTTTAGATGAACGGAAAGACATTGCTTGGTCTTAGTTCATGGTTAAATAACATGTATATGATGTTTGGAGTGAAAACTATGAATATTGGATGTTTGAATTTTTGGGAAACGTGTAAACATAGCCGTCGTAATGCCAAAATTTCGTTAACTCTTAAAAACCGTGCATGACAGTAGCATATACTCACTGTCCAGTCCCGAATTTTGCCATGGTTAGCTAGTTCACGTTACAACTTCGTTTTGATATAAAGATCGAGTGAAATGGATATACGGTTTAAGAGTTATGATCAATTTAAGATAAGTGGTTCGTAACCGAGAGCACGAGGTCGTAATTAAAATTGAACTCGTGTAAATTTTGTAATGCAGTGGGGAATTATGGTAATTAAATAATAGAGGTAAAAAGGAAGGTGTGAGAGAATACCTCATGTGAATCAGATCATTTTCGATTTTATAAAAATGTTCGAATCTAGGTTAAACGCGAACGAACCCCTTAAAAGTATAGCTTTGGTTATAACTTAGAAAACGAGCGATAAAACTCGAGATATAATCTAGGTTCGTAATCGATCGAATTTAGAACTTATACGACTTAAGTATACCCTAAGTGTGAGTACGATGACATGTCTTAATGACGAACAAATGTCGAATCGTATCGATAATAAAAAGAGTTACATTAAAAAGGGTGTTAGGCCGAATACACAATTAATAATCAACTTCGTATGAGAGTTTAACAAGTGAAACGTTTATGCACTTAAAAACTTCTTGTATTAAGAACCCTCTTCGTGATGTAAAATATCACAAAGAGCTGCTAGGTTACAATAAAGATAATTCGTTGTTCGATACCCTACTAAGGTTAACCTAACTGTATTTATATAACATACAGCTACGATACAATCTCTAATTGATATTCCTAATAATCAGCTATACAATGATATCAATCACAGATTGTCAACATCTCCTAAGTCAACCCGATCTCTTTGATAGCTATCCAATCTTCAAAGATATCGCTTCCATAATAAATCTTCAATCACTGTTGACCAGTAGACGCTGCCTCCAGACAAAGTTTAACAAACACTGTCGAGCTTCCATCTGTCAGAGTTTACACTAAACTCTGACTGCTTCCAACTAAACTCTGATAATTCACTGTAACACTTAAACACTGATTAAAACACATCAATTATATTTAACAATCTCCCCCAACTTGTTCATTAGCAAAAATGCACAAGTTAATGACAATAATTGATGATGTCAAAACAAATAGACAAATACAGTGTTTATAAAAATTCAGAGTTTAAGCTTATACTTAACAAAAACTACAGAGAATAAGAAAATCCTTACAGACCTTAATCTCTTATTACTTCAAGATCTGGCATAGCTCTGAGATAATCTATCAGCAATCTTCTTTCTGCATTTTCACGCTCAATCTTCATAGCTTCTTTAATTTCTCTGAGCTGAGGATCACTCTCATCTGTCTGATAGATAGCAGCCCTAAGATCATAGATTTTGTTCCTTCTCATCTCATTTCCCAGTCTGATAAATCTGACTTTTTCTGACTGTGAATTGAAGTCAAGTACTGTGATTCCCAAATCAGTCTTTAACTTTGCAGTACCTTTCTTCATTTCAATGAGATTTCCTTTGTAATCCCTGTACTTAGGAACATATCTGCTATTATACTTCTCTCCTCTGATTGCCAAATTCTAAAGCATTCTCTGTCTGAGCACATTAGCAACTGATTGAGTCCTTTGACTATTCACCTTGAAAAGATAGAGAACATACTCTAGTTCTTCCCAACATTTCAAGCCAATATCATTCTCACCAATTTTAAATACTGTCCCATCAGCCATGAAGTACAAGAGAAAATCCTTGTTTAAACTCTTCTGATGAACTAACTGTACTGATTCCAGTCTGTCCAAACTCTCTTGAGGAACACCACGACCTGGAACAGCCAGTGAAGAAGGATCTCTAGGACCAGTATATTGTCTTTTGTCTCTGTGTGAACCTAGTCCACCCTTATTATTACCAACTTTGCCAGACAAAGCTCTTCCATCAGAAACATTCATAGAAACTCCAGATAATACATTTGGATCTTGAATTGTTCATTTCCCAAAAACCGATTTCAACTGAGAAGAGTGTAAAGGTGTAATCATTACTTGTGATGCAATAGAAGTTGTAACTTTCTTTTGTGAACTTTCTCCTTCAATACCTTTCAGCTTGAGTTTAGCTTCTGCTGCCATTGTTTCCTTTGAAAACCGAGATCTTTGACTAACATCAGCCCTTTCTTTGATCACAACACCTTTAACAACAGGTCTAGGAGCTTTTCCTCTTTGTAACTTACCAGACTTTAAAGCCTTGAGATGTTCTTCTTGTAAACTCTTTTCTTCAGCTTCAATGTCCTCAATCGTAACTCCTTCCTCATTCTCTTCAATAAACAGCTTAGCAGCCAATTCTTCATCAGTTTGTGGATTAGAAGGTAACAGCAAACTCTTGGTCTTTGAAGTACCTTGAATATCAGTATTTCTCCCAATAGACTGTGATTTAGATGACTTGCTAGTTCTCAAAGTTTGAACTTCTTCAGCCTTGTTCTTTCCTTTACTACTTGCCCCACCATCTCCAGCACTATCCCTTCTGACAACTCTCTCCCCCTTTTTGACATCATCAAGAATAAGAATAGATGTAATTAACTCCAAGGAGGTAGAAATAGAATCAATTTTAGCAGATAAGTCAGACTGATTCTCTTCAACTTTACCCAGACTGGCAAAGAGATTGTCTTGAGCTGTAGAAAATTTTGTAGTCACGAGTTTTGAATCTCTTTCCATTTTCATTTCTCTAGCTACAACCTCATTCCGCAAAGCAGTGATTGCCATTGTAGTGTCATCAAATCTTCTATCCAGAGTTTTGACTTGAACTACAGTTCCTTTTAAGCAAGAAAGAATCTCTGAATTGGAGATAGTATCAGCATTTTGCTTAACAAAATCAGCTGCTCTTCCTCGTGGAAAAATACAATCCTCTTTGTACCATTCAGCAGCATTCTTTGCAAATTGTGCTCTCTCAACTTCATGAGACGTACAAAGTTGAGTGAAAGGTGTATGTTTATTGTCTGTTTGTACTAGTGCACTCGGAGAAGAATCAGAGTTTGCACTGCTTTCACCTTCAGGTTCAACACTTGTAGCTTTAGCATGTTCATCTTCAACCATAGTTTTAGCAATTTCTTCTGCAGCCTTGTCAAGATTTTCTCCATGTTGCTCAGGCTCAGCAACAGGCATAGACTGAGAAGTAGCCTTGGTTGCTTGATCAATTTCATCTCCTCCTTCAACAGTTTGGTGAGCATCAGATAATAACTCAGTATGGGATGCCACAGTTTCAGAAAGAACAACCGTAGGTTGATCAGCTGCACCAGTATCAGAGATAGGATCAGAGAATGGCATAAATGAATCAAGAATATCATTTATCGGAGAAAGGCCATCTCTAGCATCCTCTTCTGCAGGCATTTTGTCCTCTGCAGGCATTTCAACCTCTGCAGGTATTTCAACCTCTACAGGTATTGCATCCTTCTCAACCTCAACAGGAGGTGTTTGCTGTGAAACTACCTCTGGAGCATCAATATCTTCATCCACAGAATCAGAGAATACCAATTTTCTTCGCTTTACTAGAGGTACATTATCTGAATCCTCTTCACTAGATGGTGGAGATTGTTCTACCACTGAGAGTGACTTAGGTATGTTTGCCGTTTGTTTTATTCTTTTCACTCTTCTAGTATAAACATCTCCAGGAGATGTCTGTTTTGCTTTCCTTTGTGGCTCTATTGCCTGCTTAACCCTTGTATGTCGTTCAGTAATTGCCTTCTTAACTCTTTGTGCTTTAGACTGTGATTCTGGTGGAGATTGTGATGATTCAGAGTTTGTTTGTGGAGTGTGTGAAGGTTGTTTTGTAGGTGCTGAGTGAGTAGGTGATGTAGGTGATTCAGTGTTTGGTTTTTGAGTACGATCAATGTTTAGTGGTTCAGGTTGAGGTTCAGGTTGTGGTTCAGGTTGTTGTTGTGGTTGTGGTTGTGGTTCAGGTTGTTGTTGTTGTTGTGGTTCAGGTTATTGTTGTTCTTGTGGTTCAGGTTGTTGTTGTTCTTGAGGTTGATTGAGAAAATTTTGCAAAGCAAGTGGCATGACAAAGGCAGGGAGATTTGCTTTACCAACATCCTTATTAGTCATATCAGAGAATATTCTCTTGTTGACTCGAAAAGGATCAATTTCATCAGTATCAGCAATTTCTAGACCAGGTACACAAGCATTGAACAGCATTTGACAAAAACGAGCATAATAAACAGTAGTAGATTCTGACAGTTTATCACCTAAGTTCATCAGAACATATCTACCAAAATCAAAATTACTACCATAGAGTAGAGAATACCCGATTTGGAGACTGTGTATTGGAATGGCATCCCAGTTGGTGACTTTCTTCTGGAATGTCCTTGTTATGCAATCAAAGAAAAAGTTCCATTCCTTCCTGAGATTTGGTCTCTTTATACCGCCAAGCTTGTCAAGAGATTCCATGTAACCTATCTCTTGTAGCATCTCTCTCAAATGAGTTTCATTAACCAGAGTATAAGAAGTATGTGTGTCAAACCCCATTGTATTTCTTACAGTCTGTGGAGTAATCACATAATCTTGTTCTTCATAAGTGAAGATGATGTTAGGAGTCCCATTCTCTCCTCCATCCACATAAACTGAATTCTGCCAAAATGTAGCAATTTGAGATGCAGAGAGAGTATCAGGTCCAACCAGAGCTTGTCCAATCTCTGAATCTCTCAAGAAATTCTGCATTAGATGAAACGGTTCTGGAACACGTTCATGATAGAGTGGAGCTTCATAGTTGTTAGGAACAAACCGTAAACCAAGAGCAGTGAATGCTTTAGAAGCCATTGAGTTAAGAAATTTGCAAGAATTCCCAAGAGAAATGTATGTAGGAAAGGTGTTTGCGAGAATGCCCAAGAAAAATGAGAGAACTGTGAGATGTAAGAAGAAAACACAACCGTTTGGACACAAAAGTAATTAGAGTAGTTAAAAATCCAATCTCTTATGTAATCAAACACTCAATCAGTTCCTAGATTAATGTGTAGTGGGACACGATAATGGGTGAGTGGGACACATTAATGGGTGAGTGGGTCACGTGCGCTTATTTTTAAGAAGAGTATTTTGCAAATTAAAACATTAAAATATTTGATTTAAAAAAAATCAAATAATACTCTCTTAAAATATCTGGACCCAATTAAAACCAGAATATGAAGCGTTTACATGTTGCCTTTAATAACCAGAATACGAAGCGTTTAAGGACTTCGTTGCTTACCCATCTCTATTTAAGGCCTAGAGACTTGCTCAGATTAGTTCATTAATCCTTTAACCTTTCAGTCTCCCCTGTAAAATCACAAACCTTTCAAACAAAACACTCTGAAAAACAATGGCCAACCTTACCATTAAAGAAAAGAACCTCCATCTTGTCGAGAATATGGATATCTTCAGCTATACGCGTGAAGAGTTTGAAGCGTTTGAGTGGGAAAGGCAGCTTGAGATGCTGTGGCTGCAAATGGATGCCAGTCTGGAAGAGATCGAGAGAGGGAAACCTGCAAGGGTGATCGACATCGATGCTGCTCTCCAAGCAACATTTGCATGGCTCTCCTCGAAGGCATCCTCATCCAACACCACCAACCATTGTTAATGAATATGTCAGCAAAAATAACCTTATCCCTTCAACTTCCACCCAAATAAAGTGGCAAAGATGGGATCTGGGATTTTTTGCGAACAATGGAGTGGTTTGGACTTGACCTTTTATTTTCCTGTTGAATAGATTAGCAGATAGAGAGAACAAAAAGATGTAATACTTTCTTGTAATCTCTTTCTTATTATCAATGAAAAATTATGTTTCTCTAATCTTATTCAGTGTGTTCTGCAATTTTTATTTATGTTTTATGAACTGTTCTTCAAGGAATTAAATCAAAGAAGAGAATATGAAAACTAATTAAAGTAATCATATAAAGAACACATTCATCAACAATCCACTGATTAACAGTTGTCAAAATCCCTATTTACTCCAAAATTTTCAAATTATCCAAGTGAAAATTTACCTTAGAGTACAAATCACGAATCAACAGCGTTTGTCAATTCTCCAACTTTATCACCGAAACCCTTTCATAAATTGCACAGTTGTGAAAATATGTGTGTGTGAAGTAGAGTTTACTAAATCAATTTTTAGAACATCTAATTTTTCATAAAATCCATAAAGTAAATCAAAAAACACTCGATGCACAAACTGTCATAGTAAACACTGACTGTACGATGAAAGCTAAACTCTGAAGTAATCAATTTATATACAGTAACTTTTCTTTTATACCCCCTCTATATACATTTTTTTTTATTATTCATTCCAGTAATCAGAGGTTTGAACCAGTCACCAAAAATTCAAAAAATTTAGCCCTTATCATATTGATAAGTTCTTGGGTCATCCTAGTATTTAACTAGTCACCAAAAATCAGAGAATTTCAGCACATATTATATACCAATAAGTTCCTGGGTCATCCTAGTATCCAACATAATCTCAAAGGAGTATAACAACCTATATACATTTTCTTTGGGGTATTGCAGTAAGCATTTTATTCTACCAGAGTATAACTAACAGAGTTTAGAGTTCATCAACATCAGTAATTTTTCATGTAAGGTAATGCACACAGTATTTATAGACTCGGAGTTTTGGACAGAATAAACTAAGAGATGCTATAAATATGAGCCAGTATCATGCTGTGTTAACTTTCTGCACAATCTAAGATTAGATCACAATAACTCAGAAAGATTCATGATTAATTGCTGAGAATCATGCTTCATACATATTTCTTCATTGGTGTTTTCATTCAGACAAAAATCAACTCAGAGTTCGCAGAGTTTATCAAACTGATTAACAGTGAATGACATACATGCATACTGACAGAGTTTAACAGAGTATGCATAACAGAGTTTAATCAACAGAGTTCACTTAGCATTTAACCAATCAGAAAATATGAGTAATACACTACATAAGTAAAATTTGAATCTAACCAACATTCCTAGTCAGAACCAGAGACCATTCCTAGTTCATTGACCAGTCTTGTAAATGTAGCTTCACTCAATGGTTTAGTGAAGATATCTGCAAGCTGTTGTTCTGTAGACACAAAATGTAGTTCAATATTCCCTTCTTCCACATGTTCTCTGATGAAGTGGTACCTTATGCTGATGTGCTTGGTCATTGAGTGCTGTACTGGATTACCTGTCATTGCAATAGCACTTTGATTATCACAGTAAATAGGGATTTTACTGTACCTCAATCCATAATCCAGCAATTGATTCTTCATCCATAAGATCTATGCACAACAGCTACCAGCTGCAATATACTCTGCTTCTGTTGTAGATGTGGAGATTAATTTCTGTTTCTTGCTGTACCAGAAAACAAGTCTGTCACCAAGAAATTGACAACTTCCACTAGTGCTCTTTCTGTATATCTTGCAGCCTGCAAAGTCTGCATCAGAATATCCAAGTAGCTTGAAATCTGATTCTCTGGGGTACCACAGACCTAATGATATGGTGCCCTTGAGATACTTGAAGATTCTTTTCACAGCTGTCAGATGTGGCTCTCTAGGATCTGCCTGAAACCTTGCACAAAGACAGGTTGCATACATGATGTCAGGCCTACTAGCTGTCAAGTATAGAAGTGATCCTATCATGCCCCTGTAGTTTGTCATATCCACTGAAACTCCTGTATCTTTGTCCAATTTAGTTGCTGTTGCCATGGGAGTTGATGCGGATGAACAGTCAAGCATACCAAATTTCTTGAGAAGATTTCTGGTATATTTTTCTTGATTGATGAAGATAACATCATCTGTTTGTCTCACCTGTAGGCCTAGAAAATAACTAAGCTCTCCCATCATGCTCATTTGATACCTGGACTGCATGAGCTTGGCAAACTTCTTACAGAGTTTATCATTAGTAGACCCAAAGATAATGTCATCAACATAAATTTGAACTAAAAGGAGGTCACTTCCTTGTTTGAAATAAAACAGAGTTTTGTCAATTGTTCCTCTGTTGAATCCACTTTCTAGAAGAAACTGAGCAAGTGTCTCATACCGTGCTCTTGGTGCCTGCTTAAGTCCATATAGTGCCTTATCTAGCCTGTAGACATAATCTGGATATTTGGGGTCCACAAATCCTGGTGGTTGTTCAACAAACACTTCTTCTTCAAGCTTTCCATTCAGAAAAGCACTTTTCACATCCATCTGGAACACTTTGAATTTCTTGTGAGAGGCATTTGCTAGAAAAATTCTAATTGCCTCCAATCTTGCAACTGGAGCAAATGTTTCATCATAGTCTATTCCTTCCTGCTGTGAATAGCCTTTTGCTACCAGTCTAGCCTTGTTCCTTGTGATAACACCTTCACTGTCAGTCTTGTTTCTGAAAACCCATTTAGTACCAACAATAGATCTGTTCTTTGGCCTTGGTACAAGGGTCCAAACTTCATTTCTTTCAAATTCATTCAACTCTTCCTGCATTGCTGTTATCCAGTCAGCATCTTGAAGAGCTTCTTCCACTTTCTTTGGTTCATTTTTAGACAAGAATGCATGAAACAGACATTCACTTGCAGTAGCACTTCTTGTTTTCACTTTTGCATCTGGATTACCAATTATCAAATCAGGTGTATGTGATTTAGTCCATTTCCTAGCAGAAGGCAAATGACTTCTATCAGCATGTGATCCTCCCCCTTGATCCATGCTCTCCTGATTTTGTTGTGATCTATCTTCGTTTTCTGAGACTCCCCCTGAACTTGACTGCCCAGAGTCAGAATTTGAATTTTCAGAGTTTGAAGCATCAGAGTTTGATCCAGATTTTTCAGTTGACTCAGTATCAGTGTTTGAGTCTTCATCTTGATCATGCTCCCCCTCAACTGGTTCTCCCCTTTGTTGTGGCTGAGAAGTTTCTCCAGTGTTTACCAGTAGAGGTTCAGAGTTTGTTTCGACAGAGTCTGTCAGAATTGTTTCATCAGAGTTTCCTTCATCAGAGTTTAAATCTTCATTTTCAAAGTTCAGTTGATCATATTCATCTTTGTCTTCAAGTCCAGTTATATTCTTATCATCAAAAGAAACATGTATAGATTCCATGATCACTTTAGTTCTCAGATTGTAAATTCTGAATGCCTTTGTTGACAGTGGATAGCCAACAAAAATTCCTTCATCTGCCTTTAGCTCAAACTTGATTAACTGTTCTGGATGAGTCTTCAAAACAAAACATTTGCACCCGAAAATATGAAAGTATTTCAGGTTAGGCTTCTTTTTCTTCACCATCTCATATGGTGTCTTTCCATGCTTATTGATCAGTGTTGCATTTTGAGTAAAACAAGCAGTTTGAACAGCTTCTGCCCAGAAATAAGTTGGCAATTTTGCTTCATCAAGCATAGTTCTGGCAGCTTCAATCAAGGTTCTATTTTTCCTTTCAACTACACCATTTTGTTGTGGTGTACCAGGTGCTGAAAATTCTTGCTTCACTCCATTGTCCTTGCAGAATTCTTCTATTGTTGCATTTCTGAACTCAGTTCCATTATCACTTCTGATGATTCTGAATTTGTTACTTGATCCTTTGTCCAGAAGCGTCACATGCTCCATCAGAGTTAATGCAGTTTCATCCTTCTTTGCTAGAAAATACACCCAAGTGAATCTAGTGTATTCATCAACAATGACTAAAGCATATTTCTTCCTTGCAATAGACATAACATTTACTGGACCAAAGAGATCAACATGCAGAAGATGATAGGGATCAGTGATAGAAAATTCTATCTTGCTCTTGAAAGATGACTTCCTTTGTTTAGCCTTCTGACATGAATCACATAGGCCATCAACATTTAACAGAGCCTTTGGGAGTCCTCTAACAAGATCCTTTCTGATCAATTCATTGATGTTGTTCAAGTTCAAATGTGAGAGTTTCTTGTGCCACTTCCAACTCTCTTCACTAGACATTCTTGTAGACAGGCAAACAACTTTTCCAACAGAGTCTATCAAAAGCTTGATTTCATAAATGTTGTTTTGCCTGTGACCAACTAGAACAACCTTTCCTGTAGATTTGCTGATAACTTCACAATATTCAGGTTGAAAATCTACATGATATCCCTTGTCACAGATTTGACTCACAGATAACAAATCATGCTTGAGTCCTGGGACATGAGCTACATTGTTGATGATGACATTTCCAAGATTAATATTGCCATATCCCAATGTTCTTCCTACATTGCCATCACCATAGGAAACTTTTGGGCCAGCCTTCTCCTCATAGTCTGATAGCAGGGCTTTATTTCCAGTCATGTGCCCTGAACATCCACTGTCCACGACTAGGGTTGCCTCCCTGTTACCCTGCAATCACAAGCAATTACTGAGGATTAGTTTTAAGGATCCAGACTTGCTTGGATCCTTTGGCATTCTTAACTTTGTTAGCTTTTGCAGCGGAATTAACATTATCAGAGTTTGAGCTAACAGTATCAGTGTTTACACTTGCAGTATCAACTTTAACCCATTTCAGATTGGGTTTCAGTTCATAGTAATTATGATAGATAGCATGATATTCTCTGCAAGTATAAATGGAATGCCAAGTGCTTCCACAGTGTGTGCATAAAGTCTGTGGCTTAGTTCTAGCAAAATCCTTCTTTACCTCAGACTTTGTAGGTAAAGAATTTATATTTTTATTTTTCTTGCAGAAATTTGCAAGATGCTTAGTACTACCACAGTTATGACATGTCTTTCTTGGGGCATAACTAGCAAGTATTGGTTTATTTCCTGAAGTGATGCCTACTTTTCCATTTCTTTTCTTGTTTGACACTCTTTGTTTCTTAACAGATTTTAACTCCTTCAGTTTATGTTTGAGTTGTTTATCTGTCATTGAACCAATATTAACCTGTTTAACACTAGTTTTTACTGGTTTACTTTTAACATCTTCTTTTTCATTTTCAGACAAAAATTTACTGGTTCCATACAAAGTGAGTTCTGATTTTAACTTGATTTTGAAATCTAAGTTCATCTCCCTCATTATAACCTAGACCAACAGTGTTTGTTTGAAAAATCTGTTGAGTGTCCTTTCCAGAATTAGTCCAAGTTCTAATTTTATTATTTGCTTCCTCCAACTCTGACTCTAGTTGTTTATATTTCTGAAGCAAATTCTGTTCTTTACAAACAGCATCATCTCTTTCTTTCTGAACTTGTTGCATGTTTTCAAGTTTTTCTTCAACAAGTTTATTTCTTACCTTAAGTTCAGAATTTTCAGCTTTTGTCCTCTCATTTTCTAAAGTCTGATCCCTATAACTTATATGCAATGACTTAAGATAAATTCTTAATTGAGCAATGTCATCAATATTATAAGCATAGGTAGTTAGAGGTACCTGATTTTCAGAAGTTTCTGATTCAGTAGTAGCCATGAGAGCATAGTTCACTTCTTCATCAGAATCTGAAGTATCTGTCCAATCTCTGCCTTTAGTGTAGAGTACCTTTCCAGTTTTACCTTTCTTGCACTCAGGAGCATAGTGACCCATCTCCTTACACTTGTAGCATTGAATTTCAGACTTATCCTTCATCATTCTCAGAGTCAGATGATTCAGAAGAATTTGAATCACACTCATAGTTTGATGATTCACTTTCTGAGTGTATGACCAAAGCTTTTCCCTTCATTTTCTTTCTTGATGCCTCTTTCTTCTGAGGCTTCTCTTCAACATTAAGAGCAACAGACTTTCCTTTCCTGCTTGATCTCCTATTTCTATGCTCCATTTCCAATTCATAAGTTTTGAGCAGCCCATAGATTTCATCAATCTCTGTTTCAACAAGATCATAGTTGTCTCTAATAGTGGTTGTTTTCACATCCCACTTTTCAGGTAGAGAAAGAAGAAACTTGAGATTTGAGTCTTCTAGATCATACTCTTTGTTGACCAATGACAGATCATTGAGCAGTTTACAGAATCTATCAAATATTTCTGTCATGGTCTCTTCAGGTTTAGCCTCAAAATGCTCATACTCTTGTGTGAGTATGTTTCTCCTATTCTTCTTAATAGCCGCAGTTCCTTGACACCTGACTTCAAGAGCATCCCATATCTCTTTTGCAGTGGTGCAGTTAATGACTTTGTTAGACATAACATTGTCTAAAGCACTATGCAGTAAATGCCTAACTTTTGCATCCTTAGCAATTGATGATAGATCTTCAGGAGTCATGTCCTTCTTTTCCTTTGGAACCATTTTTGCTTCTTCACCAGCAACTGCAACAGATAGCTTTGTAGGATTGTGAGGGCCTTCATAAATCCTGTCAAGATATTCTGGATCTGTAGCCTTTAGAAACATAGTCATCTTGACCTTCCACATAGCATACTCTAATGGCCTGAGAATAGGAACCCTGATTGGTTCATAACGACTCACAGTAGTAGGAGCCTTTTCAGTAACAGTAGGTGTTGGTGGAGGAATTGCTGCCATGATTATTGTTCTGTTTGGATCTTAACCTGTAATAAAGTAACAGTTTGGCTCTGATACCACTTGTTAGGCCGAATACACAATTAATAATCAACTTCATATGAGAGTTTAACAAGTGAAACGTTTATGCACTTAAAAACTTCTTGTATTAAGAACCCTCTTCGTGATGTAAAATATCACAAAGAGCTGCTAGGTTACAATAAAGATAATTCGTTGTTCGATACCCTACTAGGGTTAACCTAACTGTATTTATATAACATACAGCTACGATACAATCTCTAATTGATATTCCTAATAATCAGCTATACAATGATATCAATCACAGATTGTCACACGTCTCCTAAGTCAACTCGATCTCTTTGATAGCTATCCAATCTTCAAAGATATCGCTTCCATAATAAATCTTCAATCACTGTTGACCAGTAGACGCTGCCTCCAGACAAAGTTTAACAAACTCTGTCGAGCTTCCATCTGTCAGAGTTTACACTAAACTCTGACTGCTTCCAACTAAACTCTGATAATTCACTGTAACACTTAAACACTGATTAAAACACATCAATTATATTTAACAAAGGGGTATAACGAGATAATTCGAAAACATGTTTCGACTTAAGTTAATACTTAACCTTTTGAAAAATGTTAAGTGATTAATCTCGAATCTCTTGAGTATTATAGATCGCCGAGCTGACTCGAGACACCCTACCACTACCCCTACCCGTGCTCAATTACCAGGCAAGTTTCAACTTTCCCTTTTTAGGCTGTTGTTGTGAATATATATGCTCTCTGTTATACATATGCCATAGCATGCATGCCTACTTTCAAGTCATATTGATATACTTGTTCCCTGATTGTTCTTTGGCTTATAAGTAGATAGATAATATATCGATTATAAGCCGGATGTCGTTAAGACCCTTAGAGAAGGGCATATGAATCCTATTTGTTGAATATAGACCGGGAGTCAGTACTTCTTGATATATCGTAATTATTTTCGAGGAAAATATTTAAGTAAATAATTTCCATTATTTGGTTGACGAATATTATTTGAATATTCGTCCGAGATTATTTAATTAACGATCATTACTTCAAATATTTATTTGAACGTTTTCTATTCAATGAATATTATTTTTCAATATTCATTCAAAGACGAACCATTTATCGAATATTAGTTCAAATATTTCTATAAAACCTTCGATAATTAAATAAATATCATTCGGACATTCATTTAGAGTATCATGTATTAAGGGAATATTATTCTCGAATATTACTTTAAAGTTTAATTTATTAAATGAATATCACTTGGATATTCATTTAAATTATTAATTATCATATGAATACTATTTTTGAATATTAATTTGAAGTCTTATTTACTTAGCGAATATTATTCCAAATATTCCTTTCAAAATTATTTATTGAATGAATATTATTTTAATATTCATTTAGGTAATTATTTATTCAATAAATATTTTCTTAATATTCCTTCGAGGATTATTTTGAGAAATACTCTGAGTAAAAATATTCTTACATTCATTAAATACTTCCGACTCAATAAATATTCTATAAATATTTATTCAATACTTGGAAACAACTTCAAGGTTGTTTATTTTTCTTCAAATATTATTTTCGACCTTCGATCATTCTGAGAATTCTTCGGAGTCATACGATTAAAATTATATTAAGAAAGGTCCTCTAGATATTATTCTTCACTAGAATCTATCTCTTAAATTATAAGAGAACCTTACTTGAGAAAGGTTCTGTATCTTGTTGACTTCCCGGTCATAGTTTATCCTTTTCACTCGCAACTTGGTTGTTATGGACTCATTAAGTCTGTGTGTACCTTCTCATCATTCGAGGGGTAAGATCGTTGGAACAAGTTGATATCCATTAACAAGCAAGAGCTTGGGAAATGTTAGTGAATTTTCCTTTCCATCTAGATACGACTACTTTGTGGAGTCTTGTCAACAAGTATTTCACTTGGGGAAGGGAGGATAAACTATACGTTTCAATGCTGTGGATTTACTCGAACTAGGAGTCGTGTGTAAGAGGCCGAGTCGCGCGGTCCATCACAAGGCCTAATCATTGGCCAGGGAGTTATTATTAAAGGCCATTGACAAGTGGAGCCGTCAGTTCTTCCTTCTACCGGTAGTAAACTATATTGGGCTGTACCATCCCCGACTGATCATCAGGGAGTGGAACAGCTGGCGCGTGATAACTCCAATATTGGTTCATCTCCCAAATTGGGAATTCCCTGAAACACGTATCGAAGATACTTCTTTCAGGTTGACGGTGTCTTCCGCAACACGTATCGAAGAGACTTCTTTCAGGTTGTAGAACTTCGAAAAATGTTAATAACTGGAACTGCAATATTTTCCTTGCAAGTCCCTCTTAATATGATAAATAATGATATCTTACTTATTTTGACTTAGCATATATTTCCACAAAATAAACGCTTTAAGTTACCTTGTAACTTCATCGTTCATATTATACTGGCATAAAATTCGTTAATGCATGGCATATGGAAATAATAATACTTCGAACTGTTATATACTATCACTGTCCTGTTATATATTTTATTGGTGGGCTATTGCTCACCCTTGCTTATTTATCATGTCACAACAACAGCTAGGACAGATGGCTCGCGTCAGGCGCACTCGGCGCAAGCGGGTTACCTGACCCACCGGACTCCCCGCTGAGATGCTAGCCGCCATTGCTGAGGTAGCATAGTTAGACAACTTTTATTTCTTGTTTAACTATATGTATAATTAATGTAATCAACGGCAAAACTTTTAAACTTATGATGTTATCCTTTTGGATTGTAATAACTTTTATTCGTAAACCCTTTTATGTAAGACCTATTTCAATTTCATCTCTGGGACTATAACTGTGAGTGTGTGAGTGGATATTATTGTGGGGTCATAGCATTCTACTTATTGATTTTGGACTCAAGTCAAGTATTATGTATGAGTTATGAGATCGTAACGACCCGATCCCTGACCCCGGATCTGGGGGTGTTACAGAGATGGTATCAGAGCGAGAGTTATATATCCCAAGAGATGATACGACGTTATATAATAATAAATTCACTAATATAATAAGAACCCTTGCCAGGTTCACCTAAAACCCTTACGGGAACTTTTTAAGTATCATGATAGTAACATAGTTCGTCTTGTGTAGGCGAGCGACATGTCGGCCCAGGAGGCAGCTGCGAGACAGCATGATGAGGATATGTTCTGGACTAGGGACCCGTACTATGAGCACTTGCCTGAGGAGGATACTGAGCCTGAGTAGGAGGATGCTGAGGAGGTCCAGGTTGATGCTGATACTTATGTGATCGAGTCTTAGGAGGAGGACCCTGAGGAGGTCCAGGTTGATGCTAACACAGATGTTATTGAGACTGAGGGGGAGGAGGACCCGGAGGGGATCCAGACAGGACAGGATGCTGAGTTAGTTGCTGAGGATGAGGATTATTGGGTTGTATCTGAGATTAGGACCATGGAGGAGGATACTGATATGACCGCTGAGCAGGTCATGGCTGCTGTTTTTGGACAGGCTGTAGATGAGGTTGAGCCAATGGATGATGCAGTAGGGAGTTCCAGACTACGAGTGCCACCCCTCTCTATTGAGAGAGCCCCTACCCCACCACCACTACCTGGGAGCCTATTTCCTGATGAGTTTGAGGAGCTTACCCCAGAGCCCCAGCAGACAGAGATTGCCGCTCTAGCTGAGCCATCCACCCCACCTCATGTCCTGATAGGAGGAGTCCCAATATGTGTTCACAACTTGATTATGAACGGGCTTTATAGAGAGTTGTCAGTGGTGGATGCTAGGTTGGAAGAGTCTATGAGGGAGCTAGCAGCAGAGAGAGCCGCCCGGATGAGGTTGCAGGGACGGAGGACTATCAGTGATAGGGTTGGGTATAGGGCTGTGACCCGCATCGAGCTGAGGGCTCGGATGAGGGTGCGACAGTTGCCTACCGATGGGCATGGTAGGGTAGACAGAGCAGATGCCGAGGAGATTTTCCGCATCACCATGGGTAGGGTTCGGATGATGTTTCATCGTGGCGGCTGATTTCAGATGTGGTGATGCAGTAGTCTAGTTGTCTAGTCATGTACGGACGTAGTAGTGCCGGCTTTTGTAGGGATGGTTTTCTTGTACTTATTTTCCCTTTTTGCAGACTAGACAGATAGACAGCATATTTCAGTTTTGACTTGTTGTTGTTAGGATGCTGTACTTTAAATTATCGTTGTAACTCGGATATTGTACTTTTTTGGTACCTGGTATATATTTGTTTCCCTTTCATTTATTTCAATTTTGTTGGGATGTGATCACGAGTTTATTAAGTTGCCATGAGATATAAAACTGTGGGATCTTAAATCCAATCATGTAAAGAATTATGCAAGGAAAAATCCTTTAAAACAGGTAAGTGAACCTAATGTAAAATTTTCCAAATTTTCAGTAAGATGCCTCCAAGATGAATGGGCACTAGGGCTCACCCCCGTGAATCTACTGACCAAGAGAGTCACAACCAACACGAGGAAAACCATGAAAGTAGTGAAGAACAGGATCAGGACTATAATGAGCAAGAAGATTCCCAGTATGGAGCAGAGGATGAACCCATGTACTCTGAAGACTTTGAGGGGGAAATGGAGGGTGGAGAAACTGAAGTGGAACAGGAAGGGGAGAACCAGGGCGGAGACCCTTATGGGCCAGTTTATGGATTTACTTAGGCAGAATTCGAACCAATACCTCAACCACCACCAGGAAACAACACTTCAGTGGCAAATTCCTTTAGGGCCTTTAAGTCCCTTAAGCCCCCAGAGTTCCACGGATCGGATAATCCCGTTGAGGCGAGGGTCTGAATCAAGGAAATGGAAAAATATTTCGAGATTCTGAGTATCAATGAGGCTCAGAAGACTGTTTTTGCTACTTACCTATGGAAGGGGGAGGCCAATTATTGGTGGGAAGCCAAAAAGAACATGGAGACTGATGCTGTTGTAGCCTGGGAAAGGTTCAAACAATTGTTCCTGGAGAAGTACTTCCCTAAGTTCATGAAAACTCAGATGGAACTTAAGTTTTTGGAACTAAAACAGAACAATATTTCACTGGCTGACTATGAGGCCAAATTTACTGAGTTGTCGAGATTTGTGCCAGAATTTGTGGATACCGAAGCAAAGAAAGCTAACAGGTTTCAACAAGGGCTGAAACAGTGGATCCAGAATAGAGTGGTGGTTTTAGAGATTACGGATTATGCTACCTTGGTGCAAAAGGCCACCATTGTGGAAGCTGGAAGCGATCAGAAGCAGAGAGAGAAAGCGAAGGGGGGATTAAAGAGGAAATATGTCAGTATGGGCGGAGGGTTCGCAGGAGGAAAGCCCCCGAACAAGTTTAACCGAGGAGCAGTCTCTCTACCTAGCAGGGGTATGGGATTCAAACCACCTGTGAGCATGAGTGTGAGCCAGGGCGGCCAGCATACAGGAGTGTCCCGTTCCCATCAGTCTAGACCTTTCTTTCCAGCATGTGCAACGTGTGGAAAAAGACATTCCGGAGTGTGCAACCAGAAGTAGCCAACCTGTTATAAGTGTGGACGAGTGGGCCACTACTCAAACACCTGCACTGTGGTTGTCCCTAGTACCAACAAAAGCACCACTTGTTTCCAGTGCAGACAGCTAGGGCACATGAGGAAGGATTGCCCAAGGAACAAACCAGTAGCATCAGGGGCAAGCAGGGCTGCCTCAAATAGGCCACCAACTGCTAGGACTTTTAATATGTCAGTACAAGATGCCGTGAAGGACACGGATGTGATAGCAGGTACATTTTCTCTCAATTCAGTTAGTGCATATGTCTTATTTGATTCAGGAGCAACTAAGTCTTTTATATCTAGAGATTTTGCGCATAAATTGAAACTTAAAACCCAGCAACTAAGAGATTCCTTACAAGTAGAAATAGCTAATCAGGAAATCGTACCGGTTAATCAAATTCACCCCGATTGTAAACTAGAAATAGGAGGACGATCCTTCTATGTCGATTTAATTCCTTTTAAGCTAGGGGAATTCGATGTCATCTTGGGTATGGATTGGTTGTCTCGCAATAATGCGCAGATAGATTGTAAAGGGAAAAAGGTTAAGTTGAAAACCCCAGGGAAGAAAGAAATAGTGTTTAAGGGGATGCGACAGACCCAGAAAAATTTGACCATGGCGCAAACCAAGAGATTTTTACGAAAAGGGAACGAGGCTTATTTAGCTTACGTTATAGACACTCAGAAGGATGCGCCAAGATTGCAAGACATTCCGGTAGTTAATGAGTTCGAGGATGTGTTCCCACAAGATCTTCTCGGGCTACCACCTGATAGGGTAATTGAGTTTGTCATCGAGTTAGCCCCGGGGACGGTGCCGGTTTCGAAGGCCCCGTACCGATTAGCCCCAGTAGAAATGAAAGAGCTTGCTAAACAGTTACAGGAATTGTTGGATAAGGGCATGATAAGGCCCAGTGTGTCGCCTTGGGGCGCACCAGTGTTGTTTGTTAAGAAAAAGGATGGGAGTATGAGGTTATGCATCAGCTACAGAGAGTTGAACAAGCTAACCATAAAGAATAAGTATCCATTGCCCAGGATAGACGATGTGTTTGACCAGCTAAGAGGCGCTGAATACTTCTCTAAGATTGACCTGAGAACGAGATATTACCAACTGAAGATCAAACCTGAAGATATCCCGAAGACTGCGTTTCGTACCAGGTATGGACATTATGAGTTCTTGGTAATGTCATTTGGATTGACCAACGCCCAGCAGCCTTCATGGACCTAATGAATAGAGTGTTCAAGGAATATTTGGACAAATTCGTGATAGTCTTCATTGATGATATTCTCATCTACTCAAAGACAGAGGCAGAACACACTGGACATTTAAGGATAACCTTAGAAATACTTAGGAAGGAGCAGTTATATGCCTGGTTCTCCAAGTGTGAGTTTTGGAAAAATGAAGTACAATTCTTAGGGCACGTGATCAATAGAGAAGGAGTGTTGGTTGACCCCTCCAAGATCGAAGCAGTTTCAAACTGGGAACGGCCAACTACTCCAACCGAGGTGAGGAGTTTCATCGGACTGGCCGGATATTACAGAAGATTTGTCCAAGATTTTACGAAAATCGCAGCTCCATTAACTCGCCTTACCCGTAAAACTGAGAAATTTGAATGGACTAAAAAATGAGAGAAGTGTTTCCAAGAGTTAAAGAAGAGGTTGGTGACAGCCCCAATGCTGGCATTACCTGATGGAAAAGGAGATTTCGTGATTTACAGTGATGCTTCGCATAAAGGACTGGGATGCATGCTTATGCAGCACGGCAAGGTAATAGCATATGCGTCTAGGCAACTGAAGGATTATGAGGTCAGATATCCCACCCATGATCTAGAACTAGCAGCCATAGTCTTCGCTTTAAAGATTTGGAGACACTACTTGTATGGGGAAAAGTGCGAGATTTACACTGACCATAAGAGCCTCAAGTACATTTTCACTCAGAAAGAGCTTAACATGCGCCAGAGGAGATGGTTAGAGAAGGATTACGACTTTGAAATTCGCTATCACCCGGGCAAAGCCAATGTGGTGGCTGATGCCCTTAATAGGAAAGAGGAGCTCAAGATGATAACTTCAGAGGAAGAACTAATGAAAAATTTTGAGAAGCTGGAAATTGAGATTAAGTTACCTGGAGAGGGCCAAGAAAAGTTGATGGAAATTAGAATCCAACATCCATTTTTAGAAAAGATTAGACGGTGCAAGGAACGGATGATGGAGGAAGAAAAGAACTCCATGGAAGAGATAATGATCGGGGAGGAAATTAAGTGTGAAAGAGACAAGGAAGGGATCATGAGGTACACGTACAGGATATGGATCCCAAACGTTCAGGAACTCAAGGATGAGATTTTAAATGAGGCACACAACTCAAGATACTCAGGGCACCCCGGTAGCACCAAAATGTATAGGGATTTGAAGGAGTACTACTGGTGGCCCAATATGAAAAAGGAAGTAGCAGAGTGGGTAAGCAGATGCTTGACCTGCCAGTGAGTGAAAGTAGAGCACCAGAAGCCCAGCGGACTTCTACACCCCTTAGAGATTCCAGAATGGAAATTGGAACACATAGCCATGGATTTCGTAGTAGGTTTACCAAGGACCAAGGCTAATTATGACGCAATATGGGTAATTGTAGATCGACTGACGAAGTCAGCTCACTTTCTCCCGATCAACGAAAGATACACGGTCGACAGACTAGTGGATATCTACTTAAAAGAGATAGTGGCGCGACATGGAGTCCCAGTCGCAATAGTATCCGACCGAGATCCTAGATTTAACTCCAGGTTTTGGAGAAGTTTTCAAGAATGTGTAGAGACCCGGCTGAACATGAGCACAGCCTACCACCCCCAGACAGATGGGCAAAGTGAAAGGACCATCCAAACGCTAGAGGATATGTTGGGAGTCTGCGCGATAGACTTTAAAGGGAATTGGGATGATCAGTTGCCATTGATTTAGTTTTCCTACAATAACAGTTTTCATTCAAGTATAGGAATGCCACCTTATGAGGCCCTTTATGGAAGGAAATGTCAATCTCCCTTGTATTGGGATTAAGTTGGAGAGCGAAAGATGCTCGGGCCCGAAGTGGTCCAACGAACTAAAGATGCAGTAGATCTAATCAGAGGACGGTTGGTAGCAGCCCAGGATCGACAAAAGAAATATGCCGACTTAGCTCAGAAAAGCAAAGAATACGAAGTAGGAGACCTAGTGTTCTTAAAAGTGTCACCCTGGAAAGGTTTAATGAGATTTGGAAAGAAAGGGAAGCTGATTCCCAGATACATTGGACCATTCGAGATCTTGAGACGGATTCGGGAACTAGCTTATGAGCTGGCATTGCCCCCGAATCTACAGCAGGTGTACAATGTGTTCCATGCTTCGATGCTGAGGAAGTATAATCTGGATGCCAAGCACATTGTAGAGTATGAGCAAGTGGACATGCAACCAGACTTGACCTATGTAGAGCAACCTGTGGAAATCATAGACCGGAAAGAACAAGTGCTCCGAAACAAGGTCATTCAGCTAGTAAAAGTTTTGTGGCAGAACCACAATGTGAAAGAATCAACCTGGGAACTTGAAAGCGCAATGCAAGAGAAGTACCCCCACTTGTTTTCAAACTGATTCCGGGACGGAATCCTTTTAAGGAGGGGAGACTGTAAGAATCCAGATTTTGGGTAGAATTAAAACTTTTATTTATTTAATGATGTAAAACAAATAGTGGTTACGGCTACGATGTAATAGTTGATATTTTGAAAGAATGAATGGAATTCGACTTTTTTATTTCTATGTCTTGAAGAATGCTAATGGTTGACAACTTAGGTAAGAATAATCTATCTCCTAGAGGAATAAGATATGGCAACCCCAAGCAGATGAATACTCTCATGTCATCCAGACCGATAACAATTAGTCCAGTGGTTCCGTAAAAGGGTTAAGGAACGCCCGAAAGAGAACAAGGACATTTTCATAAATATAAGGAATAAATAGAGAATAAATAATGAATAGTGTTTTTGGTGGAAATGAGAAAACGATTAAGCCAACGCTATATAGAAGTATTCATGATGGATTTCCGAGTTCATATTAATGATCCAAGGGGAAAAAGAGTGTATGTAAAAGCTGTTGGATTCTGAAAAACAACACTTTTATTTTCTCCGAGAATTCCCTGGACACTATATAACCTAAGGATTTATTTCAAGGATTTAAGGAAATTAAATTTGAGAATTATTAAGAAAGATGGAGAATAGTATTATAAATATTAAGAAAGTTTCCGGTAAAACCCTAACGAGAAACCCTTGAGATATTCCTCCGAACGAGCAAGGAAATTGAGTAATAATCGGACAAAGAAATGAACAATCAACCAAGAGATAAACAAGTGCAATTGGTGTAAAAAAAAGAAGAAGAAGAAACCTAAGTGGCATACTTGAAAGTCAACTACAACTAGGATGATTCTTTAGCATTTAACCAAAAGTGGAGTTGTTTAATGTAGTGCCAACACATGGTCCACTAAGAAGCCAACACTTGGACCTATAGATGAGTGACAACACAAAAGGAGGAGATGCATCCAAGTTATATACATAATAATGCATGTATTAAGTCATAACAAGCAAACCAAAAAGAGCTTGCCACCATCCATTCACTTCAACCTATAGCTTAAAATAAAGCTTGAGACTATGAGAAGGTAAATCCAAAACCTTAGCATCATCCTTTAAGGTTTCCATTTTCAAAAGATTTATGAAAGTGAGGATGAATAGTAACTAACATGGTTGTTTTGATTTTGATCTTTGATTTATGGCTTCCAAAGGATAGTATAAGCAAGGCATAAGAGTTGTAAGAGTATAATAGCATTACCAAGCTTCAAACCAAGGTATAACACTTGAAACCTTTGGATAAATCTTGAGTTTTTATGGAGTTTTAGTGGTTATATGCATGTATAGAACCTTAGAGATATGAGTGGGCTTTGATAATTGTTAAAATAGTTTAGATGAACGGAAAGACATTGCTTGGTCTTAGTTCATGGTTAAATAACATGTATATGATGTTTGGAGTGAAAACTATGAATATTGGATGTTTGAATTTTTGGGAAACGTGTAAACATAGCCGTCGTAATGCCGAAATTTCGGTAACTCTTAAAAACCGTGCATGACAGTAGTATACTCACTGTCCAGTCCCTGATTTTGCCATGGTTAGCTAGTTCACGTTACAAGCTTCGTTTTGATATAAAGATCGAGTGAAATGGATATACGGTTTAAGAGTTATGATCAATTTAAGATAAGTGGTTCGTAACCGAGAGCACGAGGTCGTAATTAAAATTGAACCCGTGTAAATTATGTAATGCAGTGGGGAATTATGGTAATTAAATAATAGAGGTAAAAAGGAAGGTGTGAGAGAATACCTCATGTGAATCAGATCATTTTTCGATTTTATAAAAATGTTCGAATCTAGGTTAAACGCGAACGAACCCCTTAAAAGTATAACTTTGGTTATAACTTAGAAAACGAGCGATAAAACTCGAGATATAATCTAGGTTCGTAATCGATCGAATTTAGAACTTATACGACTTAAGTATACCCTAAGTGTGAGTACGATGACATGTCTTAATGACGAACAAATGTCGAATCGTATCGATAATAAAAATAGTTACATTAAAAAGGGGTATAACGAGATAATTCGAAAACATGTTTCGACTTAAGTTAATACTTAACCTTTTGAAAAATGTTAAGTGATTAATCTCGAATCTCTTGACTATTATAGATCGCCGAGCTGACTCGGGACACCCTACCACTACCCCTACCCGTGCTCAATTACCAGGCAAGTTTCAAGTTTCCCATTTTAGGCTGTTATTGTGAATATATATGCTCTCTGTTATACATATGCCATAGCATGCATGCCTACTTTCAAGTCATATTGATATACTTGTTCCCTGATTGTTCTTTGGCTTATAAGTAGATAGATAATATATCGATTATAAGCCAGATGTCATTAAGACCCTTAGAGAAGGGCATATGAATCCTATTTGTTGAATATAGACCGGGAGTCAGTACTTCTTGATATATCGTAATTATTTTCGAGGAAAATATTTATTTAAATAATTTCCATTATTTGGTTGACGAATATTATTTGAATATTCGTCCGAGATTATTTAATTAACGATCATTACTTCAAACATTTATTTGAACGTTATCTATTCAATGAATATTATTTTTCAATATTCATTCAAAGACGAATCATTTATCGAATATTAGTTCAAATATTTCTATAAAACCTTCGATTATTAAATAAATATCATTCGGACATTCATTTAGAGCATCATGTATTAAGGGAATATTATTCTCGAATATTCCTTTAAGGTTTAATTTATTAAATGAATATCACTTGGATATTCATTTAAATTATTAATTATTATATGAATACTATTTTTGAATATTAATTTGAAGTCTTATTTACTTAGCGAATATTATTCCAAATATTCCTTTCAAAATTATTTATTGAATGAATATTATTTTAATATTCATTTAGGTAATTATTTATTCAATAAATATTTTCTTAATATTCCTTCGAGGATTATTTTGAGAAATACTCTGATTAAAAGTATTCTTTCATTCATTAAATACTTCCGACTTAATAAATATTCTATAAATATTTATTCAATACTTGGAAACAACTTCAAGGTTGTTTATTTTTCTTCAAATATTATTTTCGACCTTCGATCATTCTGAGAATTCTTCGGAGTCATACGATTAAAATTATATTAAGAAAGGTCCTCTAGATTCTATTCTTCACTCGAATCTATCTCTTAAGTTATAAGAGAACCTTACTTGAGAAAGGTTCTGTATCTTGTTGACTTCCCGGTCATAGTTTATCCTTTTCACTCGCAACTTGGTTGTTATGGACTCATTAAGTCTGTGTGTACCTTCTCATCATTCGAGGGGTAAGATCGTTGGAACAAGTTGATATCCATTAACAAGCAAGAGCTTGGGAAATGTTAGTGAATTTTCCTTTCCAACTAGATACGACTACTTTGTGGAGTCTTGTCAACAAGTATTTCACTTGGGGAAGGGAGGATAAACTATACGTTTCAATGCTATGGATTTACTCGAACTAGGAGTCGTGTGTAAGAGGCCGAGTCGCGCGGTCCATCACAAGGCCTAATCATTGGCCAGGGAGTTACTATTAAAGGCCACTGACAAGTGGAGCCATCAGTTCTTCCTTCTACCGGTAGTAAACTATATTTTATTGGTGGGCTATTGCTCACCCTTGCTTATTTATCATGTCACAACAACAGCTAGGACAGATGGCTCGCGTCAGGCGCACTCGGCGCAAGCGGGTTACCCAACCCACCGGACTCCCCGCTGAGATGCTAGCCGCCATTGCTGAGGTAGCATAGTTAGACAGCTTTTGTTTCCTGTTTAACTATATGTATAATTAATGTAATCAACGGCAAAACTTTTAAACTTATGATGTTATCCTTTTGGATTGTAATAACATTTATTCGTAAACCCTTTTATGTAAGATTTATTTCAATTTCATCTCTGGGACTATAACTGTGAGTGTGTGAGTGGATATTATTGTGGGGTCATAGCATGCTACTTATTGATTTGGACTCAAGTCAAGTATTATTTATGAGTTATGAGATCGTAATGACCCGATCCCTGACCCCGGATCTGGGGGTGTTACAATACTACATGCATAATTGAGGAAGAAAAATTCCAAGGTGAGGTGAGCATTCACAAGCCATGTGAGGAATTTGATCATGCTAGTATTGTGGATGATTTGGAAAGGGCACTATTTGGGACAGACACTGGTGAGCTACACAAATTTCAAGAATTGGTATGTGCGTACCAAGAGGCTGATGACCATGGGAAAGATGCAGGTCTTCTACTTGTCTCAGAGTATAAAGATGGAGGTAGCGCATTAGAGCCAATGGAGGAAGTTCTCTTTGAGGAACCAAAGGCTTCAGCAACTTACATTTACCCTCCTCCATTATATTCAAGTGATGCCCGCGAATGTGTGTTGTTCTACAAATTGATAGATTTTGGGTCAACTGATGAAGGCATTGGAATAGGGCATAGTTGTTATACGAATAGGCCAAACGAGGAGAAGGGGTAGAAAGTGTGCCGTCGTGATGATGATGAAGTCTCACGAAGAGATGACCAGGCCAACTATTACCATCCTTAATGGAGGCTTGGACGTAGTCAAGCTAATTGACTCTAAACAAGCGCTTCGTGGGAGGCAACCCATGTGATTCCGACGAGTAGGTATGTTCTACTATTCCTCGTATTTACTTCCATTCAATGCGGACATTGAATCTTTCAAGTTTTGGGGTTGTTTGGGGGATAAGTAGTGTATTTGTAGTTATTTGTGATTATGTGTTGTTGTGTTCATATAGATATCATATTTTGCATATTAGTGGTAGTTCATGCATGTATGTTCGTGTTATCTACATTTGTTTCATTTAGGACATTCTGTTTTTTTTTTATTTTTCGTATACCATGTGAGTTCATATTAGTTGCATTTCATGGCATGCATATTTCATGATCCCTTAGAGCGAGCTAATTCTGATTGGTAGGTAGATTTCTAATTGGGTGTGGTAATGATGAATAGAGGGTTTATTTATAGTTCATATAAAATTGACTTGCATGATTCAGAAACAAACACAGTCTCATTAGTTTGCTTTTGGGCTAGGTTAGGGTCATGCTTGTTTGGTTGTTTTGAGATTTAATCACTTGATTATATTTAGAATTTTCGTTATTCCCTTGATGGCCTAGTACACTAAAGTCTAAGTTTGGGGGAAAATAGGGATTTCATGCTTAATTGTAAATAATTGTCAATAATGGCTAGGTGTCAAATGGCTAGTAGCCGGCTCATATTTATATGAGTAGTCTAGGGTTGGAATTGAGAATTCTCATTCCAGATTGCATAAAAAAATGAAAAGAAAAAGCAAAAAGAAAAAAAAAAGTTATGTGAATTGTTAAATGCAAAATTAACCAGGGTGAGCTCTTTAATACTCGAGCAATTAAGTTCTAGGGGACTTTATGCCTAGTGACCTAAGGCTTTTATAGTCTGGGATCCACTAACCTAACGCTCGCTACATGGGTATTATTGTATAAGCCTTTTGGGGTCTCATCCATTGCACGGTTAAATAATCATGCTTGTATATATTATTATGTGTTGTAGTTAGTAATTAAGCATGGATTCTTGTTTAACTTGAATGAGGATGGAGGTGTTTCTAGGTTATGAAGTGCTTACAGTCTTTTCTATTTATAAACTTGTGATTGTCTTGGTGAAGAATAGGTATGATTTGGATCTAGTTTTTGGGAGTATTTCTGATGAGCATCGCACACACGCACGTTTCTATTCATGTATTGTTAGTATACGGGGATTAAGTCGAGCTCTATTTGGAGTTATTCGCATTCTTTGAGATATTTGCTTGCTAGTTGGTTTTGGTTAGTTTAAGGGGATCGTTGCATTTTCATATTAGTTGCATTCATGCATTACATTGTTTAGTTAGATGGATTTTGTGGGTACATTCGCTATAGGCCCTCACGAGACCTTACTCGTCCACTAGGGCTGCCTAGGGGTTTAAAGGGCTTGTTGCATATGCCAAATGCAACCGTGATCACCTACGAAAGTGGTAGTAATTAAGTAGTGTTAGTTGTTTATGCTTGAGGACAAGCATCGGTTTAAGTTTGAGGGTGTGATAAGTGGATTTTATATCCACTTGGAGCGTTCCATATCGGCTTAAATTGATTCACTTGGCCTCAAGTTTGTCGCATTTTTGATGTGTTTTGTGTAGTTGTGCAGGATTGTACTATCGATTAAGGTTGGCGATTTCCATTGATTTTGGAGTGGATTCTTAGCTTGGAATGAAGCAAGGAGTGATTTCTTATGCTACCAAGGTGGATTCATGCTCAAGAATTGAAGAACGGGAAGTGGCAAAAGAATTGGAAGAGAAAACGGATGAGAAATGAGCAAATTATGGAAAATTCGGATTTCCGGAAAGGTTGCGCAGTCTACACTGTTTTGGCCATATCTGGAGTTCTAGAAGTCCGTTTTCAGCGATCTTATTGTCCACGCAAAGCCTGGGGAATTTTCTTGAAGTCTGAAGCAAAATAAAAATCTGGGCAGAAACTTTCCGCGCAGACTACGCCCTGGAGTACGCAGACTGCGCCCTAATTCGCTGGAAAAAAATTCTGATTTATTGTTTGGGCCATATCTTGAGTTCTACAAGTCCGTTTTGGGCGATCTTATAGTCCACGCGAAGCTAACTAGATTCTCTTTCATTCTAAAGTGGTTCAGAGGCCCAATTACGACTGGAACGGTCCAGAAATATTGAAGAAAAGTAAGCTACGAATTTTCCTTCAAAACAGAATCAGTTTAGGAAACGTATTTTGCAGAAATTCTATTATAAGTGTGTTTTGGTAGTTTCTTGCTGGACAAGTCATGGGTGGCCTATTTAAACACATCCTATCATCATAAAAATAACGAATTCTCATCATAATACAGAGAGAGAGCCGAGAGACGGAGATTCAGAGTTGGAGAAGGATTCCTATGCTCGTGACAAGCAACGGAGATCTAGATCTACTTTTCATTTTCTTCTATTAGGCAAACTCTTGGATGTTTTTGGGATTTGTTTTCTAAACCTAATTATTCTAGTTTTATTATTATTCATACGTTGTTTATTATCATGGTTTCATCAAATCCCATGGTGACGAACGGTTCAATTATGAACTAATCGTTGTCATGGGATTCTAACGGATTTATTTATGGAGCTTTAGTATCTTGATGCTTTAAAGATATATATATGATGTATATCTGATATCCTCGTATGGTTGTGCTTAATTGTTAGATGCGTAGCTAACATCTAATTTGTTAATCTTTTGTGAAGTGAAAGTGGATCTTGAGATTTAGAACTTGCCATGCTAGCATAGGTTCATGATTGTTTATCAACGTGATTCGTAGTGTAAGATGAAAATACTTATACTGCCCTGTGTGTTCTTTATGGATAACTTGCTCTTCAACCATTATGTTTTCAAATTCTATAGACATATAGGGTCTAAGCATAATTGGTGTCTATTCATCTTCTATCTTATTTATGGATCTATGGGTAGTTTGGTATACGTATGCTGACAGGTAGCGTGTACTTATTTCGTGTTATCCGATCAGATATCATAATGATTGCATATAGTGATTAAAGGCATCAGATGTAAGCGAAGTATTTAATGAAGTTAGGATCCCATGTTACTCTTGTAGAAGTAATTCGATTCCAATTCTCGTTAGTTAGTTGATTCTTAGTGGTTAATTTACTTCTTAGTTAATTAAACCCAAATTTGTTAATTGTCTTAGCAGTGAATAAAAACCATACATTATTGCATAGGTACATGAACTGAATTGAAACCTAAACCAGATCTCTGTGGGAAAGAACTTGACTTATATCTATATTACTTGTGACCACGTATGCTTGCGTGTTAGTGTAAACACAGATACAACCCAAAAATCATCATCCTCAGCAACTACCTCAGTGTCCTGTCCTGCCTGGACCTCCTCCGGGTCCCCCTCCTCCTCAGCCTTAATAACCTCAGTATCCGTATCAACCTGGACCTCCTCAGGGTCCTCCTTCTCAGACTCCATAACCTATGTATCCTCAGCGGCCTGGATAGCCTCGTCATGCTGTCTCATGAAAGTCTCTAGGTCGGAGATATCGCTCGCCTACACAAGACGAACTATGTTACTATCATGATACTTAAAAAAAAAGTTCCCGTAAGGGTTTTAGGCGAACTTGGCAAGAGTTCTTATTATCTTAGTGAGTTTATTATTGTATAACGTCGCATCATCTCTTGGGATATATAACTCTCGTTCTGATACCATTTCTGTAACACCCCCAGATCCGAGGACTGGGATCTGGTGGTTATGATCTTACTTCCACCCATAATACTCGACTTGAGTCCAAAATAAATAAGTAGCATGCTGTGATCCCCACAATAATATCCACTCACACACACACAGTTATAGTCCCAAAGATGAAATTGAAATAAGTCTTACATAAAGGGTTTACGAATAAAAGTTATTACAAGCCAAAAGGATAACATCATAAGTTTAAAAGTTTTGCCGTTGATTAACATTAATTATACATTTATTTAAGCTGGAAGCAAAAGCTGTCTATCTATGCTACCTCAGCAATGGCAGCTAGCATATCAGCGGGGATTCCTGTGGGTCGGGTAACCTGCTTGCGCCGAGTGCGCCTTACGCGAGCCATCTGTCCCAGCTGTTGTTGTGACATAATAAATAAGCAAGGGTGAACAATAGCCCACCAACAACAATATAACTGGATAGTGATGATATATATATAGTAGTTCAAATATCTTTGAAACCACATGCCATGCATTAGCGAAGATAATACCAGTATAAGGTAAATGATGAAGTTACAAGGTAACTCAAAATATATATTCCATGGACATACTTGCTACGCAAAAGATAAGCAAAATATCATCATTTATCTGAAAGAGGAACTTGCAAAAAATATTACAATTCCAATTATGAATACTTTTCCAATACTGCCAACAATGAGGATGTTGCAGAAAATAAATGAATTTGAATGATGAACTAATGCTGGAGTATTCACCGCGCCCGCTGTTCCAATCTTTACGATGATCAGTCGCAGATTGTACAGCTCAATTTATATTTATTACCGGTAGATGGAAGAGCTGACGGATTTACTTGTCTACCGCCCTGTTAGATCTCCCCGGCCAACGGTTGGGCCAATGGGAAGGACCAGCGCTACTCAGCCTCTTACATGATTCCAAGTTCGAAAAGAAGTTCATGACTCTAAACGTAAAGTTCGTTCCCTTTTCCCCAAGTATAATACTTGTTGATAAGACTCCACAAAGTAGTCGTATCTAGTTGGAAAGGAAAATTCAACATCAAATCTCCCAAGCTGCTGCTTGTTAGAGGATACCATCTTGTTCCAATAATCTTACCCCTCGAATGATGAGAGGGTACACAGATGCAATAGATAGCAATTCGAGTTGCGAGTGAAAGGAATACTTTTCGAAAGATTTATGTCCGGGAAGTCAACAAGATAAATAACATCTCCCAAGTAAGGTTCCCTTATAATTTGACAGTTAGATTTTGAATGAAGAAGGGAGTTTTGAGAACCTTTCTTGATACAAGTATTAATAATAAGACTCCGAAATAATTTACATAATATTCGAAGGTCGAAGATAGTATTTAAATGAAATGAATCGCTTTTGAAACGAGTTAGAGGAATTAAATAAATATTCCAAAGAATATTTATTAAGGTATAAATATTGAAGGAATAATCTTAAAATGAAATATTACTCAGAATGATTCTTGAGTAAATATTCACAAATAATATTCATTAAATAATTAATGAATATTTAAATTAATAATACTTATCGAATAAATAAAACTCGCATGAATATTCAAAATAATAGTTAGATGATGATCAAATGAATATTTGAAATAATATTCAATAAATAGATAATGAATAAATTCCAAAGGAATATTCGAGATAATATTCGATAAATGAATCAACTTAAAATGAATGTTGGAGAATAATATTCATTGAATAAATAAAGTTTAATTGAATATTCGAAACAATATTCGAAAGCAATATTCGAAATAATACGCGATGAATGAATATTCTATAGGTAAATAATGGAAAGATATTTACTTAAATATTCTTCCCTGAAATAATCAGGATATATCAAGAAGTACTAACTCCCGGTCTATATTCGAAGAATAAGATTCAAATGCCCTTCACTTAAGGGTTTTAACCATATCCGGCTTATAATAGATATATTATCTATCTAGGTTATAAGCAAACATTTAAATCAGGGAATAGGTATTACAATAGAACTTGAATGTAGGCATGCATGCTATGACATATGTATAACGGAAAGCATATATATTAACAACAACAGCCTTTAAAATGGATTTGAAACTTGCCTGGTAATCGAGTACGAGTAGGGGTAGTGGTAGTGTGTTCTGGGTCAACTCGGCGATCTATAAATAGTCAGAATATTCAAGATTAATCACTTAACACTTTTTAAAAGGCTAAGTATCAACTTAAGTCGAAACACGTTTTCGAATTATCTTGTTATACACCTTTTAGTGTAACTCTTTTTATCACCGATACGATCCGACATTTGTTCGTTATTAAGACATGTCATCATACTCACACTTGGTATATACTTAAGTCGTATAAGTTCTAAAGTCGGTCGATTACGAACCAAGATTATACCTCGAGTTTTATCGCTCGTTTTCTAAGTTATAACCAAAGTTATACTTTTAAGGGGTTCGTTCGCGTTTTTAACCTTGATTTAAACATTTTTATAAAATCGAAAAACGGTCCGTTTCACATGAGGTTTTCTCTCACACCTTCCTTTTTATCTCTAGTATTTAATTACCATGATTCTCCACTGACTTATGTATTTTACGAGGGTTCAATTTTAGTTACGAACTCTCGTTTATGTTTCAAACTACTTTTAGTAAATCGGCCATAAGTCCTAAACCGAAAGTCCATTTCACACGATCTTTATATCAAAACGAAGCTTGGAACATTATATATCTTATCATGGTAGAATATGAAGCTAGGCAGTGGATTAAAGCTACTGTCAAACATGATTACTTAGTGTTAACGAATTTTCGGCATTACGACGGCTATAAATCGAGCGTTTCAAAAATCATAACGATCCAACAAAACTACACCAGGCATCTCAACAACTTACATACATGATTTGGATCTAAACAAGTCCAATAACATCATGCTTTATAATAATAACCATCATGCTACCAAAATCACTAAATCACTTAACTAATCATGCTTTAACCTGAACATAACCATAACTAAGCTATATCTATCATAAACATGCTTAAATCTCAAACAAGAGTTAGGGTTTCAAGAGGTTATACCTTCCTTAGAGAGTGATATAGCCTTACTAAGCATTGTATGGTCCTTAAGAGTGCTTAAGCTTGCCAGATCAATCAAAGGAAATCAAGAAAACAAAGTTAGATCTTGAAGAACACTATTCATGCTCCTCTTGAATGATTTATTTGAAAATGGAAACAAAGGAATTTGAAGCTCAAACTTCTTGGAGATTACTTTTGTGAATTATTGAACTCACCATAAAAATTACTAGATCAAATGATGGTAAGAAGTGGAATTTTGGTCTTGGAATTATCCAAAAGGCCGAATGGAGGAGACAAGAGAGAGTTTGATATGTTCTTGTGGTTTTGCTTGGAATAATGCATAAAGTGGATGAAATTTAGATAATATCTCATCCTTGGTTGAATTATTAAAGTGATGATGCACTAGGTGATGTATCTTTCAAGTCAAGTGTTGTGTTTTGGATGGTTCTAAGCTAACTACATGGTTTGCTTTCTAAGTACTAGTTCCTTTTCCTAAGTGTGCTAGTTACATGAGTCCACTTGGTTTCTAGATATTTTCTAGTAGCTTATGCATGACTCTTGCTTCCTCTGCTTGTTTCTTTTGTCCGGTTATTGCTCGTTTCGATTGATCGTTCGTAGGAATATCTCACGGATTTCTAATTAGGGTTTTACCGAAAACCTTCTTAATATTTATATTAACATCTCGATCTTTCTTTATAAACCTTGAATTTAAATTCTTTAAATCCCTTTAATAAATCCTTAATTCTTTCAGTGTCCAGGGAATTCTCGGAGAAAATAAAAGTGCTGTTTTTTAGAATCCGACAGCTTTTACATACACTTAACTTCCCCTCGGATCACTAATATGAATTCAGAAATCCATTCCGGGTACTTCTATATAGTGTCGTCTCATAATATTCTCATTTCCACCAAAAACACTATTCATAATTTATTCTCTTTTTAATCCTGGTATTCAGAAGATATCCTTGTGCTTCCTCGAGCGTTTCTTAATTCTTTTACGGAACCTCCGGACTGATAACAGATACCAATTTGGATGACATATGAATAACCTTTCCCTTTTGAACTATCAAATCTTAATTTCCTAGGAGATAGATAATTCTTATCTAGATTGTCAACCAATAGCATTCTTCATGACATATAAATATTTGAATCCAAATCCATTCATTCATTCAGAAGATCAACTATTACATCGTAGCCGTAACCATTATTCATTCTTACATCATTATATAATAAAAAGTTTTAATTCTATCCAAAATCTGGGTTCTTAAAGTATTGTTTGGCTTAAGTATCGTGTGAGTGAAACACCGTTTGGTAAGACTGATTGTATTATTGATTATTGTTTGGATTAGTAAAACAAGTTGGGACGCGGGTTTTTCGTGTCATATAATTTTGTTATGTGTGCTTTGCATTAGTTGATTATCTCGGGTTTTGCTCCCTAACAAGTGGTATCAGAGCCAAGGTTCGTGATGGATATGGGTGGAGGAAAATTTGAGATTGAATTGTTTAATGGAAGAAACAATTTGACGTTATGGCAGAGCACAGTGAAAGATCTGTTAATTCAACGAGGGTTATATGCGACACTTGAAGATAAGAAGCCTACTGATGTGGAAATTGCAAAGTGGCAAGACATGAAGTTACGTGCGGCATCGACAATCCGGTTGGCCCTTGCACCGGAAATCAAGTATGATGTTCTTGAGGAGAATAACCCTAAGATTTGTGAGAGAAGTTGACGAAGACATATCACTCAAAGTCTTTGGCTAACAAGTTGTTCCTCAAGAAAGATTTGTTCGGGCTCAAGATGAAAGAAGATGGAGATTTAAGAGAACATCTGAATCATTTTAATGGATTGATTAACCAGCTAAATAATTTGGATGAAAAATTAAAAGATGAGGACAAAGCTGTTCTTCTACTTGTATCTCTACCAAAGAAGTATAGTACTGTGATTACTTCTTTATTGGTTGGGAAAACGATGTTAGATTTGGATGAGACCATTGTCGTTTTTTAGAGACTGAAAGATTGATGAAGCAAGGATCGAGTGACGTATCTGATGGAAGTGCACTTGTGGTAGATGCGCGTGACAAGAATAAGATGTATGCTAAGAAACGTAACCCTAATATTAAGTAATTTTTTTTCTTGCAGAGAATTGGGTCATGTACAATACACATGTCCACAAGTAAGAGAAGGTTTGAAGGAGTTGAAGAAAACTCAAGGAGCGGGTAGTGTTTCGCTTGTAGCAGCTGATGAAGATGCTCTTTTGGTTCAAGAAGATAAGGGATCGAAAGAAGAATGGGTGCTTGACTCGGGATGTTCTCATCACATATGTGTTAGGAAGGAGTGGTTCTCATCTTACGAGAAGTGTGAGAGAAAGATGGTAACTTTACCAAACGGTAAAAGGGTAAAGGTTGATGGCATTGTTGAGGTAACAATGAAACTTCACAATGGTCGTGTTTGGGGGTTAACTCAAGTAAGGTACGTACCGGGGTTAAATCGAAATCTAATTTCATTGGGTAAATTAGTTGATTTGGGACATACTGTTATGATGAAGAACGGTATGTTGGAGGTCACTAAAAAGGATTTAAAGGTACTCAAAGGTTGGAAGGACAAGAGGAATCTTTTTGTGCTAGAAGGAGAGGTTATTGTTCAAGGGGAGGCATTGACGGATGGACGTCGTTGGCTTGATGGTGACCGTTATGGTGACCGTTAATTCGGTTATGAAATTGTATTGGGTTGAAGGGGAGGATTGTTGGGTTTTCAGCCTAATACAATGGTATGGGTCTTGGGTGATCCAAGACAAGTATGGGTTTTAGTGATCCAAAACATATATGGATTGGGTAATAATTATATGTTTAGATAATTATTATAGATGGTTTATTTAGATAGCAAGTATGATAAGGATTGTAATTGGAAACCAAGTGTGATTAGGATATCATGGTGGCTAAGTTTGTGATGGCTATATATACATAGTCCTATTATGTTTTATAGGTATGCTTGAGTATTGTTTGGCTTAAGTATCGTGTGAGTGAAACACCGTTTGGTGAGATTGATTGTATTATTTATTATTGTTTAAGAGGTCGCTGGCAAAACATCCCCCTGAGAACATGGCTGAGCTCCAACGAAGGGTTGATAAGTATATTAAAGCTGAGGATAGTCTAAAGAAGGAGTCAGGAACGGGAAACACCGTGAACGGTGACAATTCTAAGAAGCGGAAGCCGGAGCAAGAATATGATGGGAGAGATAAATACCAGCGCAAGGGCAGAGATTTTAATTCAGCTCCTAAAAAGGGGAGTCCAGGGCAAAGGTTTACGGAGTATGCAAGGCTGAATGCCCCAAGAAGCCAAATCCTGATGGAGATAGAAAAGGACAGGGACGTGAGTTGACCGAAGCCACTAAGGACTGATCCTGAGAAATGAAACAAGAATCAGTACTGCCAGTTCCACAAAGATGTGGGACATGATACCGACGATTGTAGACAATTGAAAGATGGGATTGAGTTCTTGATCCGTAGGGGAAAATTGAATAAATTCTGCAAAGATGGGGATCGGGGAAACCCAAGGCGGGATTATGATAGGAAAGATGAGGATCGTAACCGCAATCAGCAGCCCCGGGGGCCGGTGATAAACATGATCTTTGGTGGCCCAACAGCGGTCCGGACAAGTAGAAATTCTAGAAAGACGTATGCACGAGAGGTGATGCACATCTTAGGGGAAGCCCCGAAGCGTGCAAAGACGGAAGTCTCAATTGGATTCGATGATTTGTACCTCGAAGGGGTGAAGTTTCCCCATGATGACCCACTGGTTATCTCACTTGTGATAGGCAACTCCCAAGTGAAGAGAGTCTTGATTGACAATGGGGCATCAGTGGACATTCTGTTCCATGATGCCTTCCTGAAGATGGGATATACTGAGTCTCAGTTGACACCATCAAACATGCCCATTTATGGGTTCAACGGAGTGGAGTCGAAAGTTGAGGGGACAATTCAGCTACCCATGACTATAGGGCAAGAGCCACGGGAGGCTACTCAGTTATTAAATTTCTTGGTTATCAAAGCCACGTCCACATACAATGTTATCCTAGGTAGGACGGGACTTCATGCTTTTAAGGCGGTTGCCTCTACCTATCATTTAAAGATTAAGTTCCCAACCAGAAATGGAGTAGGAGAAGAGAAAGGAGATCAAAAGATGGCAAGGAGTTGTTATGTGGCTGCACTGAGGCCGGATGGAATTGAGGGACAGGTCCTTCCGATTGAGGATATGGATGTTCGAGAGGATGAAGAGCGGAGAGGAAAACCAGTAGAGGACTTGGTTCCCATACCTTTAGAGTTGGGAGATTCTGAGAAGGTTACTCATATCGGGGCATGCAGGTTGATTGCCTTCTTGCAAGACAGTAATGCTGAGTTTGCGTGGATAGCAGCAGATATGCCAGGGATAGATCCCCAATTGATAACACACAGCTTGAATGTGGATCCAAACCGGAAGACGGTGAAACAAAAGAAGAGTAATTTTGCACCCGACAGACAAGAAGCCATAAAACAAGAGGTTGACAAACTATTAGAGGCAGGGTTCATCGAGGAAATACAGTTCCTGGAATGGCTGGCCAATCCCGTAATGGTCAAAAAGGCCAATGGAAAGTGGAGGATGTGTATAGACTTTCACTGATCTGAATGATGCATGCCCAAATGACTATTTTCCCTTGCTAAGGATTGATACACTGATAGATGCCACGGCTGGGCACGAGATGTTAAGCTTCATGGATGGCTTCAGCGGCTACAACCAAATCAAGATGCATAAGGATGACATTTCTAAGGTATCCTTCATCACTGATTTTGGTGTTTATTGTTATCTAGTCATGGCCTTTGGGATGAAAAATGTAGGAGCTACTTATCAGAGGTTGGTGAACAAGATTTTCGCTCATCTCATTGGAAAGACTATGGAGGTTTATGTGGATAATATGCTGGTGAAAAGCCTACATAAGGCAGATCACATTGAGCACTTACGCGAGGCATTTGAAGTGCTGAGGCACCATAAGATGATGTTGAACCCCGCCAAGTGCGCTTTTGGTGTAGGGTCAGGGAAGTTCTTGGGTCTTATGGTCTCGAAACGAGGTATCGAGGCTAACCCCGACAAGATTAAAGTTATCTTAGATATGGAACCACCACATTCCATAAGGGACGTACAGAAACTGACTGGGAGGATTGCTGCATTGGGAAGATTTATCTCCAAATCCGGGGACAAGTGTTTGCCGTTCTTTAAAACCTTGAAGAAGGTAAAAAACTTTGAGTGGATAGAGGAAAGCCAAGAGGCCTTTGAATAGGTGAAGAAGTATATGGTCGAAGCCCCATTGTTGGCCAAGTCAATACGGGAGAAATCCTCTATCTTTACCTGGCAATTTCAGGTCAAGCTGTGAGTGCGGTGCTGGTAAAGGAGGAAAACAAGGTTCAGAAACCCGTATACTATGTGAGAAAAGTTTTACATGGAGCAGAGTTGAACTACTCCACTATTGAGAAGTTTGCCTTAGCATTGGTAACTGCCTCTAGGAAACTACGGCCCTATTTTCAGGCACATAAGATTGAGGTCCTTACAGGACAGCCATTGAGGAATATTTTGCACAGCCCTAAAGCCAGTTGTAGGCTCGTCAAGTGGGCAATTGAGTTGGGAGAATTCGATATTAAGTACAAGCCAAGGACGGCCATCAAAGCTCAGGCACTTGCTGACTTTATGGTTGACTGTACCATTGACAACCAAGAAGTCCGGGGTAGGAGATACCTCAGGAAGGCAGTAAGGAAGACAAGGAACCCATGATCGAAGAGAAGGAATTCTGGATGCTATATTTTGATGGTGCATCAAAAACAAAAACAAGTGGTGCAGGTCTTGTCCTATAAAGTCCTGATGGATTCACGATTGAATACGCCCTGATGTTGGACTTTCCAACAACCAACAATGAGGCAGAGTATGAAGCTTTGATAGCTGGGCTTGGTTTGGTAAGAGCACTAAGAGTAAAAAATCTTAAAGTTTTTGCAGATTCAAGGCTAGTTGTGGCCCAGGTCAACGGAGAATTTGAGGCAAGGGATGAGACCATGGCCAAGTACTCAAAGCTTGTGAAGGCAGTAATGACTCAATTTTATGAGTGCTACATTGAACACATTCCGAGGGAGGAAAACATCAAGGCTGATGCCTTATCTAAATTCGCTTCCTCCGAGATAGAGAATTATTCAGGAAGCGTCTACTTCCAAGTTCTGAGAGCCCCTACCATTGATTCGAAGTTGGTTGCACCTATCGGGGCCAGGGAATGCTGGATAGATCCCATAAAAGCACACCTCGAGACTGATTGGCTCCCGACTAATGCCATGGAGGCACGAAAATTATCTGTGAGGGCGTTGAGGTATGCTTTGATTGAAGGGATACTCTACAAGAAGTCTTTTGTGATTCCGTATCTAAAGTGTTTGAGGCCCGAAGAGGCCAAATCAACTATTGAAGAGGTCCATGAGGGAATTTGTGGACAACACTTGGGGGCAGGGCCCTAGCTCACAAGATAGTCAGACTCGGATTCTATTGGCCTGAGATGATTGCCGATGCCAAGGAGTATGTGAAAAAGTGTGATCGGTGCCAGAAAAACGCACTAGTGGTTAGGCAACCACCAGAGATGCTGACATCCGTCAGCTCCCCCATTCCTTTTGCCATGTGGGGGATGGATATACTTGGGCCCTTTCCTTTAGCCACTGCTCAAAGAAAGTTCCTGGTTGTAGCTATTGATTACTTCACGAAGTGGATTGAGGCTAAACCTCTGGCTAAAATCACAACCAAACAAGTTATGCAGTTCTTCTGGGAGAACGTCATGTGTAGGTATGGGATACCGCGGATCCTGGTTACGGACAATGGGCTACAATTTAACAACAAAGAGTTTAGGGATTATTGTGAGGATAATGGAATTGATCTTCGGTTTACCTCGGTTGCCCACCCTCAAGCCAATGGGCAAGCTGAGGTTGCCAATCGAATTATCCTCGATGGAATTAAGAAAAGGGTGGAACGCTCCAGAAACATCTGGATGGATGAGTTACTACCCATACTCTGGGCATACCAAACCACATGCAAGGTGACAACTGGAGCAACTCCATTCATGTTAGCTTACGGGGCTGAAGCTGTGGTACCCGTGGAAATTATGCATGCATCTCCGCGAGTGGAAGCCTTCGAACCAGTCACCAAGGAGGAAGGAATGAGACTAGCCCTCGACTTGATCGATGAGGTAAGGGATGAAGCCCATACTAGGAATACTAAACATCAGAAGAAAGCTTCCTTCTACTACAACCTAAGGGTGAAGGAAAGGTTCTTCCGTTAGAGGGACTTAGTACTCAGAAAGATTGAAGCATCCGGAGTTGGACAAAAGGGGAAGCTGGCACCAAATTGGGAAGGCCCATATCGGGTTAAAGGTACGCTGGGACGAGGATCATACAAGTTGGAGACTTTGGAAGGGAACGAGGTGCCTCGCACTTGGCATGCATCGAATCTCAAGGTCTATTATGTTTGATTATCCTATGTAGGACGTAGCTCATATCTATTAGGAGAGTAGAAATAAGGTCGACGAAACCATTTTGGAGTTTTTAAACTTTGAGTAGGAAGTAGAGTATTATGTAAGGTCTAGACCCATTTCAAGTTTTAATGCAATTTGGTTTTCTCCTCTCTTGGTTACTATTCAATGTCTGTTATGTGTCAAAGCATATTTAAAATTTCTAGCTAAAGTAAGCCAAAATACAAAAGACAAAAAAAACAACTAAGTAAAAGGAAATACCAGAAGATGCATAAAACAAATAAACAAGCCCGGAGGCTATAAGTTACGGTTTACAAGTCAAGAAAGCAATTTATCGAAAGTCATACCACGAAGGGCCAGAATAAGTAAGCTCAGGGAGCCTTAGTGGAAGTCTTGCCAGTACTCTTAGCAGGAGAATCTCTATCAGTATTGGTAGCAGTAGTCGACTCTTCGGCATCAGCCTGAAGTGGGGAGTGCTCAGGATCCAAGATCCTATCAGTAGCATAATCTCCCTCCTCTTCCTCCTCTTCCTCATCCTCCTCCATAGGAGTAATCCTCTAGGACTCTAACAGCTTGGCCAGCTCTAAAGGAGCCTCAGGGCAGGGAAAGTCTCCAATCTGGAACAACCCCGGATGCCTCTTTAAAACGGCATCTAAAGCCCCCTTCCAGTCGCTAAAACAGTTAGCCGGATAGGTGAGGTCATCGTGCTTACCCATCAGCTTCTGAAAATCTTCTACTCCTCAATGCTATCCTCCTTGCCCTGTCGGAGCTCAGCAATGCTGCCATAGGCTTTCTCTAACTCCTCTTCCTTCGACTTTAATTTCTCTTGCAGATCCTCGACAGTTACCTTACCCTGGTCGAGGTCCTTCTTATGAGTTCCAGCCTGTGCCCACCAAGATTTGGTGTGGTGCATGGCTGCCTAGAAATAGGTGTTACCCTGAAAGAGCACAATTTAAGTGTTAGCCAACAAGAAGAAAAGATTTAAACCAAAGAAAAGAAAAGAATGCTTACAGTAGCCAGAGCTTGAGTTCCCAATAGCTCAACCGCCTCTAAATCGCGTGAAACAACAATGTCACGATAGTCAGCAGGGGTGATTGAGTGGTAGGACCAATCCTTCGAATGCTTGGTATTCCCCACAACTGAGTCCTATTTTCTAATGCCCCAAGCAGGCCGAAACACAGAAGTCTTGGCTGCGGAGATAGCCCCACCTCCTTCTTCCATATCAGCAGCCCCATGGGGTCTCAAAAAAGCTGGCTCTGTTGGTTGACCCCTAAGATCTTTTTCAACCTGTTTTCTCTTCATACGTGAAGTTTCACCAGATAGGTGCTCTTGAAGATCATTTATGGCTTTAGCAGCTGAAAAATCAAGGTAGAATTGGTAAGTGTATAAGCGTAACCAGAAAATAAATAAAAGTTGGGTTAGGGATAGGTGAAGTTTACCCTTATCCGAGACAGAAGAAAGACCCACGGACTTGAGGGAAAATTCCTCAAGAAGCGTAAAGAAGTGAGTTTCCCCCTTGTCTTCAATAAGGGTGGTCAAAGCAGTTTTTTCTACATCATTCAGCTATATATCATCTGGATTCCCGTCAACAACCTTCCCAAAAGAACTACGAAAGTGGGTGCCCCAATCACCCCCCTCCCATACAAGATACATGAACTCCTCTTTCCACTTAGGATTGCTATCAGGGATTGAGGAGGGATCATAGATGTTTGGGATGGTGGCGCGAAGGCTAATATATACCCAGCCAGGATAAGTAATTGCACTATTTTTAAATTGAAAAATTATACTAAAAAGGGAAACAGTCAGCGGAAAATTGTTTTTTAAACAAAGAACCATGAAACAAAGAATGGTTCTCAAAGCATTTGGGACGAGTTGACAAGGATTTATTTGAGCGTCTGCCAACAGTGTAGGAATGAAGTTATGAAATGGAAAGTGAAGCCCAGCCATTAGTGCATCCTTATAGATACAAAGGGCATTTGGCTTCCAATGGCAAGAACGATCTCCTGGTTCAGCGGGAACTAATTTAAGATGGGAGGGAATATGAAAAAGTTTGTTCATCTTTTCGATCTTTTTGGAATCAAAAAGTCGTGAATGATGATTATATGAATCTAATGCAGAAACGGAGGGATATTCATCCCCCATTTGATTAATCATATCGATCAAAGAAGTATATTTTGAACGGATAGGAGGGAAAGAGGTACCTCGCAACGAAGAATTCATCTTGATTATTCTCCTAGCCTCTCTGTCATCCGCCATTGAAATGCTTGGGAAGAAGGCTTCGAAAGATGATCTTCAAATAAAACCCAGAAACCACCGCGAGGGGAAGAGCTTCGCCGAAAAACTCTCACCGGAAATCGCCTTAGAACAAAGAGAACTCTAGAGAGAATTTTTTGAGTAGAAGTGAGAAATGAGAAGTGAGATCACACTCTTTTATACTAGAAACAACCGGTCATTTAGTCGGTTAAAGTGATGTGCCAACAGGCTATAGTCGGTTACGGCCCATAGGCCCAAATTCAAGCCCAAAATCTAGAAGCGTATAGAAGCTTCTAGATTAATCGAGAATAATTGAGATCCTAAAAAAAACTCTACGACCTCAATCTAGGTCGTACAACAAGTTCGATAAATGACACGACAAGGCTCTTTTGTGGCCCGTACACGACTTCGATCCACCTCGTGGATTGAGTTCGTAGACTTGGCGAACACTCGAAGAAATGGGCCTTACACGACCTAAATTCACCTCACAGTTTGAGGTCGAGATGATCACGATCTCCTCATTCTGGTATCCTTACACAACCTCAATCCACATCGTGATTTGAGGTCAAAGTGTTTATGACCTGCTCGGTATGGTGCCCTTTCACGAACTCATTCCACGTCGAGAGATGAGATCGAAGTACAAGCGACCAGGCCGTCCTGAAGAGCATACACGATCTCGAATTAGCACGTGATTTGAGGTCGAAGTTGTCACGACCTCCCTCATTTGATGACCTTACACGACCTAAATCCACCACGAAGATTGAGGTCGCAGGTTCCACGACCTCCTCATTATGGTACCCTCACACGATCTCGATCCACCTCGTGGAGTAAGGTCGCAGCCTCCACGACCTGCCTCATATGGCGTCTCTACACGACCTGAATCCACCTCGTGGATTGAGGTCGGTGTTCTCACGACCAGACTGATTCAAGGGCTATACACGACCTCGAACCAGGTCACACAGGGAGGTCGCAGGTTGCACGACCTGGTCACCCTGTCACGATCTCAAGTCAGGTTAAAAAAAATCCGAAGGCAGTATGCCCAATATATTTTTGGTAAAAAGATGCAGAAATGTTGTAAAATACCTATAAGTAAGGGAAAAATGCGAGAAAATTATTTAAAATTTTCTGTAAGGCTTAAATACAATTGATTACCCTCGAATAAGGCAAATTGTCATAAATGTGTAAGTCGCTCCTCACTTTGCATTCAAGACGATACCTGTGAATCACTAGTATACATAAACCTTTTAACTTCAATGAAAACCTGGTCAGTTTTCTTAGAAGTTGGGGGGCAAATGATATGGGCTGAAAGTAAGCCCTAAAGACACAATTAATATTACATGGAATGAACCTAGATTGGTCGAAAGACAAAGCCCAGTTATGAGGCCCAAATCCTTAAATGCAATAATAAATTCGTAATTAATAAATCAGCCAGATATGAGACTCCAATATTGAGTCCAACATGAAATCAAATCACTTGTGGAGTAGCCTCCAAGGCATACAACTTCAATACTTATCCACTTCCTTTCTGGAAGGATCTAGAAGTGGGCCAAAGCTATGACTTGTCCACCAAGTATCCTATTTTTACCCTAATTCTAGGATTTTCATCACCTATATAAGGACCTGTTCCTTCACAAATAGAACTACGTTTTATTGGCTTGATTCTTGATATTTGCAAGATACGTAGGCATCTTTTGAGGACCCGAGTTAAGTCACGAAACACTTGATAAGCCATTAAAGCTCGAAGCTCTCCTTAACCCTAGCATTCAATAAGAAATACATACACCCTTTCGTTCCACAACAATCATTTATTAATATAATTCTAAAATTATGATCAATAAATAACTATAAATTAAGTTTTCAAAAATAAAATTTTATTATAAAATTAAAAAAAGGATGTACATTGCTTTCCAAGATTAATTATAGGCAGCAAATTAGGCAAAAATAATGGTGGAAGTTTTTTTTTTTTTTTCATTTCGAATTGTTATACATGTCATTCTCGTTACCGAACATGTGGCTATAAACATGTAAACGACGTACTTAGAGCATCTCCAACCCTGACTAACCCTTGGCTAAAAATGCCACATGGCTGGAAATATAGCCAATCTCCCCTCTTTGTACCACTCCAACCGATCATTGCTGTTAGGTAAAAATATAGCCAACATGTTTTTGTTTGGCTATATTTGTAGAAGAGCTGCAGATCTGTAAGCCTTGCCACGTCATCTTTCCCGGTTTATCCTCTCTCCCGCTGTTTTGTTTTTTCTCAAGTCAGTGATAGTGATATGTTAGTTATAATCTATTTTTTTATTATCTAGAAAATATAATTTTAAAGATTAATTAGTGTTAATATTAATTTATTAAAACTTAATTTTTATTGAAAAGTTATTATTCAAACTAATAATCAAAATTAAAATTTTTGATTAAACATGGGTTAATAAGATTATAAATTCTAAGTTGTTTTATAGTAAAGTTAAGATAATCTGGTTAGATGTCATCCATTATATCTATTATAGGTCAAAATGGGTTTTGAGTCTATTAAGTAAATTACTAATGTGCCTCTATAAGAAAGAAAATGCTAAAAATTATTGATTTTCATAAGAATTGAACTTTGACCTCCATATAGCCATGAACTTATTTCATACCAACAATCACTAGGTTACAAAGTCTCTGTAATAAACATACTTAAAATCATTATCTACATGCACAAAGAACCCGCTTATTACATGAAACTTGTTATATTCTCTTTAAAAATGTTTTTTCTTTAAAATTTACCGATGATTAAATTATCTAAATATCTTTTCAGGAGAATTGAACTTTAATCTCCATGTAATCGTAAATTTATTTTTGCACTTATAACCACTATTCTAAATTGTTTTTAAAACATTTTTTAAAATCATTAGCAACATGCACACACAGCCGATTTGTTATAACTTTTTAAAGGAGATCTTACTATTTTTTCTTTAACATTTATTTTCAATTTATTTATGAGTTGAACGTGCAACCTCCAACTTACAAAATCATTTAAATTTATAAGTAAATACATTGTGCTTGAAAGAACATTTCGACAAGTCTTGAAATTCATTTACTGCATACACAAATGGCTTTCATGCTATATTTCATTTATAATTAAATAATTTATCCAGTTAAGATAAAATAGTTAATATTTTTTCTTTTTTAATAACTATAAATGTATATTATTTAAATGCTCGAAATAATTTATGAGATTTGAACTATATATAAGTTATCACTAATTTAACATATATGAAATACATACTTGGTTTAAAATACGGTATTATAAATCAGATGTTGATATTATACATCTATTTCGCTTTTTTGAAATTAGAGTTCTTGATTTAATTTCTACTTGTCAAACAAGTTGCGCAAAAATATATTTATGATTAGCGTGTTTTGATTGTATAACTAGACTTTATATTAATATTTGAAAATTTCATTTGCTTCCCAAAAGAATAATATTACATGGATGGTCAAATGAGCTTTAGATAGGTAAAGAGTGAAAATAATCCAAATGCTTGTAAAATTATATTCACTATTATAGGTCAAAATGGGTTTTTGAGCCTATTTATTAAATTACTAATGTGCCCCTATATGAAAGTAAATGCTAAAAATTATTGATTTTCATGAGAATTAAACCTTTAACCTCCAAATAGTCATGAACTTACTTCGCACCAACAACCACTAGGTTACAAAGTCTCTATAATAAACATACTTAAAATCATTATCTACATGCACAAATAACCCGCTTATTACATGAAGCTAGTTATATTCTCTTTAAAAAAAATTCTTTAAAATTTACTAATGATTAAATTATCTATATATATTTTTAAGAGAATTGAACTTTAATCTCCATGTAATCGTAAATTTATTTTTGCACTTATAACCACTACCCTAAATTTGTTTTTGAAACATTTTTTAAAATCATTAACAACATGCACACACAACCTATTTGTTATAAATTTTTTAAGGAGACCTTTCTATTTTTTCTTTAACATTTATTTTCAAATTTACTCATGAGTTGAACGTGCAACTTCCAACTTCAAAATTGTTTAAATTTATAAGTAAATACATTGTGCCAGAAAAAACATTTCAACAAGTCTTGAAATTCATTTACTGCATACATAAATGGCTTTCATCCTATGTTTCATTTGTAATTTAATAATTTATCAAGTTAAAATAAAATAGTTAATATTTATTTCTTTTTTAATAATTATAAATGTATATTATTTAAATGCTCGAAACAATTTATAATGAGGTTTGAACTATATATAAGTTATCACTAATTTAACAGATATGAAATACATACTTGGCTTAAAATATGGTATTATAAATTAGATGTTGATATTATACATCTATTTCGCTTTTTTGAAATTAGAGTTCTTGATTTAATTTCTACTTGTCAAACAAGTTACGCAAAAACATATTTATGATTAGTGTGTTTTGATTGTATAACTAGACTTTATATTAATATTTGAAAATTTCATTTGTTTCCCAAAGGAACAATGTTACATGGATGATCAATGAGCTTTAGATAGATAAAGAGTGACAAAATTCCAAATGCTTGTAAATTGTATTCACATTATTAGTCCGTTTAGCGTCTTTTAGTTTCTTATTTCTTTAGCTAAATAGGCAATCTTTATGATTTTTGAAATTTCAGCCATATATATTGTGTACTCTGTAATACAAAGATATGATTTATTGATAAAACAAGAGCAAAATTTGTGTTGTATGAAACTATACTTCATTTATTGTGTAAAATTTAAAAAATTTACTTATATTATTTGATTCTAAATAAATTCCTGTGCCCTTAAACAAATCATAATCTAACCAAATATTTTTTTGTAAGAAAAATCGATTTTCTTACCACTCAACTCGTGGGTCCATTAGAAAGATTGGTATAAATTTTTATGGAATGACAATGAACATTGAAAATGGAATAAAATCAGTTTGAGGTGGACATGAGAAAAGATTTTCTAATGGACCCACGAATTGAGTGGTAAAAAAATTGATTTTTCCTTCTTTTATGACTCCAAATAATGTATCATAAACTATTTGGAAAGTTATAATATTATTGCTTTTATTTGTCTTCTTACCCGCCATGCAGTTATACTCAAATACAAGATGATTTTAAAGTAAAAATGAATTCATCTTACATTAACTTTTATATTTCTCCTAATCACAACTGATGTATACATCAAAAATCAAAATTTTGACTGCTTTTACAATTTTAATATAATTTGTGTTATTTATTATTTATCAAAAATAAGTTACTAAATATAGTTAAAACTCCAACAACATAACAAATCACTTGAAGTAGTTCTTTTACAAGTAAACTAGCTTTTTTCATTTAGGGAAAATAAATTCTAAAGTCCCTAAACTATTAGCGTTTTTTTAAGTCCTTGAACAAAAAATATGAGTTTCTAGGTAATCAAATTTTTAAACTCTAAAAATTTGACTAAATTTGACTAACGGAATTTAGTCAATGTTGATGTGACAGTGACGTGGCAATCAAAAATCATGGACTGAAGTAAAATTTTGATATGTTAATCTAGGAGTGATTACAAGAACACCGGTGGTGAAAGTTTTCAATTTTGAGTTCACTAACATATGAAAATCTGCAGATTTTATTATTATTTTTTCAATGTTCATGAAATTAAATTGCAAATTTATATGCGTTAGCGAAATCGAAAATTTTCACCACTCGTGTTCTTGTAATCACTCGTAGATTAACATATCAAAATTTCACTTCAATCCGTGATTTCCAATTGCCACATCACTGCCGTTAGACAAATTTGGATGGAAGGATTGCGATGAGAAAGGTTCAAAAGTTTGATTATCTAGAAATTCATTTTTTTTGTTCAAGGACTTAGAAAAAAAATGCTAATAGTTTAGGGACATTAGAATTAATTTTCCCTTTCACTTATAAGTAGTCGCTTTTTCACTCAATTTACACCTTATTTTTTATAGAGTGTGTTACAAAATATCTGTTACATGATTGATACATTTACGGAAGTAACATTGACGCACTCAAATAATTAGTCAATTACCTGATTTTGAACAACGGGGCTTACCTGAAAAAATCCTATAATTTCAAAATTTTTATTTTCATGATTTAGTATGTTGCCCGTACTTTACACGGGTTATATATCATGCTAGTTGAGTATATGATATATTGGAATTGGAAATTTGACCGTCTCAAAAGGATTTGAAACTAACCTAGGTCAGCACGCAGCACCTTATACTTTGGAAAATCACCACAGAAATCATAGATGACAACTTAGATATAATTCTAAGAAAGTAAACGCTATTTATTCTCCAATCGCCTGAAAGGAAATTACAATAATTTTATATGAAAAACAAAAAATAATACGATATAAATATTTTTATATCTTCATTTTGCCAAAAACTATTTTTACTATTCTATAAACAATTAATATTAGCTTATGATTCGTGTGATGCACGAAATTTTTTTATATCATTATAACTTTTTTTATATCATAGTGATGCTACATAATCACTTTTTTCAATAGTTATTTTAATTTACTATAATTTAATAAATGAAAGGTGTGATTTAAAACTAATAATATAAATAAAATTAAATATATTTTTAATGAAATTCGAATCTTGAGTCTTTAGTAGATCAATTTAAATAAACAATATTCCTTAGTATTAGGTTCTTATTTATTTAATTAAAATCTAACGGCCATTGTTCATTGTATGGTTGAGTAATTGAACCAAACTATAAACAATTATACTCATGTTTGCTTATTATAAATTTATGATTTTTTTTATAAATTTTACTAATGATTAGAAGATATGTTGTAATATTTTTGGTGATATATTAATAATTACAAAAATATATTTTAAATTAAAACATGCGTTAATTAGAAAAGACATATTAATGATTAGAAGAAATTTACAATTGGTATTTTTAGATATTTATAAAGGATATATTTTAGGGAAATTTTCAAAAATATTAATGTTTTCAAAAAATAAATAAAAAATATGGTAAAAGTTGCACATGTGATGAGTGGTATTTTTGTGCCATTTATTCATTATTTTTCGACTTGAATTCGGCATTTATACTCAAGATTTTATTGTATTTTGATGTGTTTTTGTTTAGTTTCAGGTAAAGTGTGACACCCCCAGACCCGGGATCAGGGATCAAGGGTAGTCACGATCCATTTATTCCTTGCTGTACCTGCATTTATCACAATATATAATCCACCTGCTGATGACCCCACAATATAAACACACTCACACGGGTTAGAGTCTCAGAAACGACATAATACAATCTTTGCGGATTAAAATATAGTTATTACAATACCCAAATGTTTACTGAATACTACTGCTGACATAATCTTCTAAGTGAAGGTACATCAGTGGCTCAACCGTCTGGTTCTGGTCATAAACTTACAAAAGTCATAATTATAAATAAAGCGGACTAACAAAAGCTGCAGACTGATCCAATTGGTCCTTACTACCTCTGGGATCACTGCCATGAACTGCTCACGGAAACGTCTTGCGATTCCCACTCGCTTGCGGGCTGTGTGTCTTATCCTTGGCATCCCTCTTAGTTTGATAGGTCCCGTATATGGGTTAGATAAGCTAGAAGGGGGGGTTGAATAGCTTATCACCTTTTAAAAATTTAGAGCTTGGCTTTTTTAAAATTCTTTCGCCTTTTTAAACTTCGTTACTTGTCAACAAGTAAATAAAGTACGGAAAGTAAAGAGCGAAAGAAAAGAGAGTAGCACACGGTCGATTTTATCCTGGTTCGCGATGCCCGCAAGCCTTAAGGGATTCGAACACCCCTATTCCAGTCCCCGAACTCCTCCCCAGATTCGAGCTTTTCTCTACTACAAAGATACTCCTTTATAGTAGGCGGAGAAGCCTTTACAACTCCTTAAACCACTATTTAATTATCTTAGAGCAATACACACACGTATTCTCCTCAAATTAAATAGCTAAATACAAACTACAAAACTTGTCTTGGAACGTAACACCCCGCCACCTCCACAAAGACTTTGTAGTATCCCCTGGAAGACTATGTACTTCTACAACTTTGCCGGTCTTGGATCTTAGGTCTTAGGTCTTGGATTTTCTCTTTTCTTCACGGTGCAAAGGCTACTAACTCCCCGTTAGTACGCCTAAGACTTGGGTCTTAGAACAAGAGTCACCTCACTTCACATCACCTCACTGCAAAGATTAGAATACAAGTCCAACAACAACCAAGCAATATATATTAAGAGATATAAATCCGTGCAAGCTAGTATGTTACGGTACTAGCCACGGGGACGCTATTATGCGTTAAGTTAAATATATAATGGCAAGGGATAAGTCACAATAATGGACTTGTCAAACAAGCGGTACACACACTTACACACAACACACAAGCAATTAAAATACAACTCACACGTGCGTAAAAGTAACTCGCTTATCTATAGGATAAAACGAGGGCCACTATTATGCGTTAAAATATTACATACACACACAAGCAAGAATATAAACAAATAAACAAGCAAGCAAGCAAGAGTCACAAGTGCTAAGAGCACTTCGGCCGAATGGTAAAGAAAGTGGAAGTCCGTATTTTTCAAAGTCCTAAAACAAGTGAAAGTAGTCTTGTTTAAATCCTTGTTCAAGATATAAAGATAAGACAAGTGAGTAACCAACTTGAACAAGAAGACTACAAATGGTAGTGTTTTGGCTGAATATAACAAGAAAAGAAAGGCCAAGAATAAACTACCAACTTGTTTTAAAGAGCTAGCTTGTAATAGTCTTGATTTGTTATGTCCTTGTTTTAAAAATAAAACACAAGATGAATAAAGGACTTGGATATACAAGACTAACAACTAAACTTATCTTTTGATTTTTAAATATCAAGTTTAAACCACTTAAGGTAAAAACAAGATGTAAGCTTTTAGTTCTAAATCAAAAGATACTTAACTAGCCTTTTTAATCCAAATACTCAACTTGGATTATAGAATTAAATGAGGTAGATCTCAACTTTCAACCTCAAGAACACACCTTACAAGATGTCAACTATACACTACACGAATATACTTCAAGAGCAAGTGTATATTAGTGACAAAATGCAAGAATGTTGAATATTAGTGTTTATAAGTGTAGATCTAACCAAACAAGCACTAAACACTAAATATTCAAGCCACCGACCACCACTACAACTATATATACTCGACTTATATATAGGAGAGTGAGGAAATATGAAAACCAACTTGTAACCCTTGAGATCTAGAGAGAAAACAAGAGAAAAAGCTAGTAACGAAGCTAAAAACACACAAAAAGAGTCACCGGAAAAGTCACCGGAAAATGGCCGGAATAAGGCTCTATGGCCGGACTTTTGGAGGCTCAAAAGGTCACTTATAATAAGTTAAAACAAGGTCAAGAGACCACAAAAAGATTGGTGACCAAAGGTGTGTTTATGAGAGCAATAAAGAGTGAAGAAAACAAGCCAAAATGATGTAAAATCAAGATATAAAAATGGCTTAACACCAAGAAATGTTTTTGCAACTTTTGGGCAGTAGAGAGAGTGTTTCTAGGAGTGTTTATTCAGCATGTATTTGGCTCTCAAAGCTTGGGAAAAAGAGTGGGGGGGGGGGAGGGGCTATTTATAGCCAAAAATAAGGCATTTTACCTTTATTTTAAAGCTAAAAAGGTACATGCATGTGTTGGCTTGTGCTAGGCATGAGTTGGCATGTGTTAGACACACTCCCCAGCTGTGCATATTTCAAATTTGGTGATTTGGATGTGCTAGCACGTCATTCCATTAAACGAAATGATTAAAAAGCGAGAAACGCGCGTACCGTCGAGCCGAAATGGGTTTAATCGCAATAAATCGAAAAATCATTGAAAAATTATGAAATTTTGGGAATCTCCTAGAAATATACCCAGAAGAATGTGGTCAAAATTTCACCTTGAAATGAGTTGACCAACTATGACTTTTAAGCGACCGATAAATCAATTACGTATCGATTTAAGAGGTCCTGGAAAAACGTCATCCAAAATTTACGAAATTTATTCTACAATGTCCTATAGGGAAACTAAGGACACATTCAAAGTTTCAAGTCAAAAAGATAAGTGGTAGTATTTTTACGAATTTTTCGAATGTTTAAAATATCCTTCCGGAGCGACCGAAAAATTCATTTGTCTTTACCGACAACTTAGAGAAAAGTTTTGACTTGATATATATTCAGACATAATATTCCATATGAAATAATGATTATGAGGTCCAAGGAATATATAAACTTGAATTAAAAATGATTTTATCCGGATAAATAAGTATTTAAGGGTTTTTCGGAACTGTTTTGTGTCTTTTGGCACGACTTTTGGCAAGGCAATTTGAATATAAATATTAAATAGATATATCAAGAATATTTGAGAGGAAAAAATTTAAGAATTACATGCTTTTAAATAAATCGAACTGTTTGACTCGTAAAAGTAGTGTTAGGAAATTCTTGATTTTTGTGCCTTTAGCCAAATGCCTATTTTCTTTTGACATAAATAACTTAGAATATAAAATACCGATATCATGATATTCTCATCCTAAGTGAATGTCAAAAATATGTCGGAAAACATTTTTGGCTCGGTTTGACCATTTTGACTTGAATCCCGAATTATGTCGTCCCCTGGGGAGGATTCTAAGTGTAATCCTAAATTTAATTTAATTTCACTTTTATTTTGACAAATTCCAAAACCTAAAGAGCGAAAGCAATGACTCTGTCAATCTTCCCCTTTTTGGTATTTATCAAAACTACTAGTGAAAATTAAATATGTGTGTGCGAGTCTACTTCCCCTAAGTGTATGCATGATACAAAATAAAAAATTTGGGGTTACTTCCCCTAAATATATGCATTCCATTCAAACAAGCATACAAAGACACACATAGGCACATATAATCATACATAGAAGTGAGAGTTTAGAATTTTTACCCCATGTGATAAGTGTCGGTACCTGATATGGGCTGAAAATGAGCCTTAAAGACACATTTAATGTGGCATTAACTAGGCCGAAATTAGTCCAAACGTGCGGCCCACCAGCTGGGCCCAAAACCCTGATTATAGTATTAATTTCGTAATTAATATTAAGGATAATAAACAGCTCAGCAAATAAGAGTTGGATAAGGATAATATCCCCTTCAGACTTATCCAATAAGGCATCCAATTCAATATAGAAACTGATTCCTACAAGGAATAGATCTAGAACATTCCTCAAAGACTTGCCCACCAAGTCTCCAAATCCTACCATAATTCTAAGGCTTCTCAGCCTATATAAAGGGTCAGACCCCTCACCTCAGAACTACGTTTTATTGGCTTGATTCTCTAATTTACAGAGATACGTAGGCATTCTGTGAGGACCGTTTAAGTCTCGAACGCAGAAGCAGCCATTAAAGCACGAAGCTCACGAACCCTAGCATTAAATATACAAACCCCAGCCGCAATAATTTCAACCTAGTTTTTATTCCACAACATTTGGCGCCGTCTGTGGGACGAAGACATCAACCATGGTTACCACTCGAAGAACAACACCGGTCTCAACCGAGGCTACCTCTGGAACCATCGTTCCACCAATCGCTGCTCCTCCTGTTGGTACAGGGCCAGGGTCTGTACCCCCATTGACGGAAACAAACCCTCGTAGTCAGGCCTCTCAACCACAAGGGACGGATCCCCCCGCTGAAAGATCTCAACCTGTAATCGTCCCTCTAGGACAGGAGACTAACCCGCTCCAGATGGTGGTCTCTCCTCTCCCTCTGAGTAGCCGCCCGCCGCTTCACAGTCTCTCCACTTCTTCGCTCCCTGTCAACACCAACCCAATGTATGGGCTGCCTAATTACCCCCAAGATCCAAGGGATCCAGGACCAAGCGGTCATGCTCGGCTGATCCATGGGCAACAACAATCCCCTTATCTTAGAGGCCCGGCCCCTCCTGAACCAGGATACTATAATTACTCTGGTCCTTATACCGGAGACTCGTCATCTGAAGACGATGATCGAGACGAAGCCCCAAGGAGGCGACGCGCTAGTAAGGAACCTCTGAGGAGGAATCCATCAAACCGAGATGGTCCTTTAACAATTGCAGAGAAAATTAAGGCTTATGAAGCCGAGATTCAGAAGCTGAAGGACGACCAAGCAAGGGAGCTAGAGAGACAGAACCCTAATCAGACTCGACCTCCTCCGACTTCAGGAGGGATTCCCTTCATAGATCTGGAGAGGTCTTCAAGGAGACACCGAAGGGCTGAAGCCCCAACCAGAGGAACTACCAGGGTGGAACTCCCCAAGAATAATCCTAGAGATTTGATGCTACAAGGAGATCTGGATGATCCGACCCCTCCATTCACTGAGGAGGTGATGAATGCACATATCTCCCGAAAGTTTAAGATGCCCACGATCAAAGCTTACGATGGAACGGGGGATCCCGCAACTCATGTGAGAACGTTTACAAGCGCATTGTTACTGCAGCCTGCTAACGATGCCCTTAAGTGTAGGGCGTTCCCCCAAACCCTGTCGGGCATGGCGCAACGTTGGTATAGTCGTTTACCTCCAAACTCGATTAGCTCTTTCAAGGAGTTGAGTACCGCTTTTGTCAGTCAATTCATTAGCGGAAGAATTCACGAGAAAAGCTCCGCATCCCTTATGTATGTAACACAGGGAAAGAATGAGAACTTAAGAGATTACATCAAGCGATTCACTAAGGAAACCCTGAATATCACCGATTTGGAAAATAAGGTGGCCATGGTAGCCTTGCAGCATGGAACCACAGATCTCTTTTTTAAGAGGTCGTTGGCAAAACACCCCCCTGAAAGCATGGATGAACTTCAACGAAGGGCGGACAAGTATATAAAAGCTGAGGACAGCATCAAGAAAGAAGCCGCGTTGGGCAATGGAGGGAACAACAAGCGGAAACAAGAACATGAGTACGATGCTAGGGACAAGTATCCCCGAGCTAGCAGAGACTCTAAATCTGCTCCAAAAAAGAACTCGGGTCCAAGGTTTTCCGAGTATGCCAGACTTAATGCTCCAAGAAGCCAGATCCTGTTGGACATTGAAAAGGAAAAGGACTTCCGATGGCCGAAGCCACTTAGAGGAGACCCAGCTAAGCGAAATAAGGAGCAATACTGCAGGTTCCACAAAGATGTGGGACATGACACCGACGATTGTAGGCAACTCAAGGATGAGATTGAGTTCTTGATACGAAGAGGAAAACTAAGTCAGTTCACCAAGGGTGATGACCGTGGGAACCAGAGAAGGGACAATGACAGAAGGGACAATGAAAGGAGAGATAATAACAGGAGGGATGACAACCATGATCGCAATCCACAGCCCCGAAGGGCAGTTATCAATATGATCTGGGGAGGTCCGACAGCAGCTGGCACGACTAAGAATTCTCGAAAGGCTTATGCTAGAGAAGTAATGCACATTGTGGGAGAAGCCCCGAAGCGTGCTAAAACCGAGATGGTAATTGGTTTCGATGATTCAGACTTGGAAGGGGTGAAATTCCCCCATGACGACCCGCTGGTCATAACTCCCGTGATTGGAAACTCATAAGTAAAACGAGTCTTGATAGACAATGGGGCTTCTGTGGATATTTTATTTCATGATGCATTTGTAAAGATGGGTTACAACGACTCTCAACTGACCCCTACAAACATGCCTATATACGGGTTTAACGGAGTGGAGTCCAACGTTGAAGGGACTATTCAGCTACCCGTGACTATTGGGCAGGAGCCTAAAGAGGCGACTCAGATGTTGAATTTCTTGGTGATCAAGGCAGCATCAACATACAACGCAATCCTTGGAAGGACTGGACTTCATGCGTTTAAGGCTGTGGCCTCTTCCTATCATATGAAAATTAAGTTTCCGACACGGAATGGTTGAAGCCCCGTTGTTGACCAAACCAAGTCCTGGGGAGATTCTTAGTTTATACCTGGCGGTATCCGAACAAGCCCTGAGTGCTGTCCTTATTCGGGAAGAGGAGAAGGTCCAGAAACCTATCTACTATGTGAGCAAAGTGTTGCATGGGGCTGAGTTGAATTACTCACCCATAGAAAAATTTGCTTTGGCATTAGTAACTGCCTCGAGAAAGCTGCGGCCTTACTTTCAGGCACATAAGATTCAAGTTCTGACAAACCAGCAGTTGAGGAACATATTGCATAGCCCAAAGGCCAGTGGAAGGCTAATCAAATGGGCGATTGAGTTAGGAGAGTTTGACATCACATACAAGCCTCGGACAGCTATCAAAGCTCAGGCATTAGCTGACTTCGTGGTTGAATGCACTATTAACAACCAAGAAGTCGGGGGGCAAGAGATAATGACTACCCCTGGGCAAGAGGAAAAAGAAGAAAAACTTACACCCGATCTGAAGGAATATTGGGTGCTCTATTTTGATGGAGCATCAAAAACAAAATCTAGTGGTGCAGGTTTGGTTTTGCAAAACCCCGATGGGTTCACAGTTGAGTACGCTTTAAAGTTGGATTTCCCTACTACCAACAACGAGGCGGAGTATGAGGCATTGATAGCTGGTTTGGGCTTGGCCAGAATCATGAGGGTCAAGAATCTCAAAGTTTGTGGAGATTCAAGGCTTGTGGTATCACAAGTAAATGGTGAATTCGAGGCTAAGGATGAGACTATGGCAAAATACTTGAGAGTAGTAAAGGCTGTTATGTCCCAGTTTGAGGAGTGCTATGTTGAGCACATTCCAAGAGAGGAAAACATTAAGGCCGATGCCCTATCTAAATTTGCTTCTTCCGAGATAGAAAATTATGCTGGGAGTGTCTATTTTCAGGTCTTGAAGGCCCCGACCGTTAATTCAAAGTTATTGGCACCAATCGATATAGGAGGCTCTTGGATAGACCCTATCAAGGCACACCTTGAGATCGGATGGCTCCCAGACAATGCCTTGGAGGCACGAAAACTTTCAGTAAGAGCATTGAGATACACTTTGATTGAAGGCATTTTGTATAAGAGGTCGTTTGTCATCCCATACTTGAAATGTTTAAGGCCTCAAGAGGCAAGAGAAGCATTGGAAGAAGTTCATGAAGGGATTTGTGGCCAACACTTGGGGGGCAGAGCCCTAGCTCACAAGATAATTCGTTTAGGGTTCTATTGGCCGGAGATGTTGGCTGATGCACAAAACTATGTCAAGAGATGCGAGAGATGCCAGAAGCATGCCCCAATTGTGAGGCAACCGCCTGAGATCTTAACTTCAATTAACTCTCCCATTCCATTTGCAATGTGGGGAATGGATATGCTTGGGCCTTTTCCCATGGCTTCTGCGCAAAGGAAATTCCTAATAGTGGCCATCGATTACTTCACTAAGTGGATTGAGGCTAAACCTCTGGCTAAGATAACCACCAAGCAAGTTTCCCAGTTCTTTTGGGAGAACATAATTTGCAGATACGGAATCCCACGAATCCTTGTAACAGACAATGGGACACAGTTCAATAATGAAGAGTTCAAGAAGTATTGTGAAGAGAATGCGATTGAGCTCCGTTTTACCTCGGTGGCACACCCTCAAGCCAATGGGCAAGCTGAGGTAGCTAATCGAATTATCCTTGATGGACTGAAAAAGAGGGTCGAACGCTCTAGGAATACTTGGGTAGATGAATTGTTGCCCATACTTTGGGCATATCGTACCACTTGTAAGGTAACGACTGGAGCGACCCCATTTTTGCTGGCTTATGGAGCCGAGGCAGTTGTGCCTTTAGAGATCATGCAAGCATCACCTCGAGTTGAGGCATATGAGCCAGAAACTAATGACGAAGGAATGAGACTTGCCCTTGACTTAATTGATGAGGTTAGAGATGGAGCTAATGCAAAGAATGCTGAATATCAGAAGAGAGCATCTTTTCACTACAACCAGAGAGTTAAAGAAAGATTCTTTCGACAAGGTGACATGGTTTTAAGGAAGATTGAAGCCTCAGGAGTTGGCCAGAAAGGAAAGTTAGCACCAAACTGGGAAGGACCATATCTAGTCAGAAAGGTGTTAGGGCAAGGATCCTACAAGTTAGAAACCTTGGACGGGGTTGAGGTGCCCCGAACTTGGCATGCTGTGAACCTCAAAGTTTATTATGTCTAAGTCCTTTTGACAAAGGCTTGGACTTTTACCTATTTATTAAGAATAAGGTTCGAATGAAACCATTTTAGAGCATGTTGCTCCCAGTAGAAGATAGAATATTTATGTAAGGGTTGAACCCATTCTATTGATATCTTTTGACAGCATAATGGAATTTATACTGTTTTCTCTATGAGTTATTTCTCTTTGTTAAAATAAACACGAAAGGCAAATGTTGGACTAGCTTGTGAGTTTAGTACCAGCCCGGAGGCCAAGTACTTGAGAAATTCTAAAAGTTTAACGAACTATAAAAAAAATGAGAATGTGGAAACAAAAGAAACTACTACATAAATAAGTTAAGTCATAAGCCCCGAAGGGCAAAAGTTCAGAATAAATAAAGACAAACAGAAATAAGCCACGCAGGGCCATCTATGCATCTAAGTCCTCAATAACAACATCTCCCTGGGTAGAAGAAGGATCTGCTGTCTCTACTCCAGGAGAAGAAGGTGGATCCTGAGTGGGTTGAGAGTCCCCATCTACTGCTGTCTCAGTAGCAACCTCCAGAGTATCTGTCAATCCAGGGATAGCAGGTACCGGGAACTTCTCCAGGGATACCCCCTCGATCTTCGCACTCAGCTCCTCGATGATCCCCTCCCAACACTCCTTGAAGGTGCCAGGAAAGTTTGCATCATACTCGGCATTCAGGACATCTTGGAAGTCCTTAGAAGCCTTGTAATCAGCAATGATGTATTCCCTGTTCTGCTGCACCTCCAGCTGTAGCTTCCTGTTCTTCTCCTTCTCAGCAGCCAGCTCCTTCTCCACCTCCCTAAAACGAGCAAAGTTTGCCTCGGAGGCATCAAAGTATCTGTCTCTGTCCCTCTCAGCAATGGTCTTATCAGCACGCACCTCCTTCAGGTTATGAACAGCGGCCTGAAGGTAGGCGTTCATCTGCAAAGGAAACAAGTGAATAAGGGAAAAGTAAATGCAATTAAATTAAAGAAGTTGAATAAGAAATTACCGAAGCAACAGCTTGAGCCCCAAGAAGCTCAATCTGCAAGTCATCAGAGGACTCCACAATGTGAATCCTATCTCGTGGAGTGACCACGCTCCTGGACCACTCAGCTGCAGCCCTAGAATCACCTACGGCTGTGTCCCTATTGCATAAACCCCATCCCACCGTAAAGGGAGTGAGGTCTTCCTCAATAGGAACTGGCTTTTCTTGAAGAAAAGCAGGAACACGCTCCACCGCGGGAGAAGCCTCATCTGTCCTGGCCCTTTTGGCCCTAGGGTTCTCTGTTACCACCCTAGCAGTGGCAGCAGTCTCCCTCTGCCTAAAAATTGCTCCCAGAGCAGTTTTGGCTGCAAAATGATTACAAGAAAGTTAGAAAATTATATCTAGCATAAAATGTTAACAAAGCAAGAGGTGAGAATTACCCTCAGGGCCCAAATCGCTTAGCCCGTGGGCCTGCAACGAATCTTCAGAAATCAAATTTGCACATTGATGCAAATTATCGGATGTTAACAAAGTTATGGCGGCCTCTTCTTCCACGCCCAATTTTAAACTCCTGATAGGCCCATCAACGGCTCTGCAGAAGTTGGGCCGAAAATAGTTGTCCCAGTCATCCCCATCCAAAAAGATATAAAACCATTCCCTCTTCCAATTAGGAAGGGAATCAGGAGCGGAATCCGAAACAAAACAAGAACGGGCTAAGGAACGGTGTTGGATTTTGACCCAGCCCGAATTGTCAGAAGAATTGACAAATTTGAATAAATATCGAAAAACAGAAATACTGGGCTCAAGCCCATGTTTCTTACATTGGACCAAGAAACAATAGATAAAACGCCATGCATTTGGCATAAGTTGGGTTGGACAAACCCGGGCTTCGGCCAAAAGACGATAAACAAAAGGAGGAGGAGGTAGGCGAAAACCAGCATAAAAAGTCTCTTTATAAATCCTAATGGCCCCAGGCTTTGGGTGACAAGCCCTTTCGTTTGAGGCCGGAACAACGGCCCTATAAGGCCCATTAATATGAAAAAGTTGGGCTAGAATGTCTACCCTATGTTGTTTGTATTTCGATTTATACTCATAAGCATCTAAATGAAGCATATTTGGAAAAGCTTGACCAAACTCATTTAAAAGATCTCTAAGGGAAAAAACACTGGCATGGACAAGAGATGTTTTAGGGTTCTTACCCCTTGAAAGCCGTGGAGCGGTGGTAGAAGTGTTAGCAAGTTGAGACTGGCCTGAAGAGCTAGAGTCCTCCATTGATATGCTTCCCTTGAAGGCTTGAAACCCAGAAATGTTGAAAAAAGAGGGTGAAGAAGATGAAGATTCAACAATCTTCAAACAGAAACTGGAAAACAGGGCGGTGGAAAGACGCCGGAAATCGCCTCACGACAGAACCCTAGCAGAGCTTTTTTGAAAAGTATTTGTGATAAGGGAGAGATAATTTTTGCTGAATAGTGAAATGAGAAATGAGGGAAGCACACTACTCTTTTATAGAGTTCACGGTTGGTCACTCAACCGGTTATATCCAGTAAATGGGCTATCAACAGGTGACTGGACCTTTGAATAGGCGGGAAGCCCATGAAATTCAAATTTTAAAAATAATTCTAGAATGTTCTACGACATTTTTAGAAAATAGGATAAAAGCCCATCAGAATTTAAAGGCAGGAGGCCCAATTAAAAGGACATGCCCACGCCCAGGAGACCAAACCTCCTAGGCGTGCCTAAGGAAGGTGTCTCCTTGGCGGGGGTACCCACGCCTAACTCGACTTTCCTTAAAGAAGGCTCTACCCACGCCCAGGAGACCAAACCTCCTAGGCGTGCCTAAGGAAGGTGTCTCCTTGGCGGGGGTACCCACGCCTAACTCGACTTTCCTTAAAGAAGGCTCTACCCATGCCCAGGAGACCAAACCTCCTAGGCGCGCCTAAGGAAGGTGTCTCCTTGGCGGGGGTACCCACGCCTAGCTCGACTTTCCTTAAAGAAGGCTATACCCACGCCCAGGAGACCAAACCTCCTAGGCGTGCCTAAGGAAGGTGTCTCCTTGGCGGGGGTACCCACGCCCAGCTCGATTTTCTTTAAAGAAGGGTATACCCACGCCCAGGAGACCAAACTTCCTAGGCGTGCCTAAGGAAAGTGTCTCCTTGGCGGGGGTACCCACGCCCAGAAAGCATTTCAAGGAACGAAGGTGCACCCACGCCTAGGAGACCAAACTTCCTAGGCGTGCCTAAGGAAAGTGTCTCCTTGGCGGGGGTACCCACGCCCAGGAAGCATTTCTTGCCAGAATGACTTTTTTAAAGTTAATCCTTTAAAAATTTTGAAAATAATGTTGGGAAATTGAAAAATAATTTCAAAAAAAAAAAAAAAAATAAATAAATAATAAAAATACCTGTTGGTACATATAAATTCCTAAATTATTAGGAAAAATTATAAAAATACCTGTTGGTACATATAAATTCCTAAATTATTAGGAAAAATTATAAAAAATACCTGTTGGTACATAAAAATTCCTAAAATATTAGGAAAAGTATAGAAAAATACGAGGAAAATTATTGAAATATTTTCTTGACAAATTGAGCAATAATTTATGCTAATAACGCATGAAAACTCTATGAAAGTGCCGAAATTGCTAAAAGCAAGCACAAATTAAAGCCTCGAATAAGGCAAATCGTCGTAAATGTGTAGGTCGCTCCACACTTTACAACCAAGACGATACTTGTGAAACACTAGTGTAAACCAAAATTCCCATATAAGGGTAATTAAGAAGTCCCAGGTAAGGGATAAAAACGACCCCGAGTCTCGATTAAGGCAAATATAACTTCTATGAAAACCTGATCAGTTTTCCTTAGAAGTTGGGGGGCAAATGATATGGGCTGAAAATGAGCCTTAAAGACACATTTAATGTGGCATTAACTAGGCCGAAATTAGTCCAAACGTGGGGCCCACCAGCTGGGCCCAAAACCCTGATTATAGTATTAATTTCGTAATTAATATTAAGGGTAATAAACAGCTCAGCAAATAAGAGTTGGATAAGGATAATATCCCCTTCAGACTTATCCAATAAGGCATCCAATTCAATATGGAAACTGATTCCTACAAGGAATAGATCTAGAACATTCCTCAAAGACTTGCCCACCAAGTCTCCAAATCCTACCATAATTCTAAGGCTTCTCAGCCTATATAAAGGGTCAGACCCCTCACCTCAGAACTACGTTTTATTGGCTTGATTCTCTAATTTACAGAGATACGTAGGCATTCTGTGAGGACCGTTTAAGTCTCGAACGCAGAAGCAGCCATTAAAGCACGAAGCTCACGAACCCTAGCATTAAATATACAAACCCCAGCCGCAATAATTTCAACCTAGTTTTTATTCCACAACAGTACCTATCACGAAATATTCTCTTCCCCTTAAATTTTTCTTCAAAAACAAGGTTAGTAGCAACACACAATAATTTTCATTTTATATTCCCGTAGAATATTCTCTTCCCCTTTTTCACACAATGCTAAAAAGTGAAATTAATATTGAGGGAGGGAACAAGGGATTAGGGATTTAGGTGATAAAGTCCTACTTATTACAAAGAAGCACCACCAATCTCCTTATTACTCCGAAACCAGTCAAACGTCCATAAATCTTCACAAATTGGACTGGTTTTAATTAATTACAACTTTGAATAGGACTATCCTATGAATACAAATTAATCACCCCATAATTGCAAGAGAAATAGATACAACTATTTAAGTCCACCTTGTAATTTCTTGGATTTTCCATGAAAGAATCATGGCCTTTAAAGTATTCCAAATTGATCGTTAATGATCAATTATTCTGCAATAATCCACTTGTTAGAAAGATTTTCAGTGTGCATATAACAATTTTATTACATTATCAAAATGAAAAGAGTTTGAGTTTGAGAGTTTCGAATTTTAGCAAAATTCGAGTTTTCCTATTTTTAGTCCATTCCAACTCTTTCCTTTTGAGACTTTCTGCAAGAATTATAACAATTTAGATTATCTCGAAAATATGTTTTTGCCTTTATAGGATTCTTATCATAAAGTTTGTATTTTAAGGCCCAAGGAAATATTTCGAATTATGAATAATACGAATGATAGAACCTGCAGAAAATTCGTTAGAACGTGCAAGCAATCTATATTTCTAACCGAATAATCAGATATCCCAGCTTATAAAGACGAAGTGTATAGTCTTTATCTATATAAGCATCCCAAACCATTTATCCTGAATATGTAAATGTAATTACTTAAAAGTAATTACAACAATAAAATTCAAATAATAAAAATCTAACTGAGAAATTCGAAAAACTATCTAAGGATTGAGCTTTGAGGCTTCTTATGAGACCAAGTGCATGAAAATTTTCTTCAATTCCTGCATACAAGCAACTGAGTTATTGCATCAACATTTTCTGTAAGTAAAGGCAATGAATCAAAATAAATGTGATGAACACTGGGAGGGGGAAGGGCAGAGCTCAGGCTTGGCTCATCATTGCTCTCTTGACAAGTAAACTGTTAGTAAAGTTCTCAAGAAATAATTGCACAAAAAAACGAAACAAGTAATCAGTTTAAGACAAAGAGAACAAACAGTGCATGGATGCAATGGAGAGCCATAACCAGGCATGCTCAAATCCAAGGCATATTCCATTTAGCAGGGCTGCAGGATACCATTCAGGCACAAAGAAACTAAGGTCAAGTGCAGAGATGATCTTATCAAAGATAAGTAATCTGGAGTGGTCATATAAGCTAAATACTTTCACTTAAGAAGTTTTAGCAAATATGTGGCTATCAGCTGAGTGATATAAGATATCAGCAAGGCCTATTCAGTCCAGTGAAGTTCATTTTAGCATCATTTAGCCACCCTCTTTTCAAGAGGGTACCTGCAAAACAGATAACCAAAAGAAAACAATTAGTAAAGGTCATGAGATTATTATAGTGGCTATCAGTCTAATAAAATAATCAGAGCTAAATCAGAATGATTGTGGAAGAAATTTGACATCACTTAGCCACCCCTAGGGAGGGGAGTACCTGCAAAACAAACAAAGAAAACCAAGTTAGTAGGGGTTCTTTTGCAGGTCTGGAAAGCCATCAGCAGTCTCATCTTCCTCATACAAAATGAGTTATGAGACTGGCATCATTTGGCCATCATCTCACCCAACCTTAGGATATGTCAATTTAAGCTCAAGATACATTCAGTATCAATCTACAAGGTTAGTCAAGAGAATGCAAAATGTATGCTTTCTAAGAAGTGACTGGTTCATCCTGGGTTCAGATCAAGAATTCTCGAAGGGAATTCATGCAGTCCATGGAATCAGTAGTATGTGAGGCCAATGTGTCCTAATTGTGAAAAAAAATGCAGTTTATAATGCAATTTACAATTATGAAAATTAAGTACTTAAAGATTTCTGCAAAAGGGAATACTACATTGCATCAACCAACTAGAAGCTTTACAGCAACCAACATCAACTAGAAACAACCATACAAGCCAGTTTGATACTGGTACCCAAAAGGAAACAACAACAAACTAGAGCATTCATCAATTAACAAATGCACAAAACAGATAGTGCATTCATACAACAAAAGCAGATAACTTAGATAACCAACATATAATCTAATCAACTTGATTAAAGGAATCAGAATTGATAACAGCATCCATCATATTAGCACTAATATCATTTGCAACATTACCAGAACCATCACCATTCCCAACAACCTCAGGTTTCACAATATCACCTATCTCAGTATCAAGATCCTTAATGACAACAGATGGAGCAACTAGTTTGAGAGGTGGAGTGTTTGCATCAATTTGAATTTGAACAAGTTGAGATAAATTATTCTCAAGAACACTCAACCTTCCCATAGCAGATCCCAACATAGTCATCACTATATCTACCCTCTCAAGTAACTGAGTATATCTCTCATTCAAAGCAAGAAACTGGTTTTCAAGTCCTTATGCTCAATGTCTAACTCATCACACTTAGAGGATAGTTTCACAAGTATAGAGAAGTAAGCAGATAACTGAGCATGAGAAATGTTGGAAACAGGGATAGCAGGGTGAACCACAGAAGGTCCAGCAACAGATTCAGTAGAAACATGTAACACATTTGCAGTAGAGACAGCGGGCATCACAGTAGGCATAACAACATCAAGTTCAACATGAGCAGCTATAGCAAAAATAGCAGGCAAGGCAACAGTCACATCAGGCATGGCAAGAGACACAGGAGGTAAGGTACCAAATTGAATATTTAAAGCAGCAGGCATAGCATTTAGTTCAAGTAAGGGCAAGGCTGTTCTATTCATTCTATCAGAAATGGTGTGTGACACAGAGAAGTAAGGAGGAAGGTTTATATCAAAAGAGAAGTGCTCAAACACTTGAGTAAGTAAGAGACCATAAGGCATGTACCCCAATCTAGCAGCAGAAATCATTTTGGTGATTATCATATAAGGCAAGTTAAAATCAATTTTCTTGCAGCCCAACTTATACATGATTTTCATTTCCATAAAACTCTTGAGTTTGCCAGCAGTTTGAGAAGGAAAGATATTCACCCTAATGATTTCAGCTAGGGTTTGGTAGAAATGCTCATAATCAATACCCCTATCAGTGTTAAATACATTTGAAGGGACTTCAACTCCACAGAAAACAGAGATGAACAACCTTAGTTCATCAGGGTTAAAAGTGTAAGTCTTGGTCACATCAACTGGACTCAATGACATAACCATAGGATCTAGCTTAAGTACCTTTTCCAACAACAAATGATCAAGGAGAATAGGCTTCCCATTAATCACAGAAGTCAGGTAGGACACCCACCCAACTCCACTCCCTACACCCATGTTGCAGAAGAACTCTGCCACCAAATTTGGTAGAACTCTTTTAGTAGGATAGACTAATAAAGGGTTCCACTTAGCATGAACAAATAAACCAAACAACTCAGAGTCTCTAGCAAGTTGAACAATTTTACCAGGTTGCAATTTGTTCCTAACAAACATATTCTGGGCTTCACTAGAGATAAACATAGGGGAATTGTGTTTGGCCTTTTTTGTGTTTCTTGTTTTTGGAAGAAGAAGAGTTATCAGGCTGAGAAGTGGGTGAAAATAGGTTAAGAGTGGTATTAACTGGTGTGAGAGGCATGGTGTGCTAGTGTGTATTTTATAACAAGTAAGCAATTAAATGAAGATAACAAGAATGAATTAAACACTACAGTGAGCATACTCTTAAATACACAGGCAAGCACAGATTTCTAACAATGAACAGTAGTGAACAGTACAGTAGAGAGTCAGACTAGTACATAATTATCAGAGAAAGGACTGCACAGTACACATAAAGTACATAGGATTTCAGGAAAGGACAAATATCAAATCAATATGCCATATTGTAAAGCTGCAGATCACAACTAACAATAAGGACAAAAACCAGATACCAGCACAGACAGGGTGGTAAAAATAGAAACCATTTCCTAAAACAGTAATATCATTTAATGCAAAGTTGAAGCATGCAGCAAAGAGAAAATACTCATGCAAAACAAATATTAACTTAAGCAAAGAAGGTCATATCATCACCATAAAGTTGTACATTATAAAATCAACACAAATCTCAAGCATGCTGTTGCACAGATTATACAGGCAATGTATACATATAACATATTACAGATCTGAGCAATGAACTGGATTTCTAGAAGTTCAATTCAAATCCAACAAAGGCAGAAAATATCTAAGTGACCACACAATGCAACATTGAACTAAGTAGATATCACCCAAACGGACAAGTCACATTCCTTAGAAATAATCTCAAGAATTTAGACAACATTCAGAGTTCTAGAAGGTCATCACACAGACATTACAAATAATATCTAAGTAATGATTAAACACTTATAGATACAAGCAAGAACAATGCATCTCTACAAATCCATTCTTCTATACAACAACTGTCATTCAATAACACTCTTACCACAAACAAATTATCATGCAAATAACCGACTCTTAAACTCTCAAGGGAGTTAGAGTGAGCACAAGATATCTGAATCAACTAATCAAGGCAATGCAGATTCAAGTAAGTACATATAGACTTGCAATCCAACTTGAAATCAATGATAGAGTTCAGAGAACTCAAGACAAGGCATATACAACTCGAGCCAAGAATACTTCATCAATACATACAATTCAGAAATTTTAAGGAAGTATTGTATTAATACTCAAACAACACATTATAATGCAGGGATCATAACAAGACTCAATCATCGTATCTAGATATAGATAATCAAGTAAGTGATCAAAGCTTAACAAGAATTCACACTGACTTGACAAGTATCAACAATAACAGAGCATGATATCAGACAGCTAGATTCAATAGGTCTCAATTCATCTCAACAATCACAAGGACTACATAAAAACTCACATAATTATTATTCACACATTATCAAACCACAGAAAGGATAAGACGGTATGTAACAAAGGATTAGAACTTGTGCACCTTAGCTATGGTGGTCATACACATAGCACATCCATGAAAACGCATAAATGAACTAGTAAAAGCACACATACTGAAAAATAAAGCTGAGAATCGCTCCACCGAGTCACCGGACTCACTGAGTCAACACCAAGTCAGTGCTCAAACCTCATAGATTCAACACTAGACATCTTTAAGACACTGAAACACTAAACAAAAATGTTAAGATATGCATATAAATCAGTGAATTAAAGAAATCAAAAGCTAGGGTTTGAAAAACTTGGAACCAAAACAAGGGGCTGTTTATATATAATGTTAAAAGCATCATATCAAGAGTGAATAAGACTAGAATCAATCAATACTTCATCGAATTGAAGCCTAATTGAAACAAATAGATTCTAGGCTTTTTGAGAGGTTTCGAATTCAAGAGACAAAGAACGAAAACTGAAACCATAGAGAGGTGTATTTTGGTGAGAGGATCACGAATCCGTAATTCATTTTAACAAATGAAGTCGGAATCGAACGGAATCGGTAAATCGCCATTTTAGGGTTCGAGAGAGAAAAGAGGCGCGATAGATTTTTGGTAAGTGTCCGTACAAACTGTAGTATATATGTGATATATTATGAACGGTCCAGATTATAGGGTTTTGAGATTAAGGGCTGAGATCAATAGGAGATGAACCAATTTAGCTGAAAAATCATTTTTGATTTTCTAAGAATTATTTTAGTGATTTTAAACAAAATCTATAAGTACAAAATAATTCTGTAAATAAATATGCTAAAATCACAGAAAAATAATTTCTAGCAAAATAAAATTTAGATCCAAATTTTAAAATTGAGTGCTAAATTTTAAGTTCTCAAATTTAATTAGCTTTTATGTTTTTGCTCCGAGTTTTGAAACAACATCATTTCAAGGCCATGCAAAAATTAAGACTAATTAAATTTTATTCGTATTGAAATATTTCAATATGGTTTTTTAGTCAAAACATAGACAACTCATAATAATGTCTATTTTTAAACAAATTTATTGCAGAGAAATCTGAATTTTCGTGTACCGAAGTCCCAAGAAAATCCGCTCACACAATAGCTTGAGTGCGTTGACTAAAAAATCACATGATTTACATTTCAATTTCAATTATAATTAAATATAGAGAAAACTATATTTAATTATTAGGGCAATCCAACATTCCTAAAAGCAATCGCAATTTAGCGAATCTTTCGGAATGTAATGGTTTCGTGAATATGTCGGCGACATTATTTTCCGTATCAATATGGTCCATAATAATATCACCTTTGTTGACATGATCACGAAGAAAATGATTTCATATATCTATGTGTTTAGTACGAGAGTGAGACACCAAATTTTTACTTAAATCAATCGCACTCGTATTATCACATAAAATAGATATAGCATCAAAATTAATCATATAGTCGGCTAATGTTTGCTTCATCCAGAAAATTTGAGCACAACATTTTGCCGCTGCTATATATTCGGCTTCCCCAGTAGATAAGGATACCGAGTTTTGTTTCTTCGAAAACCAAGAAACTAAACATCCACCGAGGAATTGACAAGTGCCGCTAGTGCTTTTTCTATCGATCAAGTGACCCGCGTAATCCGAGTCGGAAAAGCACACTAAGTCGAATGGTAATCCTTTCGGATACCAAAGACCAAGTTCAGTGGTGCCTTTGAGATATCTAAAAACCCGTTTAACCGCGGATAAATGAGATTCTTTAGGCGCCGCTTGAAATCGAGCACATTTGCAAACGCTATATTGAATGTCCGGACTGCTAGCTAATATAGAGTAAACTACTAATCATACCACGGTATTTCTTTATATCAACCGGTTTTACGGAATCATCCGCCACTAATTTCTCCGAGGGAGACATAGGAGTACTAAGTGCTTTAACATTCTCCATCTCAAATTTCTTGAGCATTTCCTTGCAATACTTTGATTGAGATATATGAATACCTTCGTTAGATTGCTTTATTTGCAAACCTAAGAAGAAATTTAATTCTCCCATCATGCTCATTTCGAATTCTTTAATCATCATTTCCGAGAATTCGTTACATAGTGATTCTTTAGTTGAACCAAAGATAATATCATCTATGTAAATTTGAACGAGCAAGATATCATCACCTTCATACTTCGTAAATAGAGTAGTGTCGGCAATTCCCATTTTAAAACCATTACCAACTAGGAATTTGCTTAACCGCTCATACCAAGCTCTAGGAACTTGCTTTAGTCCGTATAAGGCTTTATAAAGTTTATACACATATTCCGGATGTGTTAAATCTTCAAATCCCGGTGGTTGTCTTAAAAACACTTCTTCTTCTAAGACACCATTTAGGAAAGCCGATTTAACATCCATTTGATAGACTTTGAAGCCTTTCTGACAAGTGAATGCTAAGAACATTCGAATTGCTTCGAGTCTAGCTACGGGAGCATAAGTTTCATCATAGTCTATACCTTCCATTTGTGTATAACCTTGCGCTACTAGTCGTTCTTTATTCCTTACCACTGTTCCATTTTCGTCTAATTTATTTCGAAATACCCACTTGGTTCCAATAGTAGAACTATCGAGTGGAGGTGGAACTAGTTCCCAAACTTTGTTTCGAGTAAATTGGTTTAACTCTTCTTGCATAGCAAGAATCCAATCCTCGTCTAATAAAGCTTCTTTTACAGTTTTGGGTTCTATTTGTGATAGAAATGCTAAGTGACTAGCAATATTATGGACTTGAGATCGAGTTTGGACTCCTTTATTTCTATCACCTACGATATTCTCGATAGGATGATTTCTAACCCAAGGTACGTCCGAAGGTAATCCATTATCGACCTCAACTACTTCGAGAGGATTATTCGGAACTGTAGTTCCATGATCAGAAGTTTCGATTTGTCTAATAACATTCTCAACGTTATCTTGACAATCTTCTTTTGGATCACTTTCCTCTTCAACCAAGTCTTTATACTTTGATAGTTGTTTCGATTCATCAAACACAACGTTCAATGTTTCTTCCACCATTAAAGTTTTAAGATTAAATACCCAATAAGCTTTGCTTGTATTTGAATATCCAAGAAAGACACCCTCACTAGATCTTGGGTCGAATTGCGTTAGATAATCTTTTGTATTCAAAATAGAGCATTTACTTCCAAAAACATTGAAGTAGCTTATCCTCGGAGTTTTACCAAAATAAAACTCGTAGGGAGTCTTCATTTTAATAGGTCGTAGTAAAACCCGATTAAGAACATAGCAAGCAGTTGACATAGCCTCGACCCAAAAATATTTAGGTCGACGATATTCATTTAGAATAGTGTTTGCCATTTCTTGTAACGTTCTATTTTTCCTTTCAACAACCCCGTTTGATTGAGGTGTATAAGGAGGAGAAAAGTTGTGAGTAATGCCATTTGCTCTACAAAATTCAACAAACTCGGAACTTTGAAATTCCTTACCTTGATCAATAAATGATATAAAGGCATCACTTTTTACTTTTAGGAAGTCCGTCCACGTATATCATGAGAAGTCGTCTACTACTACTAAAGTATATAAACTATATAAACTTCCTCCCAAACTTTGTACGGGTACGGGTTCGATAAGATCCATATGCAAAAGCTCTAGTGGTCTAGTAGTAGACACCATGAATTTGGCTTTATGAGATGCTCGAATTTGTTTGCCAATTTCATAAGCTTCACATATATGATTTTTAACGAAACTGAGTTTCGGTAATCCACGTACATGTTCATTCGAACATATATTTTTGATGAGTTTCATGTTGACATGACCTAAACGTCGATGCCATAACCATGGGTCCTCATTCATGGATACAAAACACACATTTTCGTAGTCATTTAGGTCACACGAATAAACATTCTTACTTCATGGACATTTAAGAATTAGTTTCCACTCTTTGTCATAAATAGCACAATGAGATGGAAAGAAAATAAATTTGCAACCATTATCACATAGTTGGCTTATTGAAAGCAAATTGTACTTTAGTCCCGTGACTAATTGTACATCACAAATTTTAAAGCTTTCATTACCAATGTCACCAATGCCAATAATGTCACCTTTGCTACTATCTCCAAAAGTTACAACTCCGGCGGTTGCCTTTCTAATGTTATTCAACAACGACTTATTACCGGTCATATGTCGAGAACACCCACTATCAAGGTACCACACATATCATGTGTGGTACCACTATCATGTGTTTCCTCACTTGGCGATTCTTTGGTGTAAGAACCCCAAATTTTGGATATAATTAAAACTTTTTATTAAGTAATGATAAAATGAAGAACAATGATTCCGACAACAAGGTCACCAGCTCTAATGAATGGAGGTTTCAAAGAACAATGATTGTAATGAATGGATATTGCTTTGGACAATGATCCTGATGCATTGGTATATTGTCAGAATAGAGTAATTCGATGGTTGAGGACCTAGATAAGAATAATCTACCATCTAGGAAGGAGCTAATGGATCCTTGAACGGAAATTAGTACGTGCATAGTGTTTCCCATACGTGCATAGTATTTCCCGTACGTGCATAGTGTTTCCCGTACGTGCATAGTGTTTCCTGTACGTGCATAGTAATTTGGTTGATGAATAGTGATTTTGTAAGTTGGAAAACTTTTCACGCCACCCTATGTACGGGACGTGATATGGATGTTTCGAAGTCATATTAGTAATACGCGGAGGAAATAAGTGAATGCAGAGACGATCGGAATTCAGAAATTCCAAATTCTTTTTCGGTATAATATTTGACCGGACAGTGGATTAAATATTATTATAATCCAAGAATTGAGATATTAACTTTGAGGATTTGATATTTTGGGATATTATTATATTTGATTTAAGAATGAAGGTAGGAAACCACTGAGGCAGTGAAACAAGCGTTCTAGAAACCGCTAAAACGTTATAACGAGATTAATCAATAAAGCGAACGAATCCTAGATTACGGATTAAGTTCGTATCGAGATTAAATATCCTACATGGTCATCACGAGGATTATATTAAGGATTGGGGAAGGTATTATGAATATCGAGAAATTTCCCGGTAAACCCTAGAGGTGAAACTACTTAGTTATTCGTCCGAACGATCAATGAATTGAGCAATAACCGGACAAAGAAACAAGCTGAGAACCAAGAGACAACCATGTGCAAGTGGATGAGATCACCACCATGGCATCATCACTTTATTAAGGTAGCTTTATGAAGATATTATCTAAGCTAAGTTAGCTTCTTCAAGAAGCTTGTTTTTCTATCAAACTAGAGGGGGCAACTTGCATTTGTGTCAAACAAATATCTTCCTAAATAATTCACTCATCCTTATCCCTTCTTCATCACAATAATGCAAGGAACCAAGCAAGTTTCATACATACAAGTATCATTGGAGACAAACTAAACTAGTTAGCATGAGGGTGTAACATAAGGCACCAATACATGTCCACATGGAAGAAAATCCTTAACCAAGCCTTAACCCATCAACTAGACTATAGTTAGCCAAACAAATATCTTGTTTTAATGATCACTTTATGCAATCAACCAAGCAAAACAACTCCACTTCTCTCATCCATGGAGCATTCGAATTTTTCAAGAAATTCAAAGGAAGAAATCAAGCTTCCACTCCTTGTTTGATCTCCAAATTTTTATCCTAGATCCTATATTTCGTAAAAATGATACCCTAGAAATCTTAGCCTCAAAATCCAATGTTTCCATTTTCAATAAAATCATCAAAGTAGAGGGTGAATAGTAACCTCAAGAACAAAACTCTTGGATCTTGATTTTGGTGGATGATTCAAGCTACATGGAGGCTATACAAGGACCATACAAGGATTATTAGGGCTTGTACACTCTCTAAGGAAGTTATAACTCTTAAGAACCATGGATTTCATTTTGAGTTTTTAGCATGTTCTTGATGATTTGGCTTAGTTATGATTATGGTAACATTATAAGCATGCTTGGTTAATGATTTAATGATTTAAGTAGCATAATGATTATTATGGTAAAGCATGATGTTCTTGGGCTTGTTGAGATGAGAATCATGTATAAATAATGTATGGATGCCCGGTGTGGCTTGGCTTGATTGTTGTGAATTTTAGAACGTCCGATTTATAGCAGTCGTAATGCCCGATTTTTGTTAACCTTAAGAATTCGTGGTTGACAGTAGCCATAAGTCACTGTCCAGTTTCATGTTCTACCATGGCAAGATAGATCATGTTATAAGCTTCGTTTTGATATAAAGATCATGTGAAACGGACTTACGGTTTAGGAATTATGGCCGATTCACTAAAAGTCGTTCGAAACCTTAAGTACGAGTTCGTTATTAAAATTGAACCCTCGTAAAATATGTAAAGTCATGACGAATCTTGGTAAATAAATACTAGGGGTAAGAAGGAAGGTGTGAAAGAAAACCGTATGTCAAAAAGAGCATTTTTCGATTTATTAAAAATGTTCGAGTCAAGGTTAAACGCGAACGAACCCCTAAAAGACGACTCTTTTATAACTTCGGTAAAACACTTAGAAAACGGGCGATAAAACTCGGAGTATAATATTGGTTCGTAACGATCAACCTTAGAACTCATATGACTTAAGTATGTCCCAAGTATAAGTGCAGTGACATGTCGTATTAACGAACGAATGTCGGGTCGGATCAGTGATGATAAGTAATCCACAAAAAGGGGTATAAAGAGATAACTCGAGAACGTGTTTCAATTTAAGTATAACTTAACTTTTAAGATGTTAAGTGATTAATCCCGAATGTCTTGGCTATTTATAGATCACCAAGCTGACCCGGGACCCGCTACCACTACCCCTTACCGTACTCGACTACCAGGCAAGTTTCAATTCCCTTCTTTTAGGCTGTTGTTGTGATTGAATAAATATATATATATGATTGCTGATATACATATGCCATTGCATGCATGCCTACTTTCAAGTTGAATTGATAAACTTGTTCCCTGAATGTTATTGTTGGCTTATAAGCTAGATAGTTATATATCAGTTATAAGCCGGTTATTGTAAGACCCTCATAGAAGGGCATATACATCTTATTAATCAAAAATAGACCGGGAGTCAATATTCCTTGATATATCGAGATTACCTCGGAGGAAAATATTTAAGTAAATATTTTCTATTATTTGGGCGACGAATATTATTTGAATATTCGTTCGAGACTAATTATTTTAACGATCCTTACTTCAAATAATTATTTGAACGTAACTATTCAACGAATAATATTTCTCAATATTCATTCAGAGTCGAATTGATTATCGACTATTATTTCGAATATTCTTCTAAAGATGAGACTATTAAATGAATATTATTTGGATATTCTTTTAGAATATTATTTTATTAAATAAATATTACTTTTAGATATTCATTTAAGATATTAAATACTTGATGAATATTATTTTAATATTCATCTGAAGCTTGATTTAATTATCAAATATTATCTCGAATATTCCTTAAGGCTTGGATTACTAAATGAATATTACTTGATATTCATTTAGGATATTATTCATTAAATGAATATTACTTTTGAATATTCATTTAAATTCCTAATTAATTATGAATATTACCTTAAATATTCTTTTCAGGTCTTATTAATTAATGAATATTGTTTCGAATATTCTTTTAAATATTTATTTATTCAATAAATATTCTCCTGATATTTCTTCAGGGATTATTTTGAGAAATACTCTGATTAAAGATATTCTTTCATATTCCCAAATATTCTTTAAATATTTTAACTCATTAAATATTCTCTGAATATTTATTCCATACTTAGAATAATCTCGATAAGGTTTATCTTCTTCGATTATTACAGAAAATATCTCGGAGTCATATTATTATTAATCTTATATCAAGAAAGGTTCTCAGACATCATTCTTCTTTGAGTCTATCTCCTTAATAATAAGGGAACCTTACTTGGAAAATGTTATTTATCTTGTCGACTTCCCGGTCATAAAGTATTCCCTTCACCCGCAACTCGGGTGCTGTTGACTTATTAAGTCGTTGCTTACCTTCTCATCTTTCGAGGGGTAAGATTACTGGAACAAGTTGATATCCGTTACCAAGTAATAGCTTGGGAGTTATTGGTAAATTTTCCTTTCCAACTAGATACGACTACTTTGTGGAGTCTTATCAACAAGTATTATACTTGGGGAAAGGGGGACGAACGTTACATTCAGAATCATGAATTTTGAACTAGGAGTCGCGTAAGAGGCCGAGTAGCGCCGGTCCATCCCCTTTGGCCCAACCGTTGGCCGGGGAGAGCTAGTAAGGCGGTATACAAGTAAAGCCGTCAGTTCTTCCTTCTACCGGTAGTAAATCTAAATTGAGCTGTACGATCTCGACTGATCATCAAGATTGGAACAGCGGGCGCGGTGAATACTCCATCATTGGTTCATCATCCAAATTTATTTATTTCCTGCAACATGATTATTGTTGGCAGAGTTGGAAAAGGGTCATAACTGGAATTACAACCTTTTCTTGCAAACTCCTCTTCTTAATAAACAATAAGAGTATCTCGCTTACTTTGATGTAGCAGATATTTCTACAAACAAATACTTTAAGTTACCTTGTAACTTCATCGTTCATATTATACTGGCATCATTTCCGTAAATGCATGGCATATGGTTTGAAAGATACTTTTGAACTGTTATACATTATCGTTCAGTTATATATTATTGTTGGTGGGCTATTGCTCACCCTTGCTTTATTATTATATCACAACAACAGCTAGTTCAGATGACTCGCACAAGGCGCACTCGACGCGGGCGAGGACGATGAGACTACCAGAGCTGAAGAAGAAGCTATTGGTAGGGTATATTTATTCTTTCAGTACCAAGAATATGGTATAGTATGACTTATGTAAATGGATGGCAAAGAGTATGTATTTATATTGAAATCCTTTTGGATTGTAAGAACTCATAATGTGATTAATAAAAATTTGATTGTTACTCTGATTTCATCTCTGGGACTATAACGGGTGTGTTTTATATTGTTGTGTTGGGTTATAGAGACGTAATTTATTTTATGTTAAGGAAAGTTCAATTGTTGTGAACAGAATTGGAAACCGTAACCACCGGATCCCGGACCCCGGATCTGGGGGTGTTACAGAAGTGGTATCAGAGCGTACGTTATAAACCCCAGAGATGAGGTGACGTTAAAACAATAAATTCAATAAGATAATAAGAACTCTTGCCAAGTTCATAGTCGGACTACTTAATGTAGTGATGACATATAAAACCCTTATGGGAACTCGTAAGTATAATGATAGTAACTTAGCTCGATATCGTATCGACGAGTAAGGCGACTGACCTTGAGGCATACGAGCAACAGCACGATGATGCTTTATATGCTGAAGATCAGCGGGTAATTCGATGGAGTACCCTACTGGAGACCCGGAAGAGGTTCCAGCAGATAAGGAAAATCCTGTTAGGATAAGGAGCTTACCCATGGGTAATGAGGGTTGCAGCCAGAATGACTGTGATGATTAAGATATGGTGCTCAGAAAAGTGAGTATAAAGAACCGAGATATTATTAAGAGATCTGAAGATGCATGTTGAATTCATAGCCGGACTACCAGATGTAGTACCAGCAAGAAAGAAGGATTGGAAGAATTACTTGAGATCTTATACGGAAATAGATTAGAATCCTTAGAGATTTTCATCTTAACAAAGAAAGAGCTAGAGGGATGTATGATTATCAAAGACATCGATTTAGGGCGAGGAGCAGAGTCCCTAGGAATAGTGGAGAATGAGGCAGTAAGTGCCATATCATTTGATAAATGAATCAGTATGAATATTGTCAGTAATAATTCGCCATGAGAAGGCAGGTGTCGTAGGTTGTAAATTATGGAACCAAATTAAGGTTAATAAGGTGGTTTTATTAAGGAAAATGTTCATTTTATGAATGAATCATTTAGAAAGTAAAGACATTGGGAAGTGATAGCATGATTGGGTAAAATTATATAAGGAAGTAGCAAGCAAGACAATGATCTCAGAACCTACCGGAAGATAAGACCAGTGAGTCAAGATGAACTCGTAATGAGACTACTGCCAGAGACTGAGTATAGAGTTAATTCAACTCAGTTAAATGATGAACCAGAAACGTTAGATGCATGTGATTTAGAGGAATATTAAATTCCTTCTTCTCTTTGAATGGATTATAGTAGTACCTTAAGTTTATTCCGATGCGGAATTATAATAGATCAAGTAATACGATCAGTAGTTAAAGAGAAAAATGTGAGAAAATCTTCCTGGAGCTAAAAGGTGAAATTGGTAATGACCAAGAGCTGGCATTGCTTAATGGAAAAAAAGGAGACTTTGCGCTTCCAACGACGCTTCGCATAAAGGGTTAGGTAGACCGACATTTGGTAGTATTGAATATCAGGACGTATAGGTATCAGGACGTTGTGTCGGGTTTCAGTTTGAAACTATTGATTCCCTTCTAAGGGATGGATATAATTGATTCCTTTCCAGTGGGTAAACTTCCAATCTGATGATGATTATTTCGTTAACTATGACTGCTTATGATTCCACCTGCTTGGAGGTTCAAAGAACTATTCTTCAGGTTTCGAAACTGGTCTCCTTAATGTTACCAGTAGGTGGGTAGATTGATCAAAATTTCCCTGAGTCTGGAAAGGAATTCGGTGAATTTTGGCAAACCTTGTCTTTCTGATTATCAGAGAATGTCATGGAAGAGAGTAAAAATTGGAGCAAACCCTGTGATTTAGGTAAGGATGCTGTAAAATGGGTTAGTAAACGGACCCTGGGCATTACAATCGACGGTAGTGATAAAATGATGAAGTGAGATTGGACGAAAATAGGAAATGTAAGTAAGAAACTAGCCGGACTGAGAAATTCCAGGATTGACTTAAATGAAAAGGCTGTTGTGCCAGGAATGGTAAGCTTGTGTGGCACGCAGGATTGATAAGAATAGTTGAAAAGATAAAAGTGGAGGAAAGGTGACCGGAGACGGTGCCGAGTAGTCGATTAAGACTTATATGGAGTAAAGTTTTGGAAAGGTAGAAAGGTATCAAAGAAGAAGGCACTATGCCGGCAATTGCTAGAAAAGTAATGCTATTAGCCAACCCCTAAAATCATATATTTTTATTTTAGTGTGGCCAGTTGAGGCCAAGTCACAACGGACTATAAAGTGACTAGACCAGCAATGAAAAGACAAAGCAGGGTTGCTTCTAAGTAAGCACCGACTGCAAGGGCTTCTGATATAAAGGAAATATTAATGAGATTGTAGGAGTCTTCTACTAAACCCTTTGCAACCCATGTTTTGATGGGGAATTTACTAGACCTTTTTGGGATGGGGTAACCCGTACTAAAGTGACACATGTGTATATGGTTGTCCAAGATTACGAGTAAAATGGAAGTATAGTGACTTGAGATGTATGATGTTAGGGTATCATGAATACCCTGAACATATTACGACTAAGGGAAGTAAACAACGAAGGTTTATGAAGAGAGTATAGAAATGGTCAGAGATGGATCAGTATGCTGTAGAAATTTTGTCTAAGGCAAGTACATTTGAGAAGAACGATAAGTACTAAGAGATTCACGTTGAACTCGACCAATATCTTCCAAAACATCCTTGCTGCCATTACCAAGTTCTGTAAGAGAGGAGATAGGCATACGTTGCTTTTTTTTGGAAGGCCAAATAGGCTGACAACTATCTGAAAGAAGAGGATGGCATTAAGCCACCGATCGATTATCAAATGAGAATGATTGAAAAGAGACCTTTATTAAGGATACATGATCTGATTGCCAATTATAAGATGCAAGAATTCTTTGGCAGTTGAATTAAGGATAGGATATCCATAAATTAAGACAAACCCTAGGGAATGCACAAGGGGTGGCATTAACCCTAATAACGACATTATGACTTCAGATGATATGAGTTGGACTTGCTAAGGCAACAATGACCGGTAAGGATTATAAAAAAAAAAAGAGTTCTGGAAAGAACATAGATAGAATTATTAGAGTATTGATCAATGACATTTTGATATACCCTGTACCCAGAAAATACAGGAGGAAGGATGAGGATGACCTATGAAACCTTACAAGGAAAAAGGTAATATTCCGAACTTCAAAATGGAAGTTTGGTAAGGAATGTATGACATAGTAACAGTAATGCCAGATGAGGCATGTATGAGACCATGAGGAAGTATGGATTGAACCTATAAAGTTTGAGACTATCCTAAGATAAGGAAAGAACTAAGAAAAGAAGTATCCTAAGTAGGAGTGGGAATAAACGTGATAAAGTTCCCATGGGTAGGTGAAAGCAATGACTTATGGAGAAAGACTGATAAATATATTTTTCTCCATCAGCAGAGCTTAAGGGAGAATGCTTTCACCCAACAATGATGGGAATGAGGTAGAAATGTTTGAATTGGAATATATCCAGAGAACAAGGATTACCAGAAATTATTATTAGCAGGAAAGGCCAATGAGGTGGCCGACAGTATAAGTATAAAGGAATAATTACAAATGTTCATACCGAAGAAACAAAATAATATTTGGAAAGACCTTGAAGGTCATATTGGAGTGGAGGAAGTTACATTCCTTTTGATGATTGTGCAAGAATCGAAGGTAATAATAGTTTAAGTAAGGGTTCGATTCCTGATGAGGTCTTAAGCATATTACATACCTTAGAAGGTCCCGTTTTGAGGCAAACCAGGACCATGATACAAAAATTGACGAAGTAAACCATTAAGTTTCCAGTCTTTTATGGAAGATGCATGAGTGATAGTTTCATCAACCGGACCTAGCTGCGATGCTTGAAACTCTTCTGCAATTCTATCTACTTCATGTTATATCTACATCAAGTTCAGGAAGTGTTCCTTATGGATAAGGAATAGTGAATACTTTGTCTCCCTAAGGGATTTGAAACCCGTAGGGTTAGCTATTAATGCACTATGTAAACAACAAGCGATGGTGATTCTTCTAAGAAAATAGATGACAATGTAAAGATAAAGAAAGTGCTGCCATTGATTAACTAAATGGCATGTTGATGAATGACAAACAAGTTATGTTAGTGTACTTCCGCGCAAACAAGATAGAGAATATGAGGTTGATGATTCATGATGTTAAAGATATTCCCATGGAAAGAATTAATGAGATTTAGAGAGAAGGGCAGTTGAGCCCGAGACTTATTAGGCCACCTGAGAGTTTAAAAGTGTTCGGAAGGTGGCATTCGAGCCAGTTTTACCCCCAAAGCTTATAGCATGGTAGTAACGTGTTTCATGTGGCAAAGCTACACCAGTAAAATGCAGATGCTCAACAGATGATAAGAGTGCGAGCAGGTAGGTGTACGACCTGATCTGACTTACGAAAGACAACCTGTGAAAACCGCGGGTAGAAAAGAACAAGTGATGAGAAACAAGTTGACAGAAGTAGATTATAGGAATCTAAGTTAAAGGGATCGGGCCAGATTCATTTCGGAAAGTTTAAATTGGAATAACGTGATGATTATAGAATAAATGTGACGGAATACCGATAAAGAGGTACCAAGTGCAAAAAGGTGTCTCAATAAAGAGGTGAAGGTGAAAGTAAATAATAGAAATGAGTAAGAATCAGCTAATAAGAAGGATGTGATTGATAAAGAAAAGGCTGGGGAAGCAACTATGGAATGAGAAGCAAGGAATGTTATGAATGGGTTTTCTAATGAATTCTCAGGATGACAACCTGATAGTGTCAATATTATAGTTATGAAAAAGCTAGTAACATGATATGGGATGTCAGTAATAATGATGTCAAGTGAGAAATCTAAGATTTAACCTGAAAGGTTGAAGGATTTCCCGAATGTGAGTATCGCTAAGATTGAACAAGAGTATTTGTCCATAGAATAATGGACAAAGCAGCAAGATGTGTTGACACATGAAATTGCGATCAAATGGTATTGGATATAATTATGATTATTTTCTTCTTTGATGAACCTCTATAGTCCAGAGGTAAATTCTGAGTATGATATTTTACAGTCATGAAAACCTTCTATAATCCTTTAGAACTCTTTTCTTTTCTTCTCTCTTATTCATCTTCTTTATGAATTGAGAAGAACAACCCTTTAAGGAGGGGAGGTACTGCTACGTGACTATCTATCTATGTGATAGAAGTCTAAGTGGAATACCCTAACTTGTTTAATTGCTTGTCAAGTACTAAAGGCTGGCCCCCTTCTGTACTAGCTATGCAATATAACAAATGTTCACTTGATCATAGTGATCTCTCAATAAATCTTTCCACTTCTCTATATTGATCGAGATTGCGAAGATTAAAGCAATCACGAAATGCACAGTACGAGCGAGGTTACCTCCGAATTCGTAAGGTGATAGTGATACCAATGTTACTACAGGTATCAATAAGGATAAGACTGAGTAAGAGTATAACCCGGATAGTGAGTTGTACGAAAAGTAGCAACGTTGATGGAAAAAGGATATAGTATGGATTGTAGCACTAGAAGATGTGCTGAGGAAGGGTAGAACGACTAAGAATTGACCGGGAAGCTAAAAAGGGAACGACAGGCAAATGACTCTTTGCTTCCTACCTGATTCCGGGACGGAATCCTTTTAAGGAGGGGAGACTGTAAGAACCCCAAATTTTGGATATAATTAAAACTTTTTATTAAGTAATGATAAAATGAAGAACAATGATTCCGACAACAAGGTCACCAGCTCTAATGAATGGAGGTTTCAAAGAACAATGATTGTAATGAATGGATATTGCTTTGGACAATAATCCTGATGCATTGGTATATTGTCAGAATAGAGTAATTCGATGGTTGAGGACCTAGATAAGAATAATCTACCATCCAGGAAGGAGCTAATGGATCCTTGAACGGAAATTAGTACGTGCATAGTGTTTCCCATACGTGCATAGTATTTCCCGTACGTGCATAGTGTTTCCCGTACGTGCATAGTGTTTCCTGTACGTGCATAGTAATTTGGTTGATGAATAGTGATTTTGTAAGTTGGAAAACTTTTCACGCCACCCTATGTACGGGACGTGATATGGATGTTTCGAAGTCATATTAGTAATACGCGGAGGAAATAAGTGAATGCAGAGACGATCGGAATTCAGAAATTCCAAATTCTTTTTCGGTATAATATTTGACCGGACAGTGGATTAAATATTATTATAATCCAAGAATTGAGATATTAACTTTGAGGATTTGATATTTTGGGATATTATTATATTTGATTTAAGAATGAAGGTAGGAAACCACTGAGGCAGTGAAACAAGCGTTCTAGAAACCGCTAAAACGTTATAACGAGATTAATCAATAAAGCGAACGAATCCTAGATTACGGATTAAGTTCGTATCGAGATTAAATATCCTACATGGTCATCACGAGGATTATATTAAGGATTGGGGAAGGTATTATGAATATCGAGAAATTTCCCGGTAAACCCTAGAGGTGAAACTACTTAGTTATTCGTCCGAACGATCAATGAATTGAGCAATAACCGGACAAAGAAACAAGCTGAGAACCAAGAGACAACCATGTGCAAGTGGATGAGATCACCACCATGGCATCATCACTTTATTAAGGTAGCTTTATGAAGATATTATCTAAGCTAAGTTAGCTTCTTCAAGAAGCTTGTTTTTCTATCAAACTAGAGGGGGCAACTTGCATTTGTGTCAAACAAATATCTTCCTAAATAATTCACTCATCCTTATCCCTTCTTCATCACAATAATGCAAGGAACCAAGCAAGTTTCATACATACAAGTATCATTGGAGACAAACTAAACTAGTTAGCATGAGGGTGTAACATAAGGCACCAATACATGTCCACATGGAAGCAAATCCTTAACCAAGCCTTAACCCATCAACTAGACTATAGTTAGCCAAACAAATATCTTGTTTTAATGATCACTTTATGCAATCAACCAAGCAAAACAACTCCACTTCTCTCATCCATGGAGCATTCGAATTTTTCAAGAAATTCAAAGGAAGAAATCAAGCTTCCACTCCTTGTTTGATCTCCAAATTTTTATCCTAGATCCTATATTTCATAAAAATGATACCCTAGAAATCTTAGCCTCAAAATCCAATGTTTCCATTTTCAATAAAATCATCAAAGTAGAGGGTGAATAGTAACCTCAAGAACAAAACTCTTGGATCTTGATTTTGGTGGATGATTCAAGCTACATGGAGGCTATACAAGGACCATACAAGGATTATTAGGGCTTGTACACTCTCTAAGGAAGGTATAACTCTTAAGAACCATGGATTTCATTTTGAGTTTTTAGCATGTTCTTGATGATTTGGCTTAGTTATGATTATGGTAACATTATAAGCATGCTTGGTTAATGATTTAGTGATTTAAGTAGCATAATGATTATTATGGTAAAGCATGATGTTCTTGGGCTTGTTGAGATGAGAATCATGTATAAATAATGTATGGATGCCCGGTGTGGCTTGGCTTGATTGTTGTGAATTTTAGAACGTCCGATTTATAGCCGTCGTAATGCCCGATTTTTGTTAACCTTAAGAATTCGTGGTTGACAGTAGCCATAAGTCACTGTCCAGTTTCATGTTCTACCATGGCAAGATAGATCATGTTATAAGCTTCGTTTTGATATAAAGATCATGTGAAACGGACTTACGGTTTAGGAATTATGGCCGATTCACTAAAAGTCGTTCGAAACCTTAAGTACGAGTTCGTTATTAAAATTGAACCCTCGTAAAATATGTAAAGTCATGACGAATCTTGGTAAATAAATACTAGGGGTAAGAAGGAAGGTGTGAAAGAAAACCGTATGTCAAAAAGAGCATTTTTCGATTTATTAAAAATGTTCGAGTCAAGGTTAAACGCGAACGAACCCCTAAAAGACGACTCTTTTATAACTTCGGTAAAACACTTAGAAAACGGGCGATAAAACTCGGAGTATAATATTGGTTCGTAACGATCAACCTTAGAACTCATATGACTTAAGTATGTCCCAAGTATAAGTGCAGTGACATGTCGTATTAACGAACGAATGTCGGGTCGGATCAGTGATGATAAGTAATCCACAAAAAGGGGTATAAAGAGATAACTCGAGAACGTGTTTCAATTTAAGTATAACTTAACTTTTAAGATGTTAAGTGATTAATCCCGAATGTCTTGGCTATTTATAGATCACCAAGCTGACCCGGGACCCGCTACCACTACCCCTTACCGTACTCGACTACCAGGCAAGTTTCAATTCCCTTCTTTTAGGCTGTTGTTGTGATTGAATAAATATATATATATGATTGCTGATATACATATGCCATTGCATGCATGCCTACTTTCAAGTTGAATTGATAAACTTGTTCCCTGAATGTTATTGTTGGCTTATAAGCTAGATAGTTATATATCAGTTATAAGCCGGTTATTGTAAGACCCTCATAGAAGGGCATATACATCTTATTAATCAAAAATAGACCGGGAGTCAATATTCCTTGATATATCGAGATTACCTCGGAGGAAAATATTTAAGTAAATATTTTCTATTATTTGGGCGACGAATATTATTTGAATATTCGTTCGAGACTAATTATTTTAACGATCCTTACTTCAAATAATTATTTGAACGTAACTATTCAACGAATAATATTTCTCAATATTCATTCAGAGTCGAATTGATTATCGACTATTATTTCGAATATTCTTCTAAAGATGAGACTATTAAATGAATATTATTTGGATATTCTTTTAGAATATTATTTTATTAAATAAATATTACTTTTGGATATTCATTTAAGATATTAAATACTTGATGAATATTATTTTAATATTCATCTGAAGCTTGATTTAATTATCAAATATTATCTCGAATATTCCTTAAGGCTTGGATTACTAAATGAATATTACTTGATATTCATTTAGGATATTATTCATTAAATGAATATTACTTTTGAATATTCATTTAAATTCCTAATTAATTATGAATATTACCTTAAATATTCTTTTCAGGTCTTATTAATTAATGAATATTGTTTCGAATATTTTTTTAAATATTTATTTATTCAATAAATATTCTCCTGATATTTCTTCAGGGATTATTTTGAGAAATACTCTGATTAAAGATATTCTTTCATATTCCCAAATATTCTTTAAATATTTTAACTCATTAAATATTCTCTGAATATTTATTCCATACTTAGAATAATCTCGATAAGGTTTATCTTCTTCGATTATTACAGAAAATATCTCGGAGTCATATTATTATTAATCTTATATCAAGAAAGGTTCTCAGACATCATTCTTCTTTGAGTCTATCTCCTTAATAATAAGGGAACCTTACTTGGAAAATGTTATTTATCTTGTCGACTTCCCGGTCATAAAGTATTCCCTTCACCCGCAACTCGGGTGCTGTTGACTTATTAAGTCGTTGCTTACCTTCTCATCTTTCGAGGGGTAAGATTACTGGAACAAGTTGATATCCGTTACCAAGTAATAGCTTGGGAGTTATTGGTAAATTTTCCTTTCCAACTAGATACGACTACTTTGGGGAGTCTTATCAACAAGTATTATACTTGGGGAAAGGGGGACGAACGTTACATTCAGAATCATGAATTTTGAACTAGGAGTCGTGTAAGAGGCCGAGTAGCGCCGGTCCATCCCCTTTGGCCCAACCGTTGGCCGGGGAGAGCTAGTAAGGCGGTATACAAGTAAAGCCGTCAGTTCTTCCTTCTACCGGTAGTAAATCTAAATTGAGCTGTACGATCTCGACTGATCATCAAGATTGGAACAGCGGGCGCGGTGAATACTCCATCATTGGTTCATCATCCAAATTTATTTATTTCCTGCAACATGATTATTGTTGGCAGAGTTGGAAAAGGGTCATAACTGGAATTGCAACCTTTTCTTGCAAACTCCTCTTCTTAATAAACAATAAGAGTATCTCGCTTACTTTGATGTAGCAGATATTTCTACAAACAAATACTTTAAGTTACCTTGTAACTTCATCGTTCATATTATACTGGCATCATTTCCGTAAATGCATGGCATATGGTTTGAAAGATACTTTTGAACTGTTATACATTATCGTTCAGTTATATATTATTGTTGGTGGGCTATTGCTCACCCTTGCTTTATTATTATATCACAACAACAGCTAGTTCAGATGACTCGCACAAGGCGCACTCGACGCGGGCGAGGACGATGAGACTACCAGAGCTGAAGAAGAAGCTATTGGTAGGGTATATTTATTCTTTCAGTACCAAGAATATGGTATAGTATGACTTATGTAAATGGATGGCAAAGAGTATGTATTTATATTGAAATCCTTTTGGATTGTAAGAACTCATAATGTGATTAATAAAAATTTATTGTTACTCTGATTTCATCTCTGGGACTATAACGGGTGTGTTTTATATTGTTGTGTTGGGTTATAGAGACGTAATTTATTTTATGTTAAGGAAAGTTCAATTGTTGTGAACAGAATTGGAAACCGTAACCACCGGATCCCGGACCCCGGATCTGGGGGTGTTACATTTGGCTTAGGTGGAGAATAATTATTCGAATAATTCGAATGATTTGTATAATTGAAAGCATTATTCCCTTGTTAAGCACCTTTGCCTTTGTCAAAACTCGTGGTCGGAAAGTTGTTATTACTCTTATAATTAGGCCTTCCTTTCGAGTTGAATACACGTTGTTGATTACTCGACTTAAGGAATCCTTTTCCGTGCCGTTGAACTTTACTTTGCAAAACCCGATGTAGTTGTCTCGAAAGTAGTGCAATCTCTTACTCATCGAGATTTTGCAACTCTTCATTCAACTCATCGTCATTTTCATCTTCATTGATAAGAATTGCTTTTAAGGCCATGTTCTTTCTTTTGTCTTCCACTTTAGGAAGGGTCTTTTTCGGAATATTATCTTCCTCGTAAGCACGAAGATTTCCGAATAACCTATCGATGAAGTATGAATTCAAGTTATGCATTTCTTTTATTGTGGTAACTTTGACTTTCCAACTTGGAGGTAATGCTTTCACAATCTTACAATTTTTCTCATTGATAGTATATACCTTTCCAAGTTGTGCAAGTTCATCGACTATACGAGTAAACCTTGTTTCCATGTCGATGATCGTTTCACTTTCGAGGAGTTTAAAATTTTCATACTCTTGTATTAAAGTATCCATTCGGGATTCTTTAATATCTTTTGTACCCTCCTAAGTAATAACCAACTTGTTCCACATTTCTTGTGCGGACTTGCAATTATTAACACGTTTATACTCTTTTTCTGCAAGTGCACTAGTAAGAACCATTTCCGCTTTCGCGGCTATGTTCATTTGAGTTTCTACATCCGGAGTATATTCACTCACTTTCTTTTCGACCATTACGCCGCCTACCTTTTTAGTAGGAGTGGTGACTCCGTCTTCAATGGGTATCCAAATTTAACTCCTTGGGATCTAGCATAAATTCTAAATCATGTTTTCCAAGTTGCAAAGTTTGTGCCATCGAACAAAGGTGGTCGGGAGCTAGAAAGACCTTTTTACGGTTTTATTTAACGACTTTCTCAACAGTCAATAAACCTGATAAGGATCTACTTTTTGTTGTATTTTCGATTATCTCAACAATCGTAAAATATGGTTAAAAGAACTGCTCTGATACCATTTGATAGGTCCCGTATATGGGTCAGATAAGCTAGAAAGGGGGGGTTGAATAGCTTATCACCTTTTAAAAATTTAGAGCTTGGCTTTTTGAAAATTCTTTCGCCATTTTAAACTTCGTTACTTGTCAACAAGTAAATAAAGTGCGGAAAGTAAAGAGTGAAAGAAAAGAGAGTAGCACACGGTCGATTTTATCCTGGTTCGCGATGCCCACAACCCCTAATGGATTCGAACACCCTACTCCAGTCCTTGAAATCCTCCCCGGATTCGAGCTTTTCTCTACTACAAAGATACTCCTTTATAGTAGGCGGAGAAGCCTTTACAACTCCTTAAACCACTATTTAATTATCTTAGAGCAATACACACATGTATTCTCCTCAAATTAAATAGCTAAATACAAACTACAAAACTTGTCTTGGAACGTAACTCCCCATCACCTCCTCAAAGACTTTTTAGTATCCTCTGGAAGACTATGTACTTCTACAACTTTTCCGGTCTTGGATTTTAGGTCTTAGGTCTTGGATCTTCTCTTTTCCTCACGGTGCAAAGGCTACTAACTCCCCGTTAGTACGCCTAAGACTTGGGTCTTAGAATAAAAGTCACCTCACTGCAAAGATTAGAATACAAGTCCAACAACAACCAAGTAATATATATTAAGAGATATAAAACCGTGCAAGCTAGTATGTTACGATACTAGTCACGGGGATGCTATTATGCGTTAAGTTAAATATATAACGGCAAAGGATAAGTCACAATAATGGACTTGTCACATAAGTGGTACACACACTTACACATAACACACAAGCAATTAAAACACAACTCACACATGCGTAAAAGTAACTCGCTTATCTATAGGATAAAACGAGGGCCGCTATTATGCGTTAAAATATTACACACACACACAAGCAAGAATATAAACAAACAAACAAGAAAGCAAGCAAGCAAGCAAGAGTCACAAGTGCTAAGAGCACTTCGGCCGAATGGTAAAGAAAGTGGAAGGCCTGATTTTTCAAAGTCCTAAAATAAGTGCAAGTAGTCTTGTTTAAATCCTTGTTCAAGATATAAAGATAAGACAAGTGAGTAACCAAATTGAACAAGAAGACTACAAATTGTTGGGACAATCAGATCTTGGCACTGCGATTTTTGATACAATAAATTAACGAGTACGAATAGAAAAATCACCTTGTTAACGGTTGATTCCACGCTCTTCTATTGTATTCCCAAATTTCCTTGAGCGAAGTGTGGCCTTCGTCTTCTCAAGTTAACCTCTCTTCTTGCTCCTGGGTGGCTACAAAAATTTTTTTCGACCAGCCCTAGCAAGAAGAGAATAGGAATATATATAGGGCTACAATAGGGATCATGGACAATTAGGTTGGGCCTTCTAATTACATCTTGGGCATAGCCCAATGTAATTAAATATTAATTCAATCCACTAAAGAATTAATATTTGCACTACCTTTCCTAATACCGTAATTTAATTAATTAATTCGGTTCCAATATTATTTGCTTATTAAATTCCCCATGTTTAAAATATCGCATGTCCATTAATTAAATTAATTACTGATAATTCATTTAATTAATATCTTTTATCCTTGATTATCCACTCAACCTTTATTTAATTATGCCAGAATAAATCCACCTGCAGGGTTTCACATAATTAAATCTTTTTGAGCTTTCAAGGGAACATCATTAACCCGAATATTATCAGGACATGGATTCCTTCAATAAATAATATTCACCATATATATTATTCCATCACCCAAAATATAATGAAATAAATCAAAAGAATTATTTCATATATAAATCAAAGCAAATAATATACACGTGTCAATTACTATATCTGGATTAAGAACCTAAGCATTAATAATAACATAGAATCTTAGTTCACCTTCTTAATCAGTATAAGGGAACAATTCTAAATTTGATCATGTTCAATATACACAAAGTATACAAGTATTATTTATTAGTCAATATAAACTAATCTAAATAATACTACAGCCATTCCAGTGGATTGTCTAACACCACCTGTACTGTGAACCATATTATATTATATAAACCGTATTAAATAATCTAATATTCTGTATCCCATTTGATACTAGATTATTCACAATATATAATATTTAGACAACATGTAAACATTTAAATGATTCTCAATAAAATAGGCCAGAAATAAATGTATATACTTCAAATAAATATTTTCAGTATACACCAACACAAATGGGAGTGTTTTGGCCGAATATAACAGGAAAAGAAAAGGCGAAGAATAAACTACCAACTTGTTTTAAAGAGCTAACTTGTATAGTCTTGATTTGTTATGTCCTTGTTTTAAAAATAAAACACAAGATGAACAAAGGACTTGGATATACAAGACTAACAACTAAACTTATCTTTTGATTTTTAAATATCAAGTTTAAACCACTTAAGGTAAAAATAAGATGTAAGCTTTTTGTTCTAAATCAAAAGATAGTTAACTAGCCTTTTTAATCCAAATACTCAACTTGGATTAAAGGACTTAAATGAGGTAGATCTCAACTTTCAACCTCAAGAACACACCTTACAAGATGTCAACTATACACTACACGAATATACTTCAAGAACAAGTGTATATTAGTGACAAAATGCAAGAATGTTGAATATTAGTGTTTATAAGTGTAGATCTAACCAAACAAGCAATAAACACTAAATATTCAAGCCACCCACCACCACTACAACTATATATACTCGACTTATATATAGGATAGCGAGGAAATATGAAAACCAACTTGTAACCCTTGAGATCTGGAGAGAAAACAAGAGAAAAAGCTAGTAACGAAGCTAAAAACACACAAAAAGAGTCGCCGGAAAAGTCACCGGAAAATGGCCGGAATAAGGCTTTATAGCCGGACTTTTGGAGGCTCAAAAGGTCACTTATAATCTGTTAAAACAAGGTCAAGAGACCAAAAAAAGATTGGTGACCAAAGGTGTGTTTATGAGAGCAATAAAGAGTGAAGAAAACAAGCCAAAATGATGTAAAATCAAGATGTAAAAATGGCTTAACACCAAGAAACGTTTTTGCAACTTTTGGACAGTAGAGAGAGTGTTTCTAGGAGTTTTTATTCAGCATGTATTTGGCTCTCAAAGCTTGGGAAAAACAGTGGGGGGGAGGGGCTATTTATAGCAAAAAATAAGGCATTTTAGCTTTATTTTAAAGCTAAAAAGGTACATGCATGTGTTGGCTTGTGCTAGGCATGAGTTGGCATGTGTTAGACACACTCCCCAGCTGTGCACATTTCAAATTTGCTGATTTGGATGTGCTCGCATGTCATTCCATTAAACGAAACGATTAAAAAGCGAGAAACGCGCGTACCGTCGAGCCGAAATGGGTTTAATCGCAATAAATCGAAAAATCATTGAAAAATTATGAAATTTTGGGAATCTCCTAGAAATATACCCAGAAGATTGTGGTCAAAATTTCACTTTTAAATCAGTTGACCAAATATGACTTTTAAGCGACCGATAAATCAATTACGTATCGATTTAAGAGGTCCTGGAAAAAAGTCATCCAAAAATTATGAAATTTATTCTACAATGTCCTATGGGGAAACTAAGGACACATTCAATGTTTCAAGTCAAAAACATAAGTGGTAGTATTTTTATGAATTTTCAAATGTTAAAAATAGCCTTCCGGAGCGACCGAAAAATTCATTTGTCTTTACCGACAACTTAGACAAAAGTTTTGACTTGATATATATTCAAACATAATATTCCATATGAAATAATGACTATGAGGTCCAAGGAATATATAAACTTGAATTAAAAATGATTTTATCCGGATAAATAAGGATTTAAAGGTTTTTCGGAATAAAATCTATTTTGGGTCGGAAAACATTTTTGGCTCGGTTTGACCATTTTGACTTGAATCCCGAATTATGTTGTCCCCTAGGGAGGATTCTATGTGTAATCCTAAATTTAATTTAATTTCACTTTTATTTTGACAAATTCCAAAACCTAAAGAGCGAAAGCAATGACTCTGTCATAGTTGCTATATAATATATAAACAATAGCAAGAGTGAGCGAAAGCTCTGCAAGATAATGAAGTATGGCATAATCTGCCTATGAATAAAAGTCTCAATATGAACTTATACCAGGCAATTATTGCCAAAAATATCTTAACAATCCATCAAGGAAATTTCTCTCTTACTGGAAAAATATCCGAAAAATAGTACGGAATCAGTACTTCAATTATAAGATACTATCTTTTATGAAAGATATAAGAAACTCACATCTACCGAAGCAATTTATAAAACATGCACCCATTATTGAAAACTCGAATATTCACCCTTAACGGGATAGGATAAAAGCTGGATGCAAAGACTCCCTTCAGGTAAAACCAAATCAGCAGTTTTAGATACTGCCGGATTAGAATGAACAATGCTTCGTAGGAAAGAGAATTGACTCGAACTTGTAGCGGGAATTTCACTAGCGCACCCCTGCTCGATGATCAGTCGATATGCATGGGGCTCTCGTTGATCAAACTTTCTAGATGCGCTACCTTCATCTCTAACTCCGTTTTCCCAGTTCTTGTCTCTGAACGAATCTGTAGACCTGGAACTGAATAAATTCAAGCTCCCGAAATCAAATGGAAGCTAACCGAAATTTCTTGCTGGCCTTCGGCCGGAATCTCAATTGAACAAAGAATGGTTCATACGAAATCAAGACTGAATATTATATTCTTTTGACGAAATTTGAAAACCCTTATTAGTAGGGTTATATATTCAGGATACACTTGAAGATCTCAATAAAAGAAATCAACAATGACTTACAAACTCTGGATTCCCAATCTGAATGGAATTGAAAGCGTATAGATTGCTCAATCGAGCTGATAATTATCATGAATAATTATTTGGGAATCCTCATAATTTTTTAAAAATATTTCTGAAGCTCAAAAAATATTTAAAATAATTTTTAAAGACCTCAAATGATTTTTAAATAAATAATATGAATTTCGAATAAGATAAAGAGATTTAATAAATATTTATTAAATAAATCTCAAAATAAAATAATGTTTTAAAATAATCATCTGAAAATAAAAGAATTATTCGAATAATATTTCTCGAATTGTTTCCAAGTAATTAATACTTTATGAATATACGAATAATGTTTATGGAAGAAAAACATTATTCAGAATGAATAATAATAAATAATCTTGTCACCAGAATCCTCTGGGTTTCCCTGACAATCTCAAAATACTGACTCCCGGTCTAGAGTCGAAACAACAGATATGCTCTTATCTCTAGAGCTATAAGGTAAACCGGTTTATATCTACTTATCTCGAAGCTAGTATATAAACCAAGAATCAAAACTCAATTTAACACGATAGAAGTATTATCGCAAAACGGTATAATACTCTACATGGCTAAAGTAGTATTATACAACAATACTTCAAAAGTATAAGTTTAGAAAACTTACCTGGTACACTGGTCGTAGTAGAGGCTCGCGACGATGTCCGATAATCAAAAAAAAATCAAGAACGCACGATTAATCCCCTAGACGATCCACTTATAACTCCTTACTTGTATACTTAAACGACTCATAACCAAGGCACTATTGGCTCATCCTAGAGTCGTACTAAGTCCATATTAATCGTCAAGTGCTTAAGTCATAAGTTTGGTTCGAAATCGATCTTCGAATTCATGTTATACTTAACCGCTTATAAATTTGATTTCTAAGTCGTCTCCTTAGGGGTTTTCACTTGCGCAACCTAGGCTAACACATTATATAAATTCGACAAATAACAATTTTAATACGAAACCTTGGTACAAACCTTACTAATTATCCTTAGCATTTTATCACCAAGTTTCATAATTCTTAACCTCATTTAAGGGTCTCGGACTTAGTATCAAAGTGATTACATTTCTGCGATAAAACTTCTCGAACCACTTTCGCTAAAACTAGCATATCTCTTAAACCGTAAACTCTTTTAGCTCGATTCTTTTGGCGAAATAAACTAGACAACCATGTATTTGCAACCATAGGCAGTGGTAAGTCTAAAAAATTTAGTGTGTCGACCTTAACTGTTTTCAAGGGTTAACAAAATTTCGCCATTACGACGGATATAAATTGAACATTTCCATTTAATCATATAATAACCAAGTCATACCAGGCATACCATACATCCATAACCTCAACAAACAACCTTCATACTCCTCTAAATTCAGCGGCTACAATCCAACACCCACCATTTTACATATTTTACAAAGTCAAATAATCACTAAGACACTTAAACATGATCTCTTATTCATATAACATGAAAACAAGCATCAAAACTCAGTTAAACTCAAAGGGTGGGTTAGGGTTTTACCTTTTTGGAAGCTCTAGCAACACTACCAAGTGTTTATAATCACTTAACAAGCTTTAACTAGTCCTTATAATGCTTAAACCTTAAGAACAAAACAAGAAAGTCATGTAAGTTACTATTCATCACTATTCATGCTCATCTTTGGAAGCATTTTTGACATAGCTAGGAAACAAGTTTGGAGCTCAAACTTTAACCATACCTTAGTCTCCTGATTAACTTTGATTTAAGCCATAGATCATGAAAAACAAAGCATGGGAGCTAGGGTTTTGGATTCCTATTTTAAGGAAATAGCCGAATGGCTTTTTGATGATGGTGGTAATGTTTTTGATCTTTTTCTCTTTTGATATTGCCTTGACTTGTTGGTGGAAATGCTATGTGATATTTGTGATGTAATATGGCTGCTAATACTCTCCTAATTACAAGTGTCAAGTGGTTTTGGTGTGTTAGAAAAGAGATGACATGTAGCCTCGTTGTCCTGTTCTAGTCCATCCACCTCATTACTTTCTTTTTCTTTTCTTTCTTGTTTATTTTTCCCACCAAATCCTAATAATAATAAACCCTAAATGTTCATGTAGGGTTTTACATCTCGTTACGTATTTAATCCATAATTTGTTTTGCGTTTTCTTGATCGCTTAATCTCGTTATAATGTTCTAGCGATTTCTAGAACACTTGTTATTCTAACTCAAAGGTTTTCATTCTAAATCCCCAAATCGTATTTAATAAAAATATAATCCCTGAATCCTTGTCATTATAATTTACTTGTCTTGATCGCATTGATATGCTCTTTACGACCTGTCAGATTTTCCATAAAAATAAAATTCGGATTTTCTGAATTCCGATCGCGTTTACATACACTTATTCGCTTCGTAGATTACTCGTTTAACTTTACAATATCCATTTCCTATCCCGTACATATGGTAACATGAAAAATTTCTCAATTCTCAAAATCACTATTCATCCATGTAAAGTACTATTCATGCATAAAATAAAAGTTTTCTGAAGTACAAAAATTAGGGTTATTACAATCTCCCCTCCTTAAAAGGATTCTGTCCCGGAATCAGTCGGTGAATAATTGAGGGTATTTCTCGCGCATTGCACTCTCTAATTCCCAGGTCGATTCTTCGACATTGTGGTTTCTCCACAACACTCTAACCAAGTGAACACTCTTGTTTCTCAGCACTTGTTCTTTTCGACCCAGAATTTCCACAGGTTGTTCTTCGTAAGTCAGGTCTGGTTGTATGTCTACTTGCTCGTATTTTATCACCTGTCGGGCATCTGCATTATATTGACGTAACACTAACAAATAAAACACATTATGGACATGCTGAAGGTTTGGGGGTAAGACCAGCTCGTAGGCTACCTTCCCAACACGCTTTAGGATCTCAAAGGGTCCAATAAACCTCGGACTCAACTTCCCTTTCTTTCCAAATCTCATTAGTCCCTTCCACGGTGAAACTTTCAGCATTACGAAGTCTCCAACTTCATACTCTCTATCCTTACGGGTTTGATCCGCATACTTTCTCTATCTGTCCTGGGCTACCAGTAGCCGTTTCTGAATAATCTCTAACGTCTCTCTGGTCCGTTGGACTAGTTCTGGCCCCAATATCTTTCTTTCACCAACCTCTTCCCAACACAGGGGAGAGCGGCATCTCCTTCCATATAGGGCCTCATAAGGGGGCATCCCTATACTTGCATAGTAACTATTATTATAAGAAAAGTCAACCAATGGTATGCGGTCATCCAAACTTCCTTTAAAGTCTATTGCACAGACTCTAAACATGTCCTCTAAAGTCTAAATGGTTCTCTCACTTTGGCCATCGGTTTGTGGATGATAAGCCGTACTCATGCTCAACTTGGTTCCTACACAATCCTGAAAACTCCTCCAAAATCTGGAGTTAAATCACGGGTCTCTATCAGATACAATAGTCACGGGGACTCCATGTCACGCCACAACCTCCTTAATGTAAATATCTATTAATCTATCGACAGTGTATCTCTCATTGATCCGAAGAAAAATGTGCTGACTTAGTCAATCGATCAATAATTACCCATATTGCATCATGGTTCCCTTTTGTCCTTGGTAATCCTACCACAAAATCCATCGCGATATGTTCCCACTTCCACTTGGGGATTGCTAGGGGTTATAACAATCCACTGGGTCTCTGGTGCTCTGCTTTAACTCTTTGGCACGTTAGACACTTGCTTACCCACTCGGACATCCTTTTTCATATTAGGCCACTAATAATGTTCTCTCAAATCCCTATACATTTTGGTGCTATCTGGGTGAATAGAATATCTCGAACTATGGACATCGCTTAAAATCTCATCCTTTAGTTCCTGAACATTTGGAATCCATATTCTCGATGCATATCTTATAATTTCATTTTCATCTCATTCACATTTTATCTCCTCCACTGTCATTATCTCTTCAGAGGAATCCTTTTCCTCTTCCATCTTCTTCTCTTGACATAACTTAATCTTTTCCAACAACGGTGGTTGGACGCAAATTTCCATCAGGCCATCCTGACCTTTTCCTAATATCTTCACCTCAATCTCCATCTTCTCAAAATCCTTGATTAACTCTTCTGACGTGGTTATCATCTTAATTCTTTCTTTATGACTAAGGGCATCGGCCACCACATTGGCCTTTCCTGGGTGGTAATGTATCTCACAGTCATAATCCTTTATCAACTCTAACCATCTCCTCTATCTCATGTTTAACTCTTTTTGGATGAATATATACTTTAGACTATTATGATCGGTACTGATCTCGCACTTCTCTCCGTACAAATAATGTCTCCAAATCTTCAAGGCGAAAACTATCGCAGCAAATTCTAGGTCATGGGTGGGGTATCTCATCTCGTAATCTCTTAATTGTCTGGATGCATACGCGATTATCCTACCGTGCTGCATAAGCACACACCCTAATCCTTTATGAGAAGCGTCGATATAAATCATAAAGTTTCCTTTATCATCTGGTAATGCCAACACAGGGCCTGACACCAATCTCTTTTTCAATTCCTGAAAACTTTTCTCGCACTTAGGAGTCCATTCAAATTTCTCAGCCTTTCTCGTAAGTTGTGTCAAAGGTGCTGCTATTCTAACAAAATCCTGTACGAATCTTCTATAATAACCTGCCAAGCCTATGAAACTCCTCACCTCTGTCGGTGTAGTTGGTCTCTCCTAATTTGAGACAGCTTCTATCTTAGCGGGATCCACTAAAATTCCCTTGCTACTAACCACATATCCTAAAAACTGAACTTCCTTAAGCCAGAATTCACACTTCGAGAATTTGGCATACAACTTCTCTTCTCGCAATGTTTCCAAAACAATCCTTAAATGCTCAGCATGCTCTTCTTCCGTCTTTGAGTAGACCAAGATGACATCAATAAATACAATAACAAACTTATCTAGGTACTTCTTGAATACTCGATTCATTAAATCCATAAAAGCCGCGGGTGCATTAGTCAACCCAAACGACATTACTAAAAACTCATAGTGTCCATACCTAGTGCGAAACGCAGTCTTAGGTATATCCTCGGGTTTAATCTTTAACTAGTGATATCCAGTTCTCAAGTCAATCTTGGAGAAATACACTGCATCTTTCAGTTGGTCAAACAAATCATCTATCCTAGGTAACGGATACATATTCTTAATTGTTAGCTTGTTCAACTCTCGGTAGTCAATACACATTCTCATACTACCATCCTTCTTTCTCACAAACAACACTGGGGCTCCCCACGGTGACACACTGGGTCTTATCATTCCCTTATCTAGTAATTCTTGCAACTGGGTTGATAATTCTTTCATCTCTACCGGGGCTAATCTATAAGGTGCCTTTGAAACTGGGACTGTGCCCGGGGCTAACTCAATAGCAAACTCTATTTCCCGGTCTGGTGGTAATCCGGGTAACTCTTCTGGGAACACATCCTCAAACTCATTTATCATTGGGATTTCCTGTATACCAGGCGTCTCCTTTTGGGTATCAATCACATAGGCTAAATAAGCCTCACATCCCCGACATAACAATCTCTTAGTCTGTACTATATTCAAGAATTTCTGAATCTATCGCTGCCCTTTAAATGTTATTCTTTCTCTTCTGGTACTTCTAAAGTTACCTTCTTTCTTTTACAATCAATATGGGCTTCATTAGATGCTAACCAATCCATTCCTATTATGACATCAAATTCTCCCAGCTTAAAAGAAATCAGGTCAATCGGAAAATGTCGACCTCCTATCTCTAGGTCACATCCTGGATGTATTATTCTTAGTGGAAAAACTTCTCGATTTGCTATCTCTATTTGCAATTGCTTCTCCAAGGGTTGAGCCTTAAGGTCTAATCGACTAGCAAATTCATGTGATATAAATGACTTGGTAGCTCCAGAATCAAATAAAACATTAGCACTAACTGAGTTAAACAGAAGGGTACTTACTATCATATCCGTGTCTCGCACGGCATCTTGTACAGTCATGTTGAAGAAGCTAGCAGTGGGTGGTCGATTAGATGCAGTTCCAATAACTTTCGACGAAGTTGGGCCTACAGTTGGGCAATCTTTCCTCATGTGTCCTTCTTTCCCACACTGGAAGCAATTAATGTTGTTCGTAGGGCAACTTGTGGCATAGTGTCCTTCTCGGCCACACTTAAAGCACTTCACCGCCAATAGCTTACACACACCCGAATGTCTCTTTCCACATTTCATACACTCTGGCAGTGGGGGTCTAGACTGGTTGGAATAAGATGCCCCAGCCTGCCGGCCGCCTTGGCCCACACTCCAACTTTCATCTTTCTTAACTCCAGTATTCCGGTTGGGCTCAGATACTGTCCCTCGGTTAAACTTATTTGAAACACTTCCACTCGCGGAAGTTCCTCTCTGGCTATCCCGTTTCCTCTTTCTTCCCTCTTTCTCTTTATGACTCTGCTCGCTACCAGCTTCCACGATCGTCGTTTTCTGTACTAGTGATGCATAATCAGTTAGTTCAAATACCGCCACGTGATTCTGTATCCACTCTCTTAGCCCTTGCTAAAATCTACAGGCTCTCTTAAGCACTGTGTCCACAAACTCCGGGACAAATCTTGATAACTCAGAGAACTTGGTCTCATATTCTGCCACTGTCATGTTCCCTTGCTTTAGCTCTAGAAACTTTGTTAGGTCCAAATGTGTTGTAGAGGGGGGGTGAATACAACTTTTCGAATATGAGAAGCAATAAAAACGATGCAATAAATGAACACACAGATTCAAGGAATATATTTCTTTATATATAACTTGAAAGGGTTGCTACAACATTCATTACAAAGTATAACAGAAGTTTAGAGAGAAGTGAAGGATTCTAAGCTCTGTGAATGCACTCTCTCTTTCTCTTGTGTTTTTCTCAAATATTGCTCTCTCTGTTCTATATTAAAAAACATTACACAAGTACTTCTATATATATACTACATGTAGTCTATGTCCTGTAGTCTTCAACAGCTAAGATGTACGTGGCCCAGTGGTGTCCACATAAATCTTGCCTTAACTTGAAAGCTTGGAAATCTGCCAATCAGAAGATGCCATGTGTCATGTTGAAGCTGCACCTAAGTAGAACTTCTACTTGAGAATTTCTACTTGGCTATCTCGAAATTCCTAAGTGGAACTTCTACTTGGCTATCTCGAAATTCCTAAGTAGAACTTCTACTTGAGAATTTCTACTTAGCCATCCAGAACATTTAGTACTTAGAAAATATTCTGGTCTTCAACTTGAAACTTCAATGCACATCTTGAACTTGTGATATCTTCATGTCTTCTTTATTCTTCAACACGCTCTTGAACATGGTTCTTTATTACTGACATAAACTTGCTATCAATGTCCTGACACTTGATGCACTGGTCTGGTTCATAAGTGACTAGTCTTGATAGTGTTTCTGCTTCTTGAATAAATTACCATATTCACTGAATAACTTGGCTTTCCAATATTTGCTTTCCTTCTTCTTCACTTGAAATCAATTGGTCTTGTTGATACTAATAGTTATGATCTTGATTCTTGATTTATCAAATCACTGAGGCATGAACAACTTTGACTTGAACTTCTCTCAATGATTTCTTCTTGGCTTGATCATAGTTAGCATGTTTAATTGTATCAATTACCTTGTCTTCATTTAGTGTTGATTTCTTGTGACTTCCTGTTCTTGATTGTCTTCTGGTTAAGTGTCTTTTCCTTTAGTTGAGTTACATTAGATATAGTGTTACAAGTTTATACACTCTGCCTTTCAATCTCCCCCAATTTGATTGTCTAACAATGACATTCAAATTAATGAAGGATAACTCAACTAAACAATGAGACGAGAAAAGATAATTAACATTACAGTCTTGAATAATATACAATTGAAAAGTACTTGAAAACAATGCAAAGAACTTAAAAACTAGAAACAGAATTCGAACCTCGAATTAAAGATCATTTGAATGATTCCTATCACCTGGATTATTTCATACCTTCTAGTCAAACTTATATCACCTTATTGGATTCACTCTAAGGTGAATTTCCTCAAGTGAGTTAAAGCAACCGAAAGACATGAAGTTTTTCCAACTTCAAGTTCACACCACTCTGACCTTTAACCCTAATTCCGTTTTCTCTTTCTATCTTCAGCAGCTTGGTCTCTCTCTTTTTTCTGCCTTTTGCGCTTCTCCTTCTGCTGCTGTTCTTTCTTGTACACTGGATCGTGAAGCTGCTTCCACCTAGCATTCAACAGACTTACAGCTTCCATTTCTAGAGGGTTCCTGGGCTCTGGGTTAGGATGTTTGAAAAGCCTTCTGAGTTTATCAACCTCCTGAGTAGTCCTGATCTTTGGAATTTCCTCAAAGTTCTTCATTATGAGCTGAGGTTTCCAATGAGATTTAGTGGCTTTGAGATAACGATATATCATCTTGGGGTAGCCCTTGACACGGTCAGTATTATAGACACTAGCCGCATCTCGCTCCATTCGCTTCTTCTCCACAATTACTTCAGACAGGTAACTCATGAGTCTCTGCTTTTCTTCAACAAACTTGTCTTCCACTTCGCCCCATTTGAACACATATAACACTTTCTCTAGAAATGCAGCATCTTGAGTCTGTAGCAGCCATTGTCTACTCATATGCAAGAGTGTTTGTTTCTGGTCTGCATCTATGTATGCTAAGGCATCAGCTGTATCATCAGCATAAGAGTGTATCCAGTATACACTATCTTTCCCTGGAACGCCAACTGCCTCCCTTATTTCTCCTTGTTCCAGTTCTCCAGAAGGAAGAGTCAAAGCTTCATCTACATTCTTCATTGCTTGAAGAATATTCCATTTCTTTTCTATCAGCTCCGGCTCAATCTTCACGTTGTCGAGAGGGTTTGGAGCAATGACATCACACTTCCACACCTCATTGCTCTTCAAGAATATGACTCTTTCAATGATCCTCACGGATTTATCTTTAAGCTCAGAGGCGAATCCCTTACCCATCATTTGTCTACATACAGCTTTAAGAGATTCCACTGAAAGTTCCATTAAGTCCTTTTCCTCCATGCTCACCCTCTTCATCTTTCCTTGAACCACCATACGGACAAAATTTGGATAAGCTGAGAATTCTGGACCCTTGTCCTCTGCTAGCTGCATTAACTGATCCCTGTACAGAATGCTTAGCTCCTCAGATTGAGAGTACTGAATTTTAGTCGCTAGCAAGAACAACTCTGACGCAGATCTTCTCATTATGAATTGGTCATCCACATATAGGAAAGATGTTGGGACTCCTTCTACCAAAGACAAGATAACCTGCCACTCCTTAAGATTTGCATTGTATCCAACCCTGACTTTAGAAATTAATCTCTTCAAAGCATTTATATAGTCCCCAGTCATTGGATTCTGCAAATTCAAGTTGTAGAACAGATCATCTGCATCCTTGTTATGAACTCCTTTTGCACATGGTCCCATCATTATCTTCCTTGCTTCATCCCATTTCTGCCCTATCCTTCTTTTGTCCAGATCAACTTGAGGATTAGCTAGCCTTGCAAGCTCATACTCATACTGCTTCCCTTGTAGCTCCACCTTCTGTTCTAGGAACGCAGCATGTTCTTGCATCATCTTCATTTTATGGAACTGAGCTTGTTCCAAGGCTAACTGTTGAGCTTTAAGGCTTTCCTCATCAACAGGAAATTCTTCAGGCAGTCCGGAAGACATCCCAGCACCTCCACCTTGTTCCTTCAAAGATCTTTTTATTGCATGTGCCAGCGGTACGTCTTCCATGTCAGAATCTGAGTCAAGTACCTCCTGTACTGTTTCCTGATGACTCAGATCAACAAATGGTTCATCAACCATTACTGCCTTACCCTTTCTCATCCTCAGAGCCTCTTCATCAACAGACGGCTCAACTTCTGGTTCCTTGACAAGATCAGCGGGTTCTTCAATTTCTTCGATGTGAACTGCCTGCTGTCTCGTCTCCTTTCCACTCTCCCCCTTAGGTGAGTTATCCTGAGCTCCACCATGGTCTTCAGATCCACCAGCTGCATAGGAACCTCCAAAACCAGAACTAGAGGCTCCCGCTCCACTAGCACCACCTGCACCACCTGCTCCAGCATCGGGGGGAGGTTGTTCCGACTCGAAGCACTCCGGGGGCACAAAACTTCTGACTGCGAACATCATTCTACTGATCTCCACACTCATTGTATGCATTGTAGACTCCAATGCCCCCATCCTCTCATTGAGAGTGCTTCCCAAGACACCACCAGCATGGCCCAAGTCATTGACCTTATTTGTCAAATCATCAAAAGCTGTAGCTTGACTTGCCATTCTTGCTGCGTAGTCGTCTAGAGCCCTTTGGTTGTTTCCAATATTGATCCCGAACTGCCCCATTGTCTGCCCGAACTGCCTCATCTGATTTTCCATTGAAGTCATACGAGTATCAAAATTTTCAATATGAAGGGACGGTGTTTGGTTTAGGTGACCTCGCTCTAATACTCGTTCTGTTGGTATTTGGCGCTCGGTTTCGGGCCTTAAAAATGAAGGTCCCTCTCTCCCTAACCTCTCACACACACTCCCTGTCTCACGCTCGAGTATGTCTTCAATGATTGATCCAAAAAGTGAAGCAGTACCTGCAGAAACTTGATAAGAAATGTTGTTGACAGTTATGGGATCAAATTCTGTTTGTTCCTGAGTTGGAATCTCAGTCTGAGAGGCTGCAAAGTGTCCTTGTACGACATCAGAACCGATCCTCTTTGCAGCATCAGTACGTACCGGTGAAGGTACGGCTGAAGTTCTTAATACTTCATGTCCTCTTGAAGCAACAGTATCATCAAGAGGCACATCATCCTCACCAAAATCAAAATCCCTATGTGCAGAATGTTCAAGGGGTGAACCACTCGCGTGAGGTGGAGTGGTTGCGTATGACACGCTAGGGTTTGACTGTGGTTGTGAAGTAGCAGCGTGGAAAAGTTTGGCTTTCTTGCGAATAAGTTGCTGCTCTTCGGGTTCATTCTCCTCATCATCTTGTATATATATACGTGCTGGTTTTCTGACTTCCGTTAACAGGGGTGATAAAGAATAGGAATGTGTATCAGACTCAGAGTCAGAAATATGGCTCTTACCCTGGGATAGATCCTGCGGGTTAGCAGTCTCTTGGGTCGCGGAATCAGAAACGTAGGAGGAGGAATGAATAGTATGCAGAGAGAGATTACCTGATTGATTACCTTGTGCATCATCGCTTTCCTCATCAGGAATCTCATCAAATGCCTCGGCATGAACAGATGGATTTTGAGCATGTGATGAGACTTGTGATGATGCCTCCAAATTGGTAACTCCTGCATCATATCTAAGCCACATTTGAATATTTTCAGGAGTAGACATTGGTTTACCTTGATGTTTATCCTGATTAGCAATGGTTGCAAGTGACTTAGTGCCCATCCCTAGCGATTCAGATGTGGGGCTTCTGGCAAATCCCTGTCTAATAGCAAGAGCATCCTTTGGTATTAAGTCATTGATTAGCATTTGAAGAAACCGAGGAAACCAGCAGACGACATCAGTGGTAGAGAGGTCTCTGCTTGCAAGGGATCCCATTGAGGCCACTATCTCAGAGAGAACTATTCGTCCATAGTTTATATCCAGTTCTCTTGCTAGGGCAACTGCAAAGGTTTGCATTGGAATTGGAATTTGATGAAAGTCTTTTTCGCGTGCCCGAAAACATCTTGTGATGGCCTCGAAAAAGTAATTCCATTCCGCATGGAAGAATTGCTTTTGGATATTTCCCGTGATTGGGCCTTTTGTAGGATAACATCCAATTTCTTCAAAGAATCTGAGGCGTTCTGCAGCAGTAGGTTCTGGATCATAGGCATCTTTAATTGGGAATCCTAGAACTCTGTTGACAATTTGTTCTGTCACCTCATATTCCTGACCCGCTAAGGTAAACCTGAAACCGTAGGGGGTTGATTTACTCCCAAAAGTAACCGCACTAGTCCATAATTGCTGTAAAGCATCATGTACTAGTGTAGGTTTAGCAGTAAAAGCTTGGCTAGCTTTGGAATACAAATTGAGAAATCGTATCCAAAACTTAAACCGCGGGAGTTGATCACCAATTTCCGTAGAAATATTATAAAAGTTGTTTTTAGCAAGGGAAAATTGGTGAGCCATTTTAATTAAATGTTTTTCTTTTAAAAGATGTGAATTTTTATTTTAATTTTGAAAAACAATTAATTTTCCGAATTACAAAAGAGAATTGTAACCCTTTTAATTTTTCAAGAACACCAAACGGAATCTGAGAAATCAAACTACGGGATTCAATTCAACAACCAATTACTATTTCGTGTGTATACCAGTGGAATCGTGTGTGTTTATAGATGAAGAAAAATGAAATCGCGTTTATGAACAGTACACAAACAATATATGTTCGTGTGTATGTATATGCGCGTGTATGGATGTTCACAAAACACACTAACACAAAGATTAAGGTTAACACAGACAATAGTAGTCAACAAATCGGCAGTAATTCGTGATTAGTACGAGTTTAATCACAAAAACACGGATCAAAGGTATGTAATTAGTGAAATCGCACTGTTCTTGTGAAACGGCTGCTGAAAATTAGAATTAGGTAAAGTGAATTAGGCATCGAGTTAGAGATGTATATATAGGTGAATGAGAAATGACAAAAATGTCCCTGTTTAAAAATGTGAAAAGTACTAAGTCCATACAGGGGACATCTAAGTCGAACTCTATCTCGAACTTTTCTATCTCGAACTTTTCTATCTCGAACATCAAGTCGAACTTCGAGATAAAGTTCGAGATAGAGGTTAACTCGAACAATTTTGCACAACTAAGCACTTTAACCAATTATACAGCAGAAACTATAGGGAAATACTATCTTGAACATTATTGATTTGTAGTAAACTTGGAAAAAAGAAAATTCAAGATACTTTTCGAGTTAGAGTCTATCTCGAACATCAAGTCGAAATTCGAGTTGAGTTTCGAGATAGACTAAGAACTCTATCTCGAACATCAAGTCGAACTTCGAGATAAAGTTCGAGATAGACTAACTCGAAGTTAATCTCAAATTCTTTCCAAAATACTTCCTTGAATCAAAAAGTCCAGGGTAATTCAAGATATGTTTCGAGTTAGGAGTGTAACTCGAAAAATTCCCTTTAGCTTAACTGAGAACTCTATCTCGAACACCAAGTCGAAATTCGAGTTGAGTTTCGAGATAGACTAAGAACTCTATCTCGAACATCAAGTCGAACTTCGAGATAAATTTCGAGATAGACTAACTCGAAGTTAATTCTCAGTTCTTTTCAAAATATTCCCTTAATGGAAACCTCATCTCAACCTTAGAGATAAAATTCGAGATAGACTTTATCTCGAATATTTTGGAGATAGAACTAGGCACACTGGTAACTCGAACTCGAACTCTAAGTCGAATTTCGAGATGAATTTCGAGATAGGTACTAACTCGAAATTCTTCCCAGACTTAGAATTTTCAAAACTTCACCCTGGAAGCTCAAGTCGAAATTCAAGTCGAATTTCTACATGAGTTTCGAGATAGAGACTAACTCGAAATTTTGAAGATACTTAGAATAATTTGACAATTTTTCTTTGAAAAACTCAACAATTAATTTTGCCAAATTAATATAAATATCAATTCAAGGATTTTAATATATGACATAATTAAAACATTCCTTGATAATTCTAAGGCCTCTAATTACATGAAAAACACAGGTAAATTCATCTAAAAATCATGCAATATTTAGACTATTATGAATTTAACTCCCCCTATGATCATGCAATCTAACAAGCATAAATTCACAGATTTGTGCTATAAAAGACACTTAAAACACAATGAATTCATGCAAAATCACACTATATGCAACCTATAACAATCATTAATTAGGCATTTTAAAGTCTAAGCACATAATGATTGATTAGCTTGCACATACAAACATAAACATGGATTTTACAGATAGAAGGCTTTACTAACTTGTGTTAAGCATTCCCAATTCACCAACCAACCTATTGAATGTTACTTCATCAAGAGGTTTGGTGAATATATCTGCAATTTGTTGCATTGTGGGCACAAAATGTAGCTCCACAGTCCCCTCCTCGACATGTTCTCTTATGAAGTGATACCCGATGTCGATGTGCTTGGTTCTTGAGTGATCTACAGGATTGTTGGTTATTGCAATGGCACTTGTGTTGTCACACATAATTGGAATTTTCTTGTGCTCCATGCCATAATCCTTCAATTGGTTCCTCATCCACAGTATTTGAGCTACACAGCTTCCAGCAGCAATGTACTCAGCTTCAGCAGTAGAAGTAGATACTGTATGTTGCTTTTTACTTTGCCAGGACACCAATCTTCTGCCAAGAAATTGGCAAGCACCAGATGTGCTTTTCCTATCAATCCTGCAACCTGCATAGTCTGAATCCGAATAGCCAATAAGATTAAAACCTGTATCTCTTGGGTACCAAATCCCTAGATTTGGTGTGCCCTTGAGATACCTAAAAATTCTTTTGACGGCTACGAGATGTGATTCTCTAGGATCCGCTTGGAACCTTGCACATAAACAAGTTGCGAACATTATATCTGGTCTACTTGCAGTTAAATAGAGGAGTGAGCCAATCATACCTCGATAGCTTGTGATGTCAACTGATTTACCTGATTTGTCTTCATCAAGCTTCGTGGCTGTTGCCATGGGAGTCTTAGCTGCTGATGCATCTTCTAGATTATACTTCTTGAGTAAATCTCTGACGTACTTGGATTGACAGATAAAGATACCATCTTTTCTCTGACTGATCTGTAATCCAAGGAAGAAGGACAGCTCTCCCATCATGCTCATCTCATATTTTTCCTGCATTAGCTTGGCAAATTTCTCGCACAAGCGCTCATTTGATGACCCAAAAATAATATCGTCCACATATACTTGAACAAGTATTAAGTCATTTCTCACAACTTTATAGAACAATGTTTTATCAATTACTCCCCTAACAAAACCATTTTCAATTAAGAATAAGGATAGGGTTTCATACCATCGCCTTGGGGATTGTCTGAGGCCATAGACAGATTTGAAGAGTAGATACACAAAATCTGCATGTTCTGGATCAACGAAGCCAGGCGGCTGTTCCAGATACACTTCTTCTTCTAACTCTCCGTTCAGGAAGGCACTTTTCACGTCCATCTGGAAAACTTTGAAGTTCTTATGTGCTGCAAATGCCAAGAACATCCTGACTGCCTCAAGTCTTGCAACTGGTGCATAGGTTTCATCATAATCAATTCCTTCTTGCTGAGAATAACCTTTTGCAACCAAACGAGCCTTGTTTCGTGTTACAAGTCCGTTTTCATCCAGTTTATTTCTGAATACCCACCTAGCTCCAATTACGGATTTGTTCTTTGGTCGGGGTACCAGTTTCCAAACTTTCTGCCTTTCAAACTGATTGAGTTCCTCTTGCATTGCAATCACCCAATCAGCATCGCCAAGAGCTTCTTCTATTTCTTTAGGTTCAAGCTTGGATAAGAACCCAGAATATAAGGAGATATTAGCCATGTCAGCTCTTGCAGTTCTTCTAGTAGTCACACCAGCATCTGGATCACCAATAATTAACTCAAACGGATGGTCTCTATTCCATACTCGTTCACCTGGAAATTGTCTTGATGATTCAGCTTGACTTTCTGAGTTGGGGTGCTGACTACTTAGGTTATTTTCACTAACTCCCCCTGAGTTAGTGCCAGCTCCTACAGAACTAGAGTCAACTCGACTCGAGCCTTGAACAATAGTCCTTGAGCTGCTATTTACTCCCCCTGAGTTGTTGCCGGTTGGTACTGAAGAAGTCTCTCCTGATCTTGTAGAATTGGCTTGTTCACTAGACTCAGGTTCTTCATGTACGCTTGGAACATTTAATGGAACAACCAACTCAGGTTCATCTTCAAGATCTTCTAAGTCCAGATTCTGAAATTTTAGGGACTCAGGTTCACTAGAATCTCTTAAAATTGATGAGAGTTTGGTATCGTCGAATCTGACGTTGTAGCTTTCAGTCACTTTTCGATCATTCACCAAGAACACTCTATAAGCTGCCACCACGTCTGTAGAGTAACCAACAAAGATTCCTTCACGAGCTTTTGCTGCAAACTTGCCTAGATTTTCATCATCTATAAGCACATAGCATTTTGCTCCGAAGACATGAAAGTATTTGATTGTTGGTCTTCTGTTGTTCATTAGCTCACATGGTGTCTTTTCTTTATCTTTTATGATCAAGGTTCTATTTTGAGTGTAACAAACGGTACTCACTGCTTCGGCCCAGAAATACAAAGGAAGTTTTGAATCATACAACAAAGTTTTTGCTGCTTCAACCAGAGTTCTATTCTTCCTTTCAACTACTCCATTTTGCTGTGGAGTTCTCGGGGCTGAATACTGACGACGTATTCCCTTAGATACACAGAAGTCATTTAGCACTGCGTTTTTGAATTCAGTGCCATTGTCTGATCTAATCGTCTTCACAGTAAGTGTTGAAACATTCTCAATTTGAGTGATGTGATCAATGATTAAGAAAGGTACTTCGTCTTTCGTCATTGCGAACAATACCCATGTATACTTGGAGAAGTCATCCACGATTACCAAAGCATATCTTTTCCTAGACAAAGATAGGACATTCACTGGGCCAAACAAATCCATATGAAGAAGTTGTAGAGGCTCAGTAATACTAGAAATTTCTTTGCTTTTATGCGATGCTCGCTTCGACTTTCCCATTTCACAAGCTTCACAGAGTCCTTTCGGAGCGAACTCCATTTGAGGTAGATCTCTCACCAATTCTCGCCTCGCGAGAGCATTCATCGTTTTGAAGTTTAAGTGAGATAGCTTTTTGTGCCATAACCAGCTTTCATCATCCGAGGCTTTGCTGTAGAAACAGGTGACCTCATTCTGATTTGCTGAATCCATATCTGCAACAAAAAGATCTGCCTTTCGAACTCCTCTCAAAGCTAGTGAACCTTCCTTGATGTGAGTGATTGAGACACCTTTCTTGTTGAAGACAATTTCGTAACCTTTGTCACAGAATTGACTTATACTCAACAGATTGTGCTTTAGTCCCTCAACATAGGAGATATCTTCAATGATGACATTTCCAGTTTTCAGTTTGCCATATCCCTTTGTCACACCTATGCTGTCATCTCCAAAGGTAACATAAGGGCCAGCCTTCATAACCAACTCTGTAAGCAGGGACTTGTTTCCAGTCATATGCCTCGATGCTCCACTGTCTAGCACCCATATAACTTTATTTCTATTCTGCTTAATGCCCTGCAATGACAGATTGATTAGACATTCTTCGGAACCCAACTTTGATTGGGCCCGGCTTTTCGATAAGATCGAGAATCAACAGATTTAACAACAGGAGATGCACTTTTCTTCAAATTACTAGAGCTTTCGACTATCTCCTTTCCTTTCTCAGACTTGACAGATTTGTCAGTCTTAGGAGAAGGTTTGTCACTCCTAACTTTAGGAGGACTGACAGTCTTGGCTCTACCATACTTTTTCTTGATATTTGAACTAGCAACAGTATTTGAGCATGACTGGCTAGATGCATTCATTAAATGCACAAAAGTTTGCATGATATTAAAAGTGCATGGCATACAGTTAGGTTGACCACACTGTGCATGATTCTGATGCAGATTATTCATTGTATGTGTGGTAGGCATGGCATGTGCAGCAGGAACATTCATGTTAGCTTTGCATGCATAAGAAAGATGTTCAGTAGATTTACAATGATAACATGCTTTCTTTATTCGTTCAGCCTTAACCTCTTTTATGCCTTTCTCTCTCTTTCCTTGTTGCTTAACAGCCTTAGCTCCTAATCCCAGTCTAGATTCATCTCTAGGGAAATTGATTTTAACTTGTTTGATAGGAGTTACAGGTTGTTCTTTCTGGCGATCTTCCATCTCAATCTCATATCTAGCTATCAATTCAGTCTCTTCTTCTTCTATTCTAGGAACAAGATGTTTGTAGATAGGTTTGACAGCCGATTTAAGAATACTAGGTGTTTCCTTTTTAAGGTCACTGGAACTAGGGTCAATAGGTCTCTTTCCTTCTTTCTTAGGAAGGTCAGAATAATCAAGTCCTATACCTACTCCAGTTATTTTCTTAAATGTGTCATTATCTACATACACTTTACTAGCAGCTAGTTTGTATGCTTCGCATTTAGTTTCTAACTCAGCTAGATTGTTCCTAAGACATGCTTCTACTTCTTCCTTAAGGACGAGCTTGTGTTCCAGAGATTTAATAAAGTCTCTTAGAGAAGTATCTACAGTGCAAGCAGCCTCTAGCTCTTCCACTTTTGCCTCAAGCATTCTGCATTTGGCAACAAGTGTTTTCTGTTCCTTTTGAGAAGAGTCTAGGCTTTTGCACAACATATAGATCTCTTCACTAAGAGCCCCGTTCTGTTCTTTATAATCATCAATAGACATTTCTACTTTAAGAGTCAGAACTGGTACCTCTGGTTCCTCTGATGTCTCAGCCATGAGCGCAAAGTTCGCTACATGAGTAACATCTTCCTCATCTGAATCATCCCAAGCTCTTCCTTCTGTCACCAATAAAGCTCGTTTTCCATGTCTTTCCTTCAACAGTGCTTCATAGTTGCTTTTGAGAGCTTCAAATGTTTCTTTTGGATAAGTCTGTTTAGGCTTTTTGCAGTCCGAGGCAAAGTGTCCAGCTTCACCACAATTATAGCATTTGAACTTCATTTTGAAATCCAAAGGAGATTTGTAGCTGGTATTCTTGCCTTTTCCTTTGTAGCCTGACGAACTACCACCACCCTTAGCAGCCCGATAATAAGATGAAGATTTTCTCTGTGGTCGGTTGCTCTTTCTAAATCTCATATTGCTGAACTTCCTTGCCATGTATGCCACGACACTATCGTCCATGTTGTCCAGCTCTTCTTGGGTGTAGTAGTCATCATCACTGTCAGATGCGCACTCGTCATCATTATCAACTTGATGTGGTGCAAGTGATGATTTAGGCTTTGCTGCAACCATTGCCTTCTTAGACTCTTCCTCATCAGCAACTAATCCTGATGCACTTTCTTTTCCCTTTGAATCATTGTCCCATGCTTGATCTTGAAGAGTTTCCAGCTCATAGGTCTTTAATATTCCATAATACTCTTCCAGAGAAGTTGTATGCAAATCTCTGGTTTCTCTGATTGCGTAGACCCTATGCTCAATGCTTTTTGGCTGGTTCCTCAGATATCTCGTATTAGTCTCAACCATGGGGAGAGTTACACCTCTCAGATTCAAATCCAATACCAACTGACTGAATCGTAGGTAGACGTCTGTTATGCCTTCTCCTTTTCGTATTCTAAAGGTGTCATACTCCATCTTGAGTATGAGTGTTTTGTTGCTTCTGACCTCTGCAGATCCTTCCATGACAACTTCTATCTTGTCCCAAATCTTCTTCGCTGTAGTCAGACCTTTGACTATGTTGAACATTTCATGATCAAGAGATTCCATCAAGGTTTGTCGTATGGCAGTATCATAAGCTATTTGTTCCTTGTCAGCATCCGAAAACTCCGAGACCTTTTTAGGCTCAGACCGAGGTGGTATAACCACTCCTCCTTCCGTATGTGAAGGAATAACTACCATTGGGACAAATTTACCCTTGTCAAGGACTTCCAGATATTCAGGGTTAACAGTCTCTAGATATAGTCTCATTCTGAAAACCCATTCTTCATAGTGATCTATGTTGAACATTGGGATCTTGAATGCATTTTTAGGAGCCATCTCAATTCTGGTCACTAAAAGTTTCTAAGTACCCAAGACTAGGCTATGTAGAATATTTATGTAGAACTTTTGCCTAAGTCGAAATTTCTCTAAGTAGAAATTTTGCTCAAGTCGAAATCACCAAGTAGAAATTGTCCAAGTCGAAATTCTATGTAGAAATTCTCAAGTAGAAATTCTATGTAGAAATTTTTGCCTTAGAATAATTTTTCTGCAGATTACTTTAATATTGAATAAACAATATTATCTCTTTAACACTTTTTGACTTTGAATGCTTTACTCACCAAACCCACCTAACCCACTTGCTAGGTACTGAGTATGTCTTTTACTTTCGGCCGAATAAAGTAAATCAAAAAGTCCAAAAACCACCTTTTTATTCTTTTACTATTGAAAAGGAGATCAAAAAGTTGTTGGGTTGTATTCTTTGATAAGAACAGATGATGAACACTCAAGAACACCAAATATGAACTAACCCAGATAAATTCACAAAAATTAATTAAAATACACCCAAGCTAAATAATCACACCTGGAGTATTTAAATAATTTTTCAGATGAGTTTTCACTACCAACGAATTAAAACACACTTTTCGAGAAAATGAAAAGTAGATCTGAAAAATGAAAACTCACGATTCTTCTACTCAACACAAGGATCTATGTTTTGTATGTTAAACATATAGCTTTGATACCAATTGTTAGGTCCAAATGTGTTGTAGAGGGGGGGTGAATACAACTTTTCGAATATGAGAAGCAATAAAAACGATGCAATAAATGAACACACAGATTCAAGGAATATATTTCTTTATATATAACTTGAAAGGGTTGCTACAACATTCATTACAAAGTATAACAGAAGTTTAGAGAGAAGTGAAGGATTCTAAGCTCTGTGAATGCACTCTCTCTTTCTCTTGTGTTTTTCTCAAATATTGCTCTCTCTGTTCTATATTAAAAAACATTACACAAGTACTTCTATATATATACTACATGTAGTCTATGTCCTGTAGTCTTCAACAGCTAAGATGTACGTGGCCCAGTGGTGTCCACATAAATCTTGCCTTAACTTGAAAGCTTGGAAATCTGCCAATCAGAAGATGCCATGTGTCATGTTGAAGCTGCACCTAAGTAGAACTTCTACTTGAGAATTTCTACTTGGCTATCTCGAAATTCCTAAGTGGAACTTCTACTTGGCTATCTCGAAATTCCTAAGTAGAACTTCTACTTGAGAATTTCTACTTAGCCATCCAGAACATTTAGTACTTAGAAAATATTCTGGTCTTCAACTTGAAACTTCAATGCACATCTTGAACTTGTGATATCTTCATGTCTTCTTTATTCTTCAACAAGCTCTTGAACATGGTTCTTTATTACTGACATAAACTTGCTATCAATGTCCTGACACTTGATGCACTGGTCTGGTTCATAAGTGACTAGTCTTGATAGTGTTTCTGCTTCTTGAATAAATTACCATATTCACTGAATAACTTGGCTTTCCAATATTTGCTTTCCTTCTTCTTCACTTGAAATCAATTGGTCTTGTTGATACTAATAGTTATGATCTTGATTCTTGATTTATCAAATCACTGAGGCATGAACAACTTTGACTTGAACTTCTCTCAATGATTTCTTCTTGGCTTGATCATAGTTAGCATGTTTAATTGTATCAATTACCTTGTCTTCATTTAGTGTTGATTTCTTGTGACTTCCTGTTCTTGATTGTCTTCTGGTTAAGTGTCTTTTCCTTTAGTTGAGTTACATTAGATATAGTGTTACAAGTTTATACACTCTGCCTTTCAAACTTCAGCTCCATTTGGGTTTCCATGAACCTTGGAAAATACTTCTCTAAAAATAACTGCTTGAATCTCTCCCATGTCACAACAACGTTTCCCTCTTGGTTCTTCTTAAACTCCCACCAGTAATTAGCCTCCCCCTTCAGGAGATAAGCGGCGGACACTTTTTCCTGGTTTTTCGTAGTATTCAATATCTCAAATGACTTTTCCATCTCTTTCAGCCATGCTCTGGCTTCTACTGGGTCAGCAGTCCCATGAAACTCTGGGGGTTTTAATGACTTAAAAGCTCTAAAGGCATTAGCACTCGTAGTGTCACGTCGTTGAGGGTTGGGGTGTTGGTTCAGATCTGTCTCAGTAGGTGCATGAATTGATTCACGGGGTTCCCCTCTGGGTTTTCCCTTCTCTAGTCATCGTTCCGAACCTCCTCTTCCTCAAACTCTCCCTCATCAAATTCCATATCTGCCTCCTCATCAAAACCTAAATCTTCTTTTTCATTGTAATCCTGATCACTTTCATCACTACTAAAGTTTTGCTGGCCACCCTCTCCGTGGTGACTTCCCTACCCTTCATATTCAGCGGGGTTAGCTCTCATTCTTATCCTTCTTGGTGGCATTTTCTAATAATCAGAAAGACAAGGTTTATCAGGAATGGTTAGATTTTCAGAATCAGGGAAATTTGATCAATCTGGTTACCCTTGGGTAACACTTTGGAAATCAATTTTGAAACCTGAGGAAGTATTTATGAAATTCAAAGCCCTTAAATTTTTTTTTTCAAAACGAAAGTGGTCGGGCGAAAATATTTTTTTTTTGAAATTTTCGCAAAAATGGCGGGTTCACAATTCAATGTATATGGAAGCAGATAGAATCTTAAACATTTGAAATAACAGGATAATGGAAGCAAAGATGGAATTTTAACAACTGGAGGGGAAACAAATATATACGTCCCATAAAAGGGGAAACCAAAGTTTCGAACTAGAACATGCCACATCATCTTGATACATATACATCCGAATAGTCAGTACTATCAAAAGTCAGTCTACCCATCCACTAGTCTCACAAGGAATGCTACCGTCAAAGCTAGTCGCTCCCCAAAATCGGCACTATGAGGGCTGTTGTTCTAAAAATTAAGCGTTTTAAATTACAAGCGAACAATTTGTTTCGTTTTAGAATTTATGATTCGTTTCGCAGAGACTAATATTTTCGCAAACCTTAATAATTAATTTAGGCGGACTAGAATAAAGATTTTGTGAAGAATTAATTTTAAGTAATTATATTAGCTAAAGCTTACAAATTAACGAACCTTAATTAAACAGAAAATGAATAAAAATGAGTATCTAATACTATAACTAATAAATCAACAGAAACTAGAATGATTTAAATTAATATCAAAATTTAAACAAACTTTGGTTGATGGTCTTTGGTAAAACAGGAAGCATGCGGGAAAAAAAAAAAAAAAACAAAACATGGGTCTGGACAAATGTTGGGCCAAGCAAATCAAATGAGCCAGAAAAAAGACATGGGTCATCTACTGCTTTAGGTCAGACATTACACTAATGGACCGAACAAAAAGGAAATCTAATGAATCATGAACAAGTAGTGGATATGGGTTAGAATTGACATGGGCCGGAGACTAAAAAGCAAACAGGTTAAATCTACAAACTAAATACGTAACTAGCAAAGAAAATAAAAATTATTAATGAACATTAATTTTCATCAATTAATTCTCTACTACACTAGCAATGATTAATGAATTAAACTACATGAGCACAAAACTTGAACTCAACCATGCCATTTACACAGCAACAATAATTACAATTCAGACAAAACCCAGTCAAAAATCAACTTCAAGCAGCAAACGAACTAAAACAAATCCCAAAAAAAAAAAAAAGACTCGGCTGCAACTCAGGTCTAACTCAGCAAAACGTCACAAGAAGAAACACATTAGATGCAATAATCGAACATAACGATCCCAAAACAGGCAGTACGTAACACAACCATGTTGAGCAAAATGAAGAATTTACAAACGACGAAAAAGAAAAAAAAAAGGGAGTGGGTTTGTGTTAAAAAGAAAAGAGACGAAGAAGAACAAGGAACTGGGCTTGTTTTTATTTCTGAGAATTGAAAAAGAACAGGGTGTTTTGTTTCGAATAAAAGTAAAATAGGGGAGACTAATAAATGCTGGAAAATTATAAAACTAACATTTTTGGTTTTTTTTTAATTTTGAAAATTAAATAAGAAAATAAAATTTAACTACGAAATTAAATTTACACTAAAACGATGATTTGGAATTAAATGGTCCACAATAAAATTGAGATTTTTAAAGGGGCAAAATTACGAATTAAAACTACAAACAAGAAAATAAAAATCATTACTTTCAACCCCAAGTGGTTAGCAACGTGATTTACGAAAATAACGAAACAAGGCAACAATAACGAAAGAGCAAGACAAGAAGTAAAGAAAATAAAAAAGGATTAATTATAATTGGAGTGTTTACAAGATTTGAAACTAAAGAAAATACAAGAAATTAAAACTACCCTATAATCTAAGTTGCTAAATACAAGGGGGGTGAGGGGGTATTTATAGGATATGAATTAGGGTTAAGGGGGGTGTTGGGTAAATCTCCACCATACATTTATGGTGTGTGGTGGTGAAATCCTAGCCATCTATTGTTTCCTTCCCCCTTAAGCTTTGAAGAGTTGATCTTGGCCATACACTTATGTAACGTGTTGGGATGATCTCCACCTTCCACAAGTCTTGAAATATTCCTTTTGCTCCAAGCTCCTAATTCTTTTCCTTCTTTCATTTTTGGTCCTTTTTCTTCCTCTTTTTCCCTTCCTTGCTCTTTATTTATTTATTTTGTCATTTCTTTATTTATTTACAAATTTCCTGAAATGCAACAAAATAATTTATTAAAATACGAGTTCAAACAATAAATAGGCAATGAAAATATGTAAAAATATGCACTTATCAAATGCCCCCATACCTATCTTTTGCTCGTCCTCGAGTAAAAACAAAAAAGAAAATCTAGATAAAAAGTCCTATACTCCTTTTCGTAGGTGTGACAGTTGCATTTGGCATATGCAACAAGCCCTTTAAACCCCTAGGCAGCCCTAGTGGACGAGTGAGGTCTCGTGAGGGCCTATAGTGAATGTACCCACAAAATCCATCTAGCTTGTATAAAAGATTACATGGCAATACACACCACACATACATGTCCTCTCATTATACATCAACTTAAGAATCAAAATGAATTTGCAAAGTCTTCGTGTGGAAAGTGCAAGGATTCACAAAGTCTACTTAAAGAACCATGCAAGAGTGATTATTAGTTCATGTCAAGTGCAAAAATTATTGGTAACCATGCTAAGTCTACAAGGGCACACCTCAGAGTCAAAACTTGAGATCTCTTATGCAAAAAACAAATAAGCAATACCTCACCTTTCACTCACAAAAGAATATTCACTCAAGAACAAGGGTAAGTGTATCACTCAATTCCAACAAAATCAACATGCTTGACACTTGGTATCATTCCAACTTAAATCACAACATACATTAATAATGACAATCATAAGGTCTTTATTAGGGTTGTAATGGGGCTAGGGACAAGGTATGTCAAGAAAGGCCAAAATAAGGTGAAGTGTCAAAAGCTAGTAGTCACCATGAATATCATGCACAACACCAAACTTCCTCCCCACACAATTTATTTTCATTTTTCAACAAAAAGACTTGACTAGTAGAATGAAGGAGGATTACAAAAAACATAAGTCTGCTCTCATACGTATATTTTTTTCAATTTTTTTTCTCTTTTTTTCTCCATTTTTTTTTCATTTCTTCATTTTTTTTCTTTTCATTTTTTTCTTTATTCATTTTTATTTATGAGAGCTAAGATAAATGTAACAATAATCCTCACTTAGATTTAACTCGAACATCGACTAGCAAGGTAACAACAAATATTTCCTCGAAAGTTATGAACAATAGTAAACCCTATTTCACACACCTTATTGCTCCCTCAAGTTCCTACTAGCCTTTGACAAAATGGGATCAAGAATACGTAAGGCTAAACAAGAAAAAGGTCTTAGATGAGTAATGTGGTGTGTCACCGAAAGAAAATGATTAGGCTCAAAGGGTTAACTAATTGATCACATAAGCATGGTGTGGATATTTTTGGAAATATAGGTTATTCCTAAATGCCTTTATCATTTTATCATCAATCAATGTCATGCATTTCAAGAAGGAATCCAAACAAGTGCTAGCTATGCAAATGACAAGTGGACACTCAAGCAAAAGAATATAAATGCAAAAGATATGCATATAGGCTCAAAATATCACTTGGTGTAGTAAAACATAATCAATCTCAAGAAATGGTATCCTCAATGCACCTACTTGTACTCAAAGCATGAAGACCAAATCATCTTACACCTAATCATGCATTTCTAATTTCATGCACAATTCAAATAAGTCTACTAGTTTCCTTGCTAGTGTAAGTGTGTGAACAAGAACTTTAGCAAATCACTTCTCAAACAAAAGCTAATGGATCATAAGATTATCATAGCATGCAAGGGTGCATCAAGCAACTAGCAATCAATTAACAAGACTAGAATACAAAAAGAACTCTTTTTGTGATTTTTTTCATTTTTTAATTTTTTGGATTTTCTGATTTTTATTTTTACACTAAAAATCCTCCCCCATACCTAAATCATGCATTGTCCTCAATGTATGCAAATGCAAAAGAAAAGAGAAATGAGAAAGGATAAAGAAATGCAGAAGAAATGAAAAAGGAGAAAGTTGAGGAACCTGATAAGGGATGACGGAGACTGAAAAATTTCTAAAAAAAAACTATGAAAGAAAAACAACTCACACACGCACAAACTCCTCCCCCATACCTACATTCTACTATGGGAGGTACAAAACAAATATTTACTAACCAATACCTGCTCTCGGAAAAACTATTTTTGTTATACAACCAACATATTTCAGAAACTCACCCACGATAAAAGCATAGACCACTCGAACGATCCGATTAGACGCAAGAATAAAACTCATATTCCTAACTTCATCCATAGACCACGAGGATTCTTCTTTTTGCTGTTTATGCAAATTAATTACGATAAGATGTTGGTCATGAATATCATGAGTTTCGATGAAAGATGGAGCACGAGTGGAAAATGAAGAAATAGAAACGGGTGGGGGTGGCTCTTCGAAAAATGTTTTACCAACAGAATTAGGATCACAAGAACTATCCTAATGTTGGGTTTCCCATTTGGAACAAATATTCTTCATCTCTCCAAACATCTCTTCCGAGGTCAAATCCTTAAAAGATTCGTGAAGCTCTCGATTGGTCTCGTAATGCAATTGAAAATCTTGTTTAAGAAGAGACTCGATCTCATTATCGTCGAAATTTGACCTTGAAACAACCTCCTTAACTAGATTAGCTCCTATTGGTTGAGTATGAAGTTCTTTGGGTTTTTCAGGAAGAGGTTTGGAAGATGAAAGGAAAAGTTCACTAGAAGAAGATGATGGTTGTCTAGGTGAAGCCACAAACTCAGAATCATCGGGATTCTTCGTTTGACCTAGAGAAAGAATGATGTCAGCATTAGAATCTTCTTCGTGTGAATCACCACCGAAAGGAGTGTCAACTTGAACATTAGACCTAGGAGAAATGATATCATCGAAAGTATCAATAGGTCTTTTAGTGATAAGAAATTTAGGGTTGACCACGGGTGGATTCGGGGTGGTTATCGTCTCACGCTCGCACATGGTGGCTAATTGATTCACTTGAAATTCTAACTTAGATAAGGCTTGAACATTAGAGTTCAAAATTTGCCTATCAGAAGTTATGGTTCGCATGAAGTTTGCTTGAGAAATCAATAAAGCCTCGATACTCTTGTCTAAGGTGTCAAGTTTCCTACTCGAATCATGAAATCCGGGTGGGTGGGCGGGTGTTTGAATTGAACTCGAATAAGGAACTTGACTCGGAATTGGATAAGAGTTCGGTTCTTGAAAATGTGGAGGCGGAGTTTGATAGCTATGACCTTGGTTCCATGAGAGATCGGGATAATCTCTCCAACCGGAATTAGAAGACGATGTAAAGTGGTCATTTCGAGAGGTTGGTTGAAACATGGCGTTGACTTGTTGAGAGTCGGGGCCATGTTGAAAATCGAGACTCGGAGAGTTGAAATTTGGGTCCCAAGACGTGTGTGAAGGGCCACTAAGGGTTTCTAAGGCTTCGAGTCGTCTAGTAAGAGCATCTAATTCAGAGTCGATTGCAATATCATTTTCACTATAATGCAAATCAATAAAAGTACTAGACGACTTGTTATATACACTAGGTTCCCTAGTTGACTCACACCACATCGTATTATCCGCTAACTCCTCGTCAAAATCCCAACCTTGGTAGTAACGCTCCCTAAATGCTACGGACATGGTAAAGATTGATCAAGGATAAACCACGTAGCACGTAAGTGCGAAAATGAAACACACAAAATAAATGGTGAAAAATCAAAAGAAAAAAAAAATCTAACCTAGGTTCCCTAAATAAAATAACTAGACATTGCTCATAACGTTAAGACACACTAAAAATTCCGTAAATTAAGAATTATTCAGACCGATTCGGCCAGATTAGAGCAGGCATTGCCAAGAGGCCAAACTCGTCACTTAGACACCGAATCTTAACACCAGGCGAACCTTAGACACTGAAGGTCGTGAATAAGTCTTAATTACGTTTATTTTTAGGCACCTTTCTAATTGAGCGCGAAATCCTAGGGGCAAATGTCTAATTAATTTTATTAAAAGGCTAGGGGATGCAAAATGTTGAAAATTAATTGTTGTGGGCCAAGGAAAGAGTGATTAAATCCCTTCCCCCATGTTGCAAGATGATTTTCCGTTAAGATTTATTTACAAATGAATGCAACAAACAACGATATATAAAAACTATAAACATTTATGGATGCTTTAAACTACGTGTTCTAATCTAAAGAAAGAAAGAAATTTAACGTACCTTAGGGTCCTCCAGCGATCACCACAATTATAGGTACGAAAAATTTAAAAAAACAAAAAATAAAATCTAGCATGATGTGCACCTACGTGATGAATGCATGATGCAACAATTATGTATTTACAACTATTTTTTTGGATTTTTGATTTTTCAATTTTTTTGTGAATTTTGAATTTTTTTAATTTTTATGTGTTTTTCTAAAAATAAAAAGGGCGAAAAGAGTGAGATACGGTTACCGAAGCAAGCTTTCCATAAATTCCAATTTTCCACGCTTCTTGAGAAGAGTTCCGAAATCTCACAATTTCCTAAAAAGAACGAAATAAAAAAAGACAAGAAATAAAACTAACTCGAAAAATTAAAAATTAAGGCGCGAAAAATAATTAGTCCCCGGCAGCGACGCCAAAAACTTGTTGTTCTAAAAATTAAGCGTTTTAAATTGCAAGCGAACAATTTGTTTTGTTGTAAAATTTATGATTCGTTCCGCAGAGACTAATATTTTTGCAAACCTTAATAATTAATTTAGGCGGACTAGAATAAAGATTTTGTGAAGAATTGATTTTAACTAATTATATTAGCTAAAGCTTACAAATTAACGAACCTTAATTAAACTAAAAATGAATAAAAATGAGTATATAATTCTATAACTAATAAATCAACAGAAACTAGAATGATTTAAATTAATATCAAAATTTAAATAAACTTTGGCTGATGGTCTTTGGTAAAACAGGAAGCATGCGGAAAAAAAAACAAAACAAAACAAAACATGGGTCTGGACAAATGCTGGGCCAAGCAAATCAAATGGGCCAGAAATAAGACATGGGTCATCTACTGTTTTAGGTCAGACATTACACTAATGGACCGAACAAAAAGGAAATCTAATGAATCATGAACAAGTAGTGGATATGGGTTAGAATTGACATGGGCCGGAGACTAAAAAGCAAACAGGTTAAATCTACAAACTAAATACGTAACTAGCAAAGAAAATAAAAATTATTAATGAACATTAATTTTCATCAATTAATTCTCTACTACACTAGCAATGATTAATGAATTAAACTACATGAGCACAAAACTCGAACTCAACCATGCCATTTACACAGCAACAATAATTACAATTCAGACAAAACCCAGTCAAAAATCAACTTCAAGCAGCAAACGCACTAAAACAAATCCCAAAAAAAAAAAGACTCGGCTGCAACTTAGGTCTAACTTAGCAAAACGTCACAAGAAGAAACACATTAGATGCAATAATCGAACATAACGATCCCAAAACAGGCAGTACGTAACACAACCATGTTGAGCAAAATGAAGAATTTACAAACGACGAAAAAGAAAAAAAAAAGAGAGGGTTTGTGATAAAAAGAAAAAAGACGAAGAAGAACAAGGAACTGGGCTTGTTTTTTTATTTCTGAGAATTGAAAAATAACAGGGTGTTTTGTTTGGAATAAAAGTAAAACAGGGGAGACTAATAAATGCTGGAAAATTATAAAACTAACATTTTTGTTTTTTTTTAATTTTGAAAATTAAATAAGAAAATAAAATTTAACTACGAAATTAAATTTACACTAAAACGATGATTTGGAATTAAATGGCCCACAATAAAATTGAGATTTTTAAAGGGGCAAAATTACGAATTAAAACTACGAACAAGAAAATAAAAATCGTTACTTTCAACCCCAAGTGGTTAGCAACGGGATTTACGAAAATAACGAAACAAGGCAACAATAACGAAAGAGCAAGACAAGAAGTAAAGAAAATAAAAATTGCATTAATTATAATAGGAGTGTTTACAAGATTTGAAACTAAAGAAAATACAAGAAATTAAAACAACCCAAAAATCTAAGTTACTAAATACAAGGGGGGTGAGGGGGTATTTATATGATAGGAATTAGGGTTAAGGGGGGTGTTGGGTAAATCTCCACCATACATTTGTGGTGTGTGGTGGTGAAATCCTAGCCATCTATTTGTTTCCTTCCCCCTTAAGCTTTGAAGAGTTGATCTTGGCCATACACTTATGTAATGTGTTGGGATGATCTCCACCTTCCACTTGTCTTGAAATATTCCTTTTGCTCCAAGCTCCTAATTCTTTTCCTTCTTTCATTTTTGGTCCTTTTTCTTCCTCTTTTTCCTTTCCTTGCTCTTTATTTATTTATTTTTCCATTTCTTTATTTATTTACGAATTTCCTGAAATGCAACAAAATAATTTATTAAAATACGAGTTCAAACAATAAATAGGCAATAAAAATATGAAAAAATATGCACTTATCAAGGGCCATCTGAATCTAGCGGACCATGCTGTCATAACCTATCACGGACTGTCTGCGGGACGAGTTAGATCCCGCATCCTCATCATAGCTCCCACAAATATCTGCTCCGCGTCCGCCCTAGACACCAGTCCATCTCCGGTCACCGACAATCATCAAACCTGATCCTGGCTCCCTAGCTCTATCCTAATCATAGCCCTCCTAGAATCTGAAGGGGAAGAGAACCTCATCCTGCCCTGGGACGCATACCTCGTGTTACGCTCCGCTGTCAACTGTCTCCTCAACTCGTCGGTTCTGGCAACTGCAGCTACTATCTTATCACTCAAACGACCCACAATCCACTCATGGACAGCAACTGGCATAACTAGCTCTGGGGTGGTGGTGGGGTCTCTGAATTGTCTGACGGATCCTCTTCAACCTCTAGGGGCTCAGGGGTATAGTCCTCCGAGTCATCCTCCTTTGAGGGTAACGGGCTCCATGGAGGCGTAGGGGGTGAAGGAGACCTCTCACTGGCTAATGGGTAAAGGTGTGTCTCAACCTCCCTACCCTTATCATCTACAGGCTCATTATACTAAAAACCAACATCAGGTACAACCTGATCCTCCCATAGATACTCCATATCCATCCCGAGAAGTGCATCATCATGTTCCTGCTCGAAGGCCTCAGGGCTTGGTATATCTGGTATCTCAACCATCTATAAACCAAACAAAAATGTGTTACTAACCATCTGTTCTATTAAAAGGAAAATGGTTTCCAAGAAGTAGTTCCCTCGCGGGCTTAATCTTAAACAGTCAGGGCAATATCTGACAACCTGACTACGAACTCGATTTGAGCTTAAGGTATTATTATTACGGGCATTATTAGACTCGATCTAGTATCGTTTCTGAGAACTGTAACCCTAGCTCTGATACCATCTCTGTGACACCCCCAGACCCGGGGTCAGGGATCTAGGGTAGTCACGATCCATTTATTTTGCTGTACCTGCATTTCTCACAATATATAATCCACCTACTCATGACCCCACAATATAAACACATTCACACGGGTTAGAGTCTCAGAAACGACATAATACAATCTTTGCGGAATAGAATATAGTTATTACAATACCCAAATGTTTACTGAATACTATTGCTGACATAATCTTCTAAGTGAAGGTACATCTGTGGCTCAACCGTCTGGTTCTGGTCATAAACTTAAGCAAGTCATACTTATCAATAAAGTGGACTAACAAAAGCTGCAGACTGATCCAACTGGTCTTTACTACCTCTGGGATCACTGTCATGAACTGCTCACGGAAACGTCTTGCGATTCCCACTCGCTTGCGGGCTGTGTGCCTGATCCTTGGCATCCCTCTTAGCTGCTATATAATATATAAACAATAGCAAGAGTGAGCGAAAGCTCAGCAAGATAATGAAGTATGGCATAATCTGCCTATGAACTTATACCAGACAATTATTCCCAAAAATATCTTAACAATCCATCAAGTAAATTTCTCTCTTACTGGAAAAATATCCAAAAAACAGTACGGAATCAGTACTTCAATTATCAAATACTATCTTTTATGAAAGATATAAGAAACTCACATCTACCGAAGCAATTTATAAAACATGCATTTATTATTGAAAACTCGAATATTCACCCTTAACGGGATAGGATAGAAGCTGGATGCAAAGACTCCCTTCAGGGAAAACCAAATCAGCAGTTTTAGATACTGCCGGATTAGAATGAACAATGCTTCGTAGGAAAAAGAATTTACTCGAACTTGTAGCGGTAATTTCACTAGCGCACCCCTGCTCGATGATCAGTCGATATGCATGGGGCTCTCGTTATTCAAACTTTCTACACGTAGGGGACAATCCCGGCCCAGTCTGCCCCGAACTCATCAGGGCCGTGGATGGACGATGCGCTACCTTCGTCTCTGACTCCGTTTTCCCAGTTCTTATCTCTAAACGAATCTGCAGACCTGGAACTGAGTAAATTCAAGCTCCCCGAGTTTCTACCCTTTAGCAAATCTTACCCGTATCCTCTGGTTACTCCTGAAATCAAATGGAAGCTAACCGAAATTTCTTGTTGGCCTTCGGCCGGAATCTCATTTGAACAACGAATGGTTCATACGAAATCAAGACTGAATATTATATTCTTTTGACGAAATTTGAAAACCCTTATTAGTAGGGTTATATATTCAGGATACACTTGAAGATCTCAATAAAAGAAATCAACAATGACTTACGAACTCTGGATTTTCAATCTGAATGGAATTGAAATCGTATAGATGGCTCAAGCGAGCTGATAATAATCACGAATAATTATTTAGGAAATCTTATAATTTTTGAAAAATATTTCTAAAGGTCTGAAAATATTTAAAATAATTTTTAAAGACCTCGAATGATTTTTAAATAAATAATATGAATTTCGAATCAGTTAAAGAGATTTAATATATATTCAAATAATATTCGTTAAATAAATCTCAAAATAAAATAATTATTTAAAATAATCATCTGAAAATAAAAGAATTATTCGAATAATATTTCTTGAATCATTTCCAAGTAATTAATACTTTATGAATATAATACTCTACATGGCAAAAGAAGTGTTATATAACAATACTTCAAAAGTATAAGTTTAGAAAACTTGCCTGGTACACTGGTCATAGTAGGGGCTCGCGACGATGTCCGATAATCTAAACAAAATCAAGAACGCACGATTAATCCCCTAGACGATCCACTTATAACTCATTACTTTTATACTTAAATGACTCACAACCAAGGCACTATTGGCTCATTCTAGACTCGTACTACGTCCATAATAATTGTCAAGTGCTTAAGTCATATTTTTGGTCTGAAATCGATCTTCGAATTAATGTTATACTTAACCGCTTATAAGTTTGATTTCTAAGTCGTGTCCTTAGGGGTTTTCACTTGCGCAACCTCGGCTAATGCATTTATTTAAAATCGAAAAATAAAAATTTTAATACGAAACCTTCGTACAAACCTTACTAACTATCCCTAGCATTTTATCATCAAGTTTCATAATTTTTAACCTCATTTAAGGGTCTCAGACTTAGTATCAAAGTGATTACATTTTTGCGATAAAACTAGAGCATAGGGCCTTGTGGGCCATTAGAGATTTGAACTTTGAATTACCAACCGCCGGTAGTCACGGGAAGTTGCAATTGTCAGAACTCGAGGAATTAAGAAATGAGGCCTATGAAAATGCTAAAATCTATAAAGAAAGAACTAAACTTTTTCATGATAAATCCATTTTGAGAAAATAATTTTCTCCAGGTCAAAAAGTTCTTTTATACAATTCTAGGCTTCATTTATTCCCTGGGAAATTGAGATCTAGGTGGGAAGGTCCTTACATTGATAGGATCGTTTTTCCTTACGGTGCTGTTGAAATTGAAAATTCTAAAAATGGTGATATATTTAAAGTTAATGGACAAAGACTCAAACCATTTTTAGAGCTGCAACTTGATCCCGAGGAAGAGGTTATCCACCTCATCGATCCATGATTCAAGGAAGTTTCTTCAGTAGGTAGTTGTAAATTCTCTCTGTCATCCCTTATCAGGTATTACCTCGTTCTCCTTTACTAATTTCTCTTTCATTTGCATACATTGAGGACAATGCATGATTTAGGTATGGGGGGTTTTATTGTAAATATAAAAATTAGAAAATCCAAAAAATTCAAAAATTCAAAAATTACAAAAAGAGTTGTAGAATTGTAAATAGTAGAGTTCTAATCTTATTCTACTCTTGTTAATTGATTTCTAGTTGCTTAATGCACCCTTACATGCTATGATAATCTTGTGTTCCTTTAACTTTTGATTGAGAAGTGATTTGCTAAGTTCTTGTCCATACACTTACACTAGCAAGGTGAAACTAGTAGACTTATTTAATTTGTGCAAGAAATTAGAAGGTCATGATTAGGTGTAAGATGATTTGGTTTTCATGCTTTGAGTACAAGTAGGTGCATTGAGGATACCTTTACTTGAGATTGATTATGTTCTACCACACCAAGTGAGTTTTGAGCCTATATGCACATCTTTTGCATTTATATTCGTTTGCTTGAGTGTCCACTTGTCATTTGCATTGCTAGCACTTGTTTGAGTTCTTTCTTGAAATACATGACATTGATTGATGATAAGATGATAAAGGCATTTAGGAATAACCCATATTTCCCAAAATATCCACACCATTCTTATGTGAACAATTAGTTACCCCTTTGAGCTTTAATAAAATTCTTTCGGTGACCTACCACATTACTCGCCTAGGACCTTTTTCTTGTACAGCCTTACGTATACTTAATCCTAATTTGTCAAAGGCTAGTAGGAACTTGAGGGAGTAATAAGGTGTGTGAAATGGGTTTACTTTTGTTCATAACTTTTGAGGAAATATATGTTGTGGTGTTTACCTTGTTAGTTGATTTTCAAGTTAAATCCAAAGGAGGATTATGGTTTCTTATAGCTCTCATAAGAATAAATATTAAAAAAAAAATATTATATGAGAGCATACTTATGTTTTTGTAATCCTCCTTCATTCGACTAGTCAAGTCTTTTTGTTGAAAATAAAAAAATAATTGTGTAGGGAAGAAGTTTGGTGTTGTGCATGATTTCCATGGTGACTACTAGCTTTTGACACTTCACCTTGTTTGGCCTTACTTGACATACCCTGTCCCTAGTCCCATTACAACCCAAATAAAGACCTTTTGATTGTCATCATTGATGTATGTTGTGTTTAAGTTAGAATGATACCAAATGTCAAGCATGCTTTTGATTTTGTTGGAATTGGGTGATACACTTACCCTTGTTCTTGAGTGAATGTTCTTTTGTGAGTGAAATGTGATGTATTGCATGTTTCTTTTGCATATGAGATCTCAAGTTTTGACTCTAAAGTGTGCTCTTGTAGACTTAGCATGGTTTCCAATAATTTTGGCACTTGACATGAACTTGTAATCACTCGTGCATGCTTCTTTAAGTAGACTATGTTAATCCTTGCACTTTCCACACCAAGACTTTGCAAATTCATTTTGATTCTTAAGTTGATGTATCATGAGAGGATATGTATGTGTTATGTTGCATTGCCATGTAATCTTTTATACAAACTAGATGGATTTTGTGGGTACATTCACTATAGGCCCTCACGAGACCTCACTCGTCCACTAGGGCTGCCTAGGGGCTTAAAGGGCTTGTTGCATATGCCAAATGCAATCGTCACACCTACGAGAAGGAGTATAGGACTTTTTATCTAGATTTTCTTTTTGTTTTTACTCGAGGACGAGCAAAAGATAGGTATGGGGGCATTTGATAAGTGCATATTTTTGCATATTTTTATTACCTATTTATTGCTTGAACTCGTATTTTAATAATTTATTTTGTTGCATTTCTGGAAATTCGTGAATAAATAAAGAAATGGAAAAAATAAAGAACAAGAAAGGGAAAAAGAGGAAGAAAAAGGACTTAAATGAAAAAAAGGAAAAAGAATTAGGAGCTTGGTGGAAAAGGAATCTTTGAAGACATGTGGAAGGTGGAGATCATCCCAAGACACTAAATAAGTGTATGGCCAAGATTCACTCATCAAAGCTTAAGGGGGAAGGAAACAAATAGATAGCTAGAATTTCATCACCACACACCACAAATGTATGGTGGGGATTTATCCAACACCCCCTTTACCCTAATTCTTGTCCTATAAATACCCCTTCACCCCCCCCTTGTATTTGGTAACTTAGATTTTAGGGTAGATTTAATTTCTTGTATTTTTTTTAGTTTCAAATCTTGTAAACACGTTTTATTTTAATGCAATTTCATTTCCTTTAATTCCTTGTCTTGTTCTTTCGTTATATTGCCTTATATAGCTTTCATTATTTTCGTAAATCCGTTTAATGGACAAAGTAGCGAAATGCTAACCACTTTGGGTTGAAAGTAACGATTTTTATTTTCTTGTTCGTAGTTTTAATTCGTAATTTTGCCCCTTTAAATTTCAATTTTATTGTGGGTTTTATAATTGTTAATTATAGATCTAAATTAATATGCTTTAAGTGTTAGTGTAATTTAAATAAAAAATTCACAAAAATTTTAGCCTTTAATTTTCAGTACGTATTTTACCTGCTTTAATGTTGTTAATTCGAAGCATTACCATTCCCCTATTTTTTTTTTAATTTATTCGAACCATTTCAACTCCTGTGTTTTCTCAGCTTAACATACCAAAGCCCATTTCCTTTTCTTTTCTTCTTCTTCGATCGAACTCCACAATCCCCATCCCATCCTTGTTTTTAATTCCGTTTTTCTTTTTAGTTCATTTTAATGTTGCTGAGTTCGCCAAGATTTGTTAATTTTTTGTTAATTAGCAAACTCTTCTTCACTCTCGAATCCTCTTCCCTGTTCTTCTTCAAATCCATTGAACCCAGCTTTCTCCTTATTCACCAACACCCTTTTCTTTTCTTTTTAATTTTTTTTTACGAAAAGTTCGCCAGTTTAGTTTGCTTAGTTTGCTGTTCTGTTTAGTTTGCTTCTGAGTTTCTTGGCTGAGTTTACCGAGTTTTTTTTCTGAGTCAGCCGAGTTGCCTTGTTTTATTTTTTTCTTGTTTGTTCTTGTCATGTTCGTTGTAGAACCCGTTTGAGTCAATTTGCTTATGAGTCAATTTGTTCATTTGTATAATTTGAGAGTTGAGTTATGAGTTTGAGTTATGAGTTTTGTTTTGCGAGTTGAATCATTATTCTAAATCGCGAGTCTATTCTTCAGTTTCTATCATTGTTTGGTTGTCCGAGTTAAGTCGAGTCTTTTATTAAGTCCTTGTTTTGTTTTCACTGAGTGTTTAGCTTAGTTTTCGTTTTGTATTAAATATGCTACGACATCTGAGTTGTTTCTAAACTGGGTTTGTTTGCTGATGCCGATTGTATGACTGAATTACGAGTCAATGTTGTCTGTTTCACCGAGTCATTTGTCGTGAGATGTTTGCTGGGTTATTTTTTTCCTGTTTTGCTGTATGTCAATCTTGCTGTGTAATACTGTGAATCTGAGTTGATGTTTGTTGTTTTCGAATTTGAGTTGTTTTTGTTTAGGCATTTTGTGTTCTTCTTTTTGCTGGTTTTTTCACAAGAGTCTTGCAGTGCCAAGTTTGGTTTAATAAGTCCAGTTTTTCTTCCGTTTTGAATTAGGTTTGCAGTTGAGTTTTTTTTTTCTGTGTCTTTTTCTTTTTCTGAGTTAGCTACATTCGTTAAATTTGATTGTTGAATTTGCTTTTGCGTGTATTTACTTGCCCGAATTGATTGTTGAATGTTGGTTTTTATCAAACTCTTGGGTTTTTTGTTTTTTTTCGCTAGCTACATTTACAAATGCATCATGTCCGATTTTCTTAAAAATTTCCTGTAAATAAATTTACTTTAAAAAAGGTTAGTTTAATTCGAATAAAAAAAAAAGAAAAAAAAAGTTTTAGAATAAAATCTAGTTTTAATTCGATTTTAGAATTTTATTTTTATAATAAATTAGTTAATTAATTTTAGAATTAATTTAGTAGTTTAAACTTCTTTTCAGTAGTAGAAAAATATCAAAATTCTCAAAAACCCAAAATGTCCGAATTCGATTAAATTGAAAATTATGTTTGCGAAAATTAAATAGTCCTTGTGGATCGATACCTAAAGTATTTAAACGATTGAATCGTGTGCTTGCGGTTTAAATTGTCATTTATTTTAGCACAACAAGTTTTTGGCACCGCTGTCGGGGACTAAATATTTTTCGCACCTTAGTTTTAATTTTTCAGATTTGCTCTTTTCTCACCCTTTTTCTTGTTTGCATTTTTTTCCGAAGAATTTGGAGGAAAATTCGGGAAACTTGGATTAAAGCGGAAGAATTTTCTCGGAATTTTGGAAGCTTTGCTTGGGTAACCCGTATCTCTCTCCTCTTTCGTTTTTTGTTTCCTTTTTTTGAAAATCACAAAAAAAAATTTAAAAAATCAAAAAAATCACAAAAAAAATTTAAAATTTAAAATCCAAAAAAATTAGTTGTAATTACATAATTGTTGCATCATGCATTTAATCACTTAGGGCACATCATCTAGATTTATTTACTTGTTTTTAATTTTTCGTACCTTATAATTGTGGTGATCGCTGGAGGACCCCAAGGTACGTTAAATTCTTTCTTTTCTTTAGTTAGAGAACGTAGTTAAGCATCCATAAATGTTTATAGTTTTTTTATACCTCTTTGTTTGTTGCATCATTTTGTAAATAAATCTTAAGGGCAAAACCACTTACAAGATAAGAGAAGAGATTTCATCACTCTTTCCTTGGCCCAAAAACAATAAATCCCTCATTTTGCATACCCTAGCCTGTAATAAAATTAATTAGACGTTTGCCCCTAGGAATTTCGCGCTCAATTAGGAAGGTACCTAAGAAACGAAGTAATCATTAATTATTCCGACTTTTTGGTGTCGAGGCAAGCGAAAGCTTACCTGGCCAATTAAGATTTGGTGTCTAGGTTGGTGTTTAGCCTCTTGGCAATGCTTGCACCTACCTGGCCAAATCGGTCCGAATAAATTCTGATTTACCGAGTTTTTGGTGGACCTTACCGTTAGGAGCAAGGTCTAGTTATTTTATTAAAGAACCCTAGGGTTAGAATTCTTTTTTCCTTTTAATTTTTCACCTTTTTTTTTGTGTGTTTATTTTATCGCACTTATTTGCTACGTGTTTCCTTATATGGTTTATTCGAACTATTTGGATTAGGGATAATTCTTCTTGACTAGTGAGATCGTTTGAGATTTCTTCCTCTTCTAATTCCTAGTCTTTAGATAATTCCGAACCAATAGTAAACATGGCCATGTTTCTTAAGGACCGTTGTTATCCCACTCGTTCTGCCCAACCCTCGTGTATCACTCTTCCTCCTATAAATAGTAATAATTTCGAAATCAAAGCTCAACACATTAGCATGTTACCCAAATTTACCGGGAGTGAAGGTGAGGACCCTAATCTTTTCATCCATGAATTCGAGGAGGTTTGTGCCTTACAAAAACTCCAACAATTAATCGAGGACTTAATTAGGCTTAGACTCATTAATTTTGCGCTTAAAGAAAATGCTAAAAAATGGTTGTATAGCCTACCGGTTAATTCTATTTCCACGTGGGAGGGATTTGTGGTAATTTTTCTTAAGAAATATTTTCCAAACCATAAGACTACGAGAATTACAAACGAGATAAATCAATTTCATCAAAAGGAAAACGAGTCTTTTTGGAAATATTTTGATCGCTTTAAAAATCTTTTATCACAATGCCCCCACCACGGAATAGAAAAGTGGAGACTTTGTAAGATTGTCTACGAGGCCCTAGATAGTCCAACAACCGCGTTGTTAGAGTCTATCATATTGTGGGAGTCTACTAGGGAACCTTATAAGTCCAACGAGTAGTCTAGCTCATCTAGGGGTTTGCATTCGATTGGGAATTCGAATAAGAGAATTAATTCCTTGGAAAAGACCCTCGATGCGCTTTTAAAATCAACAACTAATTGGCTCAATCTCAACAAACCTTCATGCAAACCATGACTCAAGATAGGAAAATTTTAAATGCTAGTACTCAAGCCATATCTAAGTTAGAGGTTCAAGTGAGCAAATTAGTCAACGCCATTTATGAACGAGAGAAGAACAAACTTCCAAGTCAAACCGAGGTCAATCCTAAATTTCCTCTTAATCATAGACCTCCTCACAATGTGAACGCTGTCATTTCCTTAAGGTCCGGTAAGCAAGTAGAAAATCATGTCGGTGACAAGTCTCCCGTAGAAGACGAGTCAAATTCTGAACCAAACACTAATCTTGAACTAGAGAGTTCAAAGGAACAAGGATCAACGAGTGGGACAAAACCCGTCCCTGAAGAACCTAATGAACGAGTCTTTAAGCCAAAAGCTCCTTACCCTCAACGACTCATTTCTCCTAAACAAACGGCCCAAATGGACAAGATCTTATAAGTTTTTAAGCAAGTCAAAGTCAACATCCCTCTTTTAGACGCGATTCAACAAATTCCTTCGTATGCGAAATGTCTAAAAGATTTGTGCACACATAAGCGAACTACTCACGTCCCTAAGAAAACCTTTTTGACTTCTCAAGTTAGTTCAATTCTTTCGAACCAAATTCCTGTGAAATATAAGGACCCCGGTTGTCCTACAATTTCATGTGTCATAGGCAATACCTTTGTGGACAAGGCATTACTTGACTTAGGTGCTAGTGTGAAATTGCTTCCATTTTCGGTCTATCAAGCCCTAGGTTTAGGAGAGCTTCAAAGAACTAATGTTACACTTCAATTAGCCGATCGTTCTGTCAAAGTTCCTAAGGGGATTATTGAAGACGTGCTAATTAAAGTAGGTGACTTTTTCTTTCCCGTTGATTTTTTCATCCTAGAAACCGAACCGGTCAAGAACCCTAAGAATCAGATTCCTATCATTCTAGGAAGGCCATTTCTAGCCACTTCCATTGCTTTGATTAATTGTAGAAATGGATTAATGAAACTAACATTTGGGAATATGACCATTGACCTCAATATTTTTCACATAGGGAAACAACACGATGATTTCTATGATCAACCTATGGATGTCAATTTAATTGATGATATAGTTGATCAAGAATTCATCAACCCTAATGATGCTCTTGATTTTTGTTTAAAACACTTTGGTCAAAATTGGGATGATTCTGAATATACAAATTAGGTCAATGCAATGTTAGATTCCACCATTCCTACAAATAACCAAGCATGTGAACAATGTCCTTTGCTACTTTTAGAAGCTAGTGAACCCGTTGAGTCAAAGCCGCCCGATTTAGAACTCAAACCTCTTCCCGACACTCTTAAGTACACCTTTTTAGGTCCTAACGAGTCTCTTCTCGTTATCATTGCCTCTAATTTGACCAAGTCACAAGAGGATGAGCTTGTAAGTGTGCTTAGAGAACATAAGGAAGCCATAGGTTGAAGTATCTCGGATATTAAAGGAATTATTCCGGCCATTGTCCAACATAGGATTCACTTAGTGATGATGCCAAACCAGTTCGTGAGCCACAAAGGCGGTTAAACCCTACCATGATGGAAGTCATTAGGAAGGAAATTCTTAAGTGTCTAGATAATGGAATCATTTATCCCATTTCTGATAGCTCTTGGGTTAGCCCGATTCTGGTAGTACCTAAAAAATCGGGTATTACCGTGGTGAGTAACGAGAACAACGAGCAAGTTCCTACTCGTATCCAATCCGGTTGGAGGGTGTGAATAGACTATAGGAAACTCAATGATGCCACTAGAAAAGGCCACTTTCCTTTACCGTTCATAGATAAAATGTTAGAAAGGTTAGCGGGTCATGCCTACTACTATTTTCTAGATGGTTATTCCGGATATTTCCAAATTCCCATAGCTCCCGAAGACCAAGAAAAGACCACCTTCACCTGTCCCTTTGGAACTTTTGCCTATCATCGATTAGCTTTTGGACTTACCACTGCCCCGGCCACCTTCCAAAGGTGCATGATGAGCATCTTTTCTGACATGGTAGGTGAATTCCTAGAGATTTTCATAGATGACTTCTCCATCTTTGGTTCGTCTTTTCATCAATTCCTAGACCATCTTGAGTTAGTCTTAAAACGTTGTAAAGAAACCAACCTCGTTCTTAATTGGGAAAAATGTCTTTGCCTATGGTTTTAGATTTTACTCTTCTTTCATAGGTTTTTGAGTGAGAGCTAGTGTCCCTTACCCTTTTGTACATAGTTGTTGTAGAACTAGTAGTCACACCCTATTGAGAGGATGTAACTTGGGCTTGGCTATTTGGTGCACTTTCCTCACCTACCTTATTCTTAGGGCTTGCACCCTGTCCATCACCACTCACTACCTCCTTCACACTCCCCTCAAGAGTTGTGGTAGTTTTTGCAACAGGTGCTTTTTGAGAAACACCTGAGGTTTGTCTCTTAGATTTTGGTTTGGAAACTTTTGTTTTAGTCACTTGGGTAGGAGCCTGTTTGGTCACTACTACAGACTCCATTGTGACTGAGGAAGGCAAAGAAATTTGGGGGTTAGAGATAGGAGTTTCAAGGTTAGAAAGAGTTACCTGAATAATTGGTAGATATACCAATTGTACTTCTGCATTGGAGTTCATTCGAATTAAATCAATTAAGACTCTCTTCTCCTGAACAAAACATGTGAACTTGCTATCCGGGTTAGCAATGGATAGCTTATTCTCAGATACATGCATTGCTAAGAACATCAAAAATCTAGCAAAATAGATATTCTTGCCCCTAGTTTCCTTTTTACCTAATTTTGCTGCTATCTCATACATTACTAGTGTGCCAAAGTTATAGAACTTATCAGTCAGAAGCATACACAACATAACTAGCATGGAATGGGTAACAGCATCAAAGTTACTAATTTTGCCTGAAAAAGTTTAAATGAAGGCATCACAAAAATAACTCCATTCTTTAACCATCCCTTTCCTAACAATTTTCCCTAAATTATCAGTACTAAGGGCATAATTTATGGAATTAAGCATGGCAACTATTTCAGCATCACTGGGTACTTTCAGACAGTTATTCTCAGGCAATTTTAAACAAGCAGTTATCACATCAGAGTTAACTACATAGTTTTTACCCTTTAGAGAAAAAGCAATTGTACCGTCTGTGCCATTGTACTCAGCAGATGCCCACACCTCTTCGATTACCTCGTGGATTAGAGGAGTGGTGGCAGTCATAGCATACGAAAGTTTACAGCTCTTCACAAAATTCATCATGGTGTGATAAGCTTCTGGGGCATTCACTGTATCGACATAGGCCGCGAAATTTTTCTTCTCATAGGTGAACCTAGTGGAAGACATCATCTTAACAATAGGCGACATTGAAGAGTTTAAACTTTTGTTGCAGAGAATTTTTGTGAAGAAGATGCAGTTTACTTAAGAGAATCTTGAAAGTCGATAAAATTGAGATGTGAGAGCACAAGACAGCCTTTTATACTTTTCAAGAATTGAAAATGAAATAATTAAAAGTAATTACCCATTGGTCAAAAGTAACTGTCAAATAATAAAAGAAAATAAATATAACCAGTCCTATATAGATACACGTTTACCAACGGTTATATTTAAAAGAAAATATGTATATCGACGGATATGGAATGAACGGTTGAGAAACAGTTTATCCGTTGATGACGTGGATAAGCTGTTATCCGTTGATATACAAAAATCTAGGAATGTGTTTATGCTATCAACGGGTAAAAGGATATCCGTTGATAAGATAATTTTGCCTTGGATAAAATTTCTAAAGAAAATTTTTTCTGAGAGTTTTTAATTCTCAAGTAAATCAAAACACATTCCTAGCTGCAAAGTAGTAAAATCAAATATCACTAGGAATTATGAAAAGTTAAGCATACCTAGCTCACCTACCAATCTTGTGAATGTGGATTCATCAAGAGGCTTGGTGAAGATATCTGCAAGCTGCATTTCACTTGGCACAAAGTGAATTTCTACTGTACCATTCATCACATGTTCTCTAATGAAGTGGTATTTGATGTCAATGTGCTTGGTTCTCGAATGTTGCACTGGATTCCCTGTGATGGCAATAGCACTTATGTTGTCACAGAAGATTGGAATCTTCTCAACTTTTAGACCATAGTCAATGAGTTGATTTCTCATCCATAGAATCTGTGCACAACAGCTTCCAGCAGCAATGTACTCACCTTCAGCTGTAGAAGTGGAGACTGAGTTCTGTTTCTTACTGAACCATGAAACAAGCCTGTTTCCTAGAAATTGACAGGAACCTGTAGTACTTTTCCTATCAACTCTGCAACCTGCATAATCTGCATCTGAATAGCCAGTTAGATCAAAACCAGATTCTCTTGGGTACCAAATGCCAAGGTTTGGTGTTCCCTTGAGATACCTGAAAATTCTTTTAATAGCTATTAAGTGAGACTCTCTAGGGTCAGCTTGAAATCTAGCACAAAGACAAGTAGAAAACATTATATCAGGTCTACTAGCTGTTAGGTATAGAAGTGAACCTACCATGCCTCTATAGCTTGAGATGTCCACAGACTTTTCCTTAGTATTCAACTCAAGCTTAGTTGCAGTGGCCATAGGTGTTTTTGTAGAGGTACAATCCATTAAGTCAAATTTCTTTAAGAGATCATAAATATATTTTGTTTGACCTATGAAAATGCCCTCATTAACTTGCTTTACTTGTAGGCCAAGAAAGTAAGTTAATTCACCCATCATGCTCATTTCATACCTACTTTGCATAAGTTTGGCAAATCTTTTGCAAAGCTTCTCATTTGTAGACCCAAAAATAATATCATCTACATAGATTTGAACAAGTATTGAAGAGCCATTGATATTCCTATGAAATAAGGTTTTATCTACTGTACCTCTAGTGAAGTGGTTCTCCAAAAGAAATTGAGATAAAGTGTCATACCAGGCTCTTGGTACTTGCTTCAAACAATAAAGTGCTTTTATGAGAAGATATACATATTCTGGAAATTCTGGATCCTCAAAGCCAGGAGGTTGATGGACATAGACCTCTTCTTCCAGTTCCCCATTATAAAAAGACACTTTTGACATCCATCTGATAGACTTTGAAATTGGCATGTGCTGCATAGGCTAGAAAGATTCTTATTGCCTCAATTCTTGCTACTGGAGCAAAAGTTTCATCAAAATCTATTCCTTCTTCTTGAGAGTAGCCTTTTGCCACTAATCTAGCTTTATTCCTCACAATTATGCCATTTTCATCTGTCTTATTCTTGAGAACCCATTTAGTACCTATGACACTTCTATCATCAGGTTTGGGCACAAGTTTCCATACTTTATTTCTTTCAAATTGGTTTAGCTCTTCTTGCATTGCTAAGACCCAATCTGGATCTAGAAGGGCATCTTCCACTCTCTTAGGTTCCTCTAGAGACAGGGAGCTACTGTATAGACATTCTGCTTGAGTGGCCATTCTAGTTTGGACTCTTGAATTTGATTCACCAATGATTAACTCAAATGGATGACCTCTAGTCCATTTTCTTGCAGGTGGAAGGTTTGATCTTGATGAGGTTGCTTCATTTCCATGAGCATGATCATGTTGATTTAGCATTGAATTTTGACCTTGAGAAACTCCCCCTGAGTTTGTTGTCCTTGCTGAATTATGAAGTTGAATGTCAATGGATGCATCATTTTGCCTGTCGACGGATGCTTGAGAATCTCTGTCAACGGATGCATCTCTAATAATGTCAACGGATGCTCCAAAATGACTGTCAACGGATGCTTCATTTCCAGTGTAAGCATCACTTCTAGTTGGTACAACAACTCTTGGTGGATCTCTGTGGTCATGATCTTCATCTTCCTCATCATCATCATAGTACATTCTTCCTTCACCTTCATTCTCAAATTCCAACTTTTCATGGGAGCCTTCAGCATTTAGGCCTAGAATCTTTTGATCATCAAACACAACATGTACAGATTCCATAACAATGTTGGTTCTTAGATTGTAGACTTTGTAGGCTTTCCCAGCTGCATATCCAACGAAAATAGCTTCATCTGCCTTTGCTTCAAATTTGCCCAAGTTATCTCCATGATTCCTTAGCACAAAACACTTACATCCAAAGACATGAAGGAAAACTAAAGTTGGTTTCTTGTTGGTTAACAACTGATAAGGACTCATTCCTCTAGCTTGATTGACCAAGGAAATATTCTGAGTAAAGCATGCAGTGTTGACAGCTTCAGCCCAGAAATATGTTGGTAACCTTAATTCACTTAACATTGTTCTAGATGCTTCAATGAGAGTTCTGTTTTTCCTTTCAACAACCCCATTTTGTTGAGGTGTTCTGGCAGCAGAAAGCTCATGGACAATTCCATTCTCTTCACAGAAAATCTTCATTGTGGAATTCTTGAATTCAGTACCATTGTCACTCCTGATTCTTTGTACTTTGTCTTCAGAACCATTGTTTAGTATTCTGAGGTGATTGATGATGATTTCACTTGCACAATCCTTGGAGTGCAGGAAGAAGGTCCATGTGAACTTAGAAAAATCATCTACAATCACCAGACAGTATTTCTTCTTTGAAATAGACATGACATTTACTGGACCAAATAAGTCCATATGCAGCAATTGAAGAGGCTTAACAATGGATGACTCTGTCTTGCTTTTGAAGGATGATTTCTTCTGTTTCCTTAATTGGCAGGCATCACACAGTCCATCTCTGACAAATTCCAATTGAGGGATTCCTCTAGCAAGATCCTTTCTTACCAAATCATTCATAACTTTAAAATTCAAATGTGACAGCTTCTTATGCCATAGCCAACTCTCATCCTTACTTGCTTTGCTGAAGAGACAAGTAATGGATTCTGAGCATGCTGAATTGAAGTCAGCTATGTAAACATTTCCTTTTCTATAGCCTGTCAATACCACAATGTTGTCTTCCTTGGCAAAAACAACACAGGCTTCTTTTGTGAACTTTACTTCATAGTCTTTGTCACAAATCTGACTGACACTAAGCAAATTGTGCTTCAAACCTTCAACTAAAGCCACTTCTTCAATGATGACATTGTCTTTTGAAATCAGGCCATATCCCTTAGTATATCCTTTGTTATCATCTCCAAAGGTAATTCTAGGGCCAGCTCCTTCCTTGAACTCTGTGAGCAGGGTTGAATCTCCTGTCATGTGCCTAGAGCATCCACTGTCTAGGTACCATAGATTCCTTCTGTTTCCCTGCACACATTTCAAAAACAAATCAAGTTGATTTTGGTACCCAAGCTTCCTTGGGTCCTTTCTTGTTAGCCTTTGACTTTGCACTCTTAGCATTCTTCAACTTAGGTGTAGATGCTTGAGTGATGGGGTTTGACAAATGCTCATTTGCATGAATATTTGATGCATGCATTTGTGGAAAATTGGCATACATATTATTCATGCTAGGAATGCTCCATGACATTTGTGGCACATTCACAGATTGAAAATAAGGATTAGACACATATGGCATGTTCACATATGGATTTGAAAAACTAGCATTTTAATACAAACCAGACATTGCAGGCATACATGACATTGTTTGAGGCACATGAACAGGAGCCTTGTTGACAATCTTGCAATTAGAAGATAGGTGATTGACACTATTACAATTACTACAAGTTTTCCTAGGAGCAAACTTGTCAGGAGAATAATTGTTTTTCTTGTTGATGCCTATCTTACCATTTCTGTTCTTTTTATTTTTACCCTCAATTTCTACCTTTTCATTATCTGATTTACCAACAGCTTTTTTGTTATGTAAATCACCTGCCTTAGCCTTCCCACTAGATTTGGTTTTGCTACACTCACCACTAACAAAGTTCTTGTTGACTGGACCATACTTGATATCCAGTTTCCTGAGTTCCTTCTTACTAACAAACTTTTTGTTAGTTGACGGATACCTCTCATCCATTGATGGTTCTGTCAACGGATGATCACTATCCGTTGATTCACAAATAGTCTCTAGATCCTCAAGGCCAGGTTCTAGCTCCCTTTTCTTTTGAGTCCAGGTATCCTTCACAAACGATTCTATTCCCTGGACTTCTATTATGTTTTGAGAAATATTCCTACAACTTTGAAATTTAGCAATTATCCCTTGTTCTTTTTCAAGCTGGTCTTTTAAAATCAGTTCTCTTTTTAACACAGCTTCAAGTTCACTTTTAGCATTATTGCAACCAACTCTCATTTTCTCAAATTCTAGAAATTGAGCTTCTAGAGCAGCATTTCTATCACTTAAAAACAGATTAGACTCTTTAATCGTATTGTTCTCTTTAGTAAGTGATTTAAGAGTAACACATAAGTGATATAGTTCAGTAGACATTTCATCTATAACACTATTACATTCCTCTTTGGTGAGCTCAGAGAGATTAGTAGAAAATACCTGATTGCTAGCTGAACTTGCTTCCTGCTCTCCAGAATCAGCCATCAATGCAAGGTTGACAAACTCAACATCATCATCAGAATGATTGTCATCAACAGCCCAGTCATACTCTTGGGTCAAGAATGTCTTTCCTTTCTGCCTGAGAAGATCAAAATATTTCTTCTTGTAGTCAACAGCCTCAGTTGACTTTCCCTTGTTCTCAGATCTAGGTTTCCTGCATTCACTTATCATGTGACCAGCAATTCCACAATTGTAGCATTTAATTTTGGATTTATCCACATAGTTGCTTGTGGAAAAATCCTTGTTAAATGGCTTGGCCACCCCAGAGTTTCTCTTGAATTTCAGCTTAGAGAATCTCCTAGATAGAAAAGCTAAATGCTCATCTATCTCATCCAATTCATCCTGCTGAAGGACATTCAATTCCTCAGACACCTTTTCCTTGCTCCTGCTTGATTCTGCTCTACCTTTACAAACCTCCCTGTTCGGTGTAGAACTAGCAGCTTCTGTCCTTTCCTCCTTTTGCTCCAAGTTCGCAACAAGTGCAACTGACCCACTTTTCTTTTGAGACTTCTCAATCTCTTCATCCTGCTCCATTTCCAGCTCATATGTCTTTAAAGTTCCATAGAGCCTTTCAAGAGTAAATGTCTTGTACTCTTGAGTGTTTCTTAGAGAAACAATCATTAGCTTCCATTCCTTGGGCAGTGATCTCAGAAATTTGAGATTAGAATCTTTAACTTGATAGATTCTTCCATATATTTTCAAACCATTTAGTAGCTTTTGAAATCTACTAAATGTATCATTCAATGTTTCTCCACTCTTAAAGTGGAAATGTTCATATTGTTGGATTAGTAGTTGCATCTTGTTTTCCCTCACCTGTTCTGTTCCTTCACAAAGGGTTTGAACAGTGTCCCATACTTCCTTGGAGGTAGTACAGTTAATAACATTGTCAACCATGTCTATTTCTAGACCATTGAACAGTATATTTATGGTCTTTTTGTCTTTGTGGACTTCTGCAATATCTTCAAGACATCACTCAGAAACAGGTTTGGGAATGAGAGTGTCAGGCACACCTTCAGCCAGGCCAACTCTTGTTCCAGTCTTCATTGGAACGTGAGGACCCTTGTCAATGCAATCCACAAAACCCTCATCAATAGACGAGAGATGTAGACGCATTTTTACTTTCCAGTGAAAGTAATTCTCTCTATCAAGAACTGGAATCTTTACTCCATAATCCTTCTTAGACATGTTGGAAGTGTATTGATCTTTAAACTTCAAATATGTTAGAAGCTTGCTTTGATACCAATTGTTATTCCCAGATTACACACTGGTATAATTGTAGAAGGGGGGTTGAATACAATTCTTGATATTTATAAATTTCTGATAAGAACTCCAAAAATCTATACTTAGATAATTGCTGTAGAAAGATTAATGCACAAACACATAAAAAATCAGGTGGTTAAATGCACCACCTGAAGCTTTTATTCGAAGAAAACTTTGTGATACAAAAGTACACAGCTTCTGTTTTACAACTCTTTGCTTTCTAAGGATATTCAATAAAAACCCTAAGCAAATGTATCTGTTTTCTTAGCCTACAAAAAGTTGCTACACTTGGTTATAAATCCCAAGTTTTACAAGTACTACTGGAATAAGATAATATTAATCTAATTCTAGTTGACTTGCTACTACACTCCAAATACACATGTAGCCGAAAGGTTGTCCTTGTGAACAGACATGTCTCCTGCACCTTTCTTGTATTCATAGTTTAAACGGAATGCTTCTTTCTTCGGTGTTTCCAAAGTATGGCTGTCATACTGCTGCTTTTTGTATCTACTATCAACCCATGTGATCTGTCAGTCAAACCTGTCCTTATCAACTGCTAATCCCCAGCTTAGCATAGAAGAAAGTGTCAATGATTATCCGTTGATATTGTACACTGACATCCGTTGATGATGTATTGAGCTGTATCCGTTGATATTGAGACTTGAGCTGTATCCGTTGATAGAGTAGATTTGAGTTGTATCCGTTGATAGAGTTTTGTCTTCATCTGTTGATACACTTTCACTTAGACAGAATTACATAGCATAGCTTATTTACAATTGGCTACCCTATTCTGCCTATCCGTTTATGGTCAACATGACTGTGGATAAAAACACTATCAACTGATAACATAGAGATACTGCAGTATGCTACAAAACCTCATCCGTTGATGAGCTACCTGTCAACGGATAGAGTTTTAAATCCTCATCCGTTGACAGCTACAAAACCTTATACAATTTGATTGATTGTGAAGTTATCATCAAGTACAACAAATTCCTAACAATATTGTTCCGATCAAATCATTCGGAGGTGCGTCCCAAACCATGAGTTTCGAGGTATACTTTCCTTTTGTCACAATCAAGCTTGTGGAGGTCATTTTAGTGCTAAGAAAGCAGCAACTAAAATCCTCCAAAGCGGTTTTTATTGGCCTAGTTTGTTTAAGGATGCTGCTGAATTCTGTGCCGCTTTTAGTAGGTGTCAACACTTAGGAAAGATCACTATAAGAAATATGATGCCTATGAGTCCCATCTTAATCATTGAGATTTTTGATGTGTGGGGGATAGATTTTATGGGTCCCTTTCCTAGCTCTTTTGGCAAACTCTACATGCTATTAACGGTTGATTATGTGTCTAAGTGGGTAGAAGCCATACCGACTAAGTCCAATGATAACAAGGTCATTCTTAAATTCTTAAAAGAAAATATCTTTTCTCGATTTGGCACACCTAGGGCTATCATTAATGACCAAGGTACGCACTTTAAGAATCGTCAATTTGAGTCCCTTTTGAAAAAGTACTCAATTACTCATAGGCTGGCTACCCCTTATCATCCTCAAACTAGTGGTCAAGTTGAAGTCTCAAATAGGTAAATTAAACAAATTTTAGAAAAGACTGTCAACTCGAATAGGAAGGATTGGTCCATCAAACCGATAGATGCCTTATGGGCCTATCAGACCGCTTACAGAATTGTGTTTGGCAAAGCCTGTCACTTGCCCGTTGAACTAGAGCATAGGGCCTTGTGGGCCATTAGAGATTTGAACTTTGACTTCCCAACCGCCGGTAGTCATAGGAAGTTGCAATTGTCAGAACTAGAGGAATTAAGAAATGAGGCCTATGAAAATGCTAAAATCTATAAAGGAAGAACTAAACTTTTTCATGATAAATCCATTTTGAGAAAATCGTTTTCTCCAGGTCAAAAAGTTCTTTTATACAATTCTAGGCTTCATTTATTCCCCGGGAAATTGAGATCTAGGTGGGAAGGTCCTTACATTGTTAGGATCGTTTTTCCTCACGGTGTTGTTGAAATTGAAAATCCTAAAAATGGTGATATATTTAAAGTTAATGGACAAAGACTCAAACCATTTTTAGAGCTGCCACTTGATCCCGAGGAAGAGGTTATCCACCTCATCGATCCATGATTCAATTAAGTTTCTTCAGTAGGTAGTTGTAAATTCTCTCTGTCATCCCTTATCAGGTATTACCTCGTTCTCCTTTACTCATTTCTCTTGCATTTGCATACATTGAGGACAATGCATGATTTAGGTATGGGGGAGGGTTTTTAGTGTAAATATAAAAATTAGAAAATCCAGAAAATTAAAAAATTCAAAAATCACAAAAAGAGTTGTAGAATTGTAAATAGTAGAGTTCTAATCTTATTCTACTCTTGTTAATTGATTTCTAGTTGCTTAATGCACCCTTACATGCTATGATAATCTTGTGTTCCTTTAACTTTTGATTGAGAAGTGATTTGTTAAGTTCTTGTCCACACACTTACACTAGCAAGGTGAAACTAGTAGACTTATTTAATTTGTGCAAGAAATTAGAAGGTCATGATTAGGTGTAAGATGATTTGGTTTTCATGCTTTGAATACAAGTAGGTGTATTGAGGATACCTTTACTTGAGATTGATTATGTTCTACCACACCAAGTGAGTTTTGAGCCTATATGCACATCTTTTGCATTTATATTCGTTTGCTTGAGTGTCCACTTATCATTTGCATTGCTAGCACTTGTTTGAGTTCTTTCTTGAAACACATGACATTGATTGATGATAAGATGATAAAGGCATTTAGGAATAACCCATATTTCCCAAAATATCCACACCATTCTTATGTGATCAATTAGTTACCCCTTTGAGCTTTAATCAAATTCTTTCGGTGACACACCACATTACTCGCCTAAGACCTTTTTCTTGTACAACCTTACGTATACTTGATCCCAATTTGTCAAAGGCTAGTAGGAACTTGAGGGAGTAATAAGGTGTGTGAAATGGGTTTACTTTTGTTCATAACTTTTGAGGAAATATATGTTATGTTGGTTACCTTGTCAGTCGATTTTCAAGTTAAATCTAAAGGAGGATTATGCTTTCTTATAGCTCTCATAAGAATAAATATTAAAAAAATTATTATATGAGAGCATACTTATGTTTTTGTAATCCTCCTTCATTCGACTAGTCAAGTCTTTTTGTTGAAAATAAAAAAATAATTGTGTGGGGAAGAAGTTTGGTGTTGTGCATGATTTGCATGGTGACTACTAGCTTTTGACACTTCACCTTGTTTGGCCTTACTTGACATACCCTATCCCTAGCCCCATTACAACCCAAATAAAGACCGTTTGATTGTCATCATTGATGTATGTTGTGTTTAAGTTAGAATGATACCAAATGTCAAGCATGCTTTTGATTTTGTTGGAATTGAGTGATTAACTTACCACTACAAGAAAAAGATCAATAGACATCACACTTTAGACATCGGTCATAAATGCCACTGATGTTAAAAGATGTAATAACATCACCCGGAATTAAACTGATGTCTTTACTTTTCATAAACATCACTATTTTTAAAAGCGATGTCTAAAACCAGCCTTTAAAAAAATGAAAAACGCGCTCCTTACTTTTTGTTTCCCCCCTTAACGAAAATTTTCCCCTAAGTCAAAATCCCCCCCCCCCCCGACCAAATATTCTCCCCGCCTACACAATTATTGTCCCCCCATCAGACAAATTAAACATAAAACTAAATAAACCAAAACATAAAAACAAAAACACCCCCTCTCTCTCTCTCCTCACTCTTTATCTCTCGACTGAATCTCTCCCGACTCTCACTCTCATCTCTCTCTCGTTCTTATTCTGTGTGTCAAATTAGCAGCGTGAGTAATCGAATTAACAAGGTTTTGATTCCCCATTTCAATATCTTGTTAATTTCGAATTCTGCAAATTTGTAAACATTAGGGTTAAATTGTGGGTTTTTGATTTCTTGAGTTAATTTTTAGTTTTTGATGTTAGAAGCATAGATTTGATGAATATAAAGATTACGGGGTTGATTTGCTGCGAGAATCGTAGTTTTCGAGCTTGTATGCCATCAACCGACCACCGGCGATGAACTCCGGTGAGCCGATGGTCAAGGTTTATCATTGTTAATGTTTGTTATTGATTTGTAAGACTGGTTAAATGATTATCTGTGTTTTCATGTCAATAGTTACTTATACAAGTTCATGATATATAAGTAGGATGATTTGTCTTTAAACGTTTCTGGGGTTACCAAGTGATTTTCCGTCCCTGATCTTCAAGAGCAGGTAAATTTCTATTTCCTCTTTCCATACTTCTGGCTCCAATTCTCAGTTCTCATTGGTTTTGATTTATGTTGCCTGGATTCTTTATTTCTCGAGTTCACATGTCAGCAACTTGACCATCGGGCTTGGCTTGAATAACACCTTAATTTGAGCCAAAAACATGCATAAAGTTCAAGATATTAGGCAGGCAGACACTTGGACTCATTCATATTGCAGGTCTTGACCAAGATCACTCCTTTTCCTTGCTAAAAAAAATTACAGTGACGTCTGCTAGATGTTTACATTTTTAATTTTGTGAAATGATTAGTTATTCGTATTGTTAACTAGTGTTATGCTAATTATGGTGGTTTGATCTATATATGTGTATTAATTATTTTATCTGTAATTTATGTATATGTGTATGTAGTGCCTGTTTGTGAGAAAGATTAGAATTTAGGATGTGGTTGTCACAGGATTTGTTGTCTCCGCCTGTATTTAATCTACCTCTTATTTTCTTTTAGTAATGGTAGTAGATATCTGGTATTTTTATCTCTCTCTTAACATATGATGCATTTGAATGTGCCAGAGAGATCATCAAGCAATTGATATATACGAATTTTTTGCCATCAACACTGGAAAGGAAGGAGGGTTAAACTTGCTATCTGTGATGGTATGCTGGACTTATGAAAGGAACGCACATAGTTTTTGCAGTACAATAATTGGATGTACTTAATAAAGTTTCTTTCTTTTTGCAGTACTAGGAAGTATGACAAACAAGAATACTGCGATTTCAAAGAACAGTTCCACACCTATTGTGATAGTAGTTCCCGGACTAACAATTGAATCCTCTGCTCCTATAAGTAATACAACTTAAGTATGTTTTTAATGGATGTTTTTATCTCAGAACTCAGAAGTTCCAGTTCATTTTATTGGTAAATGGTAATAAGGAACATTACTTCCCATAAGGCCAAACTGAGTATCCCTTGATTTATTTGGCATGTTAGGACATGTTTGTTGAAGTTATAAATTTGATTAGATTTAAACTCGTGTTAAATGACATTGATTATTGTAATTAAAAAACATATCATTAGTATAGAAAAACCCAGGCCCATTCCTATCGAACCAAACAACAAATTTACTGCATTGACCATGATCACAAAGCACCCGTGGTAGGATACTTGCAGACACTAATTGTATAACTTGAACAATCTTGAGGAGACATTAACGGGATGAATTGTCGAATATTATTTGGAGCCAATGTTCTTTTGTCTTAAATCTTTTAATATGTTTGTGAGTTTTGGTTTTTAAACTGAATGGACTTATTCTATGTACACTGTACCAAAGTATGACATACCTATGTTTTAATGCAAAAATTACACTGCATTAAACAAAATTATGTTAATACCTATTAATCTTAAAACTTGAGCTAAATGAATAGATGATGCATTGAACTATGAATGGCCTTCTGTTTTCACCCAAGTTAAGTTCGAACATTTACTCAGATAATTATGCCATCCTCCTCTTATAACTATCTTAAGAAGTGTAAGTAATTTCTAGTCTCAGTCCCTCGTTTACCTTGTCGACTTATTTAAAGATTTATAACTTCTGGTGTTAGCGAATCAGTTGGAACAGTACGAGGTAAAAGAACAGACAAGGGTTGATGTTTTTCCTTTAAATTATCATTTATGTACCTCTAGTTGCTGATATTTTAGACCAATGACATTATAACATCTTTTTTAAGCTTGGTTTTTAATTGGTGTTTTCAGGAACACGCAAAGGGGGGTAAATGTATTGTGTTCACTCAAACAAAGCGTGACGCTGATCGATTAGCATATGCAATGAAGAAGAGCTTTCCATGTGAGAAGTTTTGGGTTTTTTCTTTTTTCATATTATAGGCTGTCATAGTGGCATAGAGGAGATTAAATTGATGCTACCTTTGATATGTTCTCTTATAGCTGCGAAAGTAGTTATTCTCAATAACCTCTTCCTCTTCTCTATTTACAGGTCAAGCTCTCTGGATCAGTTAGTAGTCAATACCTGAATGCTTTGCTCATGGCAGCTCCATTAGCTCTTGGAGACATTGAAATTATAGATAAACTAATTTCTGTACCCTATGTTGAGATGACCCTAATGTTGATGGAACGATTTGGTGTTACTGTAGAGCATACTGGTAACTGGGACAGGTTCTTCATCAAAGGAGGTCAAAAGTACAAGTAAGTTTCTTCTGACACTAGTTTATGAAGCTTGGTGAGATTGGAATCTAACGGAGTGAAACAAATCAGATCCCCTGGTAATGCTTATGTAGAAGGTGATGCTTCTAGTGCAAGTTATTTCTTAGCTGGTGCAGCAGTGACTGGTGGAACCATAACTGTTGAAGGTTGTGGGACAAGCAGCTTACAGGTATTGTCCATATTAAAAAAAAAATTGTTGTTCAGACTACTGATCTGTATGTGGAAGTAGCCTGAACACACTGCACAGCTGTATTATAATGTTTCGTGAATAGTTAATATCTGTGATAGTTAGTTAGTTAGTTAGCTCTATGTACTCTATATAAAATCATTACTCATTTCTCTTGTAACTAATTTTTACACAACGTAATCTCTAACTCAATATAGAGAGTTAATTCTTCTTCTTTAATGCATAATAGATACAGAGTCATATATATATTCTTTTTATAAATTGGATATTTAATTTGTTAGTTTAATGGGAAACTGAGTGGATTTTCACAATCAATTGAAGGTAATTTCTGGGGTCCCAAAAATTAAAGAAAAATACAATCCTGCTACATGGATGCTAGAAGTGAGTTCAGTTGCTGCAGAACGCCGACTTGGGATGGATTTTGCCGAGCACTACAGATCATCAGCCCTGCATCAGTAAGTCAAGAATTAAATAAGCATGAGTTATGTGTTGAGGGGGGTGTAGTGTATGTATCCCGTGGAACTGATTCGTGTTTTTATAAACAGAAGGAACCAGGCTTTAGTGAAGGAGTTGAGCATCCCACCTTCAGGGGCGAGAGACCTTTATTTCAATACAGAGTATTCCCAGCCAACATGGGGGCAATTTAAATTATGCTTATGGAAACAATGGCTGAGTTATTGGAGAAGTCCTGATTCATCCAAAACCACATTTGACGACACAAGTCTTCTTTTGGCAAGGTTTAATTAATATATCGCATCTGCAAACATAGTTATTTGACTATGACTAGTTAAGCAGGTTATGTACTTTGTTTTGTGGATGGGTACTTTGCGTAGTTTAGTTGATTTTGTGGATATGTAATCATGTTTACTTGTTTTGGATTTGGTACATTGGATATGCAGTTTATGTAATTTGGATGTTGATGACATTGATTTTTATTTTGTCAATAGCCACATAATGACAATTGTCACATGTATTATTAGCAAATAAAGTGATTTTACCAAATAATGATGTCTAAAACAAAGATATACATCACATTTTTTCTACAATGTCCGATGTCTAAAAAACAAATAGAAATCACTTTTTATTTATAAAATCTGATGTCTAAGAGACACATATAAATGAGTTTTTTCAGAAAAAACTGATGTTTATACCTACATTAGACATCAGTATAGGATGATGTCTAAGATAGCTATACAAATCGCTTTTTTTTAAAAGAAACTAATGTTTATAAGAACATTAGACATCAGTCTAGGATGATGTCTAAGATATCAAAATAGACATCTTTTCCAAAAAAAGAAAGTGATGTGTATATGAAAAATAACTTAGTTTATTATATGTTTTCTAGAATATAAGGCATGCAAGTTGTTTATAAAATTAATTATATGTAACCTATTTTGTAGAACAACTGATGTGTATTGAAGTAAATACCGATGTCTATGTTAGCACAGACATCAGTTTCTGGCCGATGTCTAGAATAGACATCTCCGACCTAGACATCACATGCAAAATAACATAGACATCGGCCATAAACTGATGTCTATTGACCCTTTTCTTGTAGTGACCCTTGTTCTTGAGTGAATATTTTTTTGTGAGTGAAATGTGAGGTATTGCATGTTTCTTTTGCATATGAGATCTCAAGTTTTGACTCTAAAGTGTGCTCTTGTAGACTTAGCATGGTTTCCAATAATTTTTGCACTTGACATGAACTTGTAATCACTCGTGCATGCTTCTTTAAGTAGACTATGTGAATCCTTGCACTTTCCACACCAAGACTTTGCAAATTAATTTTGATTCTTAAGTTGATGTATCATGAGAGGACATGAATGTGTGAGGTTGCATTGCCATGTAATCTTTTATATAAACTAGATGGATTTTGTGGGTACATTCACTATAGGCCCTCACGAGACCTCACTCGTCCACTAGGGCTGCCTAGGGCTTTAAAGGGCTTGTTGCATATGCCAAATGCAACCGTCACACCTACGAAAAGGAGTATAGGACTTTTTATCTAGATTTTATTTTTGTTTTTACTCGTGGACGAGCAAAAGATAGGTATGGGGGCATTTGATAAGTGCATATTTTTGCATATTTTTATTACCTATTTATTGCTTGAACTCGTATTTTAATAATTTATTTTGTTGCATTTCAGGAAATTCGTGAATAAACAAAGAAATAGCAAAAATAAAGAAATAAAGAGCAAGAAAGGGAAAAAGAGGAAGAAAAAGGACTTAAATGAAAAAAAAGAAAAAGAATTAGGAGATTGGTGGAAAAGGAATCTTTGAAGACATGTGGAAGGTGGAGATCATCCCAACACACTAAATAAGTGTATGGCCAAGATTAACTCATCAAAGCTTAAGGGGGAAGGAAACAAATAGATGGCTAGGATTTCACCACCACACACCACAAATGTATGGTGGGGATTTACCCAACACCCCCTTTACCCTAATTCTTATCCTATAAATACCCCCTCACCCCCCTTGTATTTGGTAACTTAGATTTTAGGGTAGATATAATTTCTTGTATTTTTTTTTTAGTTTCAAATCTTGTAAACACTTTTTATTTTAATGCAATTTCATTTCCTTTAATTCCTTGTCTTGTTCTTTCGTTATATTGCCTTACATAGCTTTCGTTATTTTCGTAAATCCGTTTAGTGGACAAAGTAGCAAAATGCTAACCACTATGGGTTGAAAGTAACGATTTTTATTTTCTTGTTCGTAGTTTTAATTCGTAATTTTGCCCCTTTAAATTTCAATTTTATTGTGGGTTTTATAAATTTTAATTGTAGATCTAAACTAATATGCTTTAAGTGTTAGTGTAATTTAAATAAAAAATTCACAAAAATTTTAGCCTTTAATTTTCAGTACGTATTTTACCTGCTTTAATGTGTTAATTCGAAGCATTACCATTCCCCTGTTTTTTTATTTATTCGAACCATTTCAACTCCCGTGTTTTCTCAGCTTAACAGACCAAAGCCCATCTCCTTTTCTTTTCTTCTTCTTCGATCGAACTCCACAATCCCCCTCCCCTCCTTGTTTTTAATTCCGTTTTTCTTTTTGGTTCGTTTTAATGTTGCTGAGTTCTCCAAGATTTGTTAATTGTTTGTTAATTAGCAAACTCTTCTTCACTCTCGAATCCTCTTCCCTGTTCTTCTTCAAATCCATTGAACCCAGCTTTCTCCTTATTCACCAACACCCTTTTCTTTTCTTTTTAAATTTTTTTTTTACGAAATAGTTCGCCAGTTTGCTGTTCTGTTTAGTTTGCTTCTGAGTTTCTTGGTTGAGTTTACCGAGTTTTTTTTATGAGTCAGCCGAGTTGCCTTGTTTTATTTTTTTTCTTGTTTGTTCTTGTCTTGTTCGTTGTAGAACCCGTTTGATTCAATTTTCTTATGAGTCAATTTGTTCATTTGTATAATTTGCGAGTTGAGTTATGAGTTTGAGTTATGAGTTTTGTTTTGCGAGTTGAATCACTGTTCTGAATCGCGAGTCTATTCTTCAGTTTCTATCATTTTTTGGTTGTCCGAGTTAAGTTGAGTCTTTTATTAAGTCCTTGTTTTGTTTTCACTAAGTGTTTAGCTTAGTTTTCGTTTTGTATTAAGTATGCTACGACATTTGAGTTGTTTCTAAACTGGGTTTGTTTGCTGATGCCGATTGTATGACTGAATTACGAGTCAATGCTGTATGTTTCACCGAGTCATTTGTCGTGAGATGTTAGCTGGGTTATTTTTTTTTCTGTTTTGCTGTATGTCAATCTTGCTGTGTAATACTGTGAATCTGAGTTGCTGTTTGCTGTTTCCGAATTTGAGTTATTTTTGTTTAGGCATTTTGTGTTCTTCTTTTTGCTGGTTTTTTCACAAGAGTCCTGCAGTGCCAAGTTTGGTTTAATAAGTCCAGTTTTTCTTTCGTTCTGAATTAGGTTTGCAGTTTAGTTTTTTTTCTGTGTCTTTTTCTTTTTCTGAGTTAGCTACATTCGTTAAATTTGATTGTTGAATTTGCTTTTGCGTGTATTTACTTGCCCGAATTGATTGTTGAATGTTGGTTTTTATCAAACTCTTGGGTTGTTTGTTTTTTTGGCTAGCTACATTTACAAATGCATCATGCCCGATTTTCTTAAAAATTTCCTGTAAATAAATTTACTTAAAAAAGGTTAGTTTAATTCGAATAAAAAAAAGAAAAAAAAGTTTTAGAATAAAATCTAGATTTAATTCGATTTTAGCATTAATTTTAGTTAATTAATTTTAGAATTAATTTAGTTAATTAATTTTAGAATTAATTTAGTAGTTTAAACTTCTTTTCAGTAGTAGTAGAAGATTAAAATTCTCAAAAACCCAAACTGTCCTAATTCGATTAAATTGAAAATTAAGTTTGCGAAAATTAAATAGTCCCTGTGGATCGATACCTAAAGTATTTAAACGATTGAATCGTGCGCTTGCGGTTTAAATTGTCACTCTTGCCTTGACTTGTTGGTGGAAATGTTATGTGATATTTGTGATGTAATATGGCTGCTAATACTCTCCTAATTACAAGTGTCAAGTGGTTTTGGTGTGTTAGAAAAGAGATGACATGTAGCCTTGTTGTCTTGTTCTAGTCCATCCACCTCATTACTTTCTTTTTCTTTTCTTTCTTGTTTTCTTTTCCCACCAAATCCTAATAATAATAAACCCTAAATGTTCATGTAGGGTTTTACATCTCGTTACGTATTTAATCCATAATTTGTTTCGCGTTTTCTTGATCGCTTAATCTCGTTATAATGTTCTAGCGATTTCTAGAACGCTCGTTATTCTAACTCAAAGGTTTTCATTCTAAATCCTAAATCGTATTTAATAAAAATATAATGTTTGAATCCTTGTCATTATAATTTACTTGTCTTGATCGCATTGATATGCTCTTTACGGCTCGGTCAGATTTTCCATAAAAATAAAGTTCGGATTTTTTGAATTTCGACCTCGTTTGCATACACTTATTCACTTCGTAGATTACTCGTATAACTTTACAATATCCATTTCTTGTCCCGTATATATGGTAACATGGAAAATTTCTCAATTCTCAAAATCACTATTCATCCATGCATTTCACTATTCATCCATGCAAAGTACTATTCATTCATAAAATAAAAGTTTTCTCAAGTACAAAAATTAGGGTTATTACATAATGTGTTGTTCCCCTTGAAGGAAGTTGTTTTGAGGTGATTTAGAGCTATTTTGGAATCAAAACGGTAAAGAAATTAAAAGGGCATGCACATAGCTTGATTTGGGGACCTAGCCAGATTTTTGGACTTTAAAATCATCCAAATTGTTAGGCTAACAAGAAAAGTTTGCCTAACAAGGAGGAGAAGTGAGCCAAATCTAAACGTATTCTGATGGAAAACGTATTCTCGCTGATGGCATTCAATGTTTTGGCCAAAAATTGGAGTTCTACATGTCGGATTTCAACGCTCAAGTACTCGTTGGAAAGCTCTCGAAAAGATCTTTAATTTGATTATGAGTTCGACACATATCTCTCAGTGGTTCATCCCAGAATCAGCCCACAAATTTCCAACCTCAGTTTTCTTATTTGTACATACCTAGGTGAGTCCAGGCGGATTAATTATTTAAATTTCTACACCCATTACATTTCTTTTAATGACAACAATACGAGAGTTGATTTATTAATGAGAGCGAATTCTTGTGCATCTTATATTGTATTAATCGATAACAACAATACGAGAGTTGAGTTATTAATGAGAACCAACTCGCCTAACATGTGTGTGAGAAGGAACGAGAGTTACCCGCTTCACACATGTAGTCATAGTGGAGGCTTGAGATATAAGTTGGATTAATATTTTGACTTTATAGAGATATATTGGCTAGCGTCAATTTGATGACCATGTGCCTTGTGTTGATGGATTTAATGTAGCATGACTGATTTAACGATGGATTAAGTGGATTTAAGGTTCCATGTTTATATATCCTTGTCTTAGTCATTTAATCAAAACCCAAATCGTCATTCGCACTAACTGTCGGGATTCTTAAAACGACATTGCATAGATATAGGTCACACAAATGTAGTCTTTGAGGGAACGAACTCTATTTACGAGATAAACTACGATTGATCACGTACTCTTGCATGGGTTGACATTGTCAATTGACCAATAAATATAAGGTTGCACCGTAGGTTAAAAGTAGTTGCATTTCAGATTACAACAATTGCATTTCATGTTGCAAATGAGGTTTCACCTTTGAAAAAAAAAAATTTGAAACATGCATATTTTGGAAAAAAAACCCCTATATTTTAATTATTAGATAATGTGTTGTAATTAGAAAAGTCAATTGGCAACATACTATAAATTATATTAATATATTATTTATTAATTGAAATAAAAGGCCAAAAATCGAAAACCAAAACTTTCAATGTTTCGATTCTAATATGATAGTAAAGATTTTACACTGTAATAATAATATAGTGTCCAAATGAATTTTCTAAATTTTCACATAAATAAAATAAAGTAAATCACATATATATTTGTCAAAAGTAAATGACTAATTGAGATGCTATTAAATGCAAGAAAAAATTATATAAAAATTCGAAAAAGAGGGAATTTAAGAAAAATACTTTGAAAGCCTTTCAAATCTTTTCGGTCTCATGCTATTTGCTATATATATTTTTCCAAAATCTAGTCATATATTTTAAAATTTTGATAATTTAAAAAAATGATAATCACAAATAACTAAATAACGTCTGCAAAAGCCAACACCCCTCTCATGACGTAAACATTCAATAATAGTGTAAAAATTAATTTATTCCGCCATAATATGGTAAAACAATCGGTTTATAAATTTATTATTGATAAAATCGATCGAGAAAAGTGTCGGGTTGATTCAATTTAATCAAGTTGGTTATGTAATTCCTACATGTGCAAAAAAAAAACATGTCGATATTATTTGTGTAGCAGTTCTAGATTTTAACCGAAAAATCTTTATATTTCAATAACTTTTCACAATCTACATGATTTTCTCGAAAAATTGACATCGTTTATCCCCTAATCATCCAAAAAGAAATTGCATTAATCTTGACTGAGAAATAGAAAATGACACAATATAGGTTATTTCAAATCGTTATCTTTCCTGAAAATATTCTTACTTTTCTATAATTATTTGATATTTTAGATTGAAATAATAATCATAATGCCTAGATAAATTTTGCTAAACTTTTATATAACTAAAAAAGTAAATTACTTATGTATTTAATAGATGTAATTAATGAATTATTAAGATGCAATTAAATGTAGGACTTGCTTTTTGAAAAAAAAAAGGAAAAAATTCAAGAAAAATGCCTTAAAGACTTTTTAAGTCTTTTCAATCTCTTACTATTGTAATATATATAGGGGCATGCCCTCAAATGAGACCCTGTCTTAAAATAAGAACTGAGAATCAATCTCAGCCCCACATATTTTAAATTTACATTGAATTCTATTCAAACAAGTTTAATTTTATTCATTTTTCTCACTCGTCTCTCTCAAACAACCCCATTTTCATATCTCTTCCCTTCATCTTCTTCCCCTTCCTACCTCGCCACCACACACCATCATCACCAGAAATACGTTGCAATCAACAAACTTGTCATCATCTTCGTCAAATCACTTTTGATCTATATCATTCTAAACCACCATCGGTGCTTATTATGTTAGCATCACTTCGATCTGCTAATGTTGCTTCTCTACATCATCCTTAAATTTCATTGATGTTGCTTATAAAGAAACGCATATCATGTATGCCTTGTTTTAAATTCATTATTTATCAGATTTGGACTTTTATGGGAGGTGATTATAACAGTTATGGTGGTAGTGAAAATGTGGGAACGAAGGTTGTGACAGATATAGTGGTGGTACGTATGGTAGAGACAACATTATTTAGTGACTTGTTTTGAATTTTTTTGATGATTTGTATTGAAATTAGGTGATTTTTGTAAATGTCTTTGGTGATTTAAACTTTAATTTAATGATTAATAGAAGATGGATATGATGACAATGGTAAAAAGTGGTGATTGTAATTGTGGTGATGATGAGATGGTGGTTGTGGTGATGTCGTGGTAGAGCAGGTAGTGCACGATGATGGCGATGACGGTGGTTAGTAACGATATTTGTTGATAATTGTATTGTGTGGTGACAATTGTACCGCGGTAGGTTGATGGTTAGTATAAGGAATGTCGGCACCATGGAGTTATATAATTATATAGGGTATCTATACTATCTATATACTATACTATAATAAGCAAAATGGGTATAACTTGTAATTTGGTTACCCCTATTTTGGTTATCCCCATTAACAACCGTTAGATCTTCAATTCAAATAGATCATGACCGTTAGATACAACATACTAAAAGTTGGAGGTCTAAGATTCGAATCCCGCCAACAACATTTTAATATAAAATTAATACTAGATTATGTTATATAGAAAGGTTGAAGGTTCCATTCCCACCAACAGCATATTATTAGATTTAATACTAAAAATTATTTATATACCAAGGTCTAAAATTTGAATTCTCCCAACATATTAAAAGTAATGTTTCTAATATTATATATACTAAATTATAAAAAAAATTATAAAAAAAATTAAAAGTAACCTGTGCTTTGCACGGGCTATAAGATAGTATATATAAATAGTAAAATTAATTTCAATTAATGGATATCAGTTTTCATTATACAGTGTAACTAGCATAAAAACCCGTGCGAGGCACGGGTCGCTATGTTAAATTATGTTTCTAAATTAAATTGTGTATAATCAATGTCATTTGAAGTATAAAACTGATTTTCATAGAGTTTTGCTTGTTAATGGTATATGTGGCTATTGCAAACTTATTTAAATATGTTCAAGTTTGTAATTTTAAAACTAATATAAGTAGTACTAATAGAAATCATGTCAGTTTTTAATTTTATTATGGGTCATTGAATAGAATCTGAGTGTTCAGTAGGTGTTGTCTAATTAAGATGATTTTTCAAAACATTTACGAGACTAAACTTTTTTTTCCAATTCTTCAAAAATGATGCCTTCAAGATGTTGCATTCTAAGAGTGTGGGTGTGGGTTTTAGTCATGATTTTAATAATAATAAAAAAAACCTTCTTAAATCTTCTAATACGCTATTCAGACCTTACGCTTTCACTTCTTAAAATTATCTTTCTAACTATTTCATTTCTTTTCTTCTAAGCTCTTGATTTTAAGCATTTTTTTGCCTTGGTTTCTCTTCCTATTTTTGTCTGACTTTCAAAACATCAGATAATTCAGTCCTCAACTGAGTGAATCTACCTTTTGTAACGGGCTTATAACATTTTTGTTCTCCAAACTTGAGAATTTATCATTTATGGTTGGATAAATATTTTTGTACTTTTATTGTCATAAGTTGAAATTGATCATATGACTTTTGTCCGTGCTTTGATAATGAATTCATCCTTTTTTTTCAAACACAGCTTCTTCGAGAGAAGTATCTCTACAAATTGTAGCGAACAGATAGATCTATGTGTTCAATGAATTTGTTCTTTCTCCTTGTGAGTTTTGTATATGCATGCTTTGTTGTGAAAGTCTTCTTTAATTATTAATAGTTCAATTTTAAATCATCAATTAAATTATATATTATAATTTAATAATTTTAGTATGCACTATATATGCTTTTGTTTTGAATATTTCATTTGATCGTCAATGTTAATTTTGTACACATATTTAAAAAAATGTCACATATAATATAAAAATTATTGTTTATGCTACTAAAATTATGAAATAGAATTAACTATTTTTAAATAACATGGATTTGACTGACCGATGATAATATTAATTTTCATAAAATAATATTGACTATCATAACTTAAAGTCTCATATTTTGTTACACGAACCTTTGTACATATTAATTTTATATAATCATCGTCTTCTATGTGTTAACATATATAATAATAATATTATTATTGGATAATTCCAATATTGTAATAGTTTCTTTTAAATATCATTTCTTTTATTATTATTTCTTCCAATACATTAAAAAGTCTCACGAATTTTGTCTTGTTTTGGTGTATTACCTAAGTTTAAAGTTTAATTTAGCTCCATAGTTATTTAAAGTTTAATCTAGCTCCAAAATTATTTACAAATGTATTATTGTTAAGACATCCACATAATACGTGTATGATTTATAAACACATGTGACATTGTGGCGTAGTGGTAAGAGCATGCATAAGTTACTTGATAGACTCAAGTTTGATTCCCATGAACAACACTTTTTATATTAAAATGTGTTCGTGCTTTACCTAAGTTTAATTTAGCTACATAGTTATTTACAAATGTATTACTCTTAAACAACATTCGTTTATTATGTGTATGGTTTGAAAACACATGTGACATTGTGGCGTAGTGGTAAGAGCACACATGAGTTATTTGATAGACTCAAGTTCGATTCCCATGAACAATACTTTTTTTAATAAATATTAAATATGGGGGCAAATTGGTCTTTTCATGTACATTAAAAAGTCTCATTATTTTTTTCTTGTGTTGGCCTATTATATATATAATAGATGGATAATAGATAATTGGGAGATTAGTTAAACAATTATTTACAGAAAGTTTTGAATTTAGAAAACAATTTAATATTTGAAACGCAACATTTCTTATTTTGTTTTTTTGAAACTTTTTTCTTTTTAAAACAATTTCCAAAATATAATTATGTAGTCAAAAACAAGTCTCTACCCATTTTAGGAACTGTTAATATCACACGTTAGTGAATCCTTCTATATGATAAACTATAAATGTAAAGGGTCCTATCCAAATTTTTGGTATTTTAGTGATTTGCTCCTTTGTATTATCAAAATGATCTCAATTATTATTTATTATTGAATATTTTCAAAAATAGATGATCAAAATTTTATCATATAAAAGGAGAAATTATTATCTAGAATGAGTATAAGTTAAAAGAAATTGTATTATAATTGGATTTTTCAAAAGTCTAAAATTAAAAGTAGTTGTAATTTAATAAGTATATCAATTTAATTAATACATTAATTTTATTCAATTTCCATTATATACAAAATCATAAAGATCGTTAGATCTCAAAATAGATAGATTAAAATCGTTAGATCTAATATTAAAATGTGTATTTGGTCGTTAGTATAATTATATCTAAATACTAAAGAGGTATTTTGATAATTTAAATCAAATATAAGTAAATTGAATAAATTGAATAAAATTCTCAACATAAACATATAGGAGGAGTTGGGCCGGTGGGGAACTAGAGATCCCCCCTTCGTCTCCATGTGAGCGTATCAGCGAGGACGAGGTCAAGGGGGCCATTCGTAAGATGGCGAAAGGGAAGGCGGTTGGTCCGGATCAGATCCCAATCGAGGTGTGGATTTGTCTTGGCGAAGTTGGTGTTCATTGGCTAGTAAATCTGTTCAATGATCTCCTCTTGGGTGCTAAGATGCCAGCAGAATGGAGGCGTAGTGTTGTAGTTCCTTTTTTCAAGAACAAAGGCGATGCTCAGAGTTGTAGTAACTATCGGGGTATTAAATTACTCAGCCATACTATGAAACTCTGGGAGAGAGTAGTAGAAGGCCGGCTTAGAAGAGAAGTTGAAATCTCAGAGAATCAATTTGGTTTTATGCCGGGGAGATCGACGACCGAGGCCATCCATCTCGTCAGACGCCTTATGGAGAAGTTCAGGGAGCGCCGCAAAGACCTCCATATGGTGTTCATTGATCTCGAGAAGGCATATGATAGTATCCCCCGTGAAGCGATTTGGAAGACCCTTGTAGAGCGGAGTGTATCGCCGTCTTACGTAAGAGTGATTCAAGACATGTACTCCCAAGCTAGTTCTTGCGTCCGGACCCCAGTGGGTGACTCTCATTTCTTCCCTGTTGAGATTGGGCTTCATCAGGGATCGGCCCTAAACCCTCTTCTGTTCGCACTTATCCTTGATGTCATGTCACGCGGGATCCTAGACGTCGTCCCGTGGTGCATGCTCTTCGCTGACGATATCGTGCTAGTGGCGGAGTCAAGGGGGGAGGTCAACGAGAAGTTGGAACTATGGAGATCGACTTTGGAGTCACAAGGGTTGCGGGTGAGTAGAACTAAAACCGAGTATCTCTGGTGTAACTTCAGTGGCGAGGCCATCGACGAAGGGGTCGAGGTTAAGATCGAAGACCAGATCGTCCCGCGCACGGATAAGTTCAAGTATCTGGGGTCGATCATCCAGAAGGAAGGTGAGGTTGAAGACGATGTCAAGCATCGTATCAATGCTGGGTGGCTAAGATGGAGGGCAGCGTCAGGGGTGATGTGCGACAAGAAGGTTCCTCTAAAGTTGAAAGGGAGATTCTATAGAGCGGCAATCCGACCTGCGTTGTTATATGGTTCTGAGTGTTGGGCAACGAAGAAGACCCACGAAAGCAAGTTGGAAGCAGCTGTGATGCGGATGTTGCGGTGGTCGTGTGGCCGCACGATGCTAGATAGAATCCCTAATAGGGCGTTTAGGACCGAGCTCGAAGTGGTGCCGCTTTCTGCGAAAGTTAGGGAAGGGAGGTTGAGATGGTTCGGCCACGTCCGTAGGAGGCGGCCGGAAGCCCCAGTGAGAAGGGTCGAGAGCCTTTCGGTTGTTGGGGTGAGGAGGAGAGGCAGACCGAGAAGGTCATGGGAAGAGCAGCTTAGGTTGGATTTGAACGCTATGAACCTAAGTGAGACCATGACCGCTGACAGGTGTTCGTGGAGGCGGCAGATCAGAGTGGTGGACTCTCTTCTAGGGGACAGCTCTGTAGTGGAGAACCTCAGAGTTGGGTTGTCTCGGATGGCCTTATCTTAGGAGTTCGGCTTTTTTCGCTTTCTTATTCCAGTTTCATTCTTTCATTTTTATTATCATATGTTTCCCCGGTTGTGCAGGTGCAGGGAGCTTTGCTTGGTGGTATCTAGGGGCATGGTAGGTAAGTCCCGTGTGGAGAAAGCCATGGGTGCAGGTATTGCTGAGAACTTTGTCTCATATCTTTTAGATTCCTTTGTATATATCACTCACCGTATATGTCGTGCACATAGCCGAGGGTCTTCACGGAAACAGCCTCCCTACCATAAAAAGTGGGGGCATGGTCTGCGTACAACCTACCCTCCCCAGACCCTGCTATATAGTGGGTATGTTTGGTTTGGTTTGGTTTGATTTTCTATTTAATTAAAGATTGATCAATTTAATCATTAAAAAGCTAAGAGAAACGTATAAATTTAAACGGACGGAGTAGAATAAAAGTTGCATATCCTCCAACACACTCGATAGTGCATATTTGACTTCATGCGTCAAAAAGGTAACTTTTTCAATTATTGCTAAGCCCTGGCATGGAATGATTGTAGCATGTACGTAACCTCATGCTATACCTAACATATTTCCCAAATAAAATATTACTTGCTCCGTTCCGAAAAACCTTTTTGGTTTTGATTTGAACATTGTTTATTATAAGTGATTGATTACTAATTTAAGCATAATTTATAAGACAAAATATAGTTATGAATAATTTTGTTTGATTTGTATTTATGAATACTTTAATACAGTGAAGTTTTTATATTTAATACTAATACGAAATTGAAGATATTAACGATCAAAAGTTTGTATTGCTAAACGTCTCCAAAGTAAACAGGAAAGGTATTATAGAAAAGAGGGAGTAGTAAATATTTTCATGTTTTTTTCCGTAACATTTTCATGTTAGCAAAAATTCTCAACATAACATTTTTTTTTTCCTTAAGCCAAAAAATAAAAATAAATAAAAATGAGTATCATATGATGGTGACATGTGATGAAGCAAATAATTTGTGTAATGTGCGATCTAATAAGTATCTTTATCTTACCACCATCGCACTAAAGTCCTTGGCATTACTGGGTAGTGGGTACTCCATTCTAGGGGTGAGTAAGAAACCGAATTGAAATCGAAATCGAATCGAAAAAACCGAAATTGAAATCTAACCGGCGGTTACAGTTTTTTATTTTTAAAAACCGAGATTTTCGGTTTCGGTTCCGGTTTTAGGTTCTAACCGAACCGAGAAAAACCGAACCGAACCGAACCGATTATTAAAATAAATAAATATTTTTTATAATTATATAATTTTTAAACATTAATAATATAAGTATATTTCCTAAAAATATTACTGAAATTGTTTCGGGCCTAATATCCTAGTTTAGTGAATAGTTAGTAATTGACTAGCAGATTGATTTAAACTTTAGAAAGGGACCAGATAAGCATGTAAATATTAGAAGCAAGAGGCATGTTGTAGCTCAGTAGATATTCAAGTAAAAAATTATTTCATTTTATCTTTCTGTTTGATTAACTTGTATGCATCATCTTTTTTTTTCTTGGCTAAGTTGTATGCTTAATCTTTTATGCCTTTGTATTAACTCAGTAGTATATTGAGACTACTGTTGTATTATGCTGTGTTTAGTTGAATTTATAATATTTTTTATTTTAATCGATTTTAAAACCGAAACCGAATCGATAAAAATCGAAACTGAAACCGATGGTTCGTTTGCGGTTCCGATTGTCGATTCTTAAAACCGAGAACATGCGGTTCCGGTTCCGATTTTACCCGAAAACCGAACCGAACAGGGGTTTGCTCCCCCTGCTCCATTCCAACACGAGAGCTGCGTCTACACAAGACAAACAAATACAACACTACAAAAATGAAAAAAAATAAAGGAGGAAACAAACACCAAAGTTAACCAAGAAATGAACTCTTTCCCATCTGTATTATTATTATGATAAGGTGATAAGACAAACGAACATCAATAAAGATCGATTTCGAAGCAGAGGTACGAGAAACTAGAGAGAATGAGAAATGAAGGTGGTGGTGCTCTGTTCGATAGCAGGGGAGTTAGCAGAAGCCTGTTGATTTGCAGTAGGGCTTTTGCGGCTTCGACGTTGTTGGCTATACTTGCAGTTTGGTTGTATCGATGCATATACTTGTTCTTCCCTTCGTTACTGAGTAACACACTGAATGATCATCGGAGTCCTAATCATACACTTGCGTGGGTTGGCATGTTCGCTGCCGAGATTTGGTTTGGTTTCTACTGGCTGCTAACTCAGGCTGCACGATGGAAACCGATCTATCGCCGCACTTTTAAGGACAAACTCTCCTACAGGTCAGTTACTATGATTTCGTGTCTTGGTTAATTTTCCAATGCCTGTGCTTAAAAGATAGAGTTACATTGAAAGACTGCCTGCACCCGGATTAAACTATAACGATTCGTTTTTGGCGGAAATTAACATTTTTTGACTCCCCATTTTGTCTTAACACTCTGCAATGCTAGTTCATTCGCAAAGAAATTGGTTAAAATTGAGAAATATTCTTAAAAGAGAGTTGTGTGCACACATAAGCTGGTTAGGCAATTTCTGCTCTAGGTATGTTACTAGATCCCCTCAATTAATTTGTTAATAAATGCAGGCATGAGAAAGAGTTGCCTGGTGTCGACATATTTGTGTGCACAGCTGATCCAACAATTGAGCCACCACTAATGGTGATCAACACTGTGTTATCGGTCATGGCTTATGATTACCCATCGGAGAAAGTCTCCGTCTATCTCTCTGATGATGGAGGCTCCGACATTACCTTCTACGCACTCAAACTAGCCTCTACCTTTGCTAAACATTGGATACCTTACTGCAAGAAATTTAAAGTTCAACCACCTTGTCCTGCAGCTTATTTTAGCACCTCTGCACCACCACCAGCAGGTTCCGAAGATTGGGCCTCCATCAGGGTGAGAAAACTTGCTCAATTTTGCTTTATTTATTTCAATAATGCTACAGACTAAAATTTGCTTGCATAATTGGCATCCCAGATTACATTTACAATGTCCTTTATAGTAACATATAGTATTTGTAATAAAATTCAATGTGCACATTTTTTTTTTGTCACTCAATTACACTTAAGAAAATTTGACGAAAAAAATCTTTCATCACGGTTACATTCTTTACTGTTAGCTTTTTTATCACTCTCTTCTACATTTAGCTGTACCTGATATTTTCATTGCATTCTCATTTCAACTTCTTCTCGACCAGTAAAGCATGACATATTATCCATAGGCCAACTTCTTCCAGTTGCAAATTTTAAGCATTCTGTACTGAACAACATTGCCATCATTTGTTGAATATTCATTTATGAGAAAATTTCACAGGAATTATATGAAGAAATGAAGAATCGAATAGAAAGCGTGACAGAGCTTGGAGGAATTTCTGATGAGTTACGACTAGAGCACAATGAATTCACCCAATGGGAATCATTTTCTTCTTCCCGTGACCATGACACCATACTTCATGTACGTAATTAGTCTCCCATCACTTTCATACACTTCATTTTCACTATTTCATGACATGAAGCCGCTACTACTTCAGTAGATGACTAACTAAATCATTTACCTAAATGCAAGTAATTTGTTTGTTTTGATGTACAATCTGTTGAATATTTATTTCGTCTCCAGATATTGGTCGGAGTGAGCACTAGAAAAGTGGTAAAGGATATTGACGGGTGTACACTACCCAATCTGGTATACTTGGCTAGGGAGAAGAGGCCTCACCATCCGCATAACTACAAAGCCGGTGCCATGAATTCATTGGTAACTTATTATATGTAAAATAATTACTATTTGGTATTAGTAAGTAATGCTAAGTGATTCTGTCATGATTAGCATGTGCATATTCTGGCAGGCAGTTTTAATTTGATTAGCACAAGTGAGATGCCTCATGTGAATCTTGATTTCAATTGTGCAACAAGTGTTATAGAGATTTACAGTGCAAGGTTCTACTGCGGATTACATTTATGATTAGTTGTTGGACTTTGCAGATAAGGGTGTCAGAAAAGATGAGCAATGGACGGATCATACTGAATGTAGACTGTGATATGTATTCTAATAGCTCTCATTCAGTAAAGGATGCTCTTTGCTTTTTCATGGATGAAAAAAAAGGGAATGAGATTGCTTATGTGCAGTTCCCACAGAATTATGAAAATATTACTGAAAATGATATTTATGCTAGTTACATGAGAACAATATCTGAGGTGAGTATAGACATGTATATGTTTAAGACTGTTCTTCAAAATTTCATTTTTGTTTACTTCTTCAATACTAATTGTTTGCTATTCACCAACTAATCAGGTGGATTTTTTTGGTTTGGATGGTTTGGGAGGTCCTTTATACATTGGAACTGGCTGCTTTCACAGAAGAGACACTCTTTGTGGAAGAGTTTTCAGCAAGAACCAAACCAAGAGCGACTACTGGAATAAAGGGAATGATCACGGTTATTTGGACGAAACTTCCTATGAACTAGAAGAAAGACTGAAGGATTTAGCAAGTTGTACATTTGAAAAAAATACTCAATGGGGAAATGAGGTACCGTGCCATGATTTATGTGTCTATATGTCTGTGATCCTTTTACATGTGCAATGTTTGGATGCTCGGTCAAACAGTTTTGAAATTCTTAAAATTTTGTACAAATGCAGATGGGTTTGAAATATGGGTGCCCGGTGGAAGATGTGATAACTGGACTCTCGATTCAATGCAATGGATGGAAATCAGTATATTACAATCCAGAAAGAAAAGGGTTCTTAGGTGTAGCTCCCACCAGTTTGTACCAAAATCTGGTGCAGCACAAGAGATGGTCTGAGGGTGATTTTAAGATCTTGTTAACAAAGTACAGTCCAGCATCATATGGTTTCGGAAGGATTAATTATGGCCTCATAATGGCATACTGCGTGTACCTACTCTGGGCTCCTAGTAGCTTGCCAACACTCTATTACTGCATAATCCCTTCCCTCCATCTCCTAAGTGGCAATCATCTGTACCCTCAGGTACAACTTTTTTCCTTCTAAAAAAGTTAACATTCCTGTCAACTGTTTTTTGTAAATTTCAGATGTGATCCATCCAGAGTTGCATCAAACAACTCTCTCAGCTATTAGTATGAGACAACTTCAAAGGTTTAATTTGTTTAACCATCTCTAGGATTAATTGATCTCAGCTAAGTATCTTCGCTATTAGTGGTTCATGATCGGATCTTAGACACTAACTATAATTACCATAGGTACATTCGTAAGTAGCAGATCAATAAGAGGGTCATCTTGATGGCACGGTTTTAGTTTTTTTGTTTTAGTCAGTCTTGGCACTTTTTGTATAAAAGCACCATTTATCCAGATCTCTTCTATAACTGCATACATCCACGATCGCAAGCCAAGTTTGTTTTTTTTAAATTCTTGCAGATATCGAGCCCGTGGTTTATTCCATTCGCATACATTATACTCTCTGCGTATGCATATAGCTTGGCTGAGTTCCTCTTGTCGGGTGGAACAATCCTGGGCTGGTGGAATGACCAAAGAATATGGCTGTACAAGAGAACTAGCTCCTACTTCTTCGCCCTTGTCGACACCATATTTAGCTTGGTAAAATATTCAAACACAACATTTACGATCACATCAAAAGTGGCTGATCCAGATGCTTATCGGAGATATGAGCAAGATATTATGGATTTCGAAACACCTTCTCCTCTGATCACCATACTAGTAACAGTTGCTATGCTTAATCTTTTTTGTCTTGCTGGTTTGGTAATGCAACTTTTGGTGGATTTTAGCAGGACTATCGAAACAATGGCTGTACAGATCATTCTATGTTCCTTCCTCGTTCTGATAAATTTACCATTGTATGAGGCCCTTTTTCTACGGAAGGATAAAGGGAAGGTACCAAGTTCTGTAGCCGTAAAATCAGTTTCCTTGGCTTTGCTTGCTTGTACTTGCTTTACATTTTTGAACTAGCTCTGTATTTCTCATTAATTCATCAATCTCCTGGTCATCTGCAACTAAATTGTAATCAAACTAAACATATTCAATAAAATCCACACGGGTGGATGCCTTTTTATTCACGTCACGGTTACATCGTATCAAATGACACAGCTATATATCAGATTATATTCTATTCTAAATATATGCATATCTCAAAGGCTACGTAGCAAATAAGTAAATTATTTTAAGATATCTCTGTGCAGTTTAAGATAGCTCTGTGCAGTTTGAGTCGGTTAAATATTACAAGGTATCTTGTAAAGTTGATTTTGAAGCATTTTTGAGAAATTCATCAAAATCTCCTATGTTGTTGTTGGTTGGGATAAATGTAATGAAAAGGAATGGAATGAAATTTGAACTATAAGATAGGTTAATATTTTAATTAGGGAGTTGATATGTGCACACCGTGTCAACACCCAATATTGACTACTAGACTAAAATGCCCTCCATGCAACTTTTTCTTTAATTTGTTTTAAATAAAAATTTAATTAATTAAAAATAATTGTGTTAGTTTTAGATGATCATATTATTTTTATTTCTAACTAAATATGTAAAATATTCAAAAAAAAAAAATATGATTCAAAGTTGTCGAATAGATAAATCTACCATAAAATATTCAAAATATTCGTGAAAAGATTACTTTTATATTTATTTAGGTTTAAATTAGTAATTTTCTTACTTTAATTTAAAAATCTATTATATCTATTATAGGTGAACATGGCTTTTGAACCTATTTAGTAATTTACATTTATACCCTTATAGTTATATTAATGTTAAAAAATTATTTTTGATGGGGACCGAACCCAAGACTTCCTTGTGGAGGAGAATTTATAATCATGTCTAGAACCATTGAACCAACACAACTTTCAGTCATATATCTTCAAATCATTCACCACATGCATAAATAGCCTCCTTATTATATCTATTTTAAAATTTATTCCGGATAAATTATAGGAACATTTTTTCTTTTTAATAATTAAAAATGTATATCATATAAATGATCAGAATACATAATGATTATGATTTTATTTATATGAATAGATTTAGTTAATATTTGTATAATGTTTTATATTTGATTTATAGATTTACTTAAATTTGAAATAATTAGATAAAATATATAATTGAATTAGAGTGTGGACAGTCTCATAAATCGCCAATATAATAAAAATTATTAGCACACCTCTTCCATCTTTATTGTCATTGTGACGCCCCGTGATCCGGGGTCAAGGATCCGGGCCGTCAAGGTCCAATTTCCGATCAATATCAATATCTCTGTAATCTTTTTTTTTTCAATAAATAATTAAATAAATAGGCAGTTGACCCCACACTAATACACACACACACCAGTCATAAGCTCATAGAACAACAACCACAATATTTAAAAGTTTTAAAGTTAACAGTTATTACAAGCCCAGAATTTACTAAGTACATTGTTGAACAAAGCTTCTACAGGAAGCACTTCAACAACTAAAGTTTATTACAATTTACACACTTAATTTACATAAGTATACTAAGCCCCTCCGCTTGTCACTACCTCGGGGATGGTCGCCAGCACTCGCTCAAAAGGTCGCCTTTCCCTTACCCTCTTGCGGGGTGTGGTACGTAGTATCGGCATGGGACCTAGCTGCTATATACATAAGTAGCAAGAGTGAGCTATAATAGCTCAGCAAGATCATACTGTAACTAAAATTTAAAATGTGAACAAGTATACATATATGTATATGCATATGTAATCGCAGGAAACAATTAAAATCCTTAAGGAAGAGTAAAGCTCTTATTTAATAATACATCATCCACTCACTATTATAAGAAAGAAATCTATATTAATATAATATCAGTTTTTCTTCATCTGCCACCATAATACCATCATCTCATATCATTATTCTGGTTTCAGTATTGAAATCTACAATAATATAATATCAGTTTTTCTTCATCTGTAACTATCATTCCATCATCTCATATCATTGTTCTGTTTTCAGTATAGCAATCTGAAAACCATTGTCTACACTTTCTTTTCAAAACATTGGGGATATCTGCTGTCGCCTGATACGTTAGGACGATGATCAGTCGCCTAATCGTATCTGCTCTCTTTTTACTACCGGTAGAAGGAATGAAAATCATCCCTGGAGGAAGGCCACCTGCTAACATCCTCCCTTGGCATCTTCGTGCCGTAATAAAAATAATAAATGCTGGACTGTGTCGCACACAGCCCTGACACAGCCACTTACGCAAGTCTGTTGCAATCCCCCTCTTTATCACATCATTATTTTCTTTTTAAAATATCATTCCACATTTCCATTTTCTCACTTTCATTTTCACATATCATTCTCTCATATCATTTCCATTCTCGCACATTACTTCTATAAAATATATATATATATATATCATAAGGCTTTGATTATGATTCAGACCTCTCTTTCAAATTCAGAAATCAAATATACTTTTATATTCGTAAAATATTCCATTTATTTTAAGAGTAATGCATGTTAATCAAATAATGTTTATTAAACCACTGATACTCAATAAGAACATTTTTAATATAATATTATAACCATATAACCCTCGATAACAACTGATACCATTCTCTCTTATTCTCTTAATCATAAGGCATGTTCAATTCATGCATAATCATCTCTCTACATATCCATCTCATACTCTTATTCATATTCATATACATCTTATACTCATATCCATATTCATATACATCTTCGTATATCTTTCTTTTCAATATTAATACTCAAGGAAGACAATTTCTTCACAATATAGTAATAATAGCATCACATATGTATTTCACAAAATCAAGTTTCTTTGTGAAGATAAGTAGTTTTACAAATAGGGATAGAAGAAATCTTGCCTCGGTTTCGATATCCTGACGGTATGGCTCGTCCCTCTTCCGGAGTTTCTATAAACACAAAAGGACCGTCGTTAGAACCACATCTCTTACTCACTACACTCTTGTATAACATTACCTTTTGAAACTTTAATATATGTTTAACGTATTCTTATTACCCCAAAGGTTCAAGAACTTAACCATTTATAACCTAAGTCGAAGTTTCAGGGTTTTTCATTATTTCCCTTAACGACCACACTCGACTGTAGAATTTCTTATAATTTTTAAATTTCGAATTTTAATGTAAGGTCAACTGGAAATAGTTCTTTGACCACACTACTATCATCTCCCAAAATTTCGTGACTTTTAACAATGTTAAGGTATGGTAATTGTAAACTCAAGTTTGATACATTTACAGTTTCTCGGTTTCTGAACCGCTTTCACTAAAACTGACTTTTCTCCTAAACCGTTCATCAGATTTTAACGCACCTTATATCAAAACGATCTATGAACTAAGCTCTATCATTTCATAGTTAATTAGGAACCTGGACAGTAGGGTACCATACGGATGCAGGGGGTCCAAAACAGGGCAATTTACATCCTAACGAAAATCGGGCATTATAACGGCTATAATTTCGTACTTTCCATAAATCCAACTCCTCCAAATCAATTATCAAACACCATAATCATCACCTACACCATGTGGTATTCTTCACCAGCCATGGTTACAAGTCCACAACACACAATTTCCACATCAAAACAAACCACTTATAACACATACTCATTATAAACTTTACATTAACAACACTTAACTACTAATCACTTCCATATCTACCATAAATACAAAAGGGCAAGGGTTGTTATACCTCTTTGAAGCTTGAAGAACACTTAATAATCCTTAATAATCCTTGGACACACCTTGAACAACCTTGAATTAGCTTGGATTAACTAAAGGAGCCATGAAAAACAAGTTAGTTTCTTAAAGTTACTATTCATGCACTATTCATCATCACCTTCAATGAATTTATTACCTTGCTAGATGATGTTGGTTGGCCTTGAAACTTTGTGCTAGTCTTAATCTATTCCCCAAGAAGCTCCATGATTTTTCTCTTGATTTCTTGTTGATTTTTGCTAGGGTTTTGAATTTTATTTTTCTTGTTTTTCTTGCTTTTGGCCGAATGGATGTAATGGATGGGGGAGAGGTTTTTCTCTTGCTTATTTGATCTTATCTTGGCTAATCTTGTTTAATCTAGAGTGTTATGGAAGTCTTGGTAAAAAAATCTAGGTGTTAAAAGACTAATCTACCCTTAATTTGGTTTAGTGGAAGATGACATCATTAACATGATTTCATAATTCTCTTTTTCTTGATTTCTTTTCTAATTATAATGCTAGTACTCTTGGTAATTATAATGGGGTATGTATCCTGGTTATTTTATAAATCTTGGTTGCTTAATCTCCATATTCGTCTAATTGTGGTTCGTTTCGAATGTACCTCATTATCTCAGTGGTTTTGAAATCATTTAACAATCCAAATTCCATTGGTATTCTCTTAACTTAATAATCCCCTGGCTCAAATCTAAATTCACTAATCCCTCAATATATAATTCTTATAATGTTTCCATGCTCCTTAATGTCCAATAGAAGCTTATTCGAAATCAAAATCCTCAAAAATCAAAATTCAGGAATTTCTAAAATCCATCGTTATTTCGAGTCACTTATTTTCAATGTACAACACTAATATAGTTTTTGTTTTCTCATTTTCCATCCCTAGTATAGAGTACCTACACACCATTTCCCTGGATTCCTCAAGATCACTATTCATTTGGGCACTGTAGCCTTTCTAACGTTAGGGTTATTACAGTCTTCCCCCCTTAAAAGGATTCCGTCCCGGAATCATGTTGGAAATGTCCATAAGTATCTTTCTCATTCACACCCTCTAACTTCCACACTATTTCCTTTATCCTTTTTCCTTCTATAATATATCTATCTTGTTTGCGCAGAAATATACTAACATAACTTCCTTGTCATTCATCAACATGCCATTTAGTTTATCAATAGCAGTCCTTTTACTGTCTTTTCCTCACAAATCTCCTCCTGTTTCAAGTCATTCCAGTTATCTCGTCTCTCCTTCCTCTTTTGACGAAGATATCCGCCACTACATTGACCTTTTCTGAATGGTAGTGTATCTCACTTATGGTTTGACCATCTTCTGATCTCTATCATGACATAAATATTAATTCCTCAATATTCCCATAGTTCCTCTCTGTAAAATTTTCCAGAAAATAAGCTCTAATAATATTCTTTAAAACAATTGTAAGAAAATACTACCTATAACATATATTTCCTGTTCGTCTCAACGAGCTTGTGTTTTCCCAAAACACTCCTACTTTTCTTTTCATAACGTTTCCTAGCCCTTAGCAGATACTGATTTTCCTTATCTATATTATTAACTTATTTATTCCATTAATTGATTAAGTCGATCCTTAGCCAAAGATTTACACACCAAATTTAAATCAAAAAGCAAGTACCTGTATCCGCATCTGGTTTTGTCAACGCTTCCCCTAAGGTCATGTTGTACACTCTAGCAGTAGGCCTATTTGAAGCAGCCCCACTCTGTCCTGACGCGTATGACCCACCTGAACGGCAATCTCTAGCAATGTGTCCTAGTTTCCCACACTGGTAACACTTAACATCTCTTTTAGGGTTTGCATCAGTTGATGGGCACTGGTTAAGGTAGTGTCCTTTTTGTCCACACTTAAAACAAGTTACTCCCAGCACTCTACAGACTCCTATATGCTTCTTACCACACGTCTCACAATCTGGTAATGGTGGTCGTGATTGATTGGACTGAAATGTTCCCGAAGATTTTCCACCCTGACTCACCGTCTCACTAGTAGTCTTGTTACCCCCCGACTTTCCCACAAATTGAGATTTTTGTCCTTTACCTCCTTTGTTAAAGTAGCTTCCCTCACTTGAACCTCCTTTTGGGCCCTCAAATCTTCTTTTCTTATTCTCTCGACCTATTTGAGCCTGCTCACTCTCGGCCTCTATAATTGATGCCTTTTGAACCACTGCAGCATAATCAGTTAACTCAAATGGGGCCACTCTCGTTCGTAACCAGGGTTTCAACCCTTGTTGAAACCTTTTTGCACGTTGTTCTTCAGTACGCACAAACTCGGGAACAAACCTCGACAGTTCTGTAAATTTATTTTCATACTCTGCCACTGTTAGGTTATCCTGTTTTAACTCCAGAAACTTTAATTCCATTTGGTTTTCTAAATACCTAGGAGAATACTTTTCTAGGAACACCCTAGTGAAACGCTCCCAGGTTATCACTCCCGCTTCCTCTAGGTTCTTCCTAGCTTCCCACCAGTAATTTGCCTCTCCCTTTAGGAGATAGGCTGCAAAAACTGTTTTCTGATCTTCCTCTATCCTCAGTATTTCGAAAGCTTTCTCCATTTCTTTTAGCCATGCCCTGGCTACTACTGGGTTAGTGGTTCCCTCGAATTCTGGGGGCTTTAATGACTTAAAGGCACGAAAGGAACTAGCTGCCTGATTGGGGAGAACAGGTGGTGGTTGAGGATTCTGTGGATTTGTTAAATTCTGCCTTAATAAGTCCATGAATTGGGCAAAGGGATCACCTCCCGGATTCCTTTGTTGGCCAGTTGATTCCTCTTCTCCTTCTTCATGATTTTCTTCATTATGAGCATTTTCGTTCAGTCTAGTACCTTCGATATTTCGACTTCTTTCGTCTCTCTCATTTTCCCTTGCATTCGCTCTACTGTCACGTCTAGGTGGCATAATTCTGTACATAACAATAGTCCTTATTAATTACCCGAATTTGGGTTACTATATACATCATTTCTATATACACAATTATATCATTAATTAGCTCATTTGCACATCACAATATCTTTATCACGCGATTTACATCTAGTTATACCATAACTTTAGTAGGTAGTTGTATCGCCCTTAACACGATAGCCTTTTCATTAAGTCAATCACCTTTTATACATCAATATTTCTGAGTCTCAACATTTATTATATTATATAAAAAAAAATGCAGCAAAAATTTAGATAGAAATGCACAAACTTCATTAATGTACATAAATATTTTACAATTTGGGTACAACATCTTTTACTGCTAATAATATATATCATCTAATACAAGGTTCGAAACCCAAAACATAGTCGTACATACTAATCCGATATCACCAAAAGTACTACTAGCTGTCCTCTAATCAGACTGGGATTAAAACAGTGAACAACTAAACTAATCCCCAAAATGACATCAACAAGATGACTAGTCTGATTAGTGACGAACTACTATCCCGGCTCACACCCCTGCCCTGACAACATCCCGTATCTGGACTACCATGGTAGTAACCGTATCAACTATCTGGGCCCTCCATGCCGGGTCTCCTCTATCACCCAACAACCTCCTAATATCTCCTAATGCTCGTAGCTCAATACTGATCATCCCCAGAGACATCCCATCCGGGATAACCCCTCCTCTCCCTCTCTCTAACCTCTGTAGAAGGGTGTCTATAGTCCTGCGGGACTCCTCCAACTGTCCCTGAAGGGCAAAGTACTCGGTCAATAAGGTAGCTGAAAGTGAGTCACCCGCCGGTAAAGGTGCCTCCTGAGGGGGTACAGCTAGGGGAGGTGCATCCACAGGTGGAGGTGGTGGAGGTGCAAAGGGTGGGGATGGAGGAACCGACTCTGTCTCAGCATCCTCTGAAGGATCCTCCTCCTCCTCAAAAAAACCAAAATGCCCTGGAGGGGTAAACTGCTCAAAAGGATCATCTATAGGGTCAGGACTAGGTAGAGGGGATGGAACTGGTGACGGCACTGGGATGGGTCGGACAGGAGTGGGAACCATCTGAATATCCCTCCACTCAATCGGCTCCTCAGGTATAACTGACAACCTAGGCCTCTTACGCAGTGGCCTCTCCTCCTCAGGGATCTCCGATCTCACTCTGGAAGGACCTGCCTCGTCAGATCCTGTAGAAGGTCTACCCATATATGGCACTAGGGCCACAGCATCTCTCCGTCTCTGCTCCTCTGCCTCCTCTCTCTCTAATCGCTCTCTAGCCGCCGCCCGGCGTCTCTCCCTGAGGTCCTCAACTGCATACTCGGGGACCTCTACCCCGGCCAGCTGAAGATCTAATAGCTCCTGCTCTGACATCCCTAGCCACTGGGGGTCCTGACTCGGCTCACCCATCTCCGCTCCCTATAATAAAACATAAAATTCTATTAGTAACAGTCTAATAAATTATAATATATGCTTAAAGTAAATACTACCTGCGATATACCACCCCTGAACTTGATGGAAGTTCACAATTTATATTATAACTGATACATTTATTATTATCACTTTTGTTCTTGAGCATTATGACTCTTAGCTCTGATACCATCTGTGACGCCCCGTGATCCGGGGTCAAGGATCCGGGCCGTCAAGGTCCAATTTCCGATCAATATCAATATCTCTGTAATCTTTTTTTTTTTCAATAAATAATTAAATAAATAGGCAGTTGACCCCACACTAATACACACACACACCAGTCATAAGCTCATAGAACAACAACCACAATATTTAAAAGTTTTAAAGTTAACAGTTATTACAAGCCCAGAATTTACTAAGTACATTGTTGAACAAAGCTTCTACAGGAAGCACTTCAACAACTAAAGTTTATTACAATTTACACACTTAATTTACATAAGTATACTAAGCCCCTCCGCTTGTCACTACCTCGGGGATGGTCGCCAGCACTCGCTCAAAAGGTCGCCTTTCCCTTACCCTCTTGCGGGGTGTGGTACGTAGTATCGGCATGGGACCTAGCTGCTATATACATAAGTAGCAAGAGTGAGCTATAATAGCTCAGCAAGATCATACTGTAACTAAAATTTAAAATGTGAACAAGTATACATATATGTATATGCATATGTAATCGCAGGAAACAATTAAAATCCTTAAGGAAGAGTAAAGCTCTTATTTAATAATACATCATCCACTCACTATTATAAGAAAGAAATCTATATTAATATAATATCAGTTTTTCTTCATCTGCCACCATAATACCATCATCTCATATCATTATTCTGGTTTCAGTATTGAAATCTACAATAATATAATATCAGTTTTTCTTCATCTGTAACTATCATTCCATCATCTCATATCATTGTTCTGTTTTCAGTATAGCAATCTGAAAACCATTGTCTACACTTTCTTTTCAAAACATTGGGGATATCTGCTGTCGCCTGATACGTTAGGACGATGATCAGTCGCCTAATCGTATCTGCTCTCTTTTTACTACCGGTAGAAGGAATGAAAATCATCCCTGGAGGAAGGCCACCTGCTAACATCCTCCCTTGGCATCTTCGTGCCGTAATAAAAATAATAAATGCTGGACTGTGTCGCACACAGCCCTGACACAGCCACTTACGCAAGTCTGTTGCAATCCCCCTCTTTATCACATCATTATTTTCTTTTTAAAATATCATTCCACATTTCCATTTTCTCACTTTCATTTTCACATATCATTCTCTCATATCATTTCCATTCTCGCACATTACTTCTATAAAATATATATATATCATAAGGCTTTGATTATGATTCAGACCTCTCTTTCAAATTCAGAAATCAAATATACTTTTATATTCGTAAAATATTCCATTTATTTTAAGAGTAATGCATGTTAATCAAATAATGTTTATTAAACCACTGATACTCAATAAGAACATTTTTAATATAATATTATAACCATATAACCCTCGATAACAACTGATACCATTCTCTCTTATTCTCTTAATCATAAGGCATGTTCAATTCATGCATAATCATCTCTCTACATATCCATCTCATACTCTTATTCATATTCATATACATCTTATACTCATATCCATATTCATATACATCTTCGTATATCTTTCTTTTCAATATTAATACTCAAGGAAGACAATTTCTTCACAATATAGTAATAATAGCATCACATATGTATTTCACAAAATCAAGTTTCTTTGTGAAGATAAGTAGTTTTACAAATAGGGATAGAAGAAATCTTGCCTCGGTTTCGATATCCTGACGGTATGGCTCGTCCCTCTTCCGGAGTTTCTATAAACACAAAAGGACCGTCGTTAGAACCACATCTCTTACTCACTACACTCTTGTATAACATTACCTTTTGAAACTTTAATATATGTTTAACGTATTCTTATTACCCCAAAGGTTCAAGAACTTAACCATTTATAACCTAAGTCGAAGTTTCAGGGTTTTTCACCATTTCCCTTAACGACCACACTCGACTGTAGAATTTCTTATAATTTTTAAATTTCGAATTTTAATGTAAGGTCAACTGGAAATAGTTCTTTGACCACACTACTATCATCTCCCAAAATTTCGTGACTTTTAACAATGTTAAGGTATGGTAATTGTAAACTCAAGTTTGATACATTTACAGTTTCTCGGTTTCTGAATCGCTTTCACTAAAACTGACTTTTCTCCTAAACCGTTCATCAGATTTTAACGCACCTTATATCAAAACGATCTATGAACTAAGCTCTATCATTTCATAGTTAATTAGGAACCTGGACAGTAGGGTACCATACGGATGCAGGGGGTCCAAAACAGGGCAATTTACATCCTAACGAAAATCGGGCATTATAACGGCTATAATTTCATACTTTCCATAAATCCAACTCCTCCAAATCAATTATCAAACACCATAATCATCACCTACACCATGTGGTATTCTTCACCAGCCATGGTTACAAGTCCACAACACACAATTTCCACATCAAAACAAACCACTTATAACACATACTCATTATAAACTTTACATTAACAACACTTAACTACTAATCACTTCCATATCTACCATAAATACAAAAGGGCAAGGGTTGTTATACCTCTTTGAAGCTTGAAGAACACTTAATAATCCTTAATAATCCTTGGACACACCTTGAACAACCTTGAATTAGCTTGGATTAACTAAAGGAGCCATGAAAAACAAGTTAGTTTCTTAAAGTTACTATTCATGCACTATTCATCATCACCTTCAATGAATTTATTACCTTGCTAGATGATGTTGGTTGGCCTTGAAACTTTGTGCTAGTCTTAATCTATTCCCCAAGAAGCTCCATGATTTTTCTCTTGATTTCTTGTTGATTTTTGCTAGGGTTTTGAATTTTATTTTTCTTGTTTTTCTTGCTTTTGGCCGAATGGATGTAATGGATGGGGGAGAGGTTTTTCTCTTGCTTATTTGATCTTATCTTGGCTAATCTTGTTTAATCTAGAGTGTTATGGAAGCCTTGGTAAAAAAATCTAGGTGTTAAAAGACTAATCTACCCTTAATTTGGTTTAGTGGAAGATGACATCATTAACATGATTTCATAATTCTCTTTTTCTTGATTTCTTTTCTAATTATAATGCTAGTACTCTTGGTAATTATAATGGGGTATGTATCCTGGTTATTTTATAAATCTTGGTTGCTTAATCTCCATATTCGTCTAATTGTGGTTCGTTTCGAATGTACCTCATTATCTCAGTGGTTTTGAAATCATTTAACAATCCAAATTCCATTGGTATTCTCTTAACTTAATAATCCCCTGGCTCAAATCTAAATTCACTAATCCCTCAATATATAATTCTTATAATGTTTCCATGCTCCTTAATGTCCAATAGAAGCTTATTCGAAATCAAAATCCTCAAAAATCAAAATTCAGGAATTTCTAAAATCCATCGTTATTTCGAGTCACTTATTTTCAATGTACAACACTAATATAGTTTTTGTTTTCTCATTTTCCATCCCTAGTATAGAGTACCTACACACCATTTCCCTGGATTCCTCAAGATCACTATTCATTTGGGCACTGTAGCCTTTCTAACGTTAGGGTTATTACAGTCATTGTATTTACCATTATCGTCATAATCACCACTTTGCAAAAACAATCAAATCTAAGAAATTTTGGAAATGTAAGTCGAATAGAGGTTACCAAATATGAATAATAAATGATCGGAGGAAGGAATGATAAGCAAGTTTGAAATCATCAAAGATGAAAGAGAGGTGGTCAGGAAGAAGTGCACATATATGATGTGGTCGGAGGGAAGAGAAGGGAGGAAAGATGGGCAAATTTAACATCGTCGAAGATGAAAAAGAGGTGGTCAGGGGGAAGATGAATGCACATATATCATGTCGTCGGAGGGATAGGCAGATCTGAAAGGTAGTCAGATGGCCAGAGAGTGGTCAAAAAGAGCCTGAAGCGATGAGGTAAGAGATCGATAATTAGTTGGAGTAGATATGAGCATATGAGGTGGTAAGATGAGTAAAAATGATAATAGATCTATTAAAAATGCTATGTTTAAGATTCAAAATAGTTAAAAATGTGGGGCTAAGATTTAAAAGAGTTTAACTTCATTGTACTGATTAACGGGTTATCTTAAATTCGTCTTTAACATAATAGTATAGATGATATAGATATATGATACTGTGTTCGAATATAAATTTCTTAAATGACAGACTCTATAAGTTTAATATATTGCAAACTATTTTAATATAATTTATAAATTAGAGGATAATTAATTTCTAAAGCAACGTCAATTACAAAGCGAGCACCTATTTAGTTATATATTTTTTAAGATGAGTTAATTATGCAAAAATTTTAAAATCGTTCTTGTACTTATATAATCGAATTACACTTACTCTCTATTTTTGCGTTCAATTAGGCACAGAAAAAATTGTTACATTGCAAATCATACTTATAAGTGAAAATTAAGACTAAATCTGTAACATCACAGTCCCATATCAAGGAGAGTGGAGACTTTCGTTCAGTATATAATGTAAAATACTACAACCAATTGCACTAATAAATCATGTTCTTTTGGGGGTCTGTCATGGACTTGAACATTACTCAAGTTTTTGCATTTGGGATAGAGTATTTTGGCTTATTTCGGAATCAAAACCGGGAGTTGATTCGTGTAGATCGTAATAAAGCAATGAGAAACAAACTATATGACATACTATTATCGTAGTAGTTTTTTTTTTTTGGATTCATGTTGAAAATAAACTATAGGACACACTATTGTTATGGTAATACGTGAAATCTTACGATTAACTCTTATTAGCTATTTTTATCTGTCATCATTCACACATTAAACAAGCATCGCTATAAATATGCTTTTTAGAATTTAGAGTATGCCAATATTTTAAAATTTAAACACGACCAATCACTGATCTTAGATAGACCGAGACACGTGAAGTGGACAGGAAATGACGAACTCTATCGCAATGATTTGAAAAAAAATATACGAATTAACATGTGGCCCGTGCATTGCACGGGTTATTATGCTAGTATTGCGTAATAGGTTAACAAAGGTATTGAAAAAATAAATCGAAGGTTAAAAGTTATCATAAATTAAGTTTTTATAATTTTATTATAGAAGTTATTTATTAGAGTCGACCTAAATTGATGTAAAATCTTAAATTTAATTTTATAATAACAATAAATTATTCAAATATACATTTACTGAAATTTTCATACGTCATTTCACAAAACTTTAAAGCACAACTTGTTTGTTTTTATTTCACCTTATGCTTGCACTTTGTTTTAATAAAATTATATAGTTGAGTAACAAAATAATTGGTCGAACAAAAAAAGAGTTTAAGGATATTTTGGTCTCATCATTCAATATTGGGTGTGCACCTATAGAGTGTGCACATATCACCTCCCTTAAATTATTCATTCATTTATCCATTTCATTCTTAATCATTTGAACTAGAACTCAAACTCACCTATTTAAAAAGGAATGTTCAATTCTCTCCAACATTCAATTTCTTCACATTTCTCATCATATAAATTTTGTACCTATTCATATTTTTTTCTAAATTTTCCCTTACCTCCATTTTTTTCTTTTAATTGCATTAATTCCATTCCATTCTCCACAACCAAACACAACATTAGATTTTAACCGAATTTCAAAACTTAAAAAATACACTAGTAAGTTATTTAAAATCTATCATTTTATTAATCCAAAATATCTATGGGTTTTTGAATACCAGTAGATTTTAGTGGATTTACCTAAATTTTGAAAGACATGTTACAATTCAAATGAATACCATTAGATTTTGAAGGATTTTTTAAAATCCAAATTAAATATCCAAGAATTTCTAAAATAAAAAAAAAATATTTAAAATCCCAATCAACAACTTCTTATACGAAAATGGGAGAGAAGAGAAAAGAAATATTAATTTTTTTTCTCTAAACGTGCTTTCGAATTTTTTTAAGAGAGAACCGAAATAATTTGGAAAAAAATTCGTCACAATTTCTTTTCAAAACTTTCTTCCCATTTGTGGGATGATTGGGAGGAATTGTCGCATAAAACATTTACTTTAATTAATTTTTTATCCAAAATTATTTTTCTCACCACTAAAAGCTTGGGCAAAAGTTAAAGAAAATCAAATAATCAGCCTTCTCTTCTACTTTCTTCTCTTTTATTCCCTTCTTTCCTTAAAAAGTCCGGAACACAGCTGGACAAAGAGGCTGTTTGGCTACCGCTTAAAAGCTGTGCTTAAAGCCATTTTTTACTTTAAGTTAAAAAATGTAAGTTTGTGTAATAAGTGAGAAATTGACTTAAAGTTAAAAAAATAGCTTAAAGTCAAAAGTTGATATGAGGTACTTTTTTGAATGACTTATTTTGTTTTGAGAATTTTATTTGATAAAAGTTCATATCATCATTCAAATAGATAATTTATTAAATTTATTTTTATTTTACATTTTTAATAAATTATAATAACTCATAATATAAAATTATCCAAACAGATATTGACTTAAAATTTTCACTTATCACTTCAAGCAACTTTAAATCATAAGTAATAAATTTTATGACTAGCCAAACGGGCTCAAACCATGAATGATAAGGGTTGGGATCCTCTTTCCCCTATTCTTTTTAATATAAAAAGAGTGTTCTGGCGGGGTTCATTTTAATAAATAAATATTATTTATTAAAATGGGTTCCGCCAAGGTTACTCTTTTTATATTAAAAAGAGCACGAGATAAAAAAAAAACATGAAATAAAGGGATAAAGGATCCAGACCCGAATGATAATGACTCACGTACTTATTACCATCTTCACCAAACACACCATTTAAATCTCCCAAGTCTCATTTACATTTCATTGCCTACCCCACCTTCTTTTATTACCCGGGATCCGCTATTTCTTTCATCTTAGGCCCATTAACCGACTCACTTTAGATTAGGGTACCTGTCACGGCACTTCTGAAATGCATGCCTATAGGCATGCCATTTGGGATCAAATATAATAAAAATTAAACCTTATTGCAATTCAAATTCATCAGTATTGAAGAAAGGTCCATCTGCTCTCAGCAAAGCTCAATGCACATGCTCTTACTAGTGTGACCAATAAGAGAAAATGAGAATTGAAGTGAAGTAGCCAACAACACTCGTGAGAATTGAGAAGTGGTGACTACTGAGAAAGTGAGAAGCTATTAGGTTAATTAGCTAATGGGCTAATTTTAATTGGGCTTTCAATCTTGGATCCTTATTAATTATAAATGGGTATTTGTATTTTGACCCAATTTTAAAATTCTAATTATTAATATATTATGACACACACACACACATATATATATATAATTAATTATAAAAAATTTATAAAAAATTAGTAAAAAAGCATGCCAAAACAGGAAAAGGCATGCCTATAGGCGTGCCGTCATGGCGTGCCCAGTCCGGCAACGAACGCTCGTTCTTTTTCTGTCAAGAAAATCCGGTGCCACTGTGACATGCACCCTACTTTAGATGCAACGATCGCTTGTTTCAACTGATTCCCATCGAAATTTATCATTTTCCAATTTTAGTAAATGGCTCAGCTTATTCAGTTATCTTCATGGAAGTCAAAAATTATTAAACATGGTTATTTAACAAGACACCTAACATGTCATAATTTTTCAGTTCAATTAATAGGGTTACTCACACTTATAAATGTACTATTTCATGAGTTTGTAGTGATCTTCTGGATCATCTAAGTTATGATATTTAAGCTAATGCACCTCTACTTATATATATGGTCGTGCTCGTGATAAGAAATTTGACCCGGTCTGATTTCAAAAAAGAGTTGGAACTGACTGAGGTTAGCACACCTCATCTTGTAATTTGAAAAATCTGTTGGAATTCGGGCATAATAACGCAACGGAAATGACGTAAATAACAATTAAAAACGAATTCCAAAGCCCGGATCCATGTATAAAATGATGATCATGGTATAAAAATTCTCAAGAACAAGATTGTACTTTGTTAAAGCTTTCCAATGTATGTCAAATGGAGATCCTAGCTTGTTGATCTTGAGAGCTAAAGTGTTGATCTTGAGAGCTAAACTTGCAACTCCTCCACCGGTATCCACACTTGAATGCTTGCTTGATTCGTCGAACGATTTCGTCACGGAATTTGGTACTAGCCAAAATAAATAAAACGGATGTGTTCTTGACTTGTGCTTGATTTCTCCCTTGTGTTTATGAACTGAGATTTCAGTTGTGTTGTCTTGCAAATAACTTGCCAACTCTTGGCTTATAAAGAGAAATAAAGCAAAATGAGGCCTTAAACAATTAGGCCATTTTTTTATTTAAACAAATCTTATTTATTTAAATAAATTAATTAAGTCATACTTAATTAATCCAATAAGTCAAGAAAATACATCTTCAAATTTTATCTTTAACTAATCAAGTCTCACTTAATTAATTTTATAAAATTCGAATTATTATTTATTATTAATTTAAAATCATAATTTAAATTATTATTAATTTAAATTCATGAAATAAATTAATATCCCTTTTAAACATTCTTTGTGTGTGACCCTGTAGATTATTATTTAATTGGCAACAATTTTATTCTCTAATAAAATTGTAAACAATAAGCGGCGTCTAGTAACACATTATTGCTACCCAATAAAACAATAATTAAATCAACGATTCAATCAACCTTTTATGACTAATATTCCATGTAATATAATCCCTTTAAATCATGATATTATAGATTAAACTCGAGGCATGTAATGTGTCATCCTCTTCATAATTTAATCTTCATTTTCTTGATCGATGAGTAGACTATTTAATCAAATCAAAATTTGAGCATGGCCATGCATTTCATAGTCTCACTCAAACAAGAGGCCGATAATATCACTCCTTTATTAGGAGATTTAAATCCCATCTAGTTCGTTCATATTTCTCACATGATTCATAATATATCCGATATTCACCTTTATCATTATCCGGCTAAAGATAACTTTTGACGAATTCAAAATATATTAATTCTCATGTAGAATTATAACGACTTCAGGTCTAAGGATCATTACACCATTATCACTGTGAGAATACATATGTCACATTTATTATTTACCATGATGTATCTCACTGTGGGTCTGTCTAGTACCCTGTACTCGTACAGTTACCTATGCATTGCTTTTAGTATCTTCATACTTATGACCAATGAGACGTGGTCATCTTGTCAATTAACATACTAGCCTTAGTGTATTATTATTGTCCTAAGTAATAATAATACTCGGCTAGGGACATTTAAGAATATGATACAATCATTATATAATCTCATGTTCAAGTCACATACTTGCAACTATATAATTTGTATCAAGGTTCTAAGGACATTTATTATACTTTATTTATTTCGCAGTAAATAAAGCCAATAATAAACATATATATATCGAATATATAATATCACTCAGACATAAATATAATGTATCCATTGCCTCTAGGGCACCAATACTAACAATCTCCCACTTGCACTAGAGCCAATCACCCATGTATCGAATACCCATGCTACTAGTGTGACATTCATGCTTCTGCTGCGACAGAGCCTTAGTCAGCGGGTCTGCAATATTATCATCAGTATGCACTTTACATATGTGAATATCTCCTCTATCATTTATCTCTCGAATAAGGTGATATCTCCGAAGTATATGCTTTGTTCTGCTGTGAGCTCTCGGCTCCTTGGCTTGTGCTATAGCTCCATTATTATCGCAGTAAAGATCTATGGGATCTGCGATCGATGGAACTACACCAAGTACTGTAATGAACTTCCGTATCCATACAGCCTTCTCGGCTGCTTCACATGCCGCAATATACTCGGATTCCATTGTAGAATCAGCTACTGTCTCTTGCTTCGAACTTTTCCAGCTTACAGCACCTCCATTTAGGCAAAACACAAATCCAGACTGAGAAACAGAGTCATCTCTGTCAGTCTGAAAACTAGCATCCGTGTAACCCTTTACCGTTAGCTTCTCTTCTCCTTCATACACCAAGAATGAATCTTTAGTCCTTTTCAAGTACTTAAGAATACTCTTGACCGCCGTCCAGTGACCTTCACCTGGATTAGACTGGTATCTGCTCGTCATGCTCAAAGCATACGAGACATCCGGACGAGTACATATTATTGCATACATGATAGATCCAATTGCTGAAGCATATGGTATCTTACTCATGCGGTCTTTATCATCCAATGATTTCGGACCATTCTCTTTCGAGATCGTTATCCCATGAGATATGGGGACATATCCCCTTTTTGCATCTTGCATTCCAAAACGATGCAAAATCTTGTCAATATATGTACTCTGGCTTAAGCCGATTAATCTCCTTGATCTATCTCTATAGATCCTGATCCCTAATATATAGGTATCCTCGCCCAAGTCTTTCATAGAAAAAACTTTGTCCTAACCAAGTCTACAGCCTGTGGAGAAGGAATGTCATTCCCCATTATAAATATATCATCGACATATAATACTAGGAATGCCACATGGCTCCCACTAAACTTTTTGTAAACACATGGTTCATCCACGTTCTGAATAAAGCCAAAACCTTTGACTATTTCATCAAACCGGATGTTCCATCTCCGAGAGGCCTGCTTCAATCCATAAATGGATCTATGCAGCTTACATACCTTTCTAGCATCCTTTGGATTTCCAAAACCTTCAGGTTGTGTCATGTACACATACTCTTCAAGGCTTCCGTTAAGGAAGGCTGTTTTGACATCCATCTGCCATATTTCGTAATCATAGTAAGCCGCTATTGGAAGCAAAATTCTGATGGATTTTATCATTGCTACTGGTAAAAAGGTTTCATCATAGTCAATACCATGAATTTGTTTGAAACCTTTTGCAACCAGTCGAGCTTTATAGGTCTGTACTTTACCTTCCATGTCGATTTTCTTCTTGAAAATCCATTTGCACACTATAGGTTTTACCCCTTCAAGTGGATCAACCAAAGTCCATACTTGGTTTTCATACATGGAATCCATCTCAGAATTCATGGCTTCTTGCCATCTCTCAGAGTCTGGTGAGCTCACAGCATGTTGGTAGGTGAGAGGCTCATCTTGGTCTATGAGCATCACATCGTCATTTTGAGTTAAGAGAAATCCATAATTTCTCTTTGACTCATGGCGAATTCTACTAGATCTGCGAACAACTTGTGTTTCTTGAGCAATGTTATCTTGTATTTCTTGCTCATGCTCCACCTCTGGTTCAACGTTATCAAGTGGTTCTCGATCTTCATCGAGATCTATTTTCCTCCCACTGTCTTTTCTAGAGACCAGCTCTCTTTCTAAGAATACAGCAGTTCGAGCAACAATTACTTTGTTCTCCGAGGGACTATAGAGAGAATAACCCTTTGTTTCCTTTGGGTATCCCACAAAATTACATTTTTCAGATTTCGGTCCAAGCTTGTCTGATGTTAGGCGTTTCACAAATGCTTCACATCCCCATACTTTCATAAAGGACATGCTTTGCCGTTTCTCTATCCATATCTCATATGGAGTTTGTTGAACCGTTTTAGTAGGAACACGGTTTAGTGTATATGCAGCCGTTTCCAGGGCATAACCCCAAAAACTAATTGGAAGATCTGCTTGACTCATCATTGATCGCACCATGTCCAACAAGGTACAATTCCTCCTTTCAGAAACCCCATTCCATTGTGGTGTTCCAGGAGGAGTTAGTCGTGATACAATACCACACTCCCTCAAATAGTTCTTAAACTCATGGCTTAAGTATTCACCTCCTCGATCAGATCTTAGAGTTTTTATGCTTTCGCCAGTTTGCTTTTCTGCTTCTGCCTTATACTCTCTGAACTTTTCAAATGCTTCGGATTTGTTCTTCAAAAGATACACATATCCATATCTACTGAAATCATCAGTAAACGTAATGAAGTAGAAATAGCCACCCCTTGCCATCGATCTCATAGGACCACATACATCGCTATGTATTAGTTCTAGTCGTACGGTGGCCCTCTTACCCTGTCCGGTAAATGGAGCTTTAGTCATCTTGCCTAGTAAACAAGCCTCGCATTCATCATATGATTCAAAATCAAACTGATCCAAGAAACCATCTTGATGTAACTTGGAAATGCGTTTCTCGTTTATATGGCCTAGACAACAGTGCCAAAGGTATGTTTGATTTGAGTCATTAGTCTTAAGTCGTTTGTTATTTACATTCAAGATAAGAGTATCTAAATTAAGAACATACAAACCGTTAAATAATTGTGCAACACCATAGGTAATGTCATTCAAACCAAAAGAGCAACCATTGTCTTTAAAGGTAAATGAAAAACCTTTCTTGTCTAAACAAGAAACAGAAATAATGTTTCTACAAATAGAAGGCACATACAAACAGTTTTCAAGTTCTAATATAAGCCCAATGGGCAATGATAAATGGTAAGTCCCTACAGCCAAAGCAGCAACCTTTGCTCCATTTCCAACTCGTAGGTCTACCTCTCCCTTAGCCAGTGTCCTACTACTTTGCAGTTCCTGCACATTTATACAAATGTGAGAACCACATCCAGTATCCAATACCCAAGATGTAGAAGTAGACAAATTGACTTCTATTACATAAATACCTGAAGCAGAAGTCTGGCCAGCAGCCTTCTTCTTCTTAAGTTCTTCCAAATATGCATGACAGTTTCTCCTCCAGTGTCCCGGTTTACCACAGTGGTGACAATCACCCTTTTCAACACCTCCTTTATGCTTGGTAGCCTTCTTGGGAGCAGAATTAGGATTGGCAGCAGATTTGGACACATTCCTCTTCTTATTGCCCTTCCACTTTCTTTTCCCTTTGGCACCCCCTTTGTTCACCATCAGCATGGGAGTAGGGGATTCCTTCTGAATGTTGGTTTCAGCAGTTCTTAACATGCCCAACAATTCAGTGGGTGTCTTATCAATCTCATTCATATTGTAATTCATGACGAATTGAGAGAAGTTCTTATTAAGTGATTGTAAGATCAGATCTATTTGAGCCTTCGGACCAATCGGGAAGCCCAAGGTATCTAGTTGCTCAATATACCCAATCATCTTAAGAACGTGTGGTCCAACCGGGTCTCGCTCTCCCTGTTTGCAAGCATACAATGCCTTGCTCGTATCATATCTCTCCTGACGAGCTTGTCCCTCAAACATGTTTTTGAGGTGCTCAATTATTTCATAAGCATTCATCAACTCATGTTGCTTTTGAATCTCAGGAGCCATGCATGCAAGCATAAGGCATGACACATCAGTTGAGTCATCCAAATGCTTCTGATAAGCATTATGCTCGGCACGTGTGGCTCCAGCAGGAAGAGGATTTGGGTGAGGAACTTCAATGGCATACAGCTTTCGCTCCTGCCTGAGGACAATCCTCAAGTTCCTAAACCAATCTAGGAAGTTTGTCCCTGTCAGCTTTTCCTTTTCTAGGACTGATCGTATCGAAAAGTGGTTTGTGTTGTTTGCCATTTATTATCTACAATTTTGTAAAAGCGCATAAAATGAGTTAGTTTGCATGTTTCGTAAAACTAATTATGTTCAAGTTGATTTATAGCATATTCGTAATATACCTCCCACTATTTTTATCAAATTAATAGCCCATACTATCAATTCGGAAAATGGTTCCCATAAAACCTTTCTTAGTGAGCCAAGACCCATATTTCATCATATTTTAAGTCAGCTTTGGCTTTCCTCTTAAATATGATTATTTAGGTAGACCGTTATGTCAATTATATCGTATATAACTCTTGGATAGCTTAGTAAACAACATATTGCTCCAATCTATCTAATAGATTTCACTAAACTCTATGCTTATAAGTTCATAATCCTATTATGACGACTTATTTAAGTTGGACCCAACAATAACAATTCAAGTAAGCTTGTTTACTTAATCACATCTCACCACGATAAAAGAGAAGCCCTTGCTTTGGCAAATCCACTCCTCAATGATCTAGGATTTAATTAGTGTTATTTGTTGGAAAGCATCTGTTTAACTTAATATTTCTTAAGGGATTTTTCAAAATTTAACGATCTTGATCGTTTGTTTAAATCTTAAATCGTTACAGATTTTATCTTGTTTAAACATGGCATATGTGTCGTATCTAATACATACATTCTAAAATTTCCATACATCCATGCATCCATACATATATCTAATATATCCATGCATCATATGTAAAGTGCAGTTACGCAAAATTAAATGTGCGATGGTTAGGGCCCGATCCTATGCGATCTTTTCGAGCTAATGAAAAGATCAAGGTCAATCTATGGTTGTAATAACTAATTATTACATAATTCTTCATTGCTTCCTAAGCCTCCATTGATTGCCTCCAAGCTCGTTTTGAAATACATTACAAAAGAACTCGAGTTGCATTCGAGATATAATAATTACAAGAATAACGACATGCAAGTCGTATTTAATTATTACAGACCATAAATAAAATTAAAACATTTATTCTACGGGTCTTTAGGCCATAACCAATGCACCATGCTCATATAACAATTATAGACATCACATTAATCATGATCATATCGATTAATATTTAACTCCTTAATTTAAATACCTAATTATTTAAAAGGAATTAAAAAAAATCAATTTTAATTATTAAAATCGAATTTAAAATTAAAATTAGTCAAAATCGCATTTAATAATAATATTAAATTCAAAATTTAAATATTCAATTATTAAAAGCATTAATTAAAATAAAATTCGAATTAATAATAATATTCAAATTCATAATTTAAATATATTAAAAAATTCGAAATTAAATTAATTAATAAAATTTGAATTAATAATAATATACAAATTCATAATTTAAATATTCAATTATTAAAACTTTAATCATTATAAACATTAGGAATCTAATGATTAAAACCAATAAGTTTTCCTTTTTAAAGTGAAAGCAAAAGTAAAAAGAAAAGTTATTATTTAAAAAACAAACTAATCAACACAGCACGTCCAAGATCTGATCTGTTAATGAAACAAATCAGACGCGCATGTCAAACATGCGCCCCACCTGCTACTACTGCTAATGCGCATTCTTGTAATGCGCAAGACCTGTAATATACTGGTGATGCGCATTACAGTAATGCGCAACCCATGAATGTTCCTGATGACACGGATTACCGAAATGCGTTACACCTGTTATACCAGTTTTTCCCAGAAACTGCAGAATCTCCAGAAACTTGCAGAATGCATTTTTTTCAGTTCTGATCAGTTCCAAAAATATTTTAATGATGTGATTAACATATCTAACATATAGTATATCATCCAAAACATGTTATAACAATTTATAACATCATACAAACAATTATAACAATTTATAAATAATCTTTTGTATGTTAAAATGAAGCATGGCATAATTCATAAATTCATGTATGATTCATTTTCAAGAACACAACACCAAATCATCCTTTTATACATGTAGCTCTGATACCATTGTTGGAATTCGGGCATAATAACGCAACGGAAATGACGTAAATAACAATTAAAAACGAATTCCAAAGCCCGGATCCATGTATAAAATGATGATCATGGTATAAAAATTCTCAAGAACAAGATTGTACCTTGTTAAAGCTTTCCAATGGATGTCAAATGGAGATCCTAGACTGCTGATCTTGAGAGCTAAAGTGTTGATCTTGAGAGCTAAACTTGCAACTCCTCCACCGGTATCCACACTTGAATGCTTGCTTGATTCGTCGAACGATTTCGCCACGGAATTTGGTACTAGCCAAAATAAATAAAACGATGTGTTCTTGACTTGTGCTTGATTTCTCCCTTATGTTTATGAACTGAGATTTCAGTTGTGTTGTCTTGCAAATGACTTGCCAACTCTTGGCTTATAAAGAGAAATAAAGCAAAATGAGGCCTTAAACAATTAGGCCATTTTTTTATTTAAACAAATCTTATTTATTTAAATAAATTAATTAAGTCATACTTAATTAATCCAATAAGTCAAGAAAATACATCTTCAAATTTTATCTTTAACTAATCAAGTCTCACTTAATTAATTTTATAAAATTCGAATTATTATTTATTATTAATTTAAAATCATAATTTAAATTATTATTAATTTAAATTCATGAAATAAATTAATATCCCTTTTAAACATTCTTTGTGTGTGACCCTGTAGGTTATTATTTAATTGGCAACAATTTTATTCTCTAATAAAATTGTAAAGAATAAGCGGCGTCTAGTAACACATTATTGCTACCCAATAAAACAATAATTAAATCAAAGATTCAATCAACCTTTTATGACTAATATTCCATGTAATATAATCCCTTTAAATCATGATATTATAGATTAAACTCGAGGCATGTAATGTGTCATCCTCTTCATAATTTAATCTTCATTTTCTTGATCGATGAGTAGACTATTTAATCAAATCAACATTTGAGCATGACCATGCATTTCATAGTCTCACTCAAACAAGAGGCCGATAATATCACTCCTTTATCAGGAGATTTAAATTCCATCTAGTTCGTTTATATTTCTCACATGATTCATAATATATCCTATATTCACCTTTATCATTATCCGGCTAAAGATAACTTTTGACGAATTCAAAATATATTAATTCTCATGTAGAATTATAACGACTTCAGGTCTAAGGATCATTACACCATTATCACTGTGAGAATACATATGACACATTTATTATTTACCTTGATGTATCTCACTGTGGGTCTGTCTAGTACCCTGTACTCGTACAGTTACCTATACATTGCTTTTAGTATCTTCATACTTATGACCAATGAGATGTGGTCATCTTGTCAATTAACATACTAGCCTTAGTGTATTATTATTGTCCTAAGTAATAATAATACTCGGCTAGGGACATTTAAGAATATGATACAATCATTATATAATCTCATGTTCAAGTCACATACTTGCAACTATATAATTTGTATCAAGGTTCTAAGGACATTTATTATACTTTATTTATTTCACAGTAAATAAAGCCAATAATAAACATATATATATCGAATATATAATATCACTCAAACATAAATATAATGTATACATTGCCTCTAGGGCACTAATACTAACAAAATCACCATCGGATTCATATGTGACAACCTTGCTTTAATTCCGATAAGAATTTTCTAAAAAATCAAAGCTATTTCGATTTCGAATCCAAAATAAATCGGAAATATAGTGGTTCAAAATTTTCACAAAAAAAATATATAATTTGTTGATGCAAATGGCAATACTAAAGCTTATAAATTGTAAATGAAGTATCCCGCATGGGACTAGAGTGTTACGTTATATACCTTGTAAAAAAAAATGCAATTCAAAATAAGAAAAAGACAAAAAACGACATCAGAAGTTCAGAACTAGCCAAAGCAATATACTCCTTCCATGTACTGATGTGCATAATGATAAGGTTAGAATCTAACAAGTAAGACAAATATGAAGACGTGTGCGACCCAACAAATAAGTGGATGGTTTGATTCTCACATTGGCCAAAAAAATCGGAGCTTCTAAACAGATGTAAGAGAAACTAGAAAGAATGAAAAATGAAGGTGGTGCTCTGTTCGAGAGTAGGGGAATTAGCAGGAGCATGCTGATATGCAGTAGGGCTTTTGCAGCATCCACGTTGTTGGCTATACTTTCGGTATGGTTGTACAGGTGTATGTACTTGTTCTGCCCTTCATTTTTACTTTCGAGCACACCGAATGATCATCGGAGTCAGGATCATGCTCTTGTGTGGATTGGCATGTTTGCTGCTGAGGTCTGGTTTGGTCTCTACTGGCTGCTAACTCAGGCTGCACGTTGGAATCCTATATATCGCCGCACTTACAAGGACAATCTCTCCAACCGGTCAGTGACTTCCTGTCTTGATAGGTTTTCCAATTAATACTTATGGTTAAAATTTTTATTTATATCAAATGACTACACCGGAGTAAAACTACTTTAAGCAATAAGTTCAAGTTGTGTCAGCTAGTCTTTGGCGAACAACATTAATAAAAATTGGTCAAAGTTCAGAACTTTTTTTAGAAGAGAGCTGTGCATACATAAAATCACATTCACATTTGTTGCACACATAACTTACTAGATCTCCTTAATAAATTTGTTAACGTTATGCAGGCACGAGAAAGAGTTGCCTGGAGTCGACATATTTGTGTGCACAGCTAATCCAACAATTGAGCCACCACTAATGGTGATCAACACTGTTTTATCGGTCATGGCTTATGATTACCCATCACAGAAAGTCTCCGTGTATCTCTCTGATGATGGAGGATCCGACATTACTTTCTACGCACTCATACTAGCTTCTACCTTTGCTAAACATTGGATACCTTACTGCAAGAAATTTAAAGTGGAATCACCTTGTCCTGCAGCTTATTTCAACACCTCTGCACCACCACCAGCAGGTTCTGAAGATTGGGCCTCCATCAGGGTGTGAACACTTGCTTCATTTGATTCAGTAGTGCTGCCGAATACTTGCTATTTGCTTGCATGATTGATATACCTAAGTACAATAAGCATACTAGCATTAGTATTACCTCTAGTGTCCATATAACATATAATTTTTGTAATAATTTTCAGATTGCACATTTTTCTTTCTAGTACTTGGTCTCAATCAATTCAACTTGCAAATTCTGTTTACTCTTTTATATTCTTTAACGTCACCTCTTCCATCACTTCCTTTTACATTTCGCTATTCTTAATATTCCTTCTCAACCAACCGAGCATAACATATGCATACATAGCAAACTTCTTGCCATGCCAAATTCTAAAGCATTTTGTATTGAATAACATTGACATCATTTGCTGAAACTTCATTCATGAGAACACTTAACAGGAAAAATATGAAAAAATGAAGAACCGAATTCAAAGCGTGACAGACCTTGGAGGAATTTCTGAAGAGTTACGACTAGAGCACAATGAATTCACCCAATGGGAATCATTTTCATCTACCCGTGACCATGACACCATACTTCATGTATGTAATTAGTATCTTATCACTTTTTTACACTTCATTTTTAAGATTTCATGCCAAGAAGCCGCTACTACTTCAATAGATGGTAATTTGTTTGTCTGGATATACAATCAGTTAAATTCTTTTTTCTTTCCAGATATTAATTGGAGTGTGCACTAACAGAGAGGTAAAAGATATTGATGGGTGTACACTACCCAATCTGATATACATGGCTAGGGAGAAGAGACCTCAGCATCCCCATAACTATAAGGCTGGGGCCATAAATTCATTGGTAACATATCTGAGCATGTAATTAAATGCGTAGTTAGCAGCCAGTCGTAGTTTGATTAGCAAACGTGATACACCTCATGTGGTACTTTGAATTATGTTTTTGATTAGTTTTTGGGTTTGCAGATAAGGGTTTCAGAAAAGATGAGCAATGGACAGATCATACTAACTGTAGATTGTGATATGTATTCAAACAGCACTCAATCAATAAGGGATGCTCTTTGCTTTTTTGTGGATGAAGACCATGGGAATGAGTTTGCATATGTGCAATTCCCGCAGAATTTTGAAAATATTACTGTGAATGATGTTTATGCTAGTTACATGAGAAGAGATATGGAGGTTAGTGTAAATGTGTATATGTAGTGTACTCATAAAAATATCTTAGGCTAATAATTCTTTTTATCGAAGGTTTGCTATGTATCTAATTAGGTGGAATTCCATGGTATGGATGGTTTTGGAGGTCCTTTATACATTGGAACTGGCTGCTTTCACAGAAGAGATACTCTTTGTGGGAGAGTTTTCAACAATAACCAAAGCAGGAGTGAATATTGGAGTAAAGGTAATGATCACCAATATTTTGCAGAAACTGCTTGTGATCTGGAAGAAAGACTGAAATATCTAGCAAGTTGTACCTTTGAAAAGGATACTGAATGGGGAAACGAGGTAGCATACCTTGACTTATGTGTTTGTGATTTTGTGTGTGTAAGGTAACTAGTCAATCTAAAATCTTAAGGTGTTAGAGTACGACTCCAACTGGATCTTATATTATATTCAACACTCCCCCTCAGTCAAAAGCCCATTTTTGGGTCAGAGTGGATCATGACGCCAATCTTTGGGGCATAATTAGGGCTCCAACTGTGGATCATGGGCGCCCATCTTTGGGGCATAATTTACCTTTCGTGTCCATAATAAATCATGAAAATATTGGGGGTCGTAGAGAGTCGAACCTTATGTTCGAGCCATTCTCTAACAGTGTGCATGTTTGTGATTCTTTTATAACCACCACGTAGGTGCTACGTTTGAAAAATACTAATTAATATACATGAGCAGGTGGGTTTGAAATATGGGTGTGCAGTGGAAGATGTGATAACCGGACTTTCAATTAAATGCAACGGATGGAAATCAGTATATTACAATCCACAAAGAAAAAGGTTCTTAGGTGTAGCTCCCACCAGTCTGTACTCAACTCTGGTGCAGCACAAGAGATGGTCTGAGGGTGATCTGCAGATCTTGCTATCAAAGTACAGTCCAGCTTCATACGGTTTCGGAAGGATTAATCCTGGCCTCATAATGGCATACTTTGTGTACCTATTCTGGGCTCCTAGTAGCTTGCCAACACTCTTTTACTGCATCATCCCTTCCCTCCATCTCCTAAGTGGCAAGTCTTTGTTTCCTCAGGTACAATAAATTTTGACCTGTCAAAATACTGGACATCCCTGTCAAGTTTTATCTGTAACTTTCAGATGTTACCAATCCAGAGTGATAGCAAACGAATCTCTTAGCGATTAGCATCACACAAGTTCAAAGGCATTCACATAATTTGCAAAACCATCTCTTTGATAAATTGATATCTCAAATAAGTATCTTAGCTTCTAGTAGATCCTGTTTGGATGTCAGACGCAAACTCGTAATAGCATAGGTACATTCACAAGTAACAGATCACTCAGGAGGTCATCTTGATGACAATACACATTGCACAAAGGACATAGCACAGATCGAGTAATTCTGACATGCTCTTAGTTTTTATGTTGGATCAATCAAACTTCACTTGCTAATTTAAAGTACTAAACTTATACTGAGCTTTTCTATTATAGCAATTTGCATTCATGAAAGGCCGCAAGCTGAGTTTCATTTTTGTAAATTTTTACAGATATCAAGCCCTTGGTTTATTCCATTCGCCTACATTATTTTCTCTGCGTACACATATAGTTTGGCTGAGTTCCTCTGGTTGGGTGGCACTTTCCTAGGCTGGTGGAATGAGCAAAGAATGTGGTTGTACAAGAGAACTAGTTCCTACTTTTTTGCCCTTGTCGACACCATATGTAGGTTGGTTAAATATTCAAACACGACATTTACAATCACATCAAAAGTCGCTGATCAAGATGCCTATCGAAGATATCAGCAAGATATAATAGATTTTGAAACTCCTTCTCCTTTGCTCACCATATTAGTAACAGTTGCTATGCTTAATCTTTTCTGTCTTGCTGGTTTAGTGAAGCAGCTTTTGGAGGAATTTAGCAGGAGTCTCGAAACAATGGCTGTACAGATCATTCTATGTTCCTTCCTCATTCTGATAAATTTACCATTGTATGAGGCCCTTTTTCTACGGAAGGATAAAGGGAAGGTACCAAGTTCTGTAACCGTAAAATCAGTTTCCTTGGCATTGCTTGCTTGTACTTGCTTTACATTTTTGAACTAGCTCTGTATTTCTCATTAATTCATCTATCTCCTGGTCATCTGCGACTAAATTGTAATCAAACCTACACAGCTATGTGCCTTATTATTTCACATGTCACGTGTACATGGTATCACAGGACACAGCTATATCAGATTATGTCTAATTATATGCATATCAAAGAATGCCTTGAAGTTTCAGTCGGTTAATATAGACAATATCTCTATGGACTAAACCGGGTATGATCATCACTCACGTATTTACCATCATCACCAAACACACCATTTACACAACTTACATTGCAAGTGATCATAGTAATCCAGGAGGGTACAACTAGATAGGTCTATCTATACTGTATATATTTGGTTAGTAGTTTTTGTTAGAATATGACCTCCCTCTAACACTTTAAGGTTGATTTTGAGACAGATTAATGAGAATATATATTCTTTTTATAATATATAAAATGGTTCAAGGTTCGAATCCATCAACAACATATTATTATTAAACATGAGAGTAGGGAGCTGGGATATATCTCAGGTAAATTCCCTGAGATACCTAATTTCTATATATAAAAATGGGGTGGACATTTTAGTAAATTCATATATTTTTAATTAGCCCTGCGGGCCCAGCAAATTTTAAAAGTTATTTTGTATGAATCTTAGGAAAAGTTCCCTGAGATATATCTTAGTGTACTTTTTCTCATTAAACATTTATAATATTATTATAAATTACTCCAAAAATTTCAAGGTTCAATTCCCGTCAACAACATATTAAATTTGAAAAATTATTTATCTATTTTCAATATAAAAATAAAAAGCTATCATTTAGAATACTATTAAATACGTATTATTATATTATATTATCTTCTATAATTTATTTTTTTACTAATTAAAAAACCAATATTAAAATTATGAATAATAAGATAAAATGTTAGGTCCGGAATAACGTAGAAGGGGGGTTGAATACGTTATTTAGCAATATTTCGATTTTTGATGTGAATATGAAATCAAAAATACTGAATCGAAATAACACAATTGTTTGGGAAATATCTTTGAATAGATAAAACCCGGAGGTTTGCTACACAATCTAATCTTATGGATCAGCTACAAAATCAAACACTCCTAAGGATAGTTTAGGCACGAGGACCTTCTACCCGACACTTCCTGAAAGTGGGCTAAGCCGACTTTTCTACTAGATGGACTGTCTAGCAGCTTACATAGAGAAGATATATGAGAGAGAAGAGAAAGTTGTATGTTGAGGTGTGTTTTGAAATGAAATACAACAGGCCTATTTATAGATTTTAGAAAGTTACTATGCGGCTAATATTACGTAACTGATTACGCCAATTCAGCCGATTTTTCTGCTTTCTTCTCTTCTGAGCCGCCACATGTTTTTTGTTTACTTTTCTTTCATCCCAATTCTGCCGAATTCTTCTTTTTCAAACAAACTTGATTTTAACATGGTCCCACATGTTTTTCACCTCTTGCTTTTACTTTTTCAAATGAATAGTATTTTTGGTTACTATTCACATGAATAGTACTATTTATATGAATAGTAATTTCGGATACTATTCATATGAATAGTAAATATCAACACTGCTCTAAACTCAATCATATCTTTCAACAGTTTTCTGAGTTAGATACTTCGATTCCTTTGTGAAGTGTTGACGCCTAGTGCAACTGGTCTGGTTCACAGATGACTAACATTCACTCGTGGTCTTCGTATCATGTCTTTAAGAACATTGCTAAGAATTGTGTAACCATAAAAACTTTATCACTGGAATCTTTTGGCCCTTCAACTGAATCATCTGTACATCTTATTTTCTCACTGAGGCTTGATCATGTTAATGAACTTCTTTCAGCAACTTGATCCTTGTTGATGCATGTTCTTCAAATTTCACGATCCCTGTATAGAGTTAATATTATTTATCTTTTATCCTAGTTGAGTTATATATGTCCTCTATTACATATTACATTACATTATGCTTTACAATCTCCCCCTATTTGATTGTTAGGGTTTGACAAGCAAATTTCTAGAGGATAACTCAACTAATACAACAAAAAATAAAATACAAAGATAAATAATATTAAAGCGCATTCTGGATCATATATACATTTTCCAGATTTCTAAAATTTGAACAAACTGAACATATCTTCAAGTTTGTCTTGCTTTCTTTCCGCATAGCACTAATACTCCCATTAGCTTTTCCTTTCCCAAAATAAAGTTAATTCCGTGTCAACAACCTTTTCCTTGCCCTTACGCCTAGTAGATTTTTCTTGGACACTTGTGCCTCTAGACTGAACATATCTTCAAGTTTGTCTTGCTTTCTTTCCGCATAGCACTAATACTCCCATTAGCTTTTCATTTCCCAAAATAAAGTTAATTCCGTGGTAACAACTTTTTCCTTGCCCTTACGCCTAGTAGATTTTTCTTGATCATCCACCTTCTCCCCCTCAGTTGGGTTATCCTCCAGAGTAGTAGGATGTGGAGTTGGTAAATTAGACGAAGATGGCTTTACCAATGAGTTGATTGCATGACTAAACTAGGTTGCCATGGTGTTCAATTGAACCTGGAATACATCCTGTTGAATAAGTTGCAAATTTTTGATTTCTGTAATGGACTTACAAATATTTGGCAACTCTTTCTCCATTGTTTGGACCCGTGTAAGGAGTCTGTTGTATTCCTTTCTGTTTATAGGTGCAAGTGGTTGAGTAGGTTGCTCACTCGTACATTCTGCAGGAGTTTCACTCAACACTCTATATTAACTCGGTTTAGTGGTTTGGGTTACACTTACATGTTCTGTTCGTGTTTCCCTCAACTCTCCTCCAGAGCTTCCACCGACATGTGTACCTGCAAATGAAATCATCCTAGCCCCTTTTTCAGAGGTCACGGATGGTGCAATGAAAGTTCGTGAGCTTCCGTCCTCGTGTGAAGCGAGTTGCCGACCACTGGTAAAGAGTGGTAAATCTCGAAAGAGATCCAGAGATTTTCTCTCTGGGAGGTTAAACTTGAATCGATTAAATGGGACAAAACCCAAGTTTCCCTCGTATGTCTGTGAAGACACTTGGTTCATAAAAGAACCACCTACCGATGGATCTTTCCGTAAAAGGGAGAATTGTTTCACTAATAGTTACAGTTACCTCAGGTTCATTTGGTTTACTTCTTTTAGAATGAGGTAGAGCTGCTAATGTAACTAACTCCTTATGTGGTGCTGCTGAGGCACTATCTCCCTCAAAAGTGTTGATGGCTGGTCGTTTAAGTGACAATTGAGGTGTAGGAGTTTGTTGTGTTTGTGTTTGCATTCGTAGAATGGGATCTTCGACCTGTGTTAGAGTTGGTGGGATTTCCTTCTCTTTGTCGGGTAAGATGGCCACTAAGAGCTGTGGAAACTGTATTTCCTGTGACACAGCATGGAATACAGAGGTTGGAATAGCAGGGATTGAAATATTACCTTGTCGTATACCTGCTCTCACTGGTCTTGGTAACAACGGAAGTGGGACAGTCTTTAGATATTCAGTTAGGACTGTAGGCACATCCGTATATTTCTTTTTTCTTATGTAATTAATTACATTCGTCTTCATGGATGAACATTCCACCTTTTGACCATTTTCCAAGCGTGCCATGTCTTCATCATTCAAAAAATCATTTAATATTAGCTGTAGAAACCTTGGATATAGACATTTGACATTTTGAGTCTGAACATCTCTTGTTCCCAAGTGTTTCATCTTTAAAATGATTTGACCAAGCACTATTTTTCCAAAATTAATCCTCAAATTATTGGCGACCGTATACCCTATTTTTTGAATAAATTTAGGTATTCGATCTTGATTTGTTCTATTTGAGGAAAAAACATGGTTAAGAGTGTGAAAGAAGAAATTCCAATACTGGGTTAGAAATGTTCTAGAAAGATTACCAATATTGAAATTGGCATCTTGGTACCTTATAAGGTAAAAGAACATTTCAATATGTTCAGTTGTAGGATCAGAAACAAGATTTTCCGTAGGAAAATGAAGAATTCGATTAATATCTCATTTAGTGACCCTAATCGACCTACCAAATAGTCGATATGTGATTGCACACCCGTCCTATCCAGAAGTGTTAACCGCATTGCAATATAGTTCACGCAATGCATCATGGTTAAGCTGCACTGGTATAACTAAAGCATAGCGAATTAATGAATGTTCATTCAGAAATTTTGTCCAAGCCCGAAATTTCTCATCCTTAATGGTTTCGATTTGTTGAATGGAAATAGGATTCACTTTTGCAACTGAAAAACTTCCCTGTAATGCCATTTTCAAAACTTTGAGGAGATTCAAAAATAAGGGTTAGTTTTTATAAAGATGATGTATAAAGCAAGAATGTGAAATCCGATCTAAAAACCACCAGCTAGATTGTGAGATCTTTCCGGTCAAAACTTGAAATTTTCAGCAATTGAGTGTATATGCTCTGTATATCTGAAAAATGATGATGTTAAACATAAACAAAAACTCATCATTTATAAGGTTTCAAGGACTAGTGGGTTAGGTGAGATATTGACAGGATATGTTTAAAGTCTAACACGGCTCAATAATTTCTCACCTAACAGCTTAATTAGCCGAAAAACATCTAATCACCGAAACCTGTCAGCCGAAAAACATCTTATCACCGAAATCTATCAACCTATATACACACACACATAAACTCACAATTAAATAGATATAAAATTAACAAAATATCATTAATTGATATATGTCAATAAATTATGCTACAATTAACACAATTATTTACTAACTAATTACCATAAAAGATAGCATTTATAAGTGTTAGGTCCGATAAGATTATAGAAGGGGGGGGGGGTTGAATACAATCTATACCAATTTATCGAAATTTGTCCGTTAAATAATTTTTGGTTTAGACAAATTTGTGCGGAATAAATTGAAACAAATTTCAAGTTGAATATAACAATATATTAACTTGATGGGTGTTACAATTTTCAGTACAGATAAATATCAAGTTGATAAAAACTAATTAGAAAATTCGACATGAACTTTTCTAATTTAGTTAATAAAAATCAAGATAAGAACTAGGAAACTTAATTCGCTAGTAGTACAAGAATCACAAGTAAACAAGTTCCACCGGATAAAATATTACAAAAGGGATGAACTTGATTTTCTAGGAATTTAATTGTTCTTGCTTGAGAGAGAGAAAAATGGAGGCTGCTGTGTTTTGTAAGAATATTATGTTCTGTCTGTGTATTACACTTTGTCTCCTGCCTTCTGTTTCTTTTATAGCAAATGTAGTCGATAGTAATAATGCTTTGTTTCAACTGATATAACAATCAGTTAACAATAATATGACATTCGGTATGACTATCCACTGCAAGTAATATGACAGTCTCTTTCAATATAATTTTCGGTATAACTATCCTTAATACTTGATATGACAGTCTGTTGAACTAGATATGACAATCCATCCCAATATAACTTTCGGTATAACTATCTCTTTGAACGAGATATGACTATCCAGTTGAGATAATATGACTGTCCAATCCAACATCTTGATATGACTATTCTCTTGAACTGAATATGACAATCCATTTTTCCTTTTGCTGGATATAACTTTCTATATGACTTGTAACTTTCCTGGACAACAATCTGATTCATTTTCTTTTCATCACCTGGCCACCTTTTAACTAATTAAGAGAAGCTCCGTTGAAATGGTTTTTACCCCGCACAACTTATTATCTTTAATTAATAAATAATTATTTTAATTCAGAAATTATAAAAATAAATATCTAATATTATTAGATATTTATAAATATAATTTTCTAATTAAATAAAATATTTATTAATATAAATAAATCCTTAAGTTCCAAGCTGCGATCTCCTGAGGGTCTGGAATCGGACTCCTTTTACTTAACAAAAAATATATCAATTCCAACCGGGGTTCATGCTTTAAGAATATATCACTTTCCATATTCTTGTGATAATTCTATTTTCTCATAACCCGTCCAGGTGTAAGCTACGGTCTCTTGAGGATCTGAAACCGGACTCTTTTTGCTTAGCAAAAAATACAACAATTCTAACCGGGGTTTCAGCATTAAGAATATATCACTTAGAATTTCTTTATGATAATTCTTTTTCCTCACAGTTAGTCCACTTGATAGTAAAATCCTTGTGGTTAATTAATTTAGCACTTCTGATGCTTGCACAATGATTCTTTCACATACCAGTCTTGATAGCTTGAACCACTGAAGTTAATGACGAACAACCACTGTTTAATGTTGACACTCGATGTACTGTCTAGTTCATGAGTGACTAACTGCAATGACTGTTCTTCATATATTGACTTTAAAATCTGGTTCCTTTTCTTTTCTCATCTCTCTTTTTGATTCTTTCTGTACTGTCTCTGTCACTGTCGAAATCTCTATCACTATAAATGAATCCACTTCTTTAAGGAATACTTCACTGAGGCTTGATCAAATGACTGAGCTTCTTTCAATGTAGTAATTCCTCAAGTCTGTAGATTGACCTTGATCTTTTTCTTCTGACAGATAATACAATCTTAAATTCCTTGTGACAGTCTATATACTATTTACTAATACAATCTTGTTTAAGTTGAGTTGTATCTTCGAAATACAAATAGGCTACATCATATGCCTTTCAATCTCCCCCTATTTGATTGTTAGACAATAACAAGCAAATACCTAGAGGATAACTCAACTAACTCACTTAAACAAGAAAAAGATTAAGCATTTAATATCTTAGTGAATAGTACATTAAAAAAAATTTCTCTGATTTGAATTTAACAATTCCAGAATCCTCAGTTGATGAAATGATAGATGATTGTTCCTCTAGCACTGAACTGATCTTCAATAGATAACTCATCTTCATTTCTGATTCTTCGTATCTCTACCTGATAATCCTTCACATCTTACATTGGTGATTATCAGCAGTTATTGATTTAAAATCACTTCCCTTATCTGACACAGCTTTTCTTACTAAAGAAAAACAACTGTTCCTACTATGTAGACAATGGTGAATCAATACCATTTCTAAAACTTCTGGGAAATCTACTAATCCTTCAGTTATCCTTTATGCATAGTACATTGAAAGACTAAATAGAATAGTATTGTGACGTAACTCTCCTTAATATCTCCACTTTCATTTCAACTGAAAGTCCTTTACTTCTCCATCTAAATCTCCCCCTTAGTAACTTGACTTGCTTCTCCTCCTAAGCATAGTCTATAAATGCTCCCCCTTTCTAACCTACTCTCCTTTTTCTTATACCCATTACTTCTCCCCCTTAGTTGAGGAATCCTCCAACCAACTAGTGACAAAATAGTTGTACCAATTATTTGAGCTTTGTTAGAAAGGTAGTTTCATCTTTCTTTCTCGCTGTGAGTGTGTGATAGTGTTTAGTGTACCTCACAAGTGTTTCACTCTTCTCTCCAATCATTTGTGTTAAGTGTCTCACTACTCTCTGTGTTTACACTTTTGCTCACTGGTGTATCACTCATATCACTCATAGCTCCGACATCCTTTAGTGTACCTGCAAGGAAAAATCACCCTAGCCCCTTCAAGAGAGGTCAGTGGTGGTGCAATGGGAGTTTGAGTTTAACTGTAGTCTGGGATCAAAGTTGTTGGGTTTACAACCTTATGACTAAACATGTGAGAATACAAAATTTCATGTAGATGAACCTGCATCACAGAATATGAGCAACATAGAGATATAATGCATTTTTAACATTAAAAAGTTTTCTGAGAAAATATTGCATTTATCTTTAGAGAAATGATGTACAGTTGTGATTTAAAAAGGTTTAACATATCAACAATCACAACTATAGAAAGATATTTTGAGTTAGGAAGATAAAGATCCTGAGCCGGTTTTACTAAACAAGAACATAGGCAAAAATCCAATTAATAAATATTAATCGAATCAATGTATGTTAATGTTTAAACCAATACAAACAAAACTATTTTATCATGTTTTAGGTCCTGCATGATAGATACCAACTATTAGAAATTGTTAGTACATGATAGGTCTTGTCTTTCAATTGTTAGATCATGAAAATCAAACGTTTGTTCCTAAACAAATGAATTGACATATACCAATTTGATACCAACAATGGTCTATTGTTAAGTTCTTAACATGAAGGTCTGTTAACAGCAATCACAAAACAAAGATTTTTACTTAAACTGCAGGTTTTGTGTGTGTTAAAAAGAAGAACAACAAAAGAACCAAGTATAGGGACCTGTTTGTAAGTTTTGAAAGTATAGTGACTAAACTGTAAATACTATACAAACTATTTATATACACATGAAAAATAATATTCAAAAATAAGAAATAATATACATAATAATAATATTAAATAAAAACTAAAAAGAAAAGAAAATTCAAATAAAACTAAACAAAGAAGAAAAATTTGAATTAACATAAAAATAATAAAACTATACATAAATTAATAATTTACAAAAATTTGACATAATAATATACAAACAAATTTATATATATATATATATATATATATATATATAAATTAAAAAATAACTGTATTAGTAATATTTACAGAATATTAAAGATAAAAGATAATAATTTACAAAAATATCTACAACAATATAACTACTTAAAATAACTAAATAGAAAATATAAAATACTAAAAATACCATAGGTTGTCCTTTTGACGGAATTAACACATTAATAACAGAAAGACAAACACTACAAAATATTGAATAAAATATTAACTATTTACATAAACATTTGTAGCAAATTAATAAATCTATATATATTTTCGAATAAAATAGCTTTCTTATCATAAACTTATTTTGAAAGAAAATATAATTTATTAAAAGATCACAAATATTCATAAGGAATTTTCAACAAAAATAGATTTCTCATTAATTTCCACTTGTAAAATTTGAGAAAAATATTTTTAGAGAAAATAAAATTATTCTAAAATTCAAAGAAGTAAGTAGGAAAATATTAAGAAGATAATGACACTGATTTAAGAATTAACAAGCAAGATTATAAGTTGATAAAATAATTATACAAGTGATTTAAATCAGCAAATATTCACAAAATAATCACTTGTAAATTATTAAAGATCAAATCTCAGATATTAACTAGTTTAATTACTAGGACTGTTTAACATACCCAATTCATCAACAATTCTTGTGAATGTGGATTCGTCAAGAGACTTAGTAAAAATATCCGTTGTTTGGTCTTCCGTGGGTACAGAAAGTAACTCCACGATACCATTCATGACATGCTCTCTAATAAAATGATACCTGATGTCGATGTGCTTGGTTCTCGTATGCTGCACAGGATTGTTGGAGATTGCTATGGCACTTGTATGATCACATACTATAGGAATATTATCCAGTACAAAGCTCTAGTCTCTCAGTTGATTCCTAATCCACAAGATTTGAGCACAACAACTTCCAGTAGCTATATATTCAGCTTCGGCCGTTGAGCTAGAAACTGTTTGTTGTTTCTTGCTGTTCCATGAAACCAATCTGTCACCTAGGAATTGACAACTCCCGGAGGTGCTTTTTCTGTCTACAACACTTCCTGTATAATATGAATCTGTATATCCAACAAGATTAAAACCAGATACTTTAGGGTACCAAATACCTAAGTTAGGTGTACCCTTAAGATATCTAAAGATTCGTTTAACAGCAATGAGATGCAAATCTCTAGGATCCGCTTGAAACCTTGCACACAAGCATGTAGCATACATAATATCTGGTCTACTTGCAGTAAGGTAAAGTAATGAGCCTATCATACCTTTGTAGCTTGTGACATCTACCTTAGCAGAATTTTCACATGCTCCAAACTTGACAGCTGTAGATGATGGTGTCTTTGCTGAAGATGAGTCCTCCATTTGATATTTCTTGAGGAGCTCTCTGACATACTTGGATTGAAAAATAAATATTCCATATGTCCTTTGACTTACTTGTAATCCAAGAAAGAACTTCAGTTCACCCATCATGCTCATCTCAAATTTACCCTGCATTAGCTTAGCAAATTTCTTGCACAAAAGATCATTAGTAGACCTGAATATTATATCGTCCACATAGACTTGGACTAATATTGTATCATTCTTATGTTTCTTTGAAAAGAGAGTTTTATCTATGACACCTCTAACGAAACCATTTTCAAGTAAAAATTCAGAGAGAGTGTCATACCATTTTCTTGACGCTTGCTTAAGACCATAGATAGCCTTGAAGAGAACGTAGACATAATCCAATAGATCTGGATTTTCAAAGCCAGGGGGCTGTTCTACATACACTCTTCATCCAGCTTACCATTCAGAAAAGCACTCTTGACATCCATTTGATAAACTTTGAAGTTTGAGAATGCTGCGAATGCCAAGAATATTCTGATGGCCTCAAGTCTTGCCACTGGTGCATAGGTTTCATCATGATCAATTCCTTCAACTTGATAATAACCTTTAGCAACCAGTCTTGCCTTATTCTTCATAACTTTGCCATCTTCATCAAGTTTGTTTCTGAATACCCATCTAGTACCAACTACTGTTCTGTTTGTAGGTCTGGGTACCAGCTTCCATACTTCTTGTTGTTTGAATTGATTGAGTTCATCTTGCATCACAATCACCCAATCAGGATCAGAAAGAGCTTCTTCAGTTTTCTTAGGTTCCATTTCAAATAGAAACCCTGAATAATTACATTGATTTTGGACAGCTCTTCTAGTTTTTACACCAACATCTGGATCACCAATGATTAGCTCAAAAGGATGAGCTTTATTCCAAACAGTCTGTTTGGAAGATTTATCTTGATGATTCGTCTTGTTCTTCATTGTGATGTTGAGTATGACTAGTTGATCCATCATTAACTCCCCCTGAGTTGTTGCCAGGTTGACTAGATGAATGTTTAGGAGTGTCAGTGGTATCTCCAATATTATCATAGTTTCCACCACCATTACCCTGATCATCCTCATCATTATCATTGTTGTCATTAGCATCAACAAAAACATCAGGTGGATTGTCATCATCTGAATCTGGATCTGTCATATCCTCAAAAGATATCTTTTCAGATGAATCTTCAGTTTGGATACTAGGGAGTTTAGTGTCATCAAATGTTACATTGACACTTTCAATCACAGTCTGTTGATCAATCACGTACACCCTGTAAGCTCTTCTTGTATAACCAATAAAAAATGCTTCATAAGGTGTCGTTATCAAGTCTTTGTTGATAAGAGTTCGATTCTTGGTATAGAAAGCAGTGTTGATAGCTTCAGCCGAAAAATACAATGGAAGCCTTGATTCACTTAACATAGTACATGCAGCTTCAATCAAGGTTCTATTCTTTCTTTCCACTACCCCATTTTATTGAGGAGTTCTTGGAGCTGAGTACTGTCTGGTTATACCATTCTCAGTGTAGAAATCATTCAGAACTGCATTCTTGAATTCAGTTCCATTATCTGACCTTATAGATCTCACTGAATACTTAGAATCCAGCTCAATCAACTTGATATGATCAATCACCAGCTGTGGAGTCTCATCTTTAGAATTCAGGAACAGGACCCATGTGTATTTTGAAAAATCATCAACAATCACAAGAGCATATCTTTTCTTTGACATTGACATCACATTAACTGGACCAAACAAATCCATGTGAAGTAGTTGTAAAGGTTCAGTTATTGAAGATATGTCAGTGCTCCTGTGAGTTGCCCTTTTTAACTTGCCTTTTTGACATGCATCACATAGTCCTTCCTGTGTAAATTCCATAGAAGGTAAACCTCTCACCAACTCTCTCTTCACCAGAGAGTTCATCATCTTGAAATTTAGGTGAGAAAGTTTCTTGTGCCATAGCCAACTTTCATTTGTGGATGCTTTAGAATAGAAGCAGTTGATTTCTTCAGTGCTTCCAGTGTTCATATTGGCTACGTACAAGTTTCCTTTTCTGACTCCTGTAAGAGATGGTTGTTCACTTCTCTTGTGTGAAATCAGACAATTCTTCTTGTTAAAGTAGACTTCAAATCCCTTATCACAGAACTGACTGATACTGAGCAAATTATGCTCAAGTCCTTTTACAAAGGACACTTTCTCAATGATAACATTTCCAGCTTCAAGTCTGCCATATCCATCAGTTCTACCTTTGCTGTTATCTCCAAAGGTAACTACTGGGCCGGCCTTCTCTACCACATTTGTCAGCAGGGGTCTGTCTCCAGTCATATGCCTTGAACATCCACTGTCCAAGATCTAGGTTACTCGTTCAACCTGTTCAATACCCTGCAATGACAAACGGATTAAACCTTCTTCGGACCCAAATTTGATTGGGTCCTGTGGATTTAAAGTATTGACCTTTATCAGGTAAAGCAACATTTTTAATTTTAACATCTTTAGTCAATAAACATTTAACCTTATAAACAGATTGAAAATCTTTTGTTTTATCTTGGGTATCCATGTTTCTTTAGCAGCAATAACACTTGTGTCATTGACTGGACATTTGACCTGGTAACCATTCTTAGTAACCCTTTGTTTAGTATTAGGTACAAATGTCTCTCTCCTAACTTGAGGAGGAAAAGCAGTCTTTGATCGAACATTATTGTTCCTGTTCATATGCTATCGAGGAGCAGTCTGTTTATCACATGCATAACTACCATTAAAATAAGCACGCATACTGTTAAAAGCACACGACATACAATTGACAACACCACATGCTTTATGATTAGAATCAATGATAGGCATGGTACTAATGTTAGACATGTTATTTTTCTACTTCAAATTATTACCACCTAATCCAGTCTTAGAAGAACTAGCTGTTTCAACAACCTTGACTGGCACTTTAGGTACATTTTTCTTGGATGAAACATTCTTTGGATTAGTGTCCTCAACAGATTTAGCCTTAACAAAGACTGTGACATCTTTCTTGGATGAAACATTCTTTGGATTAGCATCCTTAACAGATTTAGCCTTAACAAAGACTGTGCCATTTGCACTGTCCTCATTTCTCATTTTTTCCTAGATAACCATAGAAAGAATATCTGGTGGTCCAGCATCAAATTGTTTAAATAGAGGTTCTTTAACATTCTTGAGCACATGTGGTACTCCCCTTTCTTTAGCACTAACAAGGTTAGGGGAATTTATGCCCAATGATCCAACAGCTTCATTGTAGCCATACCCTATACATGTTGTTCGTTCTACAGATTGTTTGTTAAAAAACTCTTTGGAAACTTTAACAGAATTATAACAAGCCCTGACCTGTGTTTCAAGTTCAGTAATTCTAGCCATTTGTTTGCCTACAACTTCTAGAATAGATTTCTCCTTTTTATGAAGCATTGTTATTTCATCTATTTGCTGATCTTGATTAATATGCACCATTTTCAATTCTGACACTTCATTGCCAAGTTTAGTGCTTAGCAGATCTAGTCTCTTATATCCAGTTTGTGCATTATCTAAGGAATTATATAGACTATGAATCAACTCAGTGTCAGTAAGAATTACCGGAGTACTATAAGGAGTTGATGTTGGTGTATACTGAAAATATTTATTTGAAGTATATACATTTATTTCTGGCCAGTTTTAATTGAGAATCATTTAAATGTTTACATGTTGTCTTAATATTATATATTGTGAATAATCTAGTATCAAATGGGATACAGAATATTAGATTATTAAATACGGTTTATATAATATAATATGGTTCACAGCACATGTGGTGTTAGACAATCCACTGGTATGGCTGTAGTATTATTTAGATTAGTTTATATTGACTAATAAATAATACTAGTATACTTTGTGTATATTGAACATGATCAAATTTAGAATTGTTCCCTTATACTGATTAAGAAGGAGAACTAAGATTCTATGTTATTATTAATGCTTAGGTTCTTAATCCAGATATAGTAATTGACACGTGTATATTATTTACATGCTTTGATTTATATATGAAATAATTCTTTTGATTTATCTCATTATATTTTGGGTGATGAAATAATATATATGGTGAATATTATTTATTGAAGGAATCCATGTCCTGATAATATTCGGGTTAATGATGTCCCCTTGAAAGCTCAAAAAGATTTAATTATGTGAAACCCTGCTGGTGGATTTATTCCGGCATAATTAAATAAAGGTAGAGTGGATGATCAAGGATAAAAGATATTAATTAAATGAATTATCAGTAATTTATTTAATTAATGGACATGCGATATTTTAAACATGGGGAATTTAATAAGCAAATAATATTGGAACCGAATTAATTAATTAAATTACGGTATTAGGAAAGGTAGTGCAAATATTAATTCTTTAGTGGATTGAATTAATATTTAATTACATTGGGCTAGGCTCAAGATGTAATTAGAAGGCCCAACCTAATTATCCATGATCCCTATTGTAGCCTATATATATATTCCTATTCTCTTCTTGCTGGGGGCTGATCGAAAAAATTTTGAAGCCACCTAGGAGCAAGAAGAGAGGTTAACTTGAGAAGACGAAGGCCACACTTCGCTCAAGGGAATTTGGGAATACAATAGAAGAGCGTGGAATCAACCGTTAACAAGGTGACTTTTCTATTCGTACTCGTTAATTTATTGTATCAAAAATCGCAGTGCCAAGATCTGATTGTCCCAACAATTGGTATCATGAGCCTGGTTCAATGGTTCTGCGATTTTTGATACGATGGCCATGTCGTAATTATATATGCATGTATATAGTGGTAGGCTTGTATAATTCTGTTTTGCAGGTTGTTATCCACTATTATGGCCATGTATATTTTAATTATGTGTTTAGATCCCACGTGGTTTAATCGTGGTTATTTTGTTTGGTTTCCACGTGGTTTATCGTGGTTGTAAAACACGAGGGTTGATCGTGTTAGAATAGATTTACAAAATTAGTTTTGTATTAGATCTATTTTTTTGTAATTGTTTGTTGGATTTTATTAAGATCCGGGTATTTTGTAACAATTACGTGCGATCGGAAATCAATTCGGAGTTGTTTTTGTTCCGCTGCGAAATTTGGATGGGGCTGCTGTTGTGTTCATTAATTTACTGGACGAACAGAACAAGAAAAGAACGGTGGCTGTTCGAAAAGTCTGGAGACTTGCGGCACGCGAAGAAAAAAAAAACACTGTCGTCCGTAACGCAGGTCCTCCCTGCGCAATAGCCTGGTATTAGCATGTAACGCAGGACCCTCCTGCACGACAGCCTTTGGAAGTGTGTAACGCAGTATCAGACTGCGCAACAGGCGAAGGCAGATTTTTTATTTTTTTTCCAGCAGTTGCGCATGGTCAGCAGTTGAGGCATGTTTCGAGGCTGCAGGAAATTATTTTCGGGGCCATAATAGTGGATTTAATTATTGCTTTATTTTAATTCTGCTATTTAATTTTTTAATTATTGCTTTAAATAAAATATGTGTGTTGTTAATTATGTGTGTAATTTTTAATTGCATGTTTAACATAATTAGGACGACATGAAAATAGATTTTTTATTTATTGCTTTAATTAAATGTTTTATGTTGTTTAAATTATGTGTGCATTTGGAATGCATGTTAGACATAATTATAACGACATAGGCCCCATTTAATTTTAAAATTCCTCAATTTTTAAATAAAAATTCTAAGTGGGTGAGGGAATTAATTAGGAATTAAATCCCACGGTCACCATTATTGTTTGTATGTAATTTAACACTAAGACGAATATAAATTGTATATAGTCCACCCTAACGTGGCGTATGATTTATGGTGTCTGGTAGTGTTATGGATATTACTAGGACAAACTTCCTAAATTAATTACGAATATTGAAAGGTATACATGCCACACAAAGTGGCATACCAAGTTTCATAGAATTCAATTAATTAGAAGGGTACCACTGATTGAATATAGATTTTTGATATTGAGAGAAATGATGATTCTGTCTAGAAAGGGGTCTTAAGTGATGCCTCTTGACAATGCTCCCCCCGATCTGGGAATTATCCTATTATCGATTATTGATTTGAAATATTTAATGGTGGTATCCAGTCTTTTTATTAATTTAACATTTAATAATGGTATCCACTTAGCTATGAAAAAATAATATATAGTCCACCTTAACGTGGCGTATTATTTAGTAATAGGACCGAAGTAATATTTAAACGAATTTAAGTGGTATATATGTCACCCATCGTGGCGTACCAGATACTTATGGTGTTTAAATATTAATGCATTAATTTTAATTAATTGTTAGAGGAAACCAATAGGATTTAAGATTTATGCAACTATCTGATTATGTGTTACATGTATGATTCTCAGGATTAGATCACTATGGGCTTTAATCCACTTTTCACCATTCTTAAGGATAACAAACTTACTGGACCGAACTATATTGAATGGAAACGTAATTTGGACATAGTGTTGACTGTTGAGGAGTACAAATTTTGTACTTATGAACCCAAGCCAGATCAGCCTGCTGAAGATGCTCCTGAAAGTGAGAAGGAGTATTATAAGCGGTGGGTTAAGGCTGATGAGATGTCGCGATGTTACATTCTGGCAGCAATGTCGGGTGTTTTGCAGCATCAGCATCAGGCTATGCCCACTGCTTCAGATATGCTCTTTAATCTCAAGGAACTTTTTGGAGAACAGAATAGGGCTGCTAGGCAAGTAGCAATGAAGGCTTTAATGAACACTCAGATGGTTGAAGGAACACCTGTAAGGGATCATGTTCTCAGAATGATGTCTCATCTGAATGAGATGGAGATTCTTGGTGCTGATATTGATGGGGAAACCCAGATCGATATCATCCTTATGAGCTTGCCCAAAAGTTTTGAGCAGTTCCGCTTGAATTACACCATGAACAAAAGGATGTATAGTCTCGCGGAACTTCTGACAGAAATTCAGGCAGCTGAAGGACTCTTTAAGCAGAATGTTCAAGTGAATGTGGCCGAGAAAGCTTCTTCATCTAAGCCGAAAGGTAAGAAGAAGAAAAAGACTCAGACACAGAAAGCTGGAAAGATTGCTAATACAGTGGGAGTTCAAGGTGGTGTGAAAAAGCCTAAGGGCAAGTGCTTCAGGTGCAAGAAGTCAGGTCACTGGAAACAGGGGAAACAGGATTGTCCTCTTCCTAAGAAGACAAACAATACTGGTATGTCTCTTTCTCTAGTTACAGAAACATATATAGCGGCTATATCTACGAGCACTTGGTGTGTAGATACAGGAGCCACTGACCATGTTTGTAACTCTATGCAGGGGTTCCAGCAATCCAGAATGCTTAGAGATGGTGAGATATATGTGTTCATGGGAGATGCTACGAAAGTAGCAGTAGTTGCAGTTGGAATAATTACATTATCTTTTGGCGATGATAGGATTTTGGTTTTGAACAATTGTCTTTATGTACCTTCGTTTAGAAGGAATTTAATTTCGGTTTCTAAACTTGCCATGGATGGTTATAATGTTTGTTTGGATCGTAATGTTTCTATTATGATAAATAAACGAGTTATATGTTCTGGTACATTGCAAGACAATTTATATATTATTAATCCTATCCAACCAATGCTGCAACATAAGGAAACTAATAACATTCTTTCTAGCTCAAATAAAAGAAAGAAACCTTCTGAATTGAACCAAACATATCTTTGGCACTTAAGATTAGGTCATATTAACTTGAGGAGGATTCAAAGACTGGTAGTAGATGGGCCATTAGGCTCGTTGGCAGTGGAGCCATTTCCAGTTTGTGAATCCTGCTTGGAAGGTAAGATGACTAATAGGCCTTTTAAAGCAAAGGGGAATAGAGCTAAAGAAGTGTTAGAATTGGTTCATACTAATTTATGTGGACCTATGAGTATCCAAGCAAGAGGAGGTTATGAGTATTTTGTCACTTTCATTGACGATTATTCTACATATGGGTACATTTATTTGTTGCGCCGTAAGTCTGAGTGCTTTGAAAAATTCAAAGAGTACAAAGCAAGTGCGGAGAAGCGACATCTTGGAAAATGTATCAAGTCACTACGATCAGATCGTGGTGGCGAATACTTGCTTGGAGAATTTAGGGTTATCAGAAAATGGGATCACATCCCAGTTGTCTGCACCTGGCACACCTCAGCAGAATGGTGTAGCAGAGAGAAGGAATCGGACTCTTTTAGAGAGTGTTAGATCGATGATGAGTTATTCAGATTTACCCAAGTCGTTTTGGGGATATGCTATAGAAACAACGGCTTACCTTCTGAACTTGGTACCTTCTAAGTCGGTTCCCAAGACTCCAATAGAATTGTGGACTGGTAGCAAACCAAGTCTAAGACATATTCGGATTTGGGGTTGTCCAGCACATGTGCTGAACAAGAACGCGACCAAGTTAGAATCTCGTACAGAAGTAAGGCTGTTTGTAGGCTATCCCATGGGAACGAAAGGTTATTCATTTTATAGTCCTAGGGATCGAGATATCATTGTTAGCACCAATGCTAGATTCTTAGAAGAAGGCTATATAATGAACCATAAACCCATGAGTAGTATCGTTTTAGAGGAACTAGTAGGGGGACAGATAATCCCCAAGTGCCAATAGTACAAGTAGATCAACCACAAGAAAATGCACAACCTGTCAGTAATACCACACCGGTGCTTCGTTGTAGTGGGAGGGTTGTTCAACAACCTGATAGATTCATGTTTTTGGGAGAGTCCTCGGACTTGGTCTCTGGTGAACATGATGAGGATCCCAGGACATACGAAGAAGCAATTCTAGATAAAGATGCAGATCTTTGGCAAAAGGCAATGGAATCTGAGATGGAATCTATGTATTCTAATCAAGTTTGGGAGCTCGTGGAACCACCCAAAGGTGTAAAACCCATTGGATGTATGTGGATCTACAAGAAGAAAAGAGGATCTAACAAAAAGGTGAAAGCCTGGAAAGCACGACTTGTTGCGAAAGGGTATACTCAGAAAGAAGGGATCGATTATGACGAAACCTTTTCGCCGGTTGTTATGCTTAAGTCGATCTGGATTCTTTTATCTATAGCAGCTCATCTCGATTATGAGATTTGGCAAATGGATGTCAAGACAGCTTTCCTTAATGGAAGTCTTGAGGAAACCATCTATATGTAACAACCAAAAGGATTCATTAAGGATAGCCAAGAGCATCTTCTTTGTAAGCTTAAGAGGTCTATTTATGGACTAAAACAAGCTTCTAGGGACGGGAATATTCGTTTTCATCAGGCAGTCCAGTCATATGGATTTGATCAAAGTCCAAGCGAATCATGTGTGTATAAGAGAAGTGAGGGTAATGCAGTGGTTTTTCTAGTACTTTATGTGGATGACATTTTACTCATTGGAAACAATGTTAAGATGTTGTCATCAATAAAGGCATGGTTGTTCAAACAATTTGAAATGAAGGACTTAGGTGAAGCGGCATACATCCTTGGGATCAAAGTAATAAGGGATCGCAAGAAAAGGATGTTGGCTTTATCTCAAGAGCCCTACATTGATGAAGTATTAGCTCGTTTTAACATGCAGAACTCTAAGAAAGGTTTTCTACCTTTTAAGCATGGAATGGATCTATCCAAGGAGCAGTGTCCCTCGACACCTAAGGATATAGAGAGCATGAAAGCAATTCCTTATGCATCGGCATGTGGAAGCTTAATGTATGCTATGTTATGTACGAGGCCTGACATCTGCTTTGCTGTAGGCATGGTTAGTAGATATCAGTCGAACCCAGGTCAGGAACATTGGAGTGCAGTAAAAACTATACTCAAGTACCTGAGAAGGACTAAGGAGTATATGTTAATTTACAATGCCTCAGATCTATTTCCTTTGGGATATACTGATTCAGATTTCCAATCAGATAGGGATAAGAGGAAATCGACCTCGGGATATGTTTTTACTTTGGGAGGTGGAGCAGTTATATGGAGGAGTATAAAGCAGAAATGCATTGCAGACTCTACCATGGAAGCCGAGTACGTGGCGGCCTCTGAGGCTGCAAAGGAGGCTGTATGGTTCAGGAACTTCCTTTTGGACTTGGATGTGGTACCTAATTTGCCTAGGAGCTTGACAGTGTATTGTGATAACACTGGTGCTGTGGCAAATTCGAAGGAACCGCGAGATCACAAAGCAGCTAAACATATTGAACGTAAGTATCATCTCATACGAGGAATCGTAAAGCGAGGATATATAGTTGTGGCTCACATATCATCAGAAGACAACCGGGCAGATCCTTTCACAAAGAGTTTGCCAACCAAGGTTTTTAACAAGCATGTGGAAGCGATAGGAGTCAGATGGATGGACACATAGTTTTCTGTGTAATAGTGGATTAAATAAACACTGATATACTCATTGAATATTTTGAGTATAAGTGGGAGATTGTTGGTGTATACTGAAAATATTTATTTGAAGTATATACATTTATTTCTGGCCAGTTTTAATTGAGAATCATTTAAATGTTTACATGTTGTCTTAATATTATATATTGTGAATAATCTAGTATCAAATGGGATACAGAATATTAGATTATTAAATACGGTTTATATAATATAATATGGTTCACAGCACAGGTGGTGTTAGACAATCCACTGGTATGGTTGTAGTATTATTTAGATTAGTTTATATTGACTAATAAATAATACTAGTATACTTTGTGTACATTGAACATGATCAAATTTAGAATTGTTCCCTTATACTGATTAAGAAGGAGAACTATGATTCTATGTTATTATTAATGCTTAGGTTCTTAATCCAGATATAGTAATTGACACGTGTATATTATTTACATGCTTTGATTTATATATGAAATAATTCTTTTGATTTATTTCATTATATTTTGGGTGATGAAATAATATATATGGTGAATATTATTTATTGAAGGAATCCATGTCCTGATAATATTCGGGTTAATGATGTCCCCTTGAAAGCTCAAAAGGATTTAATTATGTGAAACCCTGCAGGTGGATTTATTCCGGCATAATTAAATAAAGGTAGAGTGGATGATCAAGGATAAAAGATATTAATTAAATGAATTATCAGTAATTTATTTAATTAATGGACATGCGATATTTTAAACATGGGGAATTTAATAAGCAAATAATATTGGAACCGAATTAATTAATTAAATTACGGTATTAGGAAAGGTAGTGCAAATATTAATTCTTTAGTGGATTGAATTAATATTTAATTACATTGGGCTAGGCTCAAGATGTAATTAGAAGGCCCAACCTAATTATCCATGATCTCTATTGTAGCCTATATATATTCCTATTCTCTTCTTGCTGGGGGCTGGTCGAAAAAATTTTGAAGCCACCTAGGAGCAAGAAGAGAGGTTAACTTGAGAAGACGAAGGCCACACTTCGCTCAAGGGAATTTGGGAATACAATAGAAGAGCGTGGAATCAACCGTTAACAAGGTGACTTTTCTATTCGTACTCGTTAATTTATTGTATCAAAAATCGCAGTGCCAAGATCTGATTGTCCCAACAGTTGATGTATCAGCATTTACCACCAGCGCAAAATCCTCAACCTCCTCTTCACCACTGTTAGTGTCATCCCAGCTTTTGCCTTGTACCACATAGGACGTGTCTGTGTTCTTCTTACCAGATGCATACTCTCTCCTTGCATCTTGTTGAGGTTGATGACACTCAGTTGCAAAGTGTCCAAGTTCATTACATTTAAAGCACCTAATCCTGCTTCTGTCTACCATTCCAGTTTGGTAGCCACCCCTTGTGCTACTTGAGGAAAAACCTCCTCGCTAGAATCTATTGTAGTTAGATTTGAACTTAAACTTAGGATTCCTCCTAAATCTGAAGTTACTGAATTGCCTCACCATCATAGCCATTGACTCATCTTCCAACTTATCCAACTCTTCCAATGAGTAGAAATCTCCACCATCCTGACTGACAGGTGTATGACCAATCTCAAATTCAACGTGTTCCTTGTCAGTGCTGCAAGATTGAACAACCTTAGCTTCCACTTCCTTTGGAGTCTCAACCACTAGAGCTGTAGAAGAACTTGGAACCCTACCTTCACCATGAATTTCTTTCTGTTGAACTTGTTCCAACTCATAGGTTTTCAAAATGCCGAAGAGCCTTTCAAGAGTAATTTTATTCATGTCTCTGGCTTCTCTAATGGCAGTTATCCTATGTTCTAGGTGACTAGGCATGGTCAGTAGAATCTTCATGTTAATCTCCTTTTGTGTGTATTGTTTGCCATGGATTTGCAAGTTGTTGATTATTTTGTTATACCTTTCAAACACTTCCTGAATGCCTTCATTAGGGCTAGATCTGAAGTGTTCATATTTAGAGGTTAAAATTTGAAGTCTATTTTCCCTGACTTCATCAGTTCCTTCATTAATAGTCTCAATAGTTTCCCACATGTGCTTTGCAGTTTTACAATTCATCACATGACTGTACATCACAGCATCTAGGGAATCTAATAGTATGAGTCTCAAATTCTTGTCTAGTCCTGCATCCTCTTTTTCATTAGGAGTATAAGACGCAGGGTCTTTTTCATGGGTTCTAGCAGGTGTTGTAACAACTCCATCAGTAACAATCAATAGGCTCTGATTTGTGTATCAATCAATAGGATCTGATACCAATTGTTAGGTCCGATAAGATTGTAGAAGGGGGGGGGTTGAATACAATCTATACCAATTTATCGAAATTTGTCCGTTAAATAATTTTTGGTTTAGACAAATTTGTGCGGAATAAATTGAAACAAATTTCAAGTTGAATATAACAATATATTAACTTGATGGGTGTTACAATTTTCAGTACAGATAATTATCAAGTTGATAAAAACTAATTAGAAAATTCGACATGAACTTTTCTAATTTAGTTAATAAAAATCAAGATAAGAACTAAGAAACTTAATTCGCTAGTAGTACAAGAATCACAAGTAAACAAGTTCCACCGGATAAAATATTACAAAGGGGATGAACTTGATTTTCTAGGAATTTAATTGTTCTTGCTTGAGAGAGAGAAAAATGGAGGCTGCTGTGTTTTGTAAGAATATTATGTTCTGTCTGTGTATCACACTTTGTCTCCTGCCTTCTGTTTCTTTTATAGCAAATGTAGTCGATAGTCATAATGCTTTGTTTCAACTGATATAACAATCAGTTAACAATAATATGACATTCGGTATGACTATCCACTGCAAGTAATATGACAGTCTCTTCCAATATAACTTTCGGTATAACTATCCTTAATACTTGATATGACAGTCTGTTGAACTAGATATGACAATCCATCCCAATATAACTTTCGGTATAACTATCTCTTGAACGAGATATGACCATCCAGTTGAGATAATATGATTGTCCAATCCAACATCTTGATATGACTATTCTCTTGAACTGAATATGACAATCCATTTTTCCTTTTGCTGGATATAACTTTTAGTATGACTTGTAACTTTCGTGGACAACAATCTGATTCATTTTCTTTTCATCACCTGGCCACCTTTTAACTAATTAAGAGATGCTCCGTTGAAATGGTTTTTACCCCGCACAGCTTATTATCTTTAATTAATAAATAATTATTTTAATTCAGAAATTATAAAAATAAATATCTAATATTATTAGATATTTATAAATATAATTTTCTAATTAAATAAAATATTTATTAATATAAATAAATCCTTAAGTTCCAAGCTGCGGTCTCTTGAGGGTCTGGAATCGGACTCCTTTTGCTTAACAAAAAATATATCAATTCCAACCGGGGTTCCAGCTTTAAGAATATATCACTTTCCATATTCTTGTGATAATTCTATTTTCTCATAACCCGTCCAGGTGTAAGCTACGGTCTCTTGAGGATCTGAAACCGGACTCTTTTTGCTTAGCAAAAAATACAACAATTCTAACCGGGGTTTCAGCATTAAGAATATATCACTTAGAATTTCTTTATGATAATTCTTTTTCCTCACAGCCAGTCCACTTGATAGTAAAATCCCTGTGGTTAATTAATTTAGCACTTCTGATGCTTGCACAATGATTCTTTCACATACCAGTCTTGATAGCTTGAACCACTGAAGTTAATGACGAACAACCACTGTTTAATGTTGACACTCGATGTACTGTCTAGTTCATGAGTGACTAACTGCAATGACTGTTCTTCATATATTGACTTTAAAATCTGGTTCCTTTTCTTTTCTCATCTCTCTTTTTGATTCTTTCTGTACTGTCTCTGTCACTGTCGAAATCTCTATCACTATAAATGAATCCACTTCTTTAAGGAATACTTCACTGAGGCTTGATCAAATGACTGAGCTTCTTTCAATGTAGTAATTCCTCAAGTCTGTAGATTGACCTTGATCTTTTTCTTCTGACAGATAATACAATCTTAAATTCCTTGTGACAGTCTATATACTATTTACTAATACAATCTTGTTTAAGTTGAGTTGTATCTTCGAAATACAAATAGGCTACATCATATGCCTTTCAATAAGCATGGCAATTAATATAGAGATAACTATAATATGAGAACAGGATGCAAATAAATTCACAAATCCTAAACATATGGACATTTAAAATACATGTGAACTTATAACAAATTGCAGTTATTGATTATCCAAAATTAATTAGACAGATTTAGCATCCCAAGTTCACCAACTAACCTGGAGAAAGTGGATTCATCCAGTGGTTTAGTAAAGATGTCTGCAATTTGTTGATCCGTGGGAACAAAATATAGTACCACAGTTCCATTCATGACATGCTCTCGTAAGAAATGATACCTGATATCAATGTGCTTAGTCCTGGTATGTTGAACTGGATTGTTGGCAATGGCAATGGCACTCGTGTTGTCGCATAGAATTGGAATTTTGTCCAACATGAGTCCATAATCCTGAAGTTGATTCCTCATCCACAGGATCTGAGCACAACAACTACCTGCCGTAATGTATTATGCTTCAGCTGTCGAGGTAGATACTGAGTGTTGCTTCTTGCTGTACCAAGATACCAACCTTCTTCCTAGAAACTGACAGCTTCCAGAAGTACTTTTCCGATCAATCTTACAGCCTGCGAAGTCAGAATCTTTATAGCCAACTAGGTCAAAACCTGTTCCTTTAGGGTACCAAATCCCAAGATTGGGGGTTCCCTTAAGGTATCTGAAAATACGTTTAACAGCATAAGATGTGACTCTTTAGGGTCAGCCTGGAATCTAGCACATAAACAAGTTGCGAACATAATATCTGGTCTACTAGCAGTTAAGTATAAGAGAGAGCCGATCATACCTCGATACTTTGTGATGTCAACTAACTTACCAGATTTGTCTTGATCAAGCTTGACAGCAGTTGGCATCGGGGTCTTGGCAATAGCTGCTTCTTCCATCCCATACTTCTTCAGAAGATCATTTATGTATTTTGATTGGCAGATGACAATACCATCAGGCTTCTGAACAACTTGAAGTCCAAGGAAGAAGGACAACTCACCCATCATGCTCATCTCGTAGTTATTCTGCATTAACTTAGCAAATCTCTTGCATAGCAAATCATTAGTAGAACCAAATATTATATCATCCACATATACTTGCACCAGAATTATATCATTTTTATGCTTTTTATGAAAGAGAGTTTTGTCGATGATACCTCTTGTAAAACAATTTTCAAGTAAGAACTTGGAGAGAGTATCATACCATGTTCGAGGGGCTTGCTTGAGACCATAGAGAGCTTTAAAGAGAAAGTACACAAAACCCTCAAAGTCCTTGTCTTCGAACCCAGGGGGTTGTTCAACATAGACTTCTTCTTCTAGATCTCCATTCAAAAATGCACTCTTCACATCCATCTGAAAAACCTTAAAGTTGGAGTGTTCAGCAAATGCTAAGAACATCCTAATTGCTTCAAGCCTTGCAACTGGAGCATAAGTTTCATCATAATCAATTCCCTCTTCTTGAGAGTAACCCTTTGCTACCAATCGAGCCTTGTTCCTCGTAACAATACCATTTTCATCCAGTTTATTCCTAAACACTCATCTAGTGCCAATTACAGATTTACCTTTTGGTCTTGGCACCAACTTCCAAACTTTCTGCCTTTCGAACTGATTGAGTTCTTCCTGCATTGCAGTTACCCAATCTGGATCATCAAGAGCTTCATCAACCTTTTTAGGTTCAATTTGAGATAAAAAAATCCTACGAAATTGCATTCATTCTGTGTTGCTCTTCTAGTCTGTACACCCGTGTCCGGTTCACCAATGATCTGTTCAAAGGGATGCGCTCTACTCCATACCCTTTGTCTCGGCAGATTTGATCTTGATGATTCCCCAAGTTCATAATTGTATTGAGTGTGGTGACTAGTAAATCCAAAATCATTGTTTGCTCCCCCTGAGCTGTTGCTTTCAGAGTTTAAAGAATCATTAGTAACAGATGTTTCTTCACTTGATTGGGGTTCATTGTTCACTTGCTCCCCCTCAACATGTGCTGCTGTCTGATCTACTGGTATAGATTGAACAATAGAGTCTGAAAGAGTATCAGAATTTTGTAGATCGACATTTATTTCTTCATTCTCAAATCTCAGCTGGTCATGTTCATCAAAATCTTCAAGTCCTGTTATCTTCTTATCATCAAAAGACACATGGATAGATTCCATGACCACTTTTGTTCTTAGATTGTAGACTCTGAATGCTTTTGTGGATAGTGGGTATCCAACAAAGATTCCTTCATCAGCTTTTAAATCAAATTTGGAAAGTTGTTCTGGATGAGTCTTAAGAACAAAACACTTACATCCAAACACATGAAAGTATTTCAGGTTCGGCTTCTTATTTTTCACCATCTCATACGGTGTTTTACTATGCTTGTTTATGAGTGTAGCATTCTGTGTGAAACAAGCAGCTTGCACAGCTTCAGCCCAGAAGTAAGTTGGCAGCTTTGCTTCATCAAGCATGGTCCTTGCAGCTTCTATGAGAGTCCTGTTTTTTCTCTCTACTACTCCATTTTGTTGTGGAGTTCCAGGTGCAGAGAATTCTTGCTTTATTCCATTTTCTTTACAAAACTCTTCCATGACTGCATTCTTGAACTCAGTGCCATTATCACTCCTTATGATTTTCACTGTATGCTTAGATCCTTTATCTAGTGGTCTGACATGCTCTGTTAAGATTGATGCAGTTTCTTCTTTCTTGTGCATGAAATATACCCATGTATATCTGGTGTATTCATCAACAATAACCAAAGCATATCTTTTCTTTCCAATAGACATTATATTTACTGGACCAAATAAATCAACATGCAATAAGTGATATGGCTCAAGAATTGAGGATTCAGTCTTACTTTTGAATGAAGTTTTCCTTTGTTTTGCCTTTTGACATGAGTCACATAGGCCATCTGGAGTAAAAACTGATTTGGGCAATCCTCTCACAAGATCTTTCTTCACTAGCTCATTAATGCTGTTGAAATTCAAATGAGAAAGTCTCTTGTGCCAATCCCAGCTTTCTTCAATTGATGCTCTACTCAGTAGACAGATTGCAGAGCCATCAGAGTTTGTTGAAAGCTTGGCTTCATAAATGTTACCATGACTATATCCCTTCAGAACAACTTTTCCTGTAGATTTGCTTACAACTTCACCGTGTTCTTCAAAGAAATCCACATGATAACCTCTGTCACAAATTTGACTCACACTCAGTAGATTATGTTTGATTCCTGAGACTAGAGCTACAGTTTCAATGATGACATTCCCAAGATTGATATTGCCATATCCCAGAGTCCTTCCTATGTTGCCATTTCCATAAAAAACACTTGGGCCAGCTTTCTCCACAAATTCTGATAGCAGGGCTTTATTTCCAGTCATGTGTCCTGAGCATCCACTGTCCAGAACAAGGATATTTTTCCTGTTACCCTGCAATCACAAAAACCACTAATGATTAGTTTTAAGGACCCAGACTTGCTTGGATCCTTTGGCCTTATTAAGTCTGTTAGATTTTGCAGCAGAAGTCTTATCAGAGTTTGTGCTAACATTCTTTTTATCAGAATTTATACATGTAGAATCAATCTTGAATTTATTCAAAGAGGGTTTAAGTTCATAATAATCATAACACAAATTATGATACTCTTTGCATGTATAAATAGAACGCCAAATACTGCCACAGTGAAAACAAGGATTCTGTGGCTTAAACCTAACTGAACCACTCTTAACTCCTGACTTAGGAGGTATAAAGTTTATATTCTTCCTGCAAAAAGTAGCAAGATGGTTAGGATTTCCACAGTTATGACATTTCTTCCTAGGAGCATTGGGAATAGGCATATAGTTATTGCTTTTATTGATGCCTACCTTTCCATTTATGTTTTTCCTAGGTTCTTTTACATTGTTCACTCCTTTTATCTCCTTTAGCTTGTGTTTAAGTTGTTTCTGAGACATTAATTCAATATTTACTGATTTGACTTCATCCTGTTTTGGTTTGTCAGATTTTGGTACAAACCTCACAGGATTAATTTTTGGCTTTGCAGCCCTTTCAGTAATTACAGGTTTAGAGGTCTCAGCTTCTAGGTTGGTAGTTTTCTTTTTATCAGTGTAACCTAGACCTTGTTTCCAACAACCATTCTCTAAGATACTCTGAGTAGTTTTACCAGAATTAGTCCAAGTTTTAATAATGTTTCTTTCTTTAGCAAGTTCAGATTCAAGATAAGCATGCTTTTTCAATAATTCAGTTTTAACAATAATAGCATCATCTCTCTCTCTTTCTGAATTTTTAACATCTGGACTAATTCTAATTCTAGATTGTCATTTCTCTTTCTAAGGTCTAGACTTTCAGATTTTATTCTTTCATTTTCTAAAGTCTGATCTCTGTAGCTAACATGCAAGTTTTTAAGAAAGAGTCTTAACTCAGATATATCAGTAGTATCAAAAGCTAGAATAGAATGAGGTACCTTGGTCTTAGTAGCTTCAGAGATTCTATCAGCATTTGCCATCAAGGCATAGTTCACCTCATCTTTAGACTCTGAAGTGTCAGCCCAGTCCTTCTTCTTTGTGATGTAAGCTTGACTTTTATCAGTTTTGGCTTTCTTGCACTCAGGTGCAAAATGTCCTTTCTCACCACAATTATAGCATGTGATCTTGGACTTGTCCACTTTCCCAGACCTGCTTTCCCTTCCCTCAGCTTTTCTGAAATTATTCTTTTCAAAATTTGAATCTCTTCGTGTGAACTTCTTTCCCTTCCTGAAGTTCTTGTAAGCCATCTTCTTGAAGTTTTTTACCATCAAGGCTGCAAGTTGTATCATCTCAGCATCACTACTCTCATTATCAGAGTCTGTGAGATTGTCAGAGTTTGTGTCATCATCACAGTTTGATGACTCAGTATCAGACTTTGTAATAAGAGCCTTTCCCTTGGATTGACTCTTTTTCACAGTAACTTCTTTAGAAGCTTTTTCTTCAGCTTTAAGAGCAATTATCTTGGACTTTCCTCCATGCCTCTTGCTTCTTTGTTCCATCTCAAGCTCATGAGTTTTGAGCATTCCATAGATTTCATCAAGAGACATGTCTTCCAGATCATGATTGTCTCTGATGGTAGTGGCTTTTAAGTCCCATTTCTCAGGAAGAGCCAACAAGAATTTCAGATTGGAGTCTTCAAGATTATACTCCTTATCTACCAGTGACAGATCATTCAGCAATTTCAGGAATCTGTCATATATATCTGTTAATGACTCATCAGTATTTGAGTCAAAGTGCTCGTACTCCTGTGTGAGTATTGTTCTCCTGTTTTTCTTGATGGCTTTGGTTCCTTGACATCTGACTTCCAAAGCATCCCAAATCTCTTTAGCAGTTTTGCATCCAATGACTCCGTTAGACATAACATTGTCAAGAGTGCTATGTAATAAATGCCTTACCTTGGCATCCTTGCTAATAGAGGAGATATCTTCAGGAGTGTAGTCTTTCTTCTCCTTTGGAATCATTTTTTGTTCCTCTTCATCAACTGCAACAGACAATTTGGTCGGCTTATGTGGAGCATCATGGATTCTGTCTAAGTACTCTGGATCTGTAGCCTCCTGAAACATTTCCATCTTCACCTTCCAAATGGGATACTCTGATGCCCTGAGTATTGGAACTCTGATTGATTCATACCTTCTTGTTGTTGGGGTTTGTGTTTTCTCTGTCATGATTGTATAGCTTTTTGGATCTTAATTGTTGTATAATAACAGAGTGGCTCTGATACCAATTGTTAGGTCCGGAATAACGTAGAAGGGGGGTTTAATACGTTATTTAGCAATATTTCAATTTTTGATGTGAGTATGAAATGAAAAATACTGAATCGAAATAACATAATTGTTTGGGAAAGTGGGCTAAGCCTACTTTCCTACTAGATGGACTGTCTAGCAGCTTACACAGAGAATATATAAGAGAAAGAAGAGAAAGCTGTGTGTTGAGGTGTGTTTTGAAATGAAATACAACAGGCCTATTTATAGATTTTAGAAAGTTACTACGCGGCTAATATTACATAACTGATTACGTCAATTCAGCTGATTTTTCTGCTTTCTTCTCTTCTGAGCCGCCACATGTTTTTTTGTTTACTTTTCTTTCATCCCAATTCTGCCGAATTCTTCTTTTTCAAACAAACTTGATTTTAACATGGTCCCACATGTTTTTCACCTCTTGCTTTTACTTTTTCAAATGAATAGTAATTTTGGTTACTATTCTTATGAATAGTATTTTACTATTCATATGAATAGTATTTTACTATTTATATGAATAGTAATTTCAGATACTATTCATATTCCTCTTAATTTGACAACCTTAAATATTCAGCTTCCAATTAACTAGAGGATATCAACACTGCTCTAAACTCAATCATATCTCTCAACAGTTTTTCTGAGTTAGATACTTCGATTCCTTTGTGAAGTGTTGACGCCTAGTGCAACTGGTCTGGTTCACAGATGACTAACATTCACTCGTGGTTTTCGTATCATGTCTTTAAGAACACTGCTAAGAATTATGTAACCATAAAAACTTTATCACTGAAATTTTTTGGCCCTTCAAGTGAATCATCTGTACATCTTATTTTGTCACTGTGGCTTGATCATGTTAATGAACTTCTTTCAGCAACTTGATCCTTGTTGATGTCTGTTCTTCAAATTTCACGATCCCTGTATAAAGTTAATATTATTTATCTTTTATCCTAGTTGAGTTATATATGTCCTCTATTACATATTACATTATATTATACTTTACATAAAAAATATTAAATACTAAGATAAAAATATTTAAAATCTTCCGCACGGATTATAAACTACTATATTATGATGTTAAATATAGTTTTTTTTCCCGTATTTAACACTCTTAAGTCTCATTACATAGCACTGCCTACTCCACCTCTAAATCCCTACCCTTTACGATGACCAGCCACTTGTTTCATCTTATGCCCATTAATCAACTTACTTTGCACGCATAAAGATGCAACATTCATCGCTTGTTTCAACTGGTTCGTATTGGATTGCACATTACTACTTTTATTAGTACTTCCTCCGTTTCAAAATAAGTTTCCTATTTCCTTCTGACACGTTTGCCAACACACATTTTTAATCGTTAATATCTTGAATTTCGTATTAGTATTAAATATAAAAACTTCACTGTATTAAAGTACTCATAAATATGAATCCAACAAGATCACGCATGACTATATTTTGTCTTATAGATTAGACGTAAATTAGTAATTTGTTTAGTGTCATGAACAATCCCGACATCTAGAATGGGAAACTTATATTGAAACGGAGGGAGTATCAATCAAAATAACAATATTATTAATTAATTTAAATAATTTATCTTAGATCATCACCGATACCACCGGTCTAGTGAATACCATTCAAAATAAAGGAAAGGCAAAAACCAACCTGGCCAAAACAATTTCCTCCTCACACAAAGATGAGGTTGGAAGTTTGGGACAAAAGAATTTAAGAATCTACAAGTAGGGATGTACACGGTTTGATAAAATTGACCAATTCGATCCAAACCGACACTATTTCATCTGATCCAAACCGATTTTTTTAAAACCGATATCTAATTAGATTAAATAAATGTTAACCCGATTTAAATGAGTTGGGTACGGGTTTTAATTTTTTTTACTCGAACCAACCCAACCCGATTAAAAAATAAATTAATTTAATAAAATATTTTTTATATCCATTATTATATTGGCCTATTTACATTGACCCAGTTCAGTTAAAATACAAATTAGTAATAGACGATCCAGATTAGTATGAAATATTGACCCAATCCAGTTCAGTTAATATTATATGTAGTTTTTTTAAGTTTTATTTTGTACAAGTTTGCCTCTGAAGTTAGAAATGTGTGTTTCGTGTACCCAGAAGTTAGAAATGAAACCTTTCATTCTTTCGGCAATCACAAAAGATAACATTTTTTATGCAGTTTTTTTTTTAATATTTATTCATAACCCGTCCAAATCGATCCAAACCGATTGGATTGGATTATGAATTTAATTTTAGTGGATTGGGTTGAAAATTTTCCAAACCGATTAAATTAGATTGGGTCATAAAATTCATTCAACCCGCCTAATCCGAACAGTGTACACCCCTATGTACAAGTAAATCTAAGAAGGAAAAACAACTAAAAAGATAGCCAATGAGGTGGAATGTTGGTACGCCATGCGTGACAGGACATAGTAGTGCACTTTTATTTGCTTTTTGGATGTCTAATCATTAAAGTCAAGAGCTCGTACAAAAAATGTGCTCGTACAAAGTTGAGAAAAGTTCTCAATTCTAGCACCTCAACGAAATAGAAAATATTCAAATAGTTACATTAGAAGTTCGTACTACACATTGTATACCAAACCAAACATACCCAGTATATCCCGCTCAGAGCAGGGTCTGGGGAGGGTAGATTGTACGCAGACCATACCCCCACTTTTAGAGCGGGGAGGCTGTTTCCGTGAAGACCCTCGGCTGAGTGCACAACATATATAGAGTGTGGTAAATACAACGGAAATGATACGGAAATGGACAAAGATATACCTGAGGCCCATGGCGTTCTCCACATGGGGCTTACCTACCTGCGGGGATTGATGAGACTCCTAGCTTGATGCGCTCCAACTACACGGCAAGTCCCGCACAGAGATAACACCGCGCCAAGCTCCCTGCAACTGCAAAACCAGAAAACAAAAGACACTAAAAACTAGAAGTGAGAACGCTAAAGCCGAACTACTAAAAAATCGCTAACCGAGACAATGCAACTCTGAGGCTCTCGACAATAGAGCCACAACCTAAAAGGGAATCCACCACTCTGATACGCTGCCTCCAAGAACACCTATCCGCAAGCATGGTCTCATTTAAGTCTAAGGCCTTCAAATCCATCCTGATCTGCTCTTCCCACGACCTCCTCGGCCTGCCTCTCCTCCTCGCCCCAACAACCGCCAGACTCTCGACCCTCCTAACTGGGGCTTCAGCCAACCTCCTTCGAACGTGGCCGAACCATCTCAACCTTCCTTCCCTAACTTTCGCAGAAAAAGGCGCCACTTCGAGCTCGCTCCTAAACACCGAGTTCGGGATTCTGTCCAACATCGTGCGCCCACAGGACCACCGCAACATCCTCATTTCAGCCCCTTCCAACTTGCTTACGAGAGCCTTTTTCTCCGCCCAACACTCAGAACCATATAACATCGCAGGACGGATAGCCGCTCTATAGAATTTCCCTTTCAACCTTAAAGGGACTTTCTTATCGCACATTACCCCTGACGCTGCCCTCCACCTTAGCCACCCAGCCTTGATACGATGCGTTACATCGGCTTCAATCTCACCTTCCTTCTGGATGATCGAGCCCAAATACTTGAATTTATCCGTCTGCGGGACGCTCTGGTCTTCAATCCTAACCTCCACCCCTTCTTCGTTGGACTCACCACTGAAGTTACACCAGAGATACTCGGTTTTAGAACGGCTCAAACGTAACCCTTGGGACTCCAATGTAGATCTCCAAAGCTCCAATTTGTCGTTCACCTCCCTCCTCGATTCCGCCACTAGCACGATATCATCCGCGAAGAGCATGCACCAAGGGACAGCATCTTGAATCCCCCGCGACATGACATCAAGGATA